>JAKZAO010000009.1:4660264-5342231 GCA_023053555.1 Branchinecta lindahli | reverse complement strand
CATTGTTTAATGGAGAAGTTTAGAGTCCCATGAATCCGGGGTGCAATAAAGTTTGTACGAATATTACCAAAGCTCAAAGCCCTAGTATAACAAGGGCTTAAAAGCCTGCATAAAATTTAACCTAAGCCTCCAGGACACTTTGCTAAACCAAAAGTTTGCAAGGCTCCAATAATGAAGGAGCCAGTATAAAGGTTGAGCACTGTGAAAAATTTGATTAAATGGAGTGGATAAAGTAGCAGTGGTATTACCCGACCTTATCCTTACACCCCAAATTTACTGTGACATCCTCCTCGAACGCCTCCACTGGTTGTTAGCCGCTTACTAGGTCGGGCTCAGAAAACCCGACGTGTGCTAGATGGCGTAACTTGAGTTAATTACAAAGGTTTACTCCCAGTTCGAGCTTTTTGGATTCTAGTTTCTTCGCATGTCACAGACAACGAGCTTATAAGAGTGCTTTATTTTGTGCATTATCACAAAACTGTTCAAATTATTAATAATGTGCTAATCTGGATATGTCTATTTTTCTGCATATTTCCAAAAAGAAAAGAATACTCGTAGACATAATAATTAATGGGCCGGCGAGAGAGGGGCAAAAGTTTTTCTAAAGCGTTGAAACTGCTTTCCGTTGTTTTTGGGTAAATTTCGCTCGAGGAAGGATTTTGCAGACAAACTTCGCAACAATCATTCGAACTTGACTGGTGAGCTAGTACCTCGTCCAGTTTCTGCCACCTAAATTAATTCCTTTGAAGAGTACATAATTTTAAGCGTACGATGCCAACGTGAGCCCAGGGGCGGTTCGTTTTTCCTCTGACCTTCCGATTTCGAGCGAAAGATTAGCTTAATTTTAAGTGTGATTGTGCCGGACACTTTCCGCATCACCACACGTCTCTCCCTATTTCCCATGCGAGAGTTGTCTGTGATAAGTAGTCAAGCTTCTAGATGCCCAGAGGACGTACGGAATGAATAGATAGGTGCCGGAGTTATTCAATCCGAGTAATGACGCAGTGTGCGACTCAAATTAAAGGTGTTGGTAGATGATACGGATCTTAAGGTTATAATAAATGCATAGTTGTGAATCTGAGAAGAAAAAGGGAAATGGGTACAGAAATGACGCATTTTCTATTTTAGTCCTAAGTCGAACTCGTTCTTCTTCGTCTTCGCACAGCTTCTAAACTGAACAAGAAAGGTCAACGGAGGAAGCTTGGGATTTCCAGAGACCCAGGAGATCCCTTTAATTAACATGTTTCCCTAATGGCGGTTCGAGTTTCTGAAGACTAGGATACTTAAGGAGATTAAGGGAAGGAAACAAGGGAATTCTGGTCGGAATGAAATTAATAGAACAGCTTAAGATGCAAAAGGAGGGGTAGCTAGGTCTGTGGTCTTACTGAGAAGGTTCTGCCAAAATTCCCTTGTATCCTTTATGTAATCTCCTCAAGTATCCCTAGTATCCCTTTTGCACACAGGGGCAAAACTAGGGCTTACGCCACTCATAGGCTGGGGATGATAGCATTATTCTGCCGATGGAAGTTGACCGTTTACCGACAGTAAGTGGGTGAATTTCTTTTCTTCAAATCTCAACTTTTCTGATAAGTACATTTAGCTGACTTTAATTCCCTTTAATTTCCCTTTCGTGGGGATACCGCCGCATTGATGAGGAAATCTAACTTAATTATCTTAAAAAAAACGTCGCTAAGAAACACAATCTCAGAAGCAAAGCTATCAAATCAAACCACACATTCCACTTTCAATAAAAACCATCAGTATTATAACAAAGTAAATGCTTGCATAAAAAAGTTATTCCTTTGTTGAATTTTGTCCGTAGTTGCCACAGCAAGCCCAATTCCGTTCGGTTTTGTTGGCCTACCGTAGAAGTATGCATCTTAGAAAACTTCTCTAAATATAAGACTACCTTGTTTCTTCTTTTACCTCTTAAACAGTCAAATGGAAATAATGAATTTATAACTTAACATCACCTCTTAAACAGTCAAATGGAAATAATGAATTTACAACTTAACATCACCTAAGAATCTGCAACCGTTGCAAAAACGAGGACTCAATCTGGCCTGGAAGGGCCGAAATATCGCTTCCGAATTTTGTAATTTAAAATATCGCTTCCGTCATCATTCGTAACCTATTTCATCGAATCCTTCAATTATACATAGTTAATTGTCTTTAGTGCTTTAATTTATGTTGACATTCCCAATGCTTTTTTTATGTATTACGGTGCAGTAAACGGATTGATTGATTGAACGTCGTTGCTGACTTTTCCGTTAATTAAGCCGTTAATTGAGCTCGGCACTATTCGTGCCGAGGAAGAATTGCCGTGTACCTAGGAAAGACCAAGAAACGTCACCACTACTTACCACGACAAACGTCGTTGAGTGACGTTTCTTGTTCTTCCCCAGGCTCACGGGCGTTTTTTGACTTTCGTCATCTAAGGTATAAATCTTTACAAAGTTGTTTACCTGGCCCAGTTGCTGAGATGTGACCCTTCTCCTTCCTTCTGCGTCTCCGGTGATGGCTCCCTAGACTTAGCATTGCTAACTGATGACGTCACGGTATCCAGTGCGTCATCCACTTCATCTCCTCCAACCTCGGCGGAGCTCTTGCTGCGGGCAAGCCGGGATCGGCGCTCCTTAAGAGCTGCATATCTCGACCTGCCACTTGGATACCTAGGATAAATACAATTTTTTGCTTATCCGCATAGCATCTTCTCTGATTACTTTCGTCTATTTTACTTTTCGGGCTACAACTCGGTGATGTTCATTTGCCATTATCCTCTTTGAGCGTGTTCCACCCTTCTAACAATAGTGACTAGTAGTTACTATTTCCGTTCCAACCTCACGATCAAAAGTTACTACGCTGACCGTTCCAACTTTCTCGAAATAGTAACTAATAGTAACTATTTGCTTACCATGCCCGGGAGCGTAGTAAGCGTGGTAACTACGGACCTCTGTAACGTGACTGGCTGGATTACCCCGTGGAGTGATATTTTACGGAAGATTTAAAAATGCATTCCAGCCTTGACGCCAAGAAGCCAGAATTCTTAACGTCATGTCTAGTAGCTACGGTAAGTGGGGTGGAACACGCTCTTTAACGTCACTTGTTCCTTCAAGAATCTGTTAAAGTCAAACCGAATAGCTACACAGCCCTCTTTAGAACCACGAAAGTTCCTATAAACGCTAATTTGAAACCTCTGTTTGGATGAAGAAAGGGTAGGTCTTTAGCATGACCAAAAGTCACATCGCTCTGCAAGCTAAGGCTGTATAATTCTCAAAGATTACGTTTCTTATTAAAATTGAAGTAATTCTTATTGAAATTTCAGTAATTTCGGTCTACTGAAATTTTAATTTCAGTAAAATTAATTTCAGTAAAATTTCAGGCCTTGGACTGTCTACGAGGCCCCGACATTAGTTCCTAAACTTGTAAATTTCAGTCAAATTTACTTCTGGTCTATTTGTCACCTTGAAATCCCCTTGTAAACCAACATTTTTTTTTTCAATTTTCAAGTTACTTTAATTTTACCGATCCTTAAACAAACAAACAAGAGCTGTAAGCTCATATGGCACTTGCATGGGTTGAGATGTAGTGTTTGATCAAAAGTACTTTTAAGATTACCTACGCGGTTCAGATGCGCACTTAAGGGAGCTAGAGAAAACGTATTTTGTTCTAGAACTTGGCTGTAATGATACGTACTTTATAAGCACTAGAAATTTATCTGTAAGAAAAACTATTGAGACAAAACGGTCACAGGCCCTTAGGGATCATTGATATATACCATTTGGTAAAAAAAAAAATTAACTTTTCGGTTAAAATGTGCACTTCAATGGTGAAAAAATAAATTTTCAAGCAAAACCCTTGTAGCAGAAAGATCATGGGTTGAGATGTATCGTGTGATAAAAAAAAGTAGTTTTCGACCTTGCGGTTCAGATTCGCACTTTAAGGGAGCTAGAACTTCATTTGTAAGCAAAACCCTTGAGGCAAAAATGATAATGGGCTCATGGGGATCACGAAAGTGTATAATTTGCTTAAAAGTATTTTTCTAAACTTCCGGTCAAGTTTGGTACTTTAAGGAATGTCGGATTTGGAAAGTGGCGATTTCTGAGCCAATCTTGTCGAATCTCTAATATTCCAGCCCAGTTCCATCGTCCTAGCACATCTGGAAGTACCTTAGATCGCGATCATCGGAATTCCGGACCCCCCCCTCAAACTCCCCCACAGTCGCCGGAGCCAATCCGGTTCTGTAAGTGATTTATCCAGAGCATCTCTTTATTATTCCCACAAAGTTCCATCCCGATCTCCCCAGTCTGAGCCGGTCACGTATTCCCCCACCCCCAGTTGTTGTCGAATCCGGTCCGGACATGACAAAGATCACCAGAGACATGTCCTCTGATTAATTATCAAATTTCACTCAAATCCGATCAACCGTTCCAAAGTTATACGCATGACTCAATATTCCGGATTCCCCCTCCCGCTACTCCCCCCACGACTATCGGATCATGTAAATTTTTATTTATAAGTCATTTTGATCGGGTCCCTGATTCGCCTCCCAAGTTGCGTCTTGAAAATCCCCAAAACCACCATTACCGGAATTCCGGGAAACTCCCCTCCACCCCCCCCCTAGTGTCCGGATCCAGTCCAAATGTATAAACGATTTATCTGGAGCAGCAGCTTGTTCTTCCCAGCAAGTTTCACTCCGATCCCTCCATTCTAACCGTTTCTCGAGATTTCCGGTCTCACCCCCCCCCCCAACTCTCCCATAGCTGTCGAATCCGGTCCGGACTTCAAACGGGACATCAGAGGTACGCCATTTATTCAGTTATTAAGTTTCATTCCAATCCGATCACCCGTTCGAAAGTTACACACTACTCCAGTTTTCCGGATTCCCCAGCCCTCCACTCCCCCCCAGGTGGTCGGATTGGGAAACTGATTATTTCCAGGTTAGTCCGGTCGGGTCCCTGATGCTCCTGGCAAGTTTCATCGTCCTAGCACATCTGGAAGTACCCCAACTCGAAAAAGTGTGAGAAAAACTACTTAATTTTCAGAATTCCCCGGCCCACCACTCCCCCCCAGATGGTCGGATCGGGAAACTGATTATTTCCAGATTAGTTTGGTCGGGTCCCTGATTTTCCTGCCAAGTTTCATCGTCCTAACACATCTGGAAGTACCCTGACTCGAACATGTGGGACAAAAAAATTAGGACAGACCGACCGACCGACGGACGGAATTGCGATCGGTATATGGCACCCAGAGGCTGCAAGTGCCATAAAAACACACGTAACGCTCCCAAGAAGGGCACAACCGCGGGAGTGCACAAGTTTCACTCACCATTACAAATGACAACACATATTTCTCGTCTTTACCTTTCACATTTCTTTTTATTTACCCCCCCCCAACCCACCCAACCCTGAATCACATCTTTACGTAGTATTTAATCTGTTCTACTACTACTGTGGTGGACCTTAGATGGAAAAACTGAAACAGCGAGCAAAGGTATATTTCTAGTTCACCGAAACAGTTTTCTGACTTCAGTAAACAAACGTGAGTTATTTTTATTTTTCATTTTTAATTGTACCTCGAGATCTGTTTGTCGACTTTTAGCAAAAAAAATGAGTTTAGTCCTCGATGCCGAACCATAGCTTCATTAAGGGATCACGAAAAAAACGTCCTCGATGCCGAACCATAGCTTCATTAAGGGATCACGGAAAAAACGCCGTATGCTGCGTGTGGGGAGACCTCAGAAGAAAAAAACTGCTACACCAATAAATAGAAACTCAAGGCTTGGATCTCGAATTATTTTTTCAAATTTTGAACACTGTATAAGAGCCACAACAACCTTGCTGCTCAAGGAAAGACGCCTTTTATTTGGTGTTGGGGACGTCGGAAGGCAAAACTGCATCACCAAGTAAAGGTAAATTTCTGGTTCACTAGAAAGGTAATTATGTCCCATACCAGCCCTCTGCGTCCCGCAGCAACCATCCCCTTTCTATTAGTTCGAATTTTTTCAAACAATCATGCCAGTGGTATCCTTTCACGATAAGCTCTCACACAAAAAGAAAGTCTGTTGGTACGTACAAGATTTCATACAGGTATTCCGAAAAAAGACAACAAGATTTGCAAGATTAAATCATAGGTTGGAAAACACATTCCGCCACATTCTGGAAACTGAATGCCTTACACCGCTCTTCCTTCAGGACACAATAGTTGCGTTTTTGCAGATACCATGGTATCTGTTACCACGGTAACAGAGGCGTCATTTCGCTGAAACCTAAGGGGTGGCAGCGGCGGCGTCCCGCGCCGCCTTCGAGGACCCGTGACGCACGGGCGGTTTGAAGTGCCTGGACGAGGTGCCGCAAAATGTACTTGTTGGAAATCCAGCACGGCTGAAGAGCGGAAAACTAACTGGAACTCGCTGGAGAGCAAGCTTCTAACGACTTTTTTGCCAGAAAATGGCAATGAGCGCCGCAGGCAAAAAAAATTGAATTTGCATGTTTTCTAACAAAATTTAACTACTTCCTGAACAAATTTTAGGTTCTAAATGGCCCATCCCCCAAACTGCAAGTCCAAACCTCAAAGTAAACAGAGCATACTACAAGCGGCACCGCAGGCGAAAATTTTGGAATTCTTTATGATCAGAGGGCCTTTTTGGATCACAATGCACGGGCCACAACTCATAATGATTGGTCACGACACATTTCAAACAATGTGAGACATTAAACTGAAAACTGGTACATGATGGTGTTTCAACTCGACCCTTTCCAAATAAAAGACCTTCCGAAACAAAACTGAAACAGGGTAGCCTTTGCTGCAACAAAGGTTAAACGCAGATTTAAAACTCTTTTTACAATTTTACAAAATAAACAAGCTGGGGTTAAGTGAAAAGGCACTTAGTGTTTGCAGACCCTCTATACCTTCCTACTCTTAGATTTTGTGCTCCGTCGGGGCGGTGCCCCCACCTGAATTTCCAAAGGGGCCCTCAGCTATCCAGGAACAAATCATAATATGATACTGAAAGCCATGTTACACAAATAATGTCTCGCTCTTCGTGTGCTCTTCATGTTCGGAGTTCAGACACACAACTGATCCAGCCTCAAAAGCGCAAGACATTCGATGCTCGAACAATAGGTCATTATCTCGGATTAAAAAAGGTCCGATTTTCATCAGTGACTTAAGATCAACTGGTATGGCGCAACGAGATGTCACAATTGTGATGAAAAACTGACTTTTCCAGGCTATTTTCCTGTTTTTCCTGGGTAGCTCTGGGGGTGCCACCCCCTGCCCCCCCCCAAATAACGCCTCTGCACAGTAACTGGATCTGCAATTAGTCGTTTTTGCAGTTACCGTGGTATCTGATATACGCACTGCAAAAACGACTATTGCCGAAATTTCACTTTTCGAAGTCATCCCAAAAGAAAAACTGATATTCAGTTACATCACTAAGTTATAAACTTCTTTCTCACCAATTTGACAAAATTTGATCGAAGTGAGATGACTTTTCGGATACCACGATCAGTTACCGCGGTAACTGGCCAGATACCACGATAACTGCAAAAACGCCTTTTGACCGCATAGTAGCAGATACCATGGTATCTGCAAAAACGCAACTAATCTGTACAAAATGACAGGTGGTTAATCGGCGACCCCTTGGCCGGTTGTTTGTGACAGTTGTATGTGCCGAACAGTTACGCCATGAAATCAACGTGTTATTAATCGTAAAACTTTTCGCCCCGTTAATTGTGTACTTCCTGCACTTCGCGAAGTGCAAATGTTACGTTCTTATGAGATTGCTTCCTAGAGGCAAAACGAAAAATTCGCCACGCGAAATAAGTAATTGCGAGCATTACTTTACGCACCAGTCATGAATTTGCTCTCGGCAAAACTCGCTTCTTTTTAGGAAACTATAACCGCCCAGAAACTGAAACAAATCTTAGTTGAAGTCGCCAGAGCAGTCGGCGCATAAACTAGTGGAGCTTTCCGGAACCGCCAGAATGCGCCTTCTAATGTCTCCGAGAAACTCCAGGGCGCAGAGAGCTGGTGCCGTGTCATAGGGAGAGCCTAAAACGGACGCGAAGCTTCACTGTCTTTCAAGAGATTATAGGCATGTTTGGTTAGTCACTCACTAGCAGAGCAAAATAATAATAGGAAGTAGCACCAAGACCTGAAAAAAGTGACACACACTCGAATAGCAGCGAGGCTAGCACCACTAGTGACAGAGAACGTCCCTACTGAAACCCAATCAGTCGCGCACCAGAGCTGGCTCCAATAACTTAAAATTCTGAACACAGCAAAAAAAAAACGATACAACCTCCCCTGTTTCTTCGATGTGTGCAGACCGCATTTTAGCTCTACTATAAATTTCTAAACCTGCAAGTTTGTCTCGCTTTAAATTCCATAAGCGTAGTGGGCGACGGTACAAGTATGGCCAGATTGTGAAGCACGGAAACCATAGGTCTTGGCGCTACTCCCCAGTGTTATTTTGCTCTGCTCACTAGTGAACGTCGCGCACTATACAAAAACATAGAAAACATTTGACACAACAGTAATGCCGTACCCCGGGAAAGGGTCCAAATTAATAATCGAGCCGAAGAATGAAATACTGTTTTGACAAAGAGAATTTAAAAAGGAGAACTACACTTTTAAACTAAAATAAAATAAGATTCCAGTTTTCTTTTGCTCAGGACCTTACGGTACTAGTTATGATACTTATAACTTCTTAGGTCTCAGTAAAAATACCAGTAAAAGATAATCTTGTGACTTTCCATAACGAAGAGAGAGTTTTAATTATGAAAGGAAACTCCATATTTTTCAGGGCTTGAGAAGCAAATGATAACAATTCTTTCTTAGCTTCACGAAAATTTCAGTAGAAGAGATTTTTCTCAGTAGAAGTGAGTAGGGTACGCGCAAAATAGGAAGAAGAGGAAAAAAGGAACTCACCTTTCATCGCCTGGAATCGAGGGTGGGCTGGTGACAGTGGCCTCGGGTGACTTTGGCTCTTCGTCACCACCCTCATCATCCTGAGCAAGCGCAGCAGAGCTCCTACTTCGGTTTAAAAAACGGCTCCGATAACCTGAGCTACCATAGCGCGAACTAGCGGTAGAACTGGAGTCGTCGTCCAAATTTGCGCGGGAGCGGTTTAAGTACTTCGATGTCAACGGGTACCTATCCGTCGTGTCCGACGTATCCCTACCAGTGTACAGGGATGAACCTAGAACCGGTTAGCGGTCGTTAGCACGTGCAGTAAAGGGGAAGAGGGGTAACATAAAGGGCTTTTCAAAAATCGTAAAAAAACAGGGAAGGTATAAATTGCTCGCTGAGTTAAAATTGTTACCAAGCCCAAAAACATTGTAAGATCCGAGCTGTGGCGTATTCTTTAGATGTGTTCCATCCTTGAAAGTGTCCGAAAGCTCCGAAACGAACGAAAATGCTGAATCAATTCAGGATTTTATGCAGCATTTTGCTTTCGGACTTTAATGCAGCATTAATTCAGCATAAAATTCATCGAAAAATCCAGTAAAGATGCTAAGTTTTAAGCAGAATTTTCAAGAAGAAACTGGGGAGCACGACGATTCTCCTAGTATCTTCCTAGAATCTTTTTCTTTCTAGAAAAAATTGACACACAAACTTCTCGTAATGTTATATAGGTCGAATTCCCGTCTTTACGAAGTGTGAGTCGTTCTTTCTACAGCTGATTTCGGACAAAAAGAAAAAAAATATGTAGCATTAAATGCAGCATTTACAGCACTAAAAAGCTTTTGGACACGTTCCTTGTACCCTACAAAGAGTCGCCACGGAATGTTGTGATTGGTTCTTGCACTCCGTACCTCCAGCTGAACCAATCGCGAAGAGCAGTGCTTAATTGTGAAAAGACTCACCATGAGAAAATTAGGTTTGACTAGAGACCAAATGCACGAAAACAACTGTGAAAGGAAATTTGAAAATAGACGGACTGGCGTGTAGTGCTTGTTATGTCGAAGGAAAATAATGTAATAACATTAGGTTCCAATTTTACTTTTAAGAGTGCACAGCAGGCTACTATCGACGGCCGATTTAATGACCAGCAGGCGCAGAAAGGTACTAGAACGTAACGACCATGGCTCAAACATTAACCGGACCAAGTTATTGGTTGCGTTCCAAGGTCTTTGTAAACGTAAGCGTATGTTTGCTTAAGCAACGGCGGTAAGAAAAAAGAAAAGAAAAAAGCCTATCGCAAAGCCTGCAACACTATCGCCGAAGAAATGGGTACCAAAATCATCATATTATGGGCTAGGAATTTCCAAAAGGCTTTTCGAACTTATGGAACGGTGTGACGGGAGATTGGCACTAGAAAGTGTGTGGACCAAACCAGGAAACAGTCTTGAGAAAAGAAAACTTGTTTCGCCCCCCTCTTAAAGTTTAACTGAAAACCAACTTCTTTTTGTTGGCTTATATAAATGGTACACTGAACTATTTAGATTCTGCTAAGGCATGTTTTTATTTCCCACTATCTGCTCTAGTAGTGACGTTCGGAATACCTACGGCTGTCTTCACAACGCAAATTCTACTATAACGCGGAAAATCTGCATCTCAACACAAACGCGGTTTCTCGCTGGCCAGTGGTGAGCTTGGTGAAGACTGCCTAGTGCACTGAACTCAAATTTTTCGTAAATCTTTTTCGTCAAGCATACAACACAGGTACAAGGACATAGAGGTACCACGAGTCCGACAGGGAAGTCCACTATTTGAAAATCGGTTATTCGTGAACAGCGGAGGAAGGCAGTAACGCAATTGCATCGGGTCTTCAGGACTATTTAAGTTAATAAGTGATGGGTCCTATTTCAGTCCTTTTCAGTTCAACTTTAAGGTTTCTGCATCGACCAAAGTGACATGGTCTTAGGATGTATCTTTCAAGGAAAGAAATTAAGTGGGTGGGTTTAAGGATCTTGCTTAGTTATCGTTCTGATTGCTTTCCACTCTGGTGGAAATATAAGGAATAAAAAGGGCACACTGGCCCTTACCTCTGCTTAATGTGCGGTAGCGAGAGGGAAAGCTGGATAAATTAGTTTTAGCTCTAGGACTAAAAGTGAATACGAATAGTAATTAATTTAAGCAGCCATTAAAACTAAGCTTCGATAGTTAGTGCATTTTGGTAGAGCATGCTAAATCCGTTTGGTCTTTACTTTGGTCGGGGTTGGAAGACGAGGGCCGTTCCCTCGATCGATATCCTGGAAACACAGACTTATTACTACGTATTTAATGTTCACTGAAGAGTAATACATAGATGGCGCTTTACATGAGGGACTTGTACCGTGACCAATAAACCGGAAACAACTGTCTGAATTTAACTTAGAAGTCTAAGACTCCATTGTCGGAGCCACGTAGACAAACCAGGACCCACACGGCGGGGCCTCATGCTTAAAACCAGATAAAACCAAAGATATAAGTTTAATGGGGAAGACACCTTTGAGATGGAAACATTTTATAAGTAGTGAACTTTCAGTTCACTACTTATAAAATGTCACTGAAGGGTATATCGCTCCAATCCCCTACAACTGTTTTACCGCTACTGCTTTTCAGTTAAAATCCAAGGAAGAAAAAAACAAAACTGCTTCTGTCTATTCTGAAAGCACACTACCCGTTACGCGCAATCTTGACTATATCACTAATAGAGAACTGAATACGTATACACGGCTTCTCTCTGACTAGTCCAAGCTAGTTTCACTCTCATTAGTTGCGTTTTTGATCCGAATTCTCCGTTCTGAATTCTCGATGCTGAATTCTCGATTCTCGTACAAAATTACCGTTTTTGCTCCTCTAGCTTCTCCATTCTCGCTTTTGACAAAAACACTAATTTGACAGCTCGTCTGCCACCCGGTATATCTTTTTGTGCATATTAAACACCGCACCCTGTTGACCAATCAGGGAGGAGAACGGGGAGAGGAGAATCGAGAATTCACTAGCGGAGCAACTTCTCGATTCTGCAGAATTCGGAGGCTTTCCCCGTTCTCGATTCTGACAAAAACGCAAGAAAAGGAGAATTCGCTTCATCTGAATAGTCCAAAAACGCGAAATAGGAGAATTCGGAGGAGAATCGCGAGGAGAATTCGGACCAAAAACGCAACTATTATCTATGTAAAGCAATCCGACTGTGTAACCGCGCTAGAGTTAGCCATTGCAGTTCATGCATTTCTACTCAAATGAGATCTTTGGATTATGTCGCTCTTTAAAGTTTTCGCTTGGAATCGCAGAAGCGAAAAAAGTTCCACAAATCTATCAAAGAACTTCGCTTGGAGACTAGACGAAGCCAACATCCTGGATCTCTCGCAACACTTCTATAGCAAGGAACAGGCTACCCCTTCAGATGCAGTTTGAAGATGACCAGCTCAGCAAAATGCAAAAGGCAAAGAAATGAAGGCTTGCGTGTGCAGATGGACTAGAGTAGGTCATCCGACTCATCCCCAGCTTTGCTCGGTAAGAGAGGTCGGGGTAGAACCGTACGTTTTTTGTTATCGGCGAATAATTCAATTTCGGTAAAATTTGGACAAATATCGAATAGCGGAAGAGAAAGGTAATGAGACTAGCTATGTCCTGTGATTTTTTTAGAATATTCTTTCAGCTGGTTTTGATGATACTATAATTTCTTTTCCGTCGAAAATCGCCCGGTTTAGCCCCACCGGTAGGGTTGGTTCGCACGGGTGGTGTTTTGAACTGGACATCTTAAAGATGAGCTCTGAATATGACCGAACAAGTAGTACCACTAAGCTAACCAAGTTTTCATTTATTGGAGCAAGAGCTGGACAATGCAAAAATACCACTTAACCAAAAAAATTTGGAAAATCGAACTCAAAAGAAAGCGCTTGTTGAACACGACTTGTTCCAACAGAAGCAGTTGATGTGGAAAGTTTGGTTACAGTACCTTTATCCTGCTTTTGAAACTCCAGAAACTAGTAGATAATTTTGATCCGGACAGAGCGGGTCTGAACCGGACCTCTAAGACAATGCCAGATTCAACCTCCCAGAACGTGTCTGGTTCAACCCACAGAGACCAAGAAAAAACGGAAAGCAGTAGGAACCCCTCAATAGGCTATTAAGATGCAGAATTGAACCGACATTGGACTAAACTATCACACATTCGCAAAAAACAACGAACTTCTTCTCTAACTGAAAATGAAATCGTAGTTCCGAATTCTTCGATTAAAAAATCGAAGTTGCCTGGTTGGGAATCGGTTCGCAACTGAGCATTCAAATTTCGTACCGCAAGTCTGAACACAGTTGCAAACCCTAGATAATTATTTAACGATTTTGTAACTTTGGTTCTGCTCACACTTGAAACTGCCTTGCTCAACCCGCGTTCGGTTCAACCCCGACCTCCCCTACCCGTTTTGCAGCTGGGTCGTTTGCGTTTGGTCTTATAGAACTGCCCCACTGACGATTGGGTGCCTCGAAGAGGATTAAAGAATATCCGTCCGAGCCCGAAGTCCACCGCATAAACCGCGGAGCGTCGACGATGGTCTAAAAGATGGCGGTGTTTCTTTTAGGTGTAAATATTACAAATGTTTACTGATTTGGACATACGCTGGTGATAATAGTCAAGTAAAAGTCTTACATTTAGCAAACATAGTCTACATGTTCAAATTGAGTTTCCCAGGAAAAAAAAATTCTACGAAACAATGCTGCCTGATCCCGAATTCTGTAGACCTGAACGTCTGGCCTTCCAGACCGTCAGAGTGTCCCGTGGTCCCCAAAAACTCCCTAATTCCACTTAAGGTCTCTCAACCACAGTCACTTTAGAAAAAGAGCAGTTTGAAAACATACTACGATCAACTGGAACAAAACATCATCCCAACCGTCATGAAACGCAGGATCATCCTGGTCCTCAAAAACTGGGTTTCCGACTTGAAACGGTGCAGTTTTCCGTAAAAAGTGTATGTACCATTGCATTTGCGCCTAAAGGCTTGTCTTTGGTGTTAATAAATTTCTACGTTTGCGTCTACGGCACAGAATCCTTGCGCCAGTGAAAAACACATCCAGGGGATATGGTAATGAAAAGCTTTTCGCCTCTACATTTCAGAAAGACTCGGAACAATGGTCCTCAGCAAATCTAAAAAACTTATGTTATCTACGGTAAAGTACAGCTGAAGTTGTTGAATCAATCTATTAGTAACTGCTTCTTTTGCGATGCTGTCTCTCGGAACCAACAGTTGTCGCCAAAATTCCATTTCCACTAGTAGGTAACAGAGGTCACAGCTGAAGTTTAAAATGTCACTCGCTTCAAATCTGTTCAGCGATGGACCAGGGGTAATCCCCGCCCTCCCCCCGTCCCTAGCTTCGGGGCAATAAAGCAAATCCTTACCGGTTCTACTTCTTGCCAATGCTGAACCGGTTGTTGTGTCGGCACCACTTCCATAACGGGAAGCTGATTCCGTGCCGTAACGCGAAGACGGCGCTGTCTCCGAACTGCCGCCGTAACGGGACGCTGGTGAATCCGTTCCATAACGGGACGTCGTTCGTGTCGAGGGCGTGTCAAACGTCGACTGAGACTGTGTTGTAGATGGCGTTAGAGCCGAAGTCCGAGAACGCGAATAGGGGGAACTCGTCGCGGTCTCGGATTTCGGGGTTGAAAGTGAAGAGCTAGTGTCCCTCGCCTGAGCACTCCTAAAAGAGAAATCATTATCTAGTTATCCTTCATTAAGGACTGACGACGAATACCGACATCCCGTGACACCAAGGGGGGGGGGGGGGCTTTCGAGAGAGGGAGGCTCTTAATCAATGCGTATCAGCGATGTTGTTGCTGGGTCTTTCAGCGCCTGGGGTGACTTGCTGGACGAACAGTACCATACTGATGCCATACACTTATGCGTGCCATACGATCCCATCCCGTAACCAAATTTGTTACACGCGTCAGAAGCTTTTCGAGACCCCCCATCCAACTCTCCACAGTTGCCAATTTAAATGCCAGATCAGCCCTTGATCTCGTTATTCCTAAGAAATTTTGTCCCATCTCTAAACCCGCTTTGTTTGCCACAAGATCCCGGAAATCCTCTCCGCCACCGCCACAATTGGCCAGATCCAGTCCGAATGCACCAATGGCTCATCTTTGGCCCCATGCCCACCAAATTTATCCCTCCCCCCCCCCGCACATACTCGATCGGCAGTTAGCCTAGCGGGCCACAAGAATCCTAGGACTTTTCCTCCAACTCCCCCATAGCGGACAGATCTGGTCCTGACTTGTAACGGCTAATTTGGAGCAAATGGTTCTCCCCCCCCCCCCCACCCCACCTTGATGGTAGGATCTGAGGAATGACGATTTCCAAGTGAATCCAGTCAGGTCTGTAATATGACTAAACAGTTTAATCCTTAGCTCATCTTAAATATTATAATTTGTGACCAGCAACAGACGGACAGACAGACAGAAAAACGACATCAAGCGCATTTGTTTTTCTCAGCAGTTTGAAAGTAGTCATTTTATAATTCTTGCAACAACAAAATTTCCCTTCAGCCCATAATGGCTGCAAAACTGATTTTCGTCTTGCAGTAGGCCTATTCAAACTAAATCTTCGAATAAGGAACCCCAACTACTGCTATTAAATGTAAAACTCCCTTTTAAACTATAGCCAAATAAGATACAATGCTTCCGAAAGAAAATTTAAGAAAAAGCCAAACAAGAAGGTTGTCCCAAGTAAACAAGAATCGTAGAGAAACTTTGTATCAGAATTTATTCTATCAACATTGTGGTTCATGAGCATCAACGAGACGCGTTATAATTAGAGAATCCGTTTAAACTTCTAAATTAGAAAGGAAGCGCGCCAATACAAACACGAAAGGAAGTCAGAAACAGAGTGGTTCAGGAACGTAAAGTGGGAAAGCTTATCTCTAAACAGCTAACTTCCCATGTCACGGGACTAGATACTCTTTCGTTAAGATGGTATTTTATAGAAGGGACTTCAATTTCAGTGAGGCTCAGCCATTAAGGCCGTGCCGTTTCTCGTATTCAGTCTCCGGAATCAAACCCCGATTCCCGATTATCCATTGCAACCATGGTAGGCGCATAACCTACCTTTGACAGTTGCATCGACTAAATTTCAAAATCAGGCGTTTGTAGACCCGTTCTAGTGTTATGTCTCTGTTTTTGCAGTTGTTTTTGTTTAGAGGTATTTACTTATCTTTTCGCCAGTATTGTCGTGATTATTACTGTTAATTTTGTAATAGCGACAAGCTTTAGCTTATCCTGTTTTGGAGATAATAAATAAATAAATAAGGCAGACATTTGAAAGATGCGTCGCCGGTGCTACACCATGCGATCGGCACAAAATCATTCAGAGTCACCAAGCAAGTTTTACGAGGTGCCAACACTGGAGTCCTAGATTTTAACAAAAGTTACTTTTTCGAAGTTGCGTTTTTGATACCATACAGTAACTGGACCTGCATTGCGTCGTTTTCACATGGGACCTGATACCACGGTTGCTTTGAAAAAACGACACTTGCCGAATTTGCACTTTTAGAAGTCACGCCAAAAGAATAGGCTATAGCCTATACTTAATTCCAATCACGTCACAAGTAGGCTACCAAAATTCTTTCCCATCCACTCGACAAAATTCTAGGCTCTTGTGTTGTTGATGATGAAAGTAAGATGACTTTTTCAGATACAACGGTCAGTAAGTACGGTTGGGACCGTGGTATGGATATCAGATATCACGGTAACTGGTCAGATACTCGGCGACCATGGAATCTGATACCACGGTATCTGCAAAACGACTTTATTCTGTGGTATCAGATACCGTGGTATCTGCAAAAACGCAACTAATTGTATCTCTGCCACGGTTCAAGTCCGCTTGTACAAAATACCATCGTAGGTCTGGAGATACCATAATTCTTTACCAGCAAACCAACCGACAGATGGAGAACGAAATAAAACGAATTTTCGAAGTTTTGAACTAGGCGTTTTATGGTTCTGGTAATACAGACAAAACAGGATCTTCAGCCCATGCTGACGGCTAAGCTTTTCTTTGTGTTGCAATATTCAAAGTAAATCATCGAATAAAGTACTTTAAGATGTTCCGCCGAATGTTGAAACCCAGATAGCAAGTCTCTATTAGACTATAGCCAAGAAGACAAAATACTTCCGAAGATAATTAAAATCCAAGCATCAAGAGTGTCCTAGTTCAGCAATAAACCGCAGAGACAATTCAGATTAGCATCTCTTCTGTCACCATGCAGTTCGTGAGCATCAAGAAGACGCTTTCTAATAAGAGAATCCGTTTAAAGTTCTTAATTAGAAGGGAAGCGCGCCAATACCAACACGAAAGGAAGTCAGAAATAGAGTAGTTCAAGAACATGAAGTGGGAATGATTATCTGAACTTGCCCATAGCACGGGACTCGATCATCTTGTCGTCATTTTGTCGATCATTTTGTTATTAGCCCACAATAAAAACAAAACAAAAAACACACAAATCTTAGTGCATTTCAAGAAACTTGGCACGGAATTCTTTCGATTAGAAGTATGTCGATAGTTTTATACCAAAACATTTAGTTATGGGGCAGGAACTTCGAGGGGCACAAAAAAAGTCTTAAAAGTGGGATCTTTATTTTCTTGTCTGTTTTCTAGATTCTGATTTCCCGCATCAGAGTATAGCTCGCTCGGAATCCTTAAACCGAAGTTTCCAAATAAATTAAGTTCCCGAAGAATCAAAGTTGGAGGGTCGTGACAAGAGGAACATTCAGGACATTTTGTTAATTTTCGGGTCGGACGAATGATCCTGCCGAAATCCGGTCAGAATCAGAAATTGGACGAAGATTATGAGCCCTGAAGGACCTAACCTGGTGGTCGATCAGAGGTTAAACAGCATGTTAACTTGGGCATTGCTATTAGTTCGACCTAATCTGCTGTAGACCATAGTCTAGACAATGAGCAAATCACCGTTTGTGATGACAAAACAGAGACGTCGTTGCGGAGATACTAAACTGGAATTTCAAGGACGAGCCAATTTTACAATTAGACTGACCAAAGTCTACATTATTTCGATGGTAAAATAGCAAGCGAAACAGAAAATGGCGCAGTCTCGGTGACTGTTACGTCGGTATCTGTCATAGCACCGACATTTTCAAACGCACAAATTGCAAAATTCTCGTGACTAAACTTAAAAATCCGAACATCGAAATTTGTCAAGGAAAAAGAAGGATAAATTCGGCAGAAAAGGGCTCCTTAAGGAAAGAAAATCAGACTAGGGACCTGCCTCTCTTGTTTTTCAAAATTAGATTAACTTATGGGAAGTTCTGATTGGCTAGTGTCAGACAAAGTACAGTCCATGCAAGATTTGATCAATAAGAACTGTAACACAATTAAAACCTTCTCAATCAACCATTCTGTAGCATGTGTGAACACTAAATAGGAAACAATTTTCTTCAGACCAACATATATCTTTTCAAGGATCGGAATCCACTGGAAAACATTGCTATTTTCCAAAAACACCCAAACAGTTCCAGACGATCCGTCTCAGTCGAGTGGAACTGTTTTCACAGGGTGCCGAGGAAAACGAATTTGCTGGATTTGTGATGACAGAACTCGCTGTCACTGACAAACGGTCCAGTTTCATCTGTAGTTGCTTTTTCCTGTTCGGATCAGAAGTGACAGCCCGTGCTTTGTACACATCCACGTTCTTAATGGTTTAGAATCTTCATTGAAAAACGGTCGTGGTTACAACAAAAAACAAAACAAGCTTTAAATTAGACCGCGTTTGTTTGTTTTCGCGTATAAAATAGTCACATGGGAGTAACAAATTAAGAGCTGGACGTCAGCTTTAATAGCCAAGCATTTCGTTCAGAGCAAAGCAACAATAGATAGGTGCGCCAATACCTGTGCTTCCCACGCATACGGAACGAGCCTTACTCTTAGCCTTACTCCCACTACACTCGGGAAATTTGAACCGAGACAAACTTGTGGGCTTAGAAAATTTCTAGTACAGCTACGATGTGGTCTGCAAACATCCGAGGAAACAGGGGAGGTTGTATGTTTTGTTTACTGTGTTTGGATATGGAGTTATCGGAGCCAGCGCTGATTCATGACTGATAGAGTTTCAGTAGATAGATTGATAGTTTACTAATGCAACTCGTAGCGACGAATTGGCACTAAATATGTAAACCATTACATTTAACGGGTTAAAGTAACTTGAATATATACAGCCATTACAGAAAAGTATTTCACTTGGAATCCACCAGTTTTTGGGATCCCAAAACGTAAGTGGAGGGATACCTATGACATCGCAAAAGTTGTCCGTCTATCTGTCCGTCCGTCCCTCTGTCCGTCCGTCTGTGAGCACGATAACTCGCGAAGAGAATGAGATATTTTGATGAAACTTGGTGGGAGGATCGCTTGGGTCAAGGGAAAGGTCGAGATCGTAGATGGGCTCTGTAGCCCTACAATTAGGGGTGGGGGTTCAAATTAAGGGGCAAACAAAATATTTTTAAACAGCTAATGAGATAGTCGACTAAGGAGTAAGAAGACATGCTGAACACGAACATGAAAACCATTTATTCGCCGGACAAATATTCGCCCGGAACCGGAAAGTTTGTTAAAAGTAAAAGTTTTATTTGAGGTTGATTAGATGTTCGATTTAGGGGTAAGAAGACATGATGAACACGAATGCGAAAACCATTTTCTACCCGGACAAGTATTTCGCCTGGAATCCGGTCATAACCGGAAAATGTGTTAAAAGCAAAAGGTGTATTTGTAGTTGATTAGATTTCCGATTGGGGTAAGAAGAGATGCTGAATCCGTATACGACAATCATTTTCAGCCAAAATTTGTTACAAGTTAAATTTTTATTTGAAGTTGATAGATTTTAGATATAGGGGTAAGGAGATACGCTGAATTCGTTTTTTGAGCATTATTTTTGTCGCCGGACAAGTAGTTCCGGAATTTCGCTGAAAGCGGAAAACTGGCAGAAGTAAAGCAGGATCGTTTCGATCGGTCCCGTCAACATGGATATGACTTATAGGGGTAAACACACATGAGCTGAATCCGTATCTGAGCTTGGTTTTCTCCAGATGATTAGCTATTTGGTCTTAATCTGTTTCTAAATTTGAAGAGTAAAAATGTTCAAGGAGTCTAGCGAAGACTGGATTGGCGAAGACAAAATCTAATTGTCTGGATAAAATATTGAATTTTTGGATCCCATCAAAACCTTCGGTCTTGTTTGTTAGGACGTTCTCTATCGCTAGTGTCACTGCTATTCTAGCGTGTGTCACTTTATAAGTCAAGTCGCTGCGCTATAGTGCTATTTTGCTCTTGTTTGAAATTTACTTTGAATTGAAACAAGTTGGGCATATTTTTTTTCTTTCCACTGATTTATTATTTTGTCTTTTAGCTTATGTTTGCGTGAAAATCACTGACTGATCAATACTCAAGATACGTTTCGAAGTAAACTAAAGTAGAGGGCTAAAATAGAGCAGGACTGATCTGACTGAATCTGACAGATCCTTTTCCGTTAGAGGCCGTAAAACCAAAGGCGATACCACTTCTTTGGGTTGAATTTATTTTACTTGAAAAATTTTTTGGCTCAGCTGTGCATAAATATTTGCTAGGTTTCAATTTTTAACATATTTTTCGCGTTGCCATTCAGAGTCAGGCGAAGTATCATACTTCTATTTTGGCTGGTCCTCGTGACAAGAAATGATTCTTTTGTTTATTATGAGTTCTTTCGGAGTTTTTACATTTATTGCCTAGCCATTGCCTAGCCAATTTCGCATGACTTTTCATCCAAATAAGTTCTCGTTCGGCTCTGGGCAGTCCGATAAATCTGCGTTACCCCAAGAACAAATAATCTGAGAGAACCTCCGTCTATATGACTATGCGGGGTCGAATATTTCCCCCTACATTGTCTACTACGGACGAGCGGAGGTTACTAGCTTCGCGCAACATTACGTTTCGTTACTTCTACAAATAGCGAAATCACTGTCAACCCGCGGTGGAGGAAAACTAAGAGTCAAAGCTGATTGGTTCTATAGTCGCGCCCCAGAGCGAGTCAGCGCGCGGAGTACGCCTCCTGCCAGAATCCTTCTATGTTTGTTGTGCGATAAGCAACGGCGAAGACGGAAAAGGAGTAAACGGGTATCAACATCAGCTCAAAGCTAGAGTAAATACCTCTAGGTCCGCTCGGTTTTGCCGGGGTTTTCATAGTCGCTGCATGCGACTAAAGGCAGAAGTTCTATCTGATTATTTGTTCTTGCTTATACGTGGCATTAATTCGCCACACAAGTTGACTGAACTCAGTTTCAAATGGACCACGCGAATATACGATAACTCACTGCTAAATATGTTGGCTGCATGTCAATACCGTTAAAAAAAAAACGTCGACTGCATAATCAACGAAGAAGAATACAACTAAGCTTTTAGTCTGATATCGATGGCATCAAGTTATGTATTATTTTATTTATTTATTTGTTTATTTGTTGAACTAAGGACCAACTAGGCCAAAAAAAACGAGACATTATAGGGTACATATAGGATACTGGGAGATAGACATAGGATGCAGGTGTGGAATCCACTGGCCAATTAAAAGATCGATTATCAGAGGAGAGAAGAGTTTTGTAAATCTGGATTTTCATACAGCTGATCCCTTTCGGCTGTGATCAGCTCCATGATTTTTCGGTTTTGTGACTTTTAGTTATTTAGTGTTGTTGTCGTATTGTTTCTTTCTTTTTCGTTTCTCTACTACATTCCGCCTGTACTGTACCTAGTGGGGTTATAAACAAAATGTAAAGTAATTTGAAATCAAATGATATCAAAAAGTATATGATGAGTGTAGACTACGTCTATGATTTTCAGTTTTAGTTTTCGTTTGTCCTAGCCGTTGTTCTATTCTGGCGGGTTTCAAGGACTGTCTGAAAGCTTTGGGCCAGGCTCAATAATTTGACCAAGGTACAATCGAAGAATTAAGCCAGATCAACAATTTGTTGTTAATGCACAGGGCTAGTCCTTTTGCTATTGTCAGTTTCAAGGACTTATGATGATGATAAATTTATTTCCGATTTGTATGACACAAAATTTGTCTTAAATAGAGTATGAAATAAGAAGAAAAAAGGAAAGAAAGAAACAAAAACAGAAAAGTAGGAACAAACAATAAATCCACGTTAGCTAAATACCTACAACGCAAAAGGCACATAAACTAAATTACACTACAGCAGGGTATAAACTATGACTAGCGTCCAAGCCCGCCGCAAACCGATATGTGAAATGGCGGAAACAGAGAGAGATCTATTTGAGTCGAAACGGTTACTGTGAACCCAACTATACATTTTTGTCTCACAGCCAACATTACTCGCCGATAACGGAAGCCAATTCCTCATTTGCCCATTCTTAGGCCTAGTTAGGCCCATTCACTGAGCCTAGTAGACACACCTTTTCTTTTTTTTTTAATTTGGCAGATTTTTAAGCAAAAACGACAATACGACATCTTATAAATAATTTGTCGAAAGAAAGAAAAACTGCAGAACATTTGGCTTTTTATTCTCACACAGATAAATGTTTTTTTTCTCTTTGATTCAAAAGCTTCCAACCATCGACCTCGGAATAGCGTGGCCCTGGTTCGAACCAGAGTCTTGACAGTGTGTGAGCTAGACACTGTAACTGTTTACAAATTGGTTCATTTAACAAACTTGTACCTACCTACCCTCTGGGAAGTCTTAAACTGGTTGAGATAATGAAAAAAAGTTATTCCGTTGCCTTACTTAACGTTTCTCAGCTTAAACAAATTTCCACTCTAGAGTTACGCAAACCCTTTTTTATCATTATATTTTAAGGTTTCTAAACAATCATTTACCCTTTTCATAAAACGTTAGAAAACTATTCGGTAATCCGCCTTCTAAATTATTAAGCAACCACCTTTCAAAGGAGCGGTAGATTCGATTGCTCCTCGCTATTTTACAAATGCTCCCCGCTCTCAAACTTCCTTTTGCAAATTACACGGGAAATTGCGAACTCTGGCTTTTCAATGAATTTCTAGTTTTCTGCACGCGATACAACCATGTTTGTCCGTTTTCCGTGACGAACTATAGCGAATTTAATATCAGAGAAACAATTCAGGATCAGAAAAAAAGAACATATATGTATTTGGTAATTTTGTTTTTCTACCTTCGTTGGCACAGGACTCGGTTCCTACATTTTTTTCAATCTAATCTTTTCTCGTATTCAGACGATTTTGGCTGCGACTCCTCCTCTCGTTGATGTTAGTATTTTTACCACCTCACGTCACCTAGGCTAATTTTTCGAACGAGAACTAAAAATTCAACTTCAAAACTATTTATTTCTAATCCATTCAGGTTTTTTTTTTTTTTTAGATATAACTATATTATAAACTTAATAACAATATAGAACCTTTTCAAATTTAAAATTTCAGAACCATTTATAATTTTTATTTTCTTTCAAAAGATTATATATGTATTAATTAAAACAAACCAAACGCTGTCTGAAGTCGGGGGGGTTCAGAACCCGGATGTTTGTTGACGACATACGAATTCTTCTAGTTCCTTGTTGGGTAGTATTTTTGCTCAATTTCACTTCGTACTTTGGACGACAAACCCAGTTCGAATACCGGTACGTATTTCCCTTCATTCTATACCTCGTTAGTCAGGCAGTTCTGCAGTGAAACTTAAGCCCCGTCTCCATTACCGTAAACCGACCATTTTACGGACGGTCCGTAGCCGCAAAAATGTGGTCTTCATTAGGTCCGTAACCGCAAAAATGTGGTCTACAAATAGGTGAATCTTGTGTTGAAATTTAAAAAACAGTTTATATGTGACTTGAAAAACAGTTGAAAAACAGTTACATGCATCGATATACTCGGCTAAGTTTGTTATAAATACCTAGATAGGACACACGCCTATCCCGCAATGTTAAACTTTCGGACAAATCTAAAATTCCAAAAGCCGAAAAACACGAAAAGTGGCGTTTCTCCATAAGCCGTAATGTTAATGTTCGGTATTGTAGCTTAGGCCTATGACGTCGGAAATTAGTTCCGACAGCGGCAACAGGTAGCCCCGAACCTCCGACAAAATGACAGTGGACACAAAAAGTGACCTGACCCCGATCAGGACCAGGCCAGGGGGGGAAGTGGGGGTAGGTCAAAAACACCCGGGGAATCCCCTCAGGCACGCAAAACGAAAAACGTGTTTCCAAAGGGAAAATTGCGAAAGGAGACGAAATTCATTTGTCGCTGATAGGGTTTTCAGACACGGGGAATGCGAATACGGAGTTGGTTTTCGTCCCCGAATTTCCCTTGACCCTTCACGGTCCTAGGGTCTAGACCCTAAATAATGAAATTGCTGTATCGGCCAAGAAACACATGTTTTAGGGGTATTTCAAACATCCTGAATGCGAAAATGACACTTTTTTTCACTTTAGACCTACCCCTGACCCGTTTCCCTAGGGTCTAGACCCTAAAAATGAAATTGCTGTATCAGCCAAGAAACACATGTTTTAGGGGTATTTCAAACATTCTGAATCAGAAAATGGCATTGTTTTTTACTTTAGACCTACCCCTGACCCGTTTCCCTAGGGTCTAGACCCTAAAAATGAAATTGCTGTATAAGCCAAGAAACACAAGTTTTAGGGGCATTTCGAACGTTCTGAATCCGAAAATGACACTTTTTTTCACTTTAGACCTACCCCTAACCCATTTCCCTAGGGTCGAGACCCTAATAAATCAAATTGCCGTATTAGCCAAGAAACATACGTTTTAGGGGTATTTCGATCATTCTGGATCAGAAAATGACATTTTTTTTCACTTTGGACCTATCCCTGGCCCGTTTCCCTAGGGTCTAGACCCTAAAAACGAAATTGCTGTATAAGCCAAGAAACACAAGTTTTAGGGGCATTTCGAACGTTCTAAATCCGAAAATTACACTTTTTTTCACTTTAGACCTACCCCTGACCCATTTCCCTAGGGTCGAGACCCTAATAAATCAAATTGCCGTATTAGCCAAGAAACATACGTTTTAGGGGTATTTCGAACATTCTGGATCAGAAAATGACATTTTTTTTCACTTTGGACCTATCCCTGGCCCGTTTCCCTAGGGTCTAGACCCTAAAAATGAAATTGCTGTATAAGCCAAGAAACACAAGTTTCAAGATGTGTTTTTTCATTTTTTGTTGTTGTAATATATTGCTTTGTTGGTGTGAGATACTGAACTACGAGAAATTGACAGTTGCTGAATTATGAACCGAATGTGTTTTTTTTCATGTTTTGTGTTAGGCTACAGTAGATTTTTTCTCGGTTGAGATACTAAATTGCAATAAACTGAATGCGGCTCAGTTATGAAACAAGTGATTAAAAATTAATTTTCTAGGGTCTATACACCAGAAAAAAGGGTTAGGGATACGGAAGGTGAAAACATGTCATTTCCAGTTCAGAATACCCAACGAGCCCCTAGAATATGTGCTTGCTGCTTGGATTGGAAAATCAATTGTCCGAGTCTAGATCCGAGGAAAACGGGTCAGGGGTACACCTAAAATGGAAAATGATGTAACTTTCGAGCTTAGAAGGTCCGAAACACCCCCACATTGTGTGACTGTTGTCTGATCTGACAATTTAATTTTCAGGGTCTGGAACGAAGGGAAACGGGTCAGGTGTAGTCTAAGGTGAAAAAGATTTTCATTTTCTGATTCAGAATGTTCGAAATGAAATAAAACGGCAATTTTATTTGTTGGGTCTACCCTAGGGAAACGGGTCAGATGTAGGTCTACAGTAGAATAAGTGTCATTTTCCGATTCAGAATGTTTGAAATACCCCTAAACGTGCTTTTCTTGGCTATAATTTAATTTGTAGGGTCTAGACCCTAGGGAAACGGGCCAGGGGTAGGTCGAAAGTGAAAACAAGTGTAACTTTCTGATTCAGAATGTTCGAAATACCCCCAAAACGTATGTTTCTTGGCTTATACAGCAATTTCATTTTTAGGGTCTAGACCCTAGGGAAACGGGCCAGGGATAGGTCCAAAGTGAAAAAAAATGTCATTTTCTGATCCAGAATGTTCGAAATACCCCTAAAACGTATGTTTCTTGGCTAATACGGCAATTTGATTTATTAGGGTCTCGACCCTAGGGAAATGGGTCAGGGGTAGGTCTAAAGTGAAAAAAAGTGTAATTTTCGGATTTAGAACGTTCGAAATGCCCCTAAAACTTGTGTTTCTTGGCTTATACAGCAATTTCGTTTTTAGGGTCTAGACCCTAGGGAAACGGGCCAGGGATAGGTCCAAAGTGAAAAAAAATGTCATTTTCTGATCCAGAATGATCGAAATACCCCTAAAACGTATGTTTCTTGGCTAATACGGCAATTTGATTTATTAGGGTCTCGACCCTAGGGAAATGGGTCAGGGGTAGGTCTAAAGTGAAAAAAAGTGTCATTTTCGGATTCAGAACGTTCGAAATGCCCCTAAAACTTGTGTTTCTTGGCTTATACAGCAATTTCATTTTTAGGGTCTAGACCCTAGGGAAACGGGTCAGGGGTAGGTCTAAAGTAAAAAACAATGCCATTTTCTGATTCAGAATGTTTGAAATACCCCTAAAACATGTGTTTCTTGGCTGATACAGCAATTTCATTTTTAGGGTCTAGACCCTAGGGAAACGGGTCAGGGGTAGGTCTAAAGTGAAAAAAAGTGTCATTTTCGCATTCAGGATGTTTGAAATACCCCTAAAACATGTGTTTCTTGGCCGATACAGCAATTTCATTATTTAGGGTCTAGACCCTAGGACCGTGAAGGGTCAAGGGAAATTCGGGGACGAAAACCAACTCCGTATTCGCATTCCCCGTGTCTGAAAACCCTATCAGCGACAAATGAATTTCGTCTCCTTTCGCAATTTTCCCTTTGGAAACACGTTTTTCGTTTTGCGTGCCTGAGGGGATTCCCCGGGTGTTTTTGACCTACCCCCACTTCCCCCCCTGGCCTGGTCCTGATCGGGGTCAGGTCACTTTTTGTGTCCACTGTCATTTTGTCGGAGGTTCGGGGCTACCTGTTGCCGCTGTCGGAACTAATTTCCGACGTCATAGGCCTAAGCTACAATACCGAACATTAACATTACGGCTTATGGAGAAACGCCACTTTTCGTGTTTTTCGGCTTTTGGAATTTTAGATTTGTCCGAAAGTTTAACATTGCGGGATAGGCGTGTGTCCTATCTAGGTATTTATAACAAACTTAGCCGAGTATATCGATGGTTACATGGGACTGTGACAAAAAAGCAGTCTCCACTACGTCCGTTTTACGGTTACGGAGGGGTCAGTACCGCCGTGTTACGGCTACGGCCGTCCGTAGAGAAAGACCCGTCTTCACTGCCGTAACGGTCACACGGTCGGCCGTAAAACGGTCGGTTTACGGTAATGGAGACGGGGCTTTAGTTCAATGATAAAGCGTCATAAATTCCTTCGTCTGGTTTTGACGGGACCTTTGTCACTCATGTTTCAAGTTCTTCAGATTTTACTTTACGAAACCGGTTAGCAGGGAGCAATAGAATTTAAAGATGTGCCCTGTTACTACCCGATGATTCGCAGAAATACTACTTCTAGAAGGTCTACAAAAATCAAGTTTTTACTAGTTACTGTTACTATAGTTACTATTACTAGTTCCTATACAGTTTTCTGCTAGTTAAAATGCCTCACAATCTTTAAGCTTGAGTTATCTCCTATCCCTTTCAACCATGCAGCCACAAAACCCTTTCTTCTTGGTGTTCCCCCTTGGCCGAGTGATCAATCCAAGAATTACCGGGGAGCTTTAGTAAAGACCTTCAGGCAGTACAGAACTGTTTCATTAGGTATAATTTGTTTAAATTGCCCACAAGATGTAGACTTACTCGAATCAATTTAGAAGATGTATACGAGATTCAGAACAAAAAAATACGTTGAAATCAACCAAAAAGTCAACCTCATGTTGGCCTAAAATCCTAGGTCAGATATCATATGATATATGACCATATTTTTTAATATTTATCATAAAATGTTAATTACTTTTGACATTGATATAATTTTGTTTCTCGGTCCTCAGGTAGGGATGTCGTAGAATTTCTGGAGTCGGGGCGGGACTTTCAAAAGACGGCAAGAGGCAAAAAATATATCTATTACTGTACTATACCGCTGTCCTCATCTGTAGACTCTATTCTTCCAGTTCAGTGTCTGAGGATTCACCAGAAATGTTTTGTTCTATTAAATTATCCTTATGTTTTGTACTTGATTCTTACCTTGCAAGTAGAGATCCAAAGTCTGTCCGAGTCGGCTCCTTCTCAGGTTCTTTCTTGGCAACAGCTACTGTTGCTGGTGTAGTTGAGGCTTTCGTTGCTGGTACTTCATCCTCTGATTCTGAACCTGAGTCGGAACTTTCCCCCGAACTGCTACTCTCGGATTCCTTCGAGATCTCTGCCGTAGGAGTACCGGCCTGGCCTATAAGTAAACAGCGGAAATAAATAAGAGAAAAAGAAGGAATCATGAAACAAAAATAGTATCCAAACAAGAACATAAATTTCCATATTATATGCTGATAGGCGATTTCTTTATTTCCATTATCCTTCGTTACCTGTTTCATACTTTAGGCGTATTCTCGCCGTTTCCCGAGGATTCCTCGGAGAATCGAAGGGAACGGCGAGAACAGAGGGAGTCAATCGATGCGGACTCCACGTACGGAAAACAGCGAGAACATGGGGAATGCTTCTAAAATGGATTTTGTTCGAAAAAGAAATATCCAGTCGACGAATTTTATTTGGATCCACTTTATTTTAAGTGTTGTTTATCCTGATTGTTTTTAATTAATTTTACGTTGCACCAACACAAGTAAAAATTGATTCCCCTCCGAATCTGAAAGGGAGTCCTTTTTGATGATGGTGATGATAACCGGAACATTCCCCGTCCGTGGGGACTCGCGAGAATACGGGGAGTGAGTCCCTGGGACAAACAAAAACGTGGGGACTCCTCCAGTGGAGTCCTCGGAGAACGGCGAGAATGCTCCTTTCGTGTTTACTTGCAAAGCCACAAAGCAACAAATCAAAGCATCGTTTTGTTGCACGCTGCAGGTCCACTTCTCTGCCGCTTCCGGACTGATTCTTTCTAAATCCGTTTTTGCACTACAGTACTTCCGAGGAAGACGGCAGCGCTTCTCGAGAATCGCGGACTTGCTCACCGACCAAGTCCGTGCTTCCCTGCAAGATGCTGCTGCTGCCGAAGAAACAGTGAACACAAAAACGCACTTTGTGCAAAAGCAAGGAAGTGCTGCACCAGCGATGCGGCAGCGCTGTTTCAACAAAAACGAGGCTCAAGTAAGATTGCACAGGCCGGATTTGGTCGAATTCAAATATGAGCCTACAACGCAAAGGACGAAGCTACAGAATCGCATCTCACCTAAAAAACGCGACTGAAACGGTGCCCTCTGCGTAGTAGAGGATGCTCCAGTCGACGTTGTTGAGCCAGGTCGAGGCGAAGGGACACTAGATGTTGTTGTGGTCGTCGTCTGAGGCGACCGGTTTCCGTAACGCGAGCGGGTCGACCCGCTGTCGTTATCGGAGGTGTTACCGTTTCGCGATACCGCGGGAGTATTACTTACGCCACTTCTGCTCCCGGCAGTACCACCGCTGAAACGGTTTTTTAGCTCATCAGTTGAAAACGCAGCGCCTAGTAGAAAGAATCCAATTACAAACTAAAACACAAAGAAAAAGGAAAATGTCGAGAGAAATGAGTCTCTCCAATGGATTTGAAAAAAAAAATGAATTGGAACCATTCTAATAGCTATGCGTATAGACATCCTTCATCCAAGTCACTAATTCAAATCAGACTCGGTAAGACCGTAGAGTCATCTGGAGGTGCTATCCTGATGTACCCGACTGAGCAAGCTGAGGATAAGCAGCTTTAGGTCAGCTGCTTATCCTGGAACCTAGTTGGTGCCGCGAATGTCTGCCTGGACCGAATGTTTTGGAAAATTTGTCGTAGTTTTCAGTTTTCAGAGCGACTATATGTAGTTCACTGTAATGCGTTATTTGTATACCGTAGCACCTTTAAGTTATTTTGATATTATTTAAAAAAAAAACTAAGAAATCACAATTCGTACTTTTTGTGGCTTCTCATCCAATCCGACCAGCATAAATCAGCTAAAATTAAATGATATCATGGGTGCTTCAAGGTTCTAGAATATCATTCCAAATTAGCCAGCTCTTATGTGCTGCGCTGGTATAATAAAGAGCATAAACAGCATGGCTGGTATAAAGTAGCAACTCAGTTTCATTAATTTAGACAGCGCAGCAATCGTGCATCGCGAAGAGATATATAAACACGCAAGCACCCATGACAACTGATAAGAACCCATTAGGCCAAATAGAAAGTGAGGAGTGTACAATCTTCAATCACTTTCGCGTTGTTCCTTGAGCGAAAGAGCGAACATAACTTCTACTGTGATGGAAAAAGGGCATAGTAAGTGCAGAGTTAAGGTCCACCGGCGAAGAATGGATAGTGCAAAAAAGCGGTTAAGGGCGACTCTGAGTGTCACAGCGAGAGTTTATAGCAATATAATGCGCTAAATGTAAAGTACAACGCCTCCAAGTTCAATGACCATTACTGCCAAGACATAAAACTTGGTGCATTCTCAATGGAGAAAAGATGACGGAGTGGCTTTCAGAGGGATAACCAGGCAAAAGGATCTGGATTGATAGAATTTCTTAGCGTTCCAAATTATTCATATTTGCTGGTAATGATCTTTCTCCCATTTTCTGTCACGTCAATTGTATCCTTTAAATTAGAACCTTCATTCATCTGCAAAGGAAATTCTAAGAGGCAACCATTTTGTTTATTAGAGAAACGTATTATAAAGCCCACAGAAAATAAAGTGGGACAGAAGGAATTGGCAGTTGCCCCTTGCAGTTCTCAGATCCTAGAATCCTTCTACACTTTTTTGAGACTGCTATACCTCGGGCTCCCTCGAACCGTTCACCCAACATATTACTAACAAATTTGACATTCAAGGTTAAAAGCAAAGGCATCACTTGCCACTTAAAAGAAATAAGAAAAAGCAAAATAAAAATATGTGAAGTTAGAGTTCAGCCAGATATGAAACACTAAGACAACGCCTTACTCGTCTCGGCAGATTCCCTTTCAGCTTCCGGTTCTTGCACTTCCCCTTTAAAAAATAAAGTATATAATAAGAGCTAAAAATCGTTAGTTAGCCTTTGTCGAAAAAAGCATTACCTGTATTACGAACGGGTGATGATCTGCTCGATGACTCTGAGGTGGTACTATCAGAGCTTCCAGATCTAGGCTTGAATCGGTCAACCGACACGCGTCCAATACGCGAGCTGCGTCCGGATTTTGGCTCTGGTTCCAGATTGACGGAACTGCTCGAACTAGCGCGAGAAATTGACCTGGTGGTGGTTGACGAGGGCAGAGTTCCGGTGGTCGTGGACCCGGCGTAGCTGTGCCGCTGACGCGGCGGTTCCTCGTTCTGCGCGCGGATGGCAGCGCGCTGAGCAGCTCTGCTGGCGACAGTGCTATTTTCGTCCGAGTCGGCAGTGCTGGCAGTTGAACTAGCAGGCGCGGTTACTGTTGGTGGTTCCTCTCTCCGCTCAGAAGCAGACGTCTGCGGAGAAAAGAATAAACATAAACGACAATGTGAAGGGTTGTACCGACAGTACGACGAAAACAGGTAACGAAAGCGTTGAAAACCCCTGGTAGGTATTAGCCTACTATAGGCGTAAAAGATCGCACATGACGCGTCAGAATCGTTGTGAATCCTTTAAAGTTTAACTGAAAAGCCAACTTATTTGTGTGTCATTTAATTGAATACACTGAATTATTTGGATTCTGCAAAGGGATTTTTGATTGTCCACTATCTGCTCTAGTTATGAGGCTCAGAATATCTCCGGCCGTCCCACAGCGTAAATTCTACTATGACGCGGAAAATTTTAATCTCAACACAAATGCGGCTTTTCAGTGGACAGTGGTGAGATTGGTGAAGATTGCTTAGTGCCTGAACAAGAAAAGATGATAAGTCTTTCTCATAATGCATATAACAGAAATACAAGCGCATAGAGGCACCACAAATCACACGGAAATTCCACTATTTGTAAATCGATTATTCGTGAATAGCGGAACTTCGAAGTAACTCATTTTCAGCGGCTCTTCAAGCCAATTTAAGTGAATAAGTGATGGTTAACTAGATTGGCCTATCCTAGCCCTTTTCGGTTAAACTTTAAACTCGTTCCGGTCGGACAGATTGCAAACAAAAGTTATAATTGGTGGATCTGAAACTGACACTATTTCGTCTTTTTATTTCTCGTTCACCAGCGGCCTCTCAAGACCCCTACTAACTGATATTCTTTAAGAAGTCGCCCCAACATGTTTAACCTGCCTTTAACCACATGGATGTGTGAGCAAATCAGAATGCTGTTCTCTGTCACGGAGCCATAGGAACTGACAGACATTTATAGACATATAAGAGGGTTTTCACATTGACTACGATTACTTTCGAATATTCAAGTACATCTATGCCCCAAAGCGATGTTATAAGTGTCAAGAGTTCGGTCACTTAGCCTCTGTCTGCAAGAACAATGTCAAATGTTCCAAGTGTGGCGGGAGCCACGAATCCAGCCGTGAGAGCCCGTGCACCTCAACCTCTGTGAAGTGCGCAAACTGCGGGAGTGCCAAACACCCTGCTTACAGCCTACTCTGTCCGAAAGTGACTGAGTTAATGGGATCTACGAACCACCGATGCGGAGTCCCCTGAAATGAATTTGACTCAAGTTTATTTGGATATTGGTGTTCTTTGTGTTTCAGTTTACTTTGTTTACCAATTGATTTATTTTTTTGTATTTTTCCATACTCCGTCTTTTTTGGCCTCGGCCAGTTGATGGGTTATAAATAAATAATAAATAATAATAATAATTATGTACTACGAGGAAACTGCAAGTAAAAGTATAACAAACGAATTTTTGACATAGAACGGGCTGTCCTGTTACCAGACAAAAAAGTTGCCCCTACTTAGCCCTTCCGCTTGATTTTAACGTATAGTTGTCTGTGGACCATATGTTAATTTTAATCACGTTCTATAGTATTTACAAAGGGCTGACCTATCGCGAGTGTTCCTTCAACACCCTTCTTCAAACCTTTGAGCAGCCACGCGTTATACGGCTATATGTAGACTTCGGTAAATTAAAGTTTAACCGAAAAGGACTGGGATAGGACAATCTATTTACCCATCACTTATTCACTTAAATTGGCTTGAAGACCCGCTGAAAATGCGTTACTTGGTTGTAACGCTATTCAGGAATAATCAGTTTTCAAATAGTGGAATTTCTGTGTGATTTGTGGTACCTCTTATTTGTTGTATGCCTTACAAGAAAGATTTATGACTTTTTTTTGTTCAGGCACTAAGCAATCTTCACCAATATCGCCACTGCCCACTGAAAAGCGTTGTTTGTGTTTAGATAAAAAATTCCGGCGTCATAGTAGAATTTTCGCTGTGGGGACGGCCGCAGATATTCTGAACGCCATAACTAGAGCAGATAGTGGAAAACAAAAAAATCCCTTTGCAGAATCCAAATAATTCAGTGTATTCAACTAAATGACACAAAAATAAGTTGGCTTGTCAGGTAAATTTTAAGGCGTGGTTTAGTCCTGTTCAGTCACGATAATCATTTCGTCGCGCGCAAGACGAAATACGTGACGTCAGCACCAGGAAAACTTGTTTCCGTGACAGATCACTACTTATTTGAACGTGCATTGAACTTCGATTCCTAACTTGGGCATAGGAATCGCTTAATACCCAATCGCGATGCGTCCACTACCAAGGCGAGACAAGACACTGAGATCAAACATTCTTGCCCTACATAACAAGACCAAAGGTTCCGATGGGATCCCAAAAATTGAATATTTGATCCGGACAAATAGGTTTTGTTTTCGAGAGATTGAGTGTCCGCTAGACTTTTTGAAGATTTTTACTGTATTTTGTTTTACAGATTGGTATGCTTATCAGATGGGAAGTGTGACATTCCTACCCTTAAATCTATTATCTAATCAACCAAATAAAGATTTTGCTTTTAAAACAATTTCCGGTTTTGGCCGGATTCCGGACGAACTATTTGTCCGGCGAGAAAATGGTTTTCACCATCATGTTCAGCATGTCTTGTTACCCCTAAATCAAACATCTAATCAACTTGAAATAAAACTTTTACTTCTAACAAACTTTCCGGTTTTAGCCGGATTCCGGGCGAACTACTTATCCGGCGAGAAAATAACTTTCACATTCGGATTCAGCGTTTCTCCTTACCCCTAAATCAACTATCTTAACAACTTTGAAAACAATTTTTTTTTTCCCTTAACTTCAAACCCCTCCCCCACCCTCAAATATTGGGCTACAGAGCCCATCTTCGAACTTGACCTGTACTTTGACCCAAAGGATCCTCCCACCAAGTTTCATCGAAATATCTCAACGCCTTCGAGAGTTATCGTGCGCACAGACGGACAGACGGACGGACGGACGGACAGACGGACAGACGGAAGGACGGACAGACGGACAACTTTTGCGATGTCATAGGTATCCCGCCACTTACGTTTTGGGATCCCAAAAACAACTGTAAGCAAGAAAGTAAATGGAAATGAAAGAAGATCTGTTAATATATACCTCTCTCTCTAGTTCACTACATGAATCAGATTTATTGGCTTGAAAAACAACCCTGAAAAGTCTAGGTACCAATGAGAAACAGGTCATATCGAGAACAAATAATCTGACAGAACATCCGTCTCCCTATCTCTGTTATATGACTGTGCGAAGTCGAGTATTTCCCCATACCCTGTCAGCTACGAACGAGCGGAGGTTAGTAGCTTTGCGTCACATCACGTTCGTTACGTCTACAAATAGCTAAATCGCTGTTAAGCCGCCAGTGAGGAAAAGTAGAAGGCACAGCTGATTGGTTCTTTGGACGCGCTCCAGAGCGGGTCAGCGCGGGGAGTACGCCCCCTGCCAGCCTCCTGCACTATTTTTTTCTGCGATAAGCAACGGCGAAGACGGGATATGAGTAAACGGGTATAAACATGAGCTCAAAGCTAGAGTAAATACCTCTAGGTCCGCTCGGTTTTGTCGGGGTATTCATAGTCGCTGCATTGGACTAAAGAAAGAAGTTCTATCAGAATATTTGTTCTTGGTCATCTATCAGATTGTTTGTTGAATTTGTTGAACGACTGGGTGTTTACGATCAGGCATCGGAAACCATGACGAATCACCATCACTTCCTCACGAAGACAAATAACACAAAGATAAACTGACACGAACCATTCCAATTTTCTAAAGCAAGGAAAGGGGATGATCAAAAGCAGGGAGACAACCGCAAACTTTGTTAGGGAAGTTTGCTCACCACTGTAGAACCACCAATCAGTTCTACTTATCCTATTTCGGAAATTGCTTGAACTGGGAAGAAAAGACGCTAAAGTGGATGGTTTTCTACTTTCGCTGTCTCTAGGGTAAACTGGTATTGTCAGTTGAAAGTATAGATTCAGTCATTTGCTTCTCATTGGTGAACAGTGCTTTTGATCTTTCTTGCTGTGTTTACTCCTTGACATCCACAATTTATTTTAATTTAAGATCCATGATTGACACAGTCTACTTTGTTTTACCGTAACCGGCCATCTCGACCCGTTATTAGTTTGGACAGACAAGGAAATGATAACATGGGTAAAACATGGCCATCAACAATCAACATCAACAAGGTCTGCGGAGTATATCATTCCATCTCACTCATTTGTTAACCTCCAAATGCGGAAAAAAATAATCTCACATCCGAAGACCATTTCGATTCCATTTCCGATTCCCCTACGCAGCCACATGAGCTCTAAGAAATCTCATCTTCCTTTTTATCCTCACATTCACTCCTCCCCTCCCGTGGTCCAGAGTCTCCATCCCCTCCACAGAGGAACGTTTACAGTCGGTTTTTGTCATAATCTGCGAATCCATTGAGTTTTTAGATAGTTTTTTTTCACGAATTGTGTTTATTAATATGCTTTTTCTAGTACCAGCGTCAGTTCTAAAAATTTGATACTACTTGGATTTCCTTTTCTAGCTGTGAGCTATTTGGTTAAAAAAAACTGATTGATTTTTGAAGGTTAAAAAAATAATCCTCAAACAGTTTCCTAACATTTTTAAGTCGTCTTCCCTGAAACCGAGCCCCATAACGCAAAGGCTCTCCCACAAACTATTATACTCCCTTGGAACGGAGTATACTGCCTTTCTCATAACAGAATCCAGTCTTCCTCCCTCCGAATCTATTGAAGCTTTTTCGGAGATTGAACTCGTGGAAAATCAAGTTAGGTCAGTCGGAACTCTCTTTATAATGGCTATCCTCCATAACGAGTCGATATGGCCGGAGGTCATGCTCACCGAAAAAAATATGTTTGCGAGGACATTGGAGTAAGAGATATCTCCATGTCAACGCTAATCAGAAAGGAGCTTCCAGAAAAGCGGAAAAAGAGATGATAAACGGGAACGGGAAGAAAACGAAGGGAAATCTTGAGAGGATGTTGCGAGGGGTGATGTTATCTGTAGAAGCTATGTCCATGATTTAACAGCAAGGATGACATAGTAGCGTACTATTTTCCTGCTAGCAAGAACAAATAAGCACAAGAACCTCCGTCTCCCTATCTCTGTGATACGACCATGTAGAATCGAATAGATTCCCAATGCTCTGTCCGATGCAAACGAGTGGACGTTGGGTGCTACGCGAAACATCACAATTCGTTACACAAGGGAGGTTGTATCTTTTTTTGCTGTGTTCGGAATAAGGAATTATCGGAGCCAGCGCTGGTGCACGACTGATTGAGTTTCAGTAGGGACGCTCTCTATCGCTGGTGCTAGTGTCTAGTGTTCTGAATTTAAATTAACATGCTTTGTATACGTTTGTTATCGGATTGTATTTTGAAATTGTAACATATATGTGATTATATATGACTATGTTGACCATGTATGACGATCCTCGACTATTTTTGTAAAAAGATAACATAGAATTAAACGAATTATTAATTATCAATTAAGCTATTCGCATGCGTGTCATTTTTTTTTAAGTCTTGGTGCTAATCCCTAGTGTTATTTTGCTCTGGTTCCAAGGTAGCTCTTTCGAGCTTCTACGATTAACTGGGATTCATTTGCACTCAGATGGCGTTTTTCAGTCGTCGGCTGCATTACACATATATCCGCTTGTCAATAAATCTTTAAGGGAACCGTCTTGCCCATAACACCAATGCAACCCACTCCCGGAATCACTGGATCCGTTCTTAAATTTGGGACCCAACACTGTCAGAAGTTTCATAACAGATCGCGCATAACACTTTCAACAATAACACCTTTTCACTTAGAAATAAAGTGTTATGACCAATTAAGTTTACACTATTTCGTGCCTAGATCTCCAACACCACCTTCAATTGGTAAAAATACTACACTGTCAGAAGATACATAACGACAACAGAAGGATGCCCGGTTTCAACAGATAACACTTAGGGATGTTATGTGTTATGTTTCTTTCGTTCCCGTTAGTATTTTTACCAATTGAAGGTGTTGTTGGAGATCTAGGAACAAAATAATGTAAACTTAATTGGTCATAACACTTTATTTCTAAGTGAAAAGGTGTTATTCTTGAAAGTGTTATGTGCCATCTGTTATGAAACTTCTGACAGTGAAGTTGCATACGGTACATTCTAAACCCCCTAGCGGAAACCTCACTGATTTTCACACTTTCCGTAGATACGCATCAAATATTTATTTAATGCGCTTTATGCTACCGATAGTTGTTCGCGAGAAGCTCACTCCGTCTCCGTCGGAAAAGCCGGATATCTAAATTTGTCTGCGTTTTTTGCATAAACCAATGGGCCTGGAGAAAGGCTTAAAACAGCCAAGCCTTTAGTAATTTGTTAAGAGGAGAGCCTTGATTGAAAGTATTTTGCTATTTTAGAATTTTTGAACATAGACAACAAACAGTGCGAGGGGCCCTTTACGATCAAAATCTATGCGGTTTTCAGGTCATACTGGATCACTTTTAAAATCTCAAAAGTTTTAACCTCGAAATTGGCTTTAAAGTTCAAAGTTGAACTCTGGAAACCTCAAGGCATGTTTTCCCGGTTGCTAATAGATCCTGTGAAGATTCAGAATCCGGCGTCGTAATTAAGAACAGTCAAGAAAAGAGCTAAGGATCCTCATAATGAAGCACTTCAAAGCTTCAATCTGCTAGAAGCTTGAACTAATTTCAAACTTCGTTTTGTCTAAATTGTTTCACTGATAAAACTGAGTCTGACGTCGTAATGTTCGCTACTACCTTAATTTCCACTCCGGAGCAAATAAAGGTGAAATTTACATTAGGGAGAGAGAAAATTGTCAGAAAAGTTCCATAAAGGCAGAGAATTCATCCGATTTTGTTAGGAATACAATTGCTGTGGCCGTTAAAATAGCAAAAGAAATCTTCTCAGTACGTTAACTTTAACCTAGCAATTTGTTTCCGCTGTATTTGTTTTTTGCCACCACATTAGAGGTACCTTGTGGCGAAAGCTCCTCTCGGTGTGGTTTCTGCTTCTTTGTTTATTTTTTGTTCTGTTTAGTTCCGTGTTTTGACTCGTTTTCATGTTGCAACCATTTTCATAGTCTTAGTTACTGTAAAAAGGGAATGAGAAAAATCCAAGTAAAAAGTTAAGTGAACATTCGAAGCATTAATGCTTTTTAATTGAAAATGGAAAGAGGAGGTGCCCATTAACTTCCGAAGAAAAGGATATAGCTCTCCTGCAAGCAGGAATGAGTAGGGTCTACTACCAGTGTTGGTAGGGTGTTTCGCGCGGGGGGGATAACGCAAAATAACTTCCTGAGAGGAAGGTAAAAACTGGAGCGTGTACATTTGCTCATTTTGTTTCACTGAGGAAGAAAATGGGAAATGGAATGGAAACAGGTGGAGGATGAGCTCATTGATATAAATTAAAACGCAACAAAACTGCTGGCCTTGGCGTGTAAAGAATAACGGAAATAGTGGACAATTATTTTGAAAAGTTTAATCTTTGGCGGTTTCTGCAAATGAACTATATTGTATATAGAGTAGGCTAGAGTAGAGTTTTATTCATAAATGTAGCTTTCACTGCGCATGTGCCGAATTTGCCTTTACGTCAAACATAACTGCACTGAAAAATATCTGAATTAATCAATAAATTCGTCATTTCAGTAACAATAATAATACAATTAATAAAATAGGTCATTGGCCTCTACAAAGCTCACCCTGACAGTGTTCGTTGTAGATTCTTTCGGCGTACAGATTGCCCCAGGAATTCTCGAAAACATTGATGTTATCACTCATTATTAAATTGAAAGAAAAAAATAGACAGATATTATTTTATTATTATTTTTTTTTTTTAATTTAAAAATCAGGTACAAAATTGTCGTGATCTTTCGATCAAATTCTTTGCCCTTTGTCAAACAAATACGTAAATAAAGCACAGAGTAAATAGTATATCCGATCAAGATTTAATAGTCACGGCGAGAAAACATTATTGTAGAACTCAACAAACTGAGGGACAAAACCATATCCTTACACACCGTGTTTCACCGAATAGTGTATTAAATCTTGTATGACCTTTTGGCTTAATGAACGAGCGTTATTATGACCTTTGCGTCAAACGCAATATTCACTGGGATACATATACAAGATGAAGTAAAACATAGTCAAAAGGGTAGACCAGGTTTTTACTATAAATACAAGTTTTGGGAAAATCGTGGAATAACACATGTCATTAGTATAATAATAATAATGACTAATAGTTATGAGGGCAGATGAATTGCCTTTCGGTGCAAGAAGAAAGTTTATGGAGAATAAATAAAGATTAAGCCCTTACTTCTTCTGCCCCATGTTTGGAGAAATGAAGGAGGATGTATGCCACCTTTTGTGTGATTGCAGAGAGTTACAGAGGCAAACGGGTTAATGATGGGAAGCAAAGATTTTAACGAAATCAAGTTAACTGGAAATATTTCTTTTGATGGAGAAGTTGTGTATATGGTGTACATGTGATGTTAAGAGTGTGTTTGTACCGTCTTTGTTGCACTATGCCTTGATGGAATAAATGTACAAATACATCATTCATTCATTCCATTTCATAGACTTTTGATTATTTTACCTCTCTAAGCTATACAGCGGGTGACGTGCATGCACAGCTATCTGCAAAGATCTTTTTCAGAAACGTCCCCCGAGTCTGTTTGTACTTAAGATAGTCTGACATCTCCCCAACGAATGTACCTCTAGGGTGTTGGACATAAATGCAATCCAAGCTTGCGGTGCTACAGATTACATTTGGGAAAACAGGAAGAAAATAGTGGTCTCTAGAATCAAGGCGAGACAATGCCGACAACGAAACGGACGAGCACTGGACCAGCAAGTGTAAACAACCACACACAATCTTGCAATGGTCTTGGAACTTCTGACAATATTTGGAAAAAAACATCACGAGCCGGGGTTCAGACAAGGTGGCAACGTCACAGTATACCAATTAAGAGCAGAGGTGTCACGTACGAGGGGGGAGGGGGGCGCACCCCCGAATGTCGTCTGCCAGTTGTTAAAAAAGAAACGAGCTTCGCAACATTTTACAAAACAAGTATATTTTTTTATTTTTCTACATTCGGTTTTTCTTAAAAATGCTCATTTTATCTGATAAACATTCGTTTTTTTTTCAATAACGTTCGATTTTTCTGAAAATCACTCGATTTTTGTGAAAAACACCGGATTTTGTAAAAAAAAAAACTCGATCTATCTGAAAAACAATAAATTTGTTTCTATAAACAGTCCACAAAAAACGACCAGCCAGTCGGTAAAAGCTCCTTGCCCCCCCCCCCCCCACACATTTTTGCTAGTAACGGCTCTAACCAAAAGTTAACGTTGAGAGTATGGCTGTTTCTAGGAATTTACAGATTGCACATTTTACAGATTTTCATGGGGATAGTGTCCCCTTGCTCTAGGGCACTGTGTTCCAACGTACAGGCACGTCGTCCATGCCTGTTGGATCAATGTCCTGAAAACTGACGATTTTTGTGTGACTGGGTTGAGCATGGGTAAAGAAAGATATTTCAGCTGACCTGTCGGAATGCCGGCTTTGGCTTTTCCGTCGTCGGCGTTGATGGCTGTGACCTCCTCGGCGTCTCTTCCTCAGCCGTCGCTTGACCACTCGTCTTTCTCTTCGCGCTTTCGGTAACGCTTGACAATGGCGGCTTGCTATCTGAAGTCCCAGCTGCAGCTTCTTTGTTCTGCTTCTTCTGCTTGCTAATCTCATCTTCCTCGCTTTGCTGACGCGCCGCCCTCTTGGGGAGTTGGAAGGGCTGGATAGGAGCCGGAGGTGGTGGTGCTGGCTTAGGGGGGTCGTTCTTATGCTTTTCTTTGAACTCGACATCCTGCAGACGCTTCATGACGCGTGGGGAGTCGAAGAGACGGATAACACCTGAGAAAGAATGTTTGTTTGTTTTAGGCTAGTGAAAACAGAATTCCTTTTTCTGGATTAAAGAATAATCATAATAATAAAAATTTAATCATTTGTTGAATCACAGGATATTCAGCACTCGTCTAACAATTCATACTCCGATCCAGCTCCTATCTATCACTACCACACAAGTTCAACCTACAATAAAACCTTCACAGTGCTCCATGGCAACCTTCAGGCATCTACTCAACCGACGTAAATCTTTGCACACTTTACTAGACATCAAGCTTTTTAGAACCCTACCCTGGAAAACCTAAAGATAAGGGGCAATATCTTATCCACGTGGTCCTTTTGAGAAAAAACACAATTCAGACTGTTTGGACTTGAGGACATGAAAGATGGATCGGAGACGCACCCCAATAATGTAAAATTTGTCATGATTATACACAGTGGCCTCCCATCAATATGATTGACCAGTGATTTTCTTCCCTTTTAAAATTCTTCAATTTCTGCTGGACGGCGTCCAGTTACGGCAAAATGCAGATGGTGCTCCGAGCGCTCGTCTTTTACAGATATAAAATTTGTGGGTCTTGCTAGAAACAAAAACAAAAAAGGAGACTTCCCGTGATTACAATTTGTGTATTCTATGACCAAAAGATAGGATGGGTGTTAGCCATAGGTGGTGTCAGAACAGGCAGTGGACATTAGCGAAACTACGAAGGGGGTGGGGTCGATCTAGTAAAGAACAGGTAGTGGAGGTCTCCTGTAAATGAGTATGTATTGTAAGGAGGCCCGTATCCAGAAATTTATTTCGGGGTGGGGTTTGCCCACGGGTCGGACCAAAAAGTAAAAAAAAATACATAGACCAGAGGTTAAAGCCTACAAAAAACTATTACTTTTGTGGGTTTCGGGGGGGGGGAGGTTCGAACCCCTTATCACCCCCTGGATACGGCCTTGTGTAAGGGTCTACTAAATATTTAACTTGACTTCCCGTGCGTCTTGACTCGTACAATGAAACTGCCATCAAATGTCAGTGACGGTACAATTCCGAGGTAGGTCTACACTACGCTCTGTTCAAAACACTAGAATGAGATTAACACCATCAACGCTTCTTCTGTCACCATCAAACTTCACCGTCGCTTTAGACTCCCCCTGTTTTCCTTTGTTCTGCCTGCGTGTAACGCATTCCCTTCCCTTTCAACTCTCATCATGGGCTCAAACAATACACATTTTTTTAAACTTTAAATCCAGGCGATCGCGGAAGTGTATCTCAGTTGAACTCTCAGCTACGTCTTCTCTGGAGTAGAATCACGATCAAACTTCAAACTTGGTAAGTTCTCGTTTAATTTACAAATTAACACCGTCAATGCTTATTCTGTCATCATCAAACTTCATCTTCGCTTTACACTCCCCCTGTGTATCTTTGTTCTGCCTGCGTGTAAGGCATTCAAAACACAGAGCACATCCCGCAAGAACCTTTTGCTTAAGACACACATGGCCTTTTCGCACAAACTTGAGATTCTTTTGAGACTGTCTTTTTTGTTTGTCTCCTTGTGATGGTAGTGGGGGGGGGTCATCAGGTTCCACTTGGGTTAAGACCAAGCTTACGGGAAGTAAGTATCTGATAACATGTTAAGTTGAAAAGATTTTGAAAATTCGTACATACTATCTGAATAAGGGGGAGACACCGGGGGGGGGGGGGGGGACAAGAACGTTAGTATTGAGGGGGAGGGGTGGTGAAAGTTATGTCCTGGGTTCGGGGGGGGGGGGGGGTCGAAAGTATTTTCTTCGCCCGAACCCGGAATCTACAATAGATTACACCTCCTTGGTCACACTGGTGCGACATGACACGTTTTATGATTTGCTAGTTTTTCCGCGGCGGATTTCCCGTCAAACTACATCTTCTCTGGCCAGATCATGCAGTAGTCCTAGGGTGACGGAAAGCTTCCCTTTATCAAAGGACTCTCCCACTCTTCCGCCTCTAATCCTTTCCTACACACTTCCTTTTGCCACAAGTAATCGGCTTGACTCGGGAATTTGTCATCAGCAGCGAGCAATCGTTTATAACATCCCTACAGATAATCTTCTTCTTCAATAATAGGTCGGCAGCCATGCAGAAGCCCTTTCCAAGATCTTAATATCCCCAGCGCTAAGAGCTCTCTTATTTTCCCTCAAGGATGTAGGTTTTCTCTTCTAACTAGAACTGAGGGCACATTTACTATTTGCTTTGCATTCAAACATATTTCCGAAGTCGAGTACTCGCTTCTTCTGATGCAATTTCTGCCGACAAGCAAAATGCTCAGATTTGAAAACAAGCTCAGACTTGAAAACACATTCAGACTTTCGGTAAACTTAATATTTTGGTTTCCTTAAAGTTTTCAGTTGAATGGAAAAATTTAAACTAATTAGAAAATTCGCAAAAGAAAACTCCGCTAATGAACACTCTGTAACTTTCAGTTTTATTTTCATCGTAATAAAATCGGAAGGAAAATTCATGAAAAGAGAGAAGCTAGTAATATTCAAAATGATTCGTCGAAATGTGGCTTAAAAACATGTCTGATTTCGAAAATGAAGAAGAGGTCCAAAGTACCGTCGAGAATTATGGAAAAAAAAAGGAAGGATTCACAACACTGTATGTACCTGGAGGCAAAGGGAATTGTATCACATGTATCCCACAGTACTAAAAAATATATCACAGGTTGAAATTGCGGATTCTCGGAGCCAGTAACTTTGCCGGAAACGAGCTTGAGGTCGATCAGTTGTGTTTTATTCCTAACAAGTCGGTCAAGGATTCGCGGTTGGAAAACATAGTCAGGCAGCTTTTAACACAGGTCGAATGAGCAAGTTAGACTAATAAACGGAAACTAAGTCAACTTTTAAGTAAGCAATATCAGAAAATTCCGCTTTCATTGTCTTTGACTCTTCCTTCCTCTCCCTCAAAGTCTATCCCCATCTTATCATCTTCACTTGTCATCAAATTTGTAAGCACATAACGTCTACACCTCAGACCTCATGACTGTACAGTATCAATTGGTATGATTTCATACTGCTACCCTCACGTAGTATCGGATCCATCTCAAATGGACCGGCGGAACAGTGAGTGCTCAGGCAGGTGCAATGTTAATAAAGACTCAAATTCAGTTTATATACTGGACCGTACGTTCCCTTGAAAGACTTACCACTGAGCGGTCCTTTAGCGACACTCTCCGTGTCGATGACCTTCTCCCTCTCCTTTTTCGGTTTCTCTTCACCTTCTGAGAATCGCACATTTCTGCCGCTAGCTTCGGTGTCAGAATCCACCGAATCGAGATGACGCATAAACCGAGAGCGGAAGCGCGTACGACGCGAGTCACCTCCAGATCCATAATCATCATCGTCATTCGTCTGCCCGTACCGAGACCTATTGGACCTAGAAAAAAACATTCGACATTTTTCACCGGCGAACTCTCATTTCTTCTTTTAATACAGAATCCTCCCTTCGGTTTATCGTTTCCAACGGTTTATTCGGTTTATCGTTTCCAACGTTAGAGCACCACAGTCAGCACACTGGGTTGTCCATGCATCTATGTTACCAGTGAAATAGGTGCGTCACACAAGCTAATGCCAGGAGATCGTGTCTCCAGGTCCCATCCCCGATCCCATCCCGGTAATAGACAAGAACAATAGCCTCGACGGGATCCCAAAGGTGAATATTTAGTGTACTTCTTCCTCCAAACTCTCGGGTCCTGACATTTTCAGTCTTGACCAGATTCCATGGGCATGTTATGTATCCCTAGTCAGCCACTTAATCAGATCCACCAGGTAATTCCTTTCTGCCTTAACTTTCCAGTCTCGGCCAGGCTACGACCGGAATAATGCTCGTCAAAAACTCCTGGGATATTACGATTGATCTATCTGCATCACCCCACATAAACAGTTCCTACCCCTATTTCAACACTAAACCAATTTCGGACAAAACTTTTACCTAAACAAACTGCCGGATTTGGCCGGATTCTGGGTGAACAAACTTGCCCAGCGAGAAAACAAACTGCGGATATGGATTCAAGATGTATTCCCTATATCGGTTCCGTATAGCCTAACTGACTGAAACTTTCAGTTTTTACCAATTTTTCTTGTTTGGCCGGATTCCGGGTAAACTACTTGTCGGACGAGAGAATACAAGCCAAAAACAGATTCAGTGTGACTACCGACCCTTAAATTGAACCTATAATCATATTCAGATACAACTGTTACCTTTACCAGTTTCCCACTTTTGGCCGGATTCCGGGTGAGCTAATTTTCTGGCGACAAAATAAATTTCAGATTGTCTCATTACTAAATCGACTATCTCGTTAGCTTAAAACAAAAAATACTGTCTTGACCCTTAATTTGAACCCCTTCCCCAACCCATAAATTCATAGCTAAGGGACCCATCTGCGAAGCTGACTTGTACTTTGACCCAACGAATCCTCACACCAAGTATATCAACCCCTTCGAGAGTTATCGTGCTAACAGACGCAGAAACGGACAAACTTTATAAAGTCGTAGGTATCCGTCACTAACGTTATGGGATCTCAAAACTATTCGGAGGCGACAGCAGAAGAGACGGATTTGTGTTTTGCTCTTATGTATGATGTGTATCGTCAGTACGGTACGGATTCCTGGAAGTCTATATAAATATCGAAATCAACGTCTAAAGTCAATACTGTGCCCCAGTTTGAGGTCGGACATTCCGACTGTTTTCTATGCTGTGAAGCATCGGTCTGAATTTTCGGAATCGAAATAGTGTTCCAAAAAACGTTCTCAAAGAATTATTGTCGAAAGAACAAATCTCACCAAGATGTAGAAAAGAACCAGCTAAGACCTCCCTTTACTTCCGGAACTAATCAATACACATTCTCGAAATAAAAGCCTATAAGAACCAACTCAATGTAGTGACAGAATTCCCAGCGGTCGCTGGGGAGGAAACATTTCCCTCTTCGGTCTAATTACAACCTTCCTTAATTCTTTTTCCACTTAGAAGTACCAGCTCCTTCATATTGCTCACACCGTAATCGGATTGGCTGCGAAACTGACTATCTAAAGACAACTTTCATTTTGCCCCGAAGAGTCCCAGTAAAACCTTTTGACACTAGGCTCGAAGATGAACAAGTTCGGTTTCTACATCGAGCTTTTTGGGATCCCAAAACGTTAGTGACGGATACCTATGACATCGCAAAAGTTGTCCGTCTGTCCGTCCGTCCGTCCGTCCGTCCGTCCGTCCGTCCGTCCGTCTGTCTGTCTGTAAGCACGATAACTCTCGAAGGGAATGAGATATTTTGATGAAACTTGGTGTGAGTATTCTTTGGGTCAAGAGTAAGGTCAAGTTCGTAGATGGGCACTGTAGCCCTACATTTAGGGGTGGGGGAGGGGGTTTAAATTAAGGGACAAACAAAATATTTTGAAACAGCTAATGTGATAGTCGATTATGGGGTAAGAAGACATGCTGATCACGATAGTGAAAACCATTTTCTCGCCGGACAAGTAGTTCGCCCGGAATCCGGCCAAAACCGGAAAGTTTGTTAAAAGTAAAAGTTTTATTTGAAGTTAATTAGATGTTCGATCTAGGGGTAAGAAGACATGCTGAACACGACAGTGAAAACCATTTTTTGACCGGACAAGTAGTTAGTCCGGAATCCGGCCGAAACCGGAAAATTTGTTCAAAGCAAAAGTTTTATTTGAAGTTGATTAGATGTTCGATTTAGGGGTAAGAAGACATGCTGAACACGATGGTGCAAACCATTTTCTCGACGGACTAGTAGTTATCCCGGAATCCGGCCGAAACCGGAAAATTTGTTAAAAGCAAAAGTTTTATTTGAAGTTGATTAGATGTTCGATTTAGGGGTAAGAAGACATGCTGAACACGATGGTGAAAACCATTTTATCGCCGGACAAGTAGTTCGCCCGGAATCCGGCCGAAACCGGAAAATTTGTTAAAAGTAAAATTTGTATTTGAAGTTGATTAGATGATAGATTTAAGGGTAAGAAGAGACGCTGAATCTGTATATGACAATCATTTTTTATCCGGACATATAGTTCGTCCGGAATCCGGTTGAAACCGGATTTTTTTAGAAGTTAAAGTTTTATTTGAAGTTGATTAGACGTTCTTTATAGGGATACGGCGATGCGCTGAATTCGTTTCTGAACTATCTTTTTTTGGCTGGACAAGTAGTTCGCTCGGAATTCGGCCGAAAACGGAAATTCGGCAGAAGTAAAGCAGGAAGTTTCGATCAGTATCGTCAAAATAAATATGGCTTATACAGGTATATCTGAACTTAATTTTCTCAGATGATTAGCCTGGCGAAGACTGGATCTGGCGTAGTCAAGACGTAGTTGTCTGGGTCAAATATTAAATTTTTGGGATCCCATCGAAACCTTTGGTCTTGTTATCAAAGGAAGTGCAAAAAGTTATTACTTTATGGAACTGAAAACAGTGATTACCACGAAAGTTTGGGTGCCCGACTCAGTGTAATACAAAGAAATTTTAACTGGCAAACAAATTTAATTACCTTAAAGGACCCCTCTTGCTTCTTCTGCTTTTTATAATACATCTAGCTCCCATACAGAATTATAAGCTTCTAAAAGACCCACCTTTCTCCATTGTTTCGTTTTGTGCCTACGAAATTTTAGCGCTTTTTTGGCCTTGCCGAGTTTTGCCCGTCACACAACGAAACGTTTGCCGGAATCAGCAACGTCTGCTGACAACTCTTTCACACATAAGGATCTGAGCAGCTTTTGTTTATTACTTCTTTTATTTGCTTAGTTTTCACACTTTTTAACCACGGCGCGATCACTTTTCAAATAATTTGCGCCCAGCCGCCGCGTCGGAGAGCAGGAAGGCTGGACATAGTCGACAGGCACTAACAATTTCAGATGGAAAGTAATGGTATTTTCGAAAATGTTTTTTCTGATTCATTTCATAGGGAAAAGATAATTTCTAGTAAGAGTTGTGCTTTAACTTGCACCTTCGAGTGAACAAGGTCCATGATGAATCTGTTAGGTTCCGCTTATTGTTTGTTTTCTGGTTTGATTAAACTGAACAGTCTCAAGAGGTTTAAGTATATCTTCTTGTTCGCCGAGTTTCAAGGCAAACCAAAATAAATACTGAATGTAAACTTTAATATTGATAAACTTTCGGTTCACTCTATTTAGTTATATAGAACCGTAGGTATTTTAGCAGTTGCAACGTTTAGAACACCCCCACCCAAGATCCACGGTGAAGCCACGACTCAATCCGACCGCTGGGTCATCTAGTGGCGCACGGTTCGGAAGCACCCGACATGGGGAGGCTGGGATCATAGTTATGGACCTAACAATTTTTTTTTTTTTTTAGCAGGTATATGGAAAATGTGCCACGAGGGAGTTCGAGGTCGGGTCTTGGAACAACCATCCACTCTTTACATCGCGAGTGGCTGATATAAGAAATTAACTACCCATGTAATTGCCATTTGAGCTTCCAGCTCTTGTTTTTGTTTATGTGTTTGTTTTCAGAAGTATGGACAGAAACGATGTGTAAAGCGGAATGTCTGAGAAGAAAGCAAACCAAGACTTTTACTGAAACGAAAAAGTTTCTGAAAAAAAGCGTTGAAAAAGTTCTCCCTACTGTTTTGGGGGAAATTACAGATATACGCTAAGTTTTGGCTACACTTTAAATTGCAAAATAAAAAAAAAACATGCATTAGGCTACTGGAAATTTGCAGAAAAATGTCGGTTGTGATTTTTGGGCTAATCCACAACGACAGTGACGCAGTAAAAACGGGAAATTTACGTAGCACATTCTACGAAGTTTGAACAAGCTGTCTTGCTAAGTTTGCATTACAAAAAATCCATTCAGCCTGTGAAACTGGGAAGTGTCCGACTGTGCACAGTGAAAGCAACTTCGAAGGAGTTGAATCGAGATGAAGGGTTCTGTCAGTTTTACCACAAATGCAGCAAAAGGGATCGACTAAAACAAGGCACGGCATGGTGCAGGTGCAGGTGAACGGGTACTAAGCAGAGGCACGATACTAAAGAAGGCTTGCCTAAATCAGGAGGCCCCGTCCATGCCTTCCTTTAAATGAATTTCTATTTGTTCGTTCCTTATTTCCCAGTGTTCTTGCCTCTTTTTTTTTGCAAAAGTATGTTTGGATTGCTTGCTTTTATGATGTTTTGTTCCATAGTTGTTTTGATTTTTTGTTAAGATAGAGTATCTTATTTTTAGGTCATTTATTGGAATGATAGTTTGGTAAAGTGGTGAAGAGCTGTAAAAAAAAAAGGATTTTATTTTATTATTGGTATTTTTGGTTACGGTGGAAGGGGTTCCCTATGCTGGAAGGGCACCCTGTGATACCGGTTGAGCCATTATTTTAATGTGAATGTTATAGTTTGATTGTAGGATACGGCTCTTTTTGTGTTTAGTGGTTTTTAACTGCTCAAATAAATTTAAAAGATTGATAATTATTTAATGTAGGAAATAAGTAATAATTTGATTTTAGTGTATGAGTAAAGTGTAGGTGACGTATAAAGATAAGAAATTTGAGTTGTAATAATGCGTCACTGAGGGGAGTGGAGGTGGGATTAAAAAAAAAAAAAAAAAAAGGGGTTGACTTTCATGCGGAAAAAAGGTATTAACTATCATCATCATCATCAAAAGAAGCCGACTCACCGATCTCCAAACTGCCTTCTCGGCGACAGGGCCCGATCTTCCCCGTACTGTGAATTGTAGCGTTCTTCTGCCTGTCTGAACTGGGCAGCGACTCTATGGTCACTTTTACTTCTCATGAGACCTGGACCCAAGGAGGGGGGTTGGGGTGGCCCAGAGGCGTTGAAGGGAGTAGGAACGTTGATCGTCAGCTCCCCAACACAGCTAAGGGTACCGGCAAGCTGGTTGGCGTCGTGAGACATGTTGAAACGGACCCGGCGGTTGTAGTCGCCTAGAAAATAAGCGTAAACTGAGCGAACGATGACATAATTATGACAAAGGTCCTATCTAGTAAATATCTTGATCAACCCGATTATTTTTCCACACAGCAAACCTGAACAAAGCTGAACTCCTCACATGACTTGACCTGACACTTTCCAAGCTGCAACACCAGCTCCGAAGATGAATGAATATTGCACAAAAAACCGATGGCCACGACAACAAAAAAGGAAAAAAATCACTACTCAAAAAAATCTCCATGGGACATTGCAACTCGAGGAATTTGCCAAACTTATGAATTTCCCTCGTATTTGTACTTATCAACTAACATTCTTCCTTCATGTCCATTCCCAAAATGTTTCCCCAGCCCCAGAGGCTATATTTTGAAATAAATTACACAAAAAATCCCCACTGGACATTGCAACTCGAGGAATTTACCAAACTTATGAATTTCCCTCGTATTTGTACTTATCAACTAACCATTCTTCCCTCATGTCCATTCCCAAAATGTCTTTCCTCAAATCTTTCAGTTCATGACATTCACACAGAAAATGTACCAAGTGCTTAGAAGTAGCAAACTGGTGTTTCATACCTCAAACGGCAGATGCCTTAAGCACACATGACAAAATCTTCTATCTTTCAACTCACTTTATATTTGGCCTTTAGCTCACCTTCAGATGAAAGCTGCTGGTTAAAACTGAAAATCTATTTCCCGGTAAATCTCGTAAGAGGGTTTACGGTTGGCTTGATGACTTTAGTGCAGTTCTTTGCGGCAGAACATGTCCGTTTCGGTTTCTTGGGCTAACAATTGTGTTGGGGATGTCAGTGACGGCGTGTGTTCCAAATTTGCAAAGTGAACAGTTTTTTTTTTTTTACACTTGTTACCTTTTCTTTTTTAATGTCTGAAACAACACAAAATTTAAACTGTCAATTTAAGCATGTGGATTTCAGGAGAAAACCCTTGGTCATTTGTTTCCAGACTCTCAAATCACGAGGGCTCGACTCTCAGTCAGGACACGAATATTTGCTTTAAAAAAAATGTGCAAGTTGATATAAAAAACGTGATATAACGATTGTGGGTAGGAAACAAACTATCTGAAAATGAGAATTTGGTAAAAAGACACATCGGGATGGAAAATAATGAATGTGCATGATACTGCTTTGGCTCCTAAATAGGATAATTAGTTTGAAGTTTTTTCTACTGTGGCTTTTCCTACAGCTTAAAGGACCAGCATTAGCCTATCTATATTATTGACTCATTCTACGTCCTTGACAGTTCCATCCATTTTCATTTCCGAGATGTCGAGCTTGGTATAAAATTCGTATCCATCCACACAATTTGTGCTACATTCGCCGGTTTTGCTTCTTTCCGAGACGGATAGTGCTCCCGCTTATTGCTTCCAAGCACCTCATTCGTCAGCAACACTGATCACGCATGTTTTCCGTGTTTCTCTAAGAGAAAAAAGGGGCCGATTGCGGCTTAAAAAAGCGAGACAGTTTTGTAAATTTTGGAAAAAACACGCCATGCAAAGGAGTCCGACATATTCGAACATCGAAATATAAACTGTGCGCTATGCGACTTTTGCTTTAAGCACTTTGTTAGAACTTTTTGGAAAGCCAAAAATTGAAAATTATTGAAAATTCACCGGCTTTCAAATGTGTCAATCTATTCGGAAAAATTTGACGATGTCTTGGCGGATGTTGAAGTTTCACCAGGTCCGAGCAGGCAGTTAGCAGAGTCTGGGCCCCCTTTGTCTAATTTAGTAAAAAACACACTTTATTTTTTTAGTTTTTTTTTATTAACCGTACAGGAAAATTGTACTTGAACCCTACTTAGAAATAGAGTACTGAGAAGTACCAACTATACTTTTTTTTACGCATTAAAATTCAAAATGTACGACTGGCAGATGTCCGGCAAGGCTCAAGAGTCATGCCAGTTACAAACAATAGCCAAGACACACAGCACCACATGCGGGAAACAGTACGAGTTTAAAGAAACATTAAACCTAGTATTTGTAAAGTTAATGTGAACGTCATCCGTATGACAGGAAATCACATCCGCAGTAGCCAGACCCGCAGCAGTTTCTAATGACTGTATATGAGGCAGAATGAAAATGAGCGCCACAGGCGAAATGTTGAAGTATGCTATGACTTTTTTCGGGCATAACACTAGTCCCAAGCCCAGAAATTTCAAGCCGAAAATGACGCGACCTCACAGTAAATAAAGCCTACTACGAAAAGCGCCGCAGACAAACCTTGTGGAACCCTATGCTCGTCTGCTCGTCTGCTCGTCTCACTTTGTTCATGACAAATCCAGGAAAATGTGTGACATTTAGCTGGAAGTTGGTAATGTGCTTCAATTCGACCCTCTCCGAAAAGAGATACTGATCATTCAGAAAAAAACTTGAAACAGAGTAGACTTGTTCTGAATTTACAGTTAAAAAACAAAATAAAAATCAAATGACGTGTTGCAATAATCAAGCCCGTCGTTACATCTTCTCTCATTGCTCACGAAGCCGATTTATTTTTGAACATCGCAGTGGAGGAAAATTCATCATCAATTTTTTTTCTGTCAAAATACAAAGAATCTTTGAATTAAACTCGAAAATGTACGCCACAAGCAAAATCAGTCTGATTTTTAATTGAATCGAGAGCTGCTGGTTCACAACAGATCGTGTTGAAAAAAAAAAAACAGATCGTGTTAAAACTTGGATTAAAACTGTGCGCTGTACCTTCTCATTCTGACAAAATATGATTATAGAATTCCCTCGTTTCCGAACGACTATAAATAACCCGTCTCTTTATGGGTTTTTTTGCCCAAGCTCGAAACAATCGACTGAGAATGCCGCTCAAAAACCCAGAGCTACCGGTGTCCAAGCTGGATGCCAACTCAGTTTCTTGGTAACCCTGAACTAGCCTTACTGACTATTTCAGGTGCACTGCCGGCCCCCTATTTAGCTTTCCTGGGTGAGCGCCCAGTAAAGTTTAGCTGGATTTTTGTTTTTGGGGTGCTCTGCGAGCGCCTAGTTCAGCTCAACTGTTGTGGTCGGGCGCTCTGCGAGCGCCTAGTTTAGTTCAATTTTTGTGGTCGGGCGCTCTGCGAGCACCCAGTTTAGCTTTTTTCTTTCTTCGAGGGGGGTGGTACCACCCGCCCCCATAGCGACGCCCCTGGCCATGGCAATACAGACAAAAAATAACAGAATTAGGAACTTATCTGTAATTACCACTCAAAACTATATAAAAAAAAATCTCTGTGAACCATTGGCATCTGGAGGAATCTACCAACTTCCTTTGTAGAAACATAACATTCACTCTTTGGCATTTGCTCCATCCATTCCTGGTCACACTAACTTACTCCAAATATTTATCTTCTCAAATCATTCGATTCCCTACAATCACACATAGGATGTCGCACATACTCATTCGCATCCACACATCGGGCAGAAGTAAGGACCAATTCTTCCAACCAGCCTATCCGTGTATACCGTGTACCTCCTCCTATCCCTCCAAGGTAAACTACCAGCTCCATATTTGACAAAGCAGTACTTATTCCATTGAAATCATTATCGAAATACAGGGGATAATTTCCGTGACGTCAATCCACATTTTAATTAACACACATACCGTAACGTAATACAGCGTATGTCTAAATTCAATACATCTGACATGGTTCCGAAGTAGAGTCATGTCTCCAAGGACACTATGGACAATCAGCAGTCTAGTTAGAGATATTTAATTAGCATGAGATTGAGCCGTGCCGGTAATTAGCTTGGTATTCCCTTTTGACTTATCTTCAGCCCTGGTCATCTCCAATGAACATATTCCAGAGAAATTAGGATAGATTTCCAAGAGCACCGAAACGAAGACGAGGTGAGAGTTCCAGCCTTACTTTTTGACAAAACTGTGCCAGCAAACAGAGATGCCAGAAGTCTGAAACTAAAAGTTCATTCAATAACAAGACCAAAGGTTTCGATGGGATCCCAAAAATTTAATATTTGACCCAGACAACTACGTCTTGTCTACGCCAGAACCAGTCTTCGCCAGGCTAATCATCTGAGAAAATTAAGTTCAGATATACCTGTATAAGCCATATCTATTTTGACGATAGGTGATCGAAACTTCCTGCTTTACTTCCGCCAAACTTCCGGTTTCGGCCGAATTCCGAGCGAACTACTTGTCCAACCAAGAAAAGATAGTTCAGAAACGAATTCAGCGCATCTCCTTATCCCTATAAAGAACATCTAATCAACTTCAAATAAAACTAAAAAAATCCGGTTTCAACCGGATTCCGGACGAGCTATATGTCCGGGTAAAAAATGATTGTCATATACAGATTCACCGTCTCTTCTTACCCTCACATCTGTCATCTAATCAACTTGAAATACAAATTTTACTTTTAACAAATTTTCCGGTTTCGGCCGGATTCCGGGCGAACTACTTGTCCGGCGAGAAAATGGTTTTCACAATCGTGTTCAGCATGTTTTCTTACCCCTAAATCGAACATCTAATCAACTTCAAGTAAAACTTTTGCTTTTGACAAATTTTCCGATTTCGGCCAGATTCCGGGCTAACTACTTGTCCGGCGAGAAAATGGTTTTCACCATCGTGTTCAGCATGTCTTCTTACCCCTAAATCGAACATCTAATCAACTTCAAATGCTTTTAACAAATTTTCCGGTTTTCGCCGGATTCCGGGCGCACTACTAGTCCGGCTAGAAAATAACTTTCATATTCGGATTCACCGTGTCTCCTTACCCCTAAATCAACTATCTAAAAAGCTTTCAAAAATTTTTTTTTTGCCCCTTAATTTGAAACCCCTCCCCCACCCTCAAATATAGGGCTACAGAGCCCATCTTCGAATTTGACCTGTACCTTGACCCAGCCAACCCTCCCACCAAGTTTCATCAAAATATCTCAATCCCTTCGAGAGTTATCGTGCTTACAGACCGACGGACAGACGGACAGACGGACAGACAGACAGACGGACAGACGGACAGACGGACAGACGGACAACTTTTGCGATGTCATAGGTATCTGTCACTAACGTTTTGGGATCCCAAAAATCAATTTCATGAATAGCGAAGCAACGAAGTAATGCATTTTCGCCGGGTCTTCAAGCTTATTTACGTGAATGAGCGATGGGTAATACACCGTCGTTTCTCAGCCCTATTAGGTTAAAATTTAACTATGGTGCGATGATAATTCTGTTTATTTGGCTGACCAAGCTGGATTTTGAAACAGCATATTACAATAACTAGAACAATAGCCGGCATAATCCGCCCTGTCATTATTCCGTTCCCCTTCCTCTCCCTACCTTTATTCAGTGCCCCGTAGAGGGAACCGAAACGGATGGAATCAAAATTAACAAAATTGTATAAAGAGGACTCGAGAACACATTAAAGTCGACAAATAGGTTGCGAGAATATTCGTATTGATACGATCATTCTATAACGTTCGGGAATGATCAAACTCCGATGAAGAACTCGGGTATTGAAGGGTTTTCGGGGTCTGGACGGTACAAGCCGGTATAGCATTCCGATGGTTGATGCGGAAAAATGCGGAGCTTTCCGCCTGATTCATCCTGCACTGAAAACCGCGGCAGCTTTCCGAAGGTGTTTATGGAAGGCTCTGAAAAGTTCCGCGGGATTGTTGAATATTTGAAGTTTCCAAATCTAGCTTCAAAAAATCCCCACTTGCGTCGAATCGGCATTCTTGTTTGCCTCATTGGACGTGTGCGCCAAAGAGACTCCTCCCCCAAGGCGCCAGCAGCCAATCCCATATTTTGTCTATCTGACGTGATTGGACCGTGGGTATTTCTCGAACTATCTTCCGACCGGTCAAGAGCGCATCAGAAATCTCTTATTGACAAGCCCCCTGTAAAGGAAAATTATGGGTCCCTGGTATAACTGATTTTTCTCGAATGAACTTTTTCTTTCGGATGTAGGACCTCTGTCAAAACGGTCAACTACTGCAAAAAAAATCATTTTGTGGTCACACTTAATACCGATCTTTCTACAGAAGTGAAATTACGAAATGGAACTGAACATTTCCTGAGCTTTGTTAGCCACTGAAATACACGCGTTTGTTGACATTCAAAGTTTTCGCGGCGGGATGAACTTATGTCTTTTTGGGCCTGTAGTGCATATTCTGAATGTCATTACTAGAAGCCCAAGGGCAAAAGTAAAAAATACCTTAGCAAAGACAAAATAATTCAGTGTTTGGAATCGAAGATATAAAAATAGGCCGGCTTTTCAGTTAAACTTTAAAAATTAAAAAAAGAAATTAAGAAACATGTCAGATTTCAGTAAAAAGGACTAATGTATTCCTTAAGCCCAAGCTCTCTGTGAATCATGGTCGACGGTGTTAAACGGATGTCAGCTTGCATTTATTTCAATGTTCGGTGGCGCCAATAAGTCTCCTAAGATTCCTTCCAGCTGGAATGAATGGCACAAATAGTCGAATGCTATCCCATCCCAGCTGGAATAAAGCACAGCTGACTTTTTCGTTAAGCGCCATCGAACGACACAATCAAATCTCTCCTATGAAGCAAATGGCCAGCTGGTTCATTCCGGGTGTAACACATCTCAGAAGACATTCGCTGATCATCATCGACCACAATAAAAGTGGATCTGTTGGAACGAAACAAGTTGTTCCGCAGAATTCTAATACCATCCTACTGCCATCATTTCGCACGGTTTTTCGCGTTAGATGAAAATGGAAACTGATCCCCTTATCGTTCTCTTGTGGCGTTTGCGATGGGTCCGCTTGGTGAAAACTGATTGCGGCATTTCTCGCCAATGAAACCGCCATCTGCCTTATGTTGGACGCCATAAGAATAAGCTTATGGGCCACTGAAAATTAGCTCAGCCACTGCAAAATCAAACTAAGAGAAGAATTAGACAATCTTTAAAAATTTCTTCTTGAAAGATGAAATTACCATAATAGGTAATTTATGACAGACTTCCGTGTGGAGAACAGTCTCATGATTAAACTATCTGTCTGACGAATGCCATTGTGACACCTTAGAGGAAGAGGACACACTTACAATTACCATGTGACGACTATAGTCTGTGGCGAACTATCCATCTGACAAAATATCCATGCGATGTGTTGCAATTGTGACTGATTTTATTTTACCACATATTAATTATTATACTTTCTTACCGTTTAAACTTTCTTTTTTCCACAGCCAATTGCCACACTATAAAACTTTTTTGGGAGCATTTACCATGTGACGAATAGTCTGAGGCGAACTATAATTTAATAAAAGCTTTTCCAGATAAACTATCGAATCCCCTCTCCCATATCTACAACGAAATAACAAAAACGGGTCAATATCCTTCAATTTGGAAAAATGGTTTCGTTACCCCCATACCGAAGAAGGATGCTGCTAACGATTTTACAGGGGTCCGTCCCATCACACTAACGCCAGTTTTCAGCAAGGTGTATGAGCAGTTTCTGTCGTCATGGTTAAAAGGCTACATACTCAAACTTGTCGATCCAAGGCAGTTTGGAAATCTCCCACGCAGATCAACAGCTCATTATCTGGTAAGTCTGATCGACGAAATTCTTTAAAACCTAGACATGCCTGATCGGTGGATCAACCTTATAGCGATCGACCTAAAGAAGGCCTTCGACCTGATCCGGCACAGCAAACTTTTGAAGAAACTGATGGAGCAGTTCAATGTTGATCCGTTTTTGGCAAGAATAATAGCTAGCTTCCTCTCCGAGAGGACACAACAAACAAAGCATAAATCTACATATTCATCACCTCTCCCCATTTTTTGCGGAGTGCCGCAAGGTACGCTACTCGGACCACTCCTTTTTTTGGTAATGGTGAATGACCTTGCTGCGTCCTCACCTGATCGATGGAAATATGTCGACGATTTGTCTCTCCTAGAGATATGTTTCAGGAATATCAAAAGTAGTGCTAAATCGCTGATTGATGAAATCTGCGAGGAAGCAGCTTCTGATGACATGTCAGTAAACATGAACAAATCTGTTGTTCTTACAGTAAACTTCCTGAAGACTAAGCCAGAATTCTACCCACCACTCCCAGAAGAACAGATCGTCGAGAAAATCAAACTTCTTGGCGTACACATCTCGGCGGATATGAAGTGGCAGGATCAGGTGGAAGAGATGCTCAAAAGAGGTAACTTGGCACTCATGTATCTGAAACTGCTGGCAAGGTATGGTGTCCCTCCAGAACATCTGCTGCGGGTATATCTATCTTTTATCAGGCCGATACTGGAGTACTGCTGTCCTGTCTGGCACTTTGGCCTGACGCGTGGACAGTCGGACTCGTTGGAGAGGATACAGTACCGAGCCCTTTTAATCGCTTCTAAATCCCCAAAGGTGCCGTATTTAACCCTTCTTAATATGTCCCAGCTAGAGACTCTTTCCCAACGCCGCGAAACTTTATCTTTAAATTTTGGAAAAAAAATCCTAGAAAATCAAGCCCTGAGATCCATCCTTCCTCCGGATTTCTCCCCAGTTCGAGCTCGGCCTGTTAGAGCAGTGGCACAGCCAATACCGGTAATACAACCAGTTGCGAGCTCTCACACCCGGTATCAGCGTAGCTTCGTGCCCTCGTTTGTGAGCCGGATCAACAACGAAGCGGGTAAAGACCAAGATTGATATTCCCGTTGTAATTTTCATTTTTATTTTTTTATTTTATAAAATTTAGTTGTATATTTATACACACGTATCCTTCAGATTTTATCACTGTTTCGGTTCGTATTTTGACTGCTGTTGGCGTTTTTCGTTTTGAAGTATTTTTGTGACCTGACGAAACGTATGTATTATATTTTTGTTATATCCGTGGTTGACAAGAGACCGAAAATTCGGCAAGTCCGTAAATGGTTTTGAGAATAAATTGAATTGATTTGAATTGAATTGAATTGAACTATCCTTCTGACAAAGTTTCCATGTGATGTATTGTCCATGTCACTGGTTGTCCGGAAATTATTATGCCTATTCTACCACCAAAGGACTTCTTTCCATAGCAAATTGCCACTATGATGCCTTTTTGCAAGAATAAATAAGGGAGAGAATTGAGAAGAGTCAACTCAAGCTAGTTTCCTTTCTAGCCGGTCTCAAAAACCGGGGGTGGAGCCTGGGTGGGGCTTCGTGTGTTGCCTCTTGCAGCATTAGGTGTTACCTCCAGAGCAGAAGTGATGAAGCCTTATTTATTCTTGCTTTTTGTGATAAAGTTGCTGCGTTACGAATAGTCCCCTGACGAACTGACCTCTGATGAACTTTTCATACGACAAACTATTCCTTGTGTGTAGTTGTCTTTGAAGAAATGGTGAATATTAGGTCTATTTCATTTCCAATTTCTTCTTCTTATAGCAAATATACTGACAATTTACCATGTGGCGAATAGGCTCGTAGAGAGCTGTCCTTCTGACCTTCCTATTCATAATTAGTTAACTGAAAGAAAAATATGCTCCTCAGTCGGGATTTGAACTCAGGACCCTCCGCTTACAGGGCGACCGCTCTACCAATTGAGCTACCGAGATGCTTGTAAACATAGTTCGCAAACCACCACAGAGAGAAATAGAAATATCTATGTAAGATATACGATATTGTCAGTGTGATTGATTGTCTTCAACGAAATGGTGAACAGAATTCATATTTTACCATTTCAAGTTTCATTCAGCCTTAAGAGGTCCCTTCTAAAAAAAGGCCAAAATAGTGCGAGAATAAATCTCAGCTGACTTTCCCGTCTAGCGTGGTCAAATTTGATTCGCAGTCAGCTTGGGCTGAGGGAACACTAATTTTGCATTTCTCCTTTTCGTAACAAAATACAAGAGTTGCATTTTTGCAGATACCATGGTATCTGATATACGGTCTAAAGTCGTTTTGCAGTGATCGTGGTATCTGATACCACGGTCAAACGGCGTTTTTGCAGTTGTCGTGGTGTCTGGCCAGTTACCGTGGTAACTGATATTCAGGTATCACGGTCCGACCGTAGTATCTGGTCGTGGTATCTGAAAAGTGATCTCACTTCCATCAAGTTTTGACAAATTGGTGAGAAAGAAGTTCAGCACTTAGTGATGTAACTGGATATCAGTTTTTCTTTTGGGATGACTTCGAAAAGTGCAGTTTCGGCAATAGTAGTTTTTGCAGTGGACCGTATATCAGATACCACGGTAAATGCAACAAGAGCTGTAAGCTCATATGGCACTTGCAAGGGTTGAGATGTATTATTTGATCAAAAGTAATTTTTGACTGTGCGGTTCAGATGCGCACTTTAAGGGAGCTAGAGAAAAAGTATTTTATCGTTGAACTTGGCTGTAATGATGCGCACTTTAAAGGCACTAGAAATTCATCTGTAAGGAAGACCCTTGAGGCAAAAACGATAGCAGGCTCTTAGGGATCATTGATATATACGTATGATCAAAAGTATTTATTTTTTTCACTAATGCGGGTAAAATGCGCACTTTAAGGGTGCAAGAAATTATTTTTTTTTTGCAAAACCCTTGTGGGACAACTGATCATGGGTTGAGATGTATCGTTTGATAAAAAGTACTTTTCGACCTTGCGGTTAAGATGCACACTTTAAGGGAGCTAGAACTTCATTTGTAAGCAAAACTCTTGAGGCAAAAATGATCATGAGCTCATGGGGATGATGGAAATGCATATTTTGCTTAAAAGTATTTTTCTTAATTTGCGGTCATGATTGGTACTTTAAGGAATGGTCGGATTTAAAAAGTGGTGATTTCTAAGCCAATCTTGTCGAATTTCTAATATTCCAGCCAAATTTCATCGTCCTAGCACATCTGGAAGTACCTTTACTCGCGATCACCGGAATTCCGGACCCTCCCCTCAAACTCCCCCCACAGTCGCCGGAGCCTTTCCGGTTCAGTTTTGGACTTGTTTTTTATTCCAACAAAGTTCCATCCCGATCTCTCCAGTCCAATCCGGTCACGTATTCCCCCCCCCCCCCAATTGTTGTCGAATCCGGTCCGGACATGAAAAAGATCACCACATGCACGCCCTCTGTTCAGTTATTAAATTTCACTCGAATCCGATCACCCGTTCCAAAGTTACGCATGGCTAAATATTCCGGATTCCCCCTCCCTCCGATCCCCCCACGACTATCGGATCGAGTGAATTTTTATTTACAAGTCAGTTTGATCGGGTCCCTGATACACCTCCCAAGTTTCGTCGTGAAAATCCCAAAAACTGTCATCACCAGAATTCCGGGAAACTCCCCTCCACCTCCCCCCCAAGTGTCCGGGTCCAGTCCAAACGTGTAAACGATTTATCTGGAGCAGATTCTTGTTCTTCCCAGCAAGTTTTACTCTGATCCCTCCATTATAACCGTTTCTCGAGATTTCCGGTCTTCCCCCACCCCAACTCCCCCATAGCTGTCCGGTTCGGACTTCAAATGGAACATCAGAGATATGTCATTCATTCAGGTATTAAGTTTCGTCCCAATCCGATCACCCGTTCGAAAGTTACACAACACTCAATTTTCCATATTCCCCCGCACTGCACCACATATACAAACCCCTTTGACCCTCGAATGCACTAGCTCTTTCCAATGTTAACAGAGTGATCCGATGCAAAGAGTGACGTCACGCCGCGCGCAGACCTACTAGTGTGTAGAAAGGGGTAGGGGTTTTACAAAAACTACTAAATTTTCAGGATTCCCCCGCCCTCTACTCCCTCCACGGTGGTCGGATCGGGGAAGTGACTATTTGCAAGTTAGTTTGGTCGGGTCCCTGATATGCCTGCCAAGTTTCATCGTCCTAGCACATCTGCAAGTACCCTAACTCGCGATCACCGGACCGACCGACCGACCGACCGACGGAAAATGATCGGTATATGGCACTTGAGCGAAGCTGCAAGTGCCATAAAAACGACTAATTAAAGATCCAGTCACCGTGGTAACAAATACCATCGTATCCGCAAAAACGCAACTAAGATCTTTTACACGAATTCACGTGGAGAATGGTCCCGTGACGATCTGCCTTTCTGATGAACTTCCCATATGATAAATTCTTCGACTGGCCCAATGTCGTTGACCGAATGGTGATTATTGCGTCTATATATGCTACCATACTAAGGCCTTTTTATTACGCTTTTTAACATGTGACGAACTGTCGGCATTATTGTTTATCCTTGACCAAATGGTAATTATCGCGATTATTCTACCATTTCAAATCTCTTCTTTCGATAAAAGATATGTGGCGAATAGTCCCGTTACAAGCTTTTCAAGTGAAAACTTAATGACTCATTATTCTTGACAAAATGGTAATTCCTCCAGCTCAGGAAACTGCGAATCATGAGCGTGTTCCACACTACTTACCGCAGTTACTACCCTACACATGACGTTACGGAAAGCATTTTTTTCTATTTTCGCTATTTTAACGCCGTCGAAGTTCACCGTTTGCTTAATTAGTGTTGTTATTTTTTAAACTCCGAATTTGCTAGCTCACGAAGTTCGACGGACAGAGTCTGAAAAACAAGAAAGTGTAACCGACGATCAAAAACGGTATTTAAACAGAGACCTTTGAGCTTGAACGTAACTTCAAACTTCGATCAAGAATGCAATTATCTACTATTAGTTACTATTTTGAAAAGGTTGGAACGGTCAGCGTAGTAACTTTTCACGAGACTGGAACGCAAATAGTAACTAATAGTTGCTGTTGTTAATAGGGTGGAACACGGTCCGTCCTTGGTGTAAGTATCCCGTGACGAGTTGGCCAATCCCCCGCCACCAAGAATGACGGCAATTGGTAATGTTCTCGATTAACCTATCCGCCACACACATTTCCCCCCAAAATCAAGGCCTATCTGACTTTCCTATCATAGAAAAGATCCTTCATTCTGAGCAATCACGATCCCAAAGTATCAAAGGCCCTAGGGACTACCCCTGGAGACACTCCCCCCACCAAGGCAACATTAGCATGTCAACAGACTCACCGGGCTCGTAGTCGAAGTTCCTAATGAATTCCATTGTTCTGAGGAAGATGTCCTTTGCATCCATCAATTCACTGTCGTCCCATTCGACGGTGTCTGTCATGTGTTTCTCGGCGAGGTCACAGTTGCTGTCGATATTGGACACCTCCTGCTCCAAATTCTCCTTCAGGGAGGACAGGTTCTTCATTTCTTTGGCCAGGAAGATCTCCACCTCGCTCTGCAATGTCAGAATACTAAATATCATATGACTAAATGAGGGATCTTCCCGTCGAGGTGCTCGTTGACGTCTGGTCTTTCCAGACCGTTTGAACTGAATCAAAAGTCAAAACCCGAGTACCATGTTGATTCCGAGCCTTGTGGTAAGGACAATTTATCATTTAGTGGATCCAAATGTAATTATTTTACCTTTAAGCATTGTTCAAATAGGTGCAATAAGCTGTGTGGCGCTATACGTTGTGTTTGTACCTTATACGCGTCCTTGTTTCAGGTTCTTATACATGCAATGTTCAGGGTTGCCACCCACGATAGAACATTTCGTTACTATTAAAGATCGGAAAAGTGTTCTTTTCCTGAGAAAATTATGTTTTAGTAAAAAGTTGAAACAATCTGGTGATCATCATGCGCAGCACTACTAAAAACTGTTTGTGTTATTTTAAAGATAAATTACTGATACAACTTTCAGCAGAGAAAAACTTTTGTGCTACTAGTGGCAACCCTGGTGATGTTCTTTGTTTCCTCGGTTCGGTTGCAATCTGACTGGCTCTGCATAGACAAAATAGAACCAAGGTCTATTCTCCTTCTGCAGATTATTACAGCGCGCTCCGAGGAATAGCTGAAACTGCAGGCGCCGTATACACCTTATTACAACTATTTGAACAACGCTTTAGTCTTTGCCTGAACGAAATACACTTTATTACACTTATATGAACAAAGCTTTAGTCTTTGCCTGCACACAAAATGCCTGAAGCAAAACAAGGGCTGGGCACATTAGAAGTGACACGAGCGCTTGTTATCCGGGACGTCTGCCTTAGATAAGAGACATTCTGCCCCGAAACTAAAATGAGACTGAAAAGTTGCCACCTCTCAACCAATACAGACACAGTGTTAAAGTCCGCAGGCTCTGGATCTATGCAAGCGGGTGCACTAGATGGAACTAGTGTCTCATTCCCAGTCCTGAGTAGCTGACAAGACGCACACGAATGCATATGGTTGATCTGGAGTTCCTCGTCCGTCGGATTATCTATGTATCTCCCCTGACCACACTTTACATTCCCAACCCCATATCGCGTCCGGTCCAAATCTAAGCACGAGATGCACCGGATCTTAACTGCAAGATGCGCATCGTTATGTTGAATGTTGTCAGACTTCTTTTATCTTTACCCCCAAATAACACTCAAAACCATTTTAACTCTTTTCAAGCACCATATTTGTATGAGCAGAGAGTAGAGTAGAGTAGAGTAGAGTAGAGATACGTTTATTAAAAAAAAACAGACACTATTCGCCTTTCGCCTGCCAAACATAATTTTGATTTGAAAGAAATCCCACCATCTCTGTCGATTGTGATTCGTATTAACCTATCCATTGATAACTTAAGAAGAAGAACAATCAAGTCCTTGAAACTGAAGTATTAAGAAACCTGGATAGGTTAGTTATAGTTATTAATTAAATAAAAAGGATAAGTAAGATTCGCGGCATCGGTGTGATTGACGATTGAAAAAAAAAAAATTATCCGAGTTGTTAAACTGAGAGAAGAGATATGATTTTTTACGTTATTTTTCTTTCAGGGTTTGTATGTTTCATCTGTTTCAATGAAAGTCGTTGAACTTCTGGTCTACTATCGATACCAGAATATTAGACAGATTTGTGACAGGTATATAAGACAGTCATGGTCACTAGTCGGAATCAGCCAGTTTCCAGTTATTCAAATTCCTCCCACTAAACTTCTTTTCCTTATGCAGTGTAATCTAGGTTTCATAACTACACTTTGGTTATTGCCCAAAGCGTTTCCTAGTAAGTGACATCGGGAAAGAGGTCATCCACCCTTTTAGGAGGGGAGGGAAAACGTGATTTGCCTCCAAATCTCCGGCCGTCACAATTTTATTAGACAATTTTCTATCTTGATCTTTCCTCATTTACAAACACAACTTGACAAAAAAGGAACTGTCGGAAACGGAGGATGAAATCTATCTCTTAAATTTCTATTTGGCCAATCCCGGAACGATCCGGAAAGAAGCCTTGGAATCGACAATGCCGGAATTATGGAAATCCAGACGTGCTTTCCCCTTCTTTAAGATATAGTGATCTGGGCGGAGTAGCCTAACGGAAAGATTAAGAATGAAGCTGGGGATACATAACGATCAGAATTTGGATGAAAAGGAATTGCCTTTGAAATTCGATTAGAGCGAAAAGTGATAATGGAGCTATTCGAGAAGTAATTTGCGGAGTAAATATTGGAATCGAGTGTAGTGCTAAGGCGTGATCCAGTAAATTAGGAATTCTTTTGAAGGAGCTTATTTTTACGCTTAGAAATAACGGGACGAGACGTCGGGCACTGATATTTCTTCTCTGGTTCTGCGATCTGTCGATTTGAGAATCGTCCTTGGGAAACGCAGGGCTACTGGAGGATAGGCGGTCACCCAAAATTTGTCGAAGTATGCAGATAAGCAGAGACACGAATAGGCTATATAAGGACAAATTCAAAATGAACAAGACCAAAGGTTCCGATGGGATCCCAAAAATTCAATATTTGATCCAGACAAATACAATTTGTCTTCGCCAGATCCAGTCTTCGCCAGACTCCTTGAACATTTTTACTCTTAAAATTTAGAAAGAGGTTAAGGCCAAACAGCTAATCATTAAGAAAACCAAGTTCATAGATATGGATTCAGCATGTGTGTGCCTTACTTCTGCGAATTTTCCGGTTTCGGCGAAATTCCTGAACTAATTGTCCGGCGATAAAATAAAGCCCAAAAACGAATTCAGCGTATCTCCTTATCCCTATATCCAACATCTAATCAACTTCCAATAAAAATTTAACTTCTAACAAATTTTCCAGTTTCAGCCGGATTCCGGACGAGCTATATGTCCGGCTAAAAAATTATTGTCATATACGGATTCAGCATCTCTTCTTACCCCTATATCGGACATCTCATCAACTTCGAATAAAACTTTTACTTTTAACAAACTTTCCGGTTTTGGCCGGATTCCGGGTGAACTAGTTGTCCGGCGAGAAAATGGTTTTCTTATTCATGTTCAGCATGCCTTCTTATCCCTACATCGAACATCTAATCAACTTCAAATAAAACTTTTACTTTTAACAAACTTTCCGGTTTTTGCCGGATTCCGGGCGAACTACTTGTCCGGCGAGAAAATGGTTTTCATATTCGTGCTCAGCATGTCTCCTTACCGCATAACCGACTATGACATTAGCTGTTTAAAAAATTTTGCTTGCCCCTTAATTTGAACCCCCTCCCCCACGCCTAAATGTAGGGCTACAAAGCCCATCTACGAACTCGACCTTACTCTTGACACAAAGAATCCTCACACCAAGTTTCATCTAAATATCTCGTTCCCTTCGAGAGTTATCGTGCTCACAGACGGACGGACAAACGGACAACTTTTGCGATGTCATAGGTTTCCCTCCACTTACGTTTTGGGATCCCAAAAAGTGTGTCCAAGACTGGAACTGCTAGAAAGGAGATGATGCTTCATCCTAGACAATGAGTGAGCGAGTACTGCTCGACATACCAGACATGACGACAGAACTAACAATAAACAGCGAATATGATGGTAGCGATGGCTGAACGTTTCTTACCCAGTCCTCTACTGAACTTGTTGGTTTTTTCCCCCAAAAAGTTAGAAAGAAATCACTATAGAGCCTAGTACTTGCCCTTAGTACTTGTACCAGAAGAATTTAAGGTCCCTTACTTCAAATTGCTGAAATATTTCCAACTATATATACTTTAGCTGTGCGTTAGCAACAACATTTGAAAAAATTGCTCCTGTAACATCCAGTCCTCCGTGACATACTTCCTCCCTCGTTTTTATTGAGAGCCCTCTGCCCTTCACACAGCGTCTGCACCTGTTCCGAAATTACAGCCGATTACAGCCACTACCCAGGCGCTACGAACGCAGTTTCATGGCTTTTTCAGTGAAATGGTACAAATACCCAAGTTTAGTTGTTATAATTTATAAAAAGCGTTTTGTGACACTTGAGTTATCTATATAACAATTTTATGTTTTAATTTTTACATTAACGTATTTATGGTGACGAGAAAAAGAAAATTTCGGTTGTTTTTGAAAAAAGACAGCTAGGACGCTTGCTAAAAAAAAGGGAACGACATACTGAAAAGGTTAATGCTCCACCAGGAGGCACGCTACTGAAAAGAGGAACTTTGTACCGTCGTTCCTTCTTTTAGTCGCTTGCTTGGACGCGAGTTCCAAATCCTTCCCACGCACGACCCTCCGTCTATTATAGTTCTTGTTCCCTTCGATCGGTTTAGGACCCTGATTCTTTCCGTATCCGTGGCATACTGGATGACCTTGTGCCAAACCGACTAAAATAAGGAACGACCTTGAAAGCGCGAACCTTGATACAGAACCACTGATACAGATGCAACCTAGCCTTGCAAGTGCCACGTGGGCTTACACAAGAAGTCCATGCCTGGAATGGACGGACACGAAAAGCCCGTGGGGACTCGCGAGAATACGGGATGTGAGTCCCCGGGACAAACAAAAACGCGGGCACTCCTCAAGTGGAGTCCTTGGGGAACGGCGAGAATACTCCTGTAGTATCACAGCTGCTCCCAAAGATGGCCGTGATTGTTTGACACAGGATTTGAGTGCTCAAATCTCTAGCACCATGCCTGGGTGTCATACGTTCAAGCACTGTACCTTGGATTTCATGTTTGGTGCATGGATTTCAGTATACAGTGCATACATGAAAAACACAGTTTCTATCATCACAACTGAGCACCGGCTCGGACAGGGCTGCAATTACTACCATGAATTAGAGAAATCAAGACAATCCTTTTTATATTTTTCACAACAAAAACAAAAGGGCTCGACTGATGATGGAGAGGAAAAACCTAACAGCACCCTATGTATTTCCATGTAGTGCCCCAAGAGCAATTATTCTGGCTGGCTGCTAGGTAGAAAAAGCTGAGGCGCAGGACACTAGGCTAGTGTACTAGACTGTGAACCTCTAGTTCTACTTTAGGCTTACTTTATGATTTTATCTGAATTTTATCTTTCAGCTTTAACCAGGCATTAACCAGCATTCAAACTAATACTAATAGGCTTTTCTTGACACCTGCTTGATACTCAATAAACTTCTGCGAGAGACTCCTCAAGTGGAGTCCTTGGGGAACGGCGAGATTATGCCTTATGATTCGGTTGCCTTATGTCCTTGACACCAGATATGAATCTAAAAGAATCAAGATATGCCAACATCCAAAGAGTGATTCAGCCAAATAAAGAGGCATTCTGAGAGATGTAAAGTGTATTGTTTTCTTTCCGTGTATTCATTCTGTGCGTCCAATTGGCTATTAAACCTAATTATGTCTAAGATTTATAACTGACAAACATAATATCCGTTTGGGACCATCAAAGAGTAGTTTGTTTGGTTGAAACAAGGCTCAGTTTATCAAGAACAAATAAGCCAAAAGAACCTACGTCTTTGGTCCCATGCAGCGACTATGCATAAACCTATAAAACTGAGCTTAGCTTGAGGTACATGCTGCGGGTTTGAGTTGATACCCATCTATTTTCCTCTACGCCGTTGCTCACACGATGTGAAAAACCGTAGGATGCCTTGCAGGCGTGGAGAGCCCGCTCTACAGCACGTCACACGTAACGTTAGTATGGCAGACAACTAATCAGCTGCAAAGGACGACTTAGAAGGCGTTCGGATTCTTCTGCAGAGTTGTACCACGATACAGCTGTTTATAGAGATAACAGTTATGATGTTCTGCATAGCTCCTCCTCTGCTCGTTCGCATCGGGTAGGGTATCAGAACATGTTCGACTCTGCATGGTCGTATCACAGAGATTCGGAGACGGAATATCTGTTATTGGTTTTGTCCCCTTTCTTTTTTCAGATCTAATAGACCTCCGAACTTCCCAAAGTTTCACAACCCTATTGACCTTGCCACGTCTTGACATCTTAACGAAGGAGTGGGGACACTTCGGCCAATGGAAGCCATTTTGATCAACTAATGGTTCGGGAAAATGATTTTCTCTTTGGATGAGAGAAAGGCTATTCTAAGGTTGATTGATGAAGGGAAAATGGAACTCGATAACCAACGAAAGGAAATTCTCTGAATCATAAAAAGCAATTTAAGGCGCGAGTTCTATTCCGCCAATCCCATGGCAAACTACCCTCTGGATTCGGTTTTTGTTCTGCCGCAAAGACAACCAAGAACTGGAGAAAAAGTTTAGAAGCAGTGGGAATGCAGGCTTTAGAAAAAAAGAGCAAAAGCAGAGGAAGCAAGATTTCTGGCTTTAAAGAGATTGGAATAATACCATAAAAAAGAAATTCGAAAGGGAAACAGAGTAGGATTTGACAAAGAAGTTCAAAGCTGCGGGATTGATTTTAGAGAAAAACATAGCAAAAGCAGACCAACAGAGGATATGCGGAAGCGTTTCATGAAACTAGAATTTCTTTCTGAAGCACAACTTCGACTTCATAGTCCGACTGGTGAATCACAACAAGGGAACCACAGACTGAACACATGAAGTCCCTTCTAAGAACAGTAAAGTTGTCCAGAAATAGATCTAGCCTTGGAGCACACCTCGCACTATTTACTGCTTATGTTCCAATATTCTAAACAATTTGAATTGTGAAACTAGGCTCTGCTTATTAACAAATTATCTACAGCTTTGTCTGTTTTAAGCCTTTTCCTAGGCCCACTGACTTCTAGCAAGAACTCGGCAAATTCAGATAACCGGTTTTATGCATCAATAGCATAATACGCGAACACTCGTCGGGAGCTAATGCACAGTGAAAATAGCGAATCTTGGTATGTTCAAAGATTAGTGAGGTATCGTTAGCGACTTAGAATGTAACATCTTAAATTTGGGTCTCCGGGCTTAAAGCACAATGGGCACTAACTATGCTTTAATTTTTATGATATACTTCACACATACACATTTCAGACTTCCACTAGAGAGTGCCTCAAAAATAAGCCGTTTTCTTGTCATCGTTTGTCATTGACTCTTCGGCGTATAGGTGGAGACGATTTTAGAGCCTGGTATTGCAAGGCGCGGAAATTCAAAAATTTCCGGCCATGCACGGAAATCAATCATTTTGTAGAGATGAGTGATGAGAGTGCCATTACTGCTAAAATAAACCGTGTCTGTAGCTGGCAGATTGCTCTAGTGTTATCTGATGAAACTTTCTTTTGTTTATTGTACCGAAGAAAAGTTTAATTTTCTGGATGTAAAGTTGCAATACTGCCAAAATGTACAAATATAACCGACCTACTTGCAGCTCATTCCAGAGCTTACAAGGGATTCTCTGTTAACACCGTTAATATTAATATTTGCCAACAATACAAATAATCAGGAGTGTAAAATAACAACAAATGGATAAGAAAAAAGAAACTCCGCTTATATTTGTCGAAGCTAGTAAATGGGAGTATGGCAGTCAGCAAAAAACGCCGTAACGATATATTAGCGAAAATAGGTTGTCTAATAATCTGCTGATTTCTGATGTAACATTGTATCGTAGGGGGTGGTAATGTGGCATCATGATTGTTTGATCTGCCCATTGAATTTTAATGATCAATGATGAATGCAATCACAAAAGTAGGTTACATTGGCATCATTGACACGAAGTGTCCTTTAAAGTACGTGCACACACGTTCTGATGAGATTTCGAATGCGAAATTTGCTTGACTATGCCAATTTTTTCATTTGCGTCTTAATAATAAACGTCTATAGAAATACTGAAAATATAATATTAACTACAGTAGTTAATACTGTAGTTAATATTTTATTAACTACAGTAACAAAGGATAAGAAATTCACTCCGATGAAAATAAAATATTTTCCAATCACATCGGATCGAATTATTCGAACTGAATCACGCATGATAGCCTCCGAAACGCAGCAGGACTTTCTTGGCGGATTACATACGTAAACGTTACGGACGTTCAAACGAATAATTCACTGAGAAAACCAGGTTCGGACATGGATTTAGAACTTAGGCTCTGGGTTCAACTCGAAGGTTTAACTCCTCTTTCTTTATCCTTCCAAGACATTTTCTTATTTTCACGTTTTCTGTAGCTTCTGTCCTTTCACTGTACAGACGCTTTTTCAGGTCCCAACATTGTCATTGGAAAAGTGTTGAAAGCAATACGTTTTGATGAAAATGTCGCTATGCACACTTTTTCGGACAAGAGCGAGATTTTCAACAGATTTTCTTGAAAGTGTTGTGATCATAGCGACGCTAACTAGGGAAAATGTCTGAAAATGAAAATTTTTACATACTTGTCTAGAAAGAAAATAAACTTTAAAAATCTTTGATCGACTTCAAAAATAACTTTTACTTTCCACTCCATTTGCGGTTTGTGCCGGATTCAGATCAGCAAGTTCAGCATTCATCTTCAGTGTGTATTCTTAAACCCAAATGGAAGATCTAACCGACTTATAACTACCCTTGGAGCTCAAGCTGACTGGGAAACATTTATTCAAACAATGCATAAAATGGATAAATAGCTGACGCATCCGTTTTATGCATTGTTTGAAGAGAACTAACCGACTTAAAAAAAAAAAAATCCGACCCAAAATTCTGGTTTTGGCCTTTTGTGGCCGGTAAGAAAATAAGTTCTGCTATTGATTCAGCATTACCTCTAAATCAACTACTTTATTCGTTTTTACGAAATATTAGACAAAAAGAATATTCTCCATCCCCCATCGTTAAATATTCTCAAAAAATATTCTCCAAACGTCCTCAAATCAAGTTAAAACGAAATATATCAACCTCTTCGAGAGCTATCGTGCTAACTATAGACAGACTTTTACAAAATCAAAAGTATCCTGTCACCATCATTTTGGGATCCCAAAAAATTCTATTGCGTCGTCGACTGTACGGCGAGGAAGGTGAAGGAAAAAAACGGCAGTATTTGAAGAAAAAACTAGGCATGCGCACAACATCTTTTTTTTGTGGACTAACAAGGAAGAGTACAAAGGAAGAGCAAAAACTTGTATAGGCTGCAGGGCTCTGGCAACTCAGCTACTGACAGAATTAATCATCAGTGAATAATTGGCAATCTTGATTCAGTGAGTTTTAGGTGCATACTGCGAACAGTTAATATTTTCTGAATGTTTTTGGGATCCCAAAAGGGAAGTGGAAGGATACCTATGACTTCTTAAAAGCGTCCGTCTGTCTGTTTGTCCGTCTGTCGGCACGATAACCCTAGAAGGGAATGAGATATTTTGATGAAACTTGATGTGAGGATACTTTGGGTCAAGGGACAGGTCGAGTTCGAAGACGGGCTCTGTAGCCCTACATTTAGGGGTGGGGGTGTCAAATTTAGGGGTGAACAAAAAATTAAAAGCTTATTAATTAGATAGTCGATCTCAGGGTAAAAGGACATGCTGAACACGTATACGAAAATCATTTTCTCTTCGGACAAGCAGTTCTCCCGGAATCTATAAAACCGGAAATTTCAAAGTTTAAGTTTTATTTGAAGATAGTTATACGTTCGGTTCAGGGGTTAGGAGACATGCTGAATCCTTATATGACAATCATTTTCTACCCGGACATTTTCGTCACGGGAATTCGGCTGAAACCGGAAAATTTGTTAAAAGTTAAAGTTTTATCTGAAGTCGATTAGAGGTTCGATACAGGGGTAAAGAGATACGCTGAATTCGTTTTAGCCTAACTTTTCTTTTTTTTGCCGCATAAGTAGTTAGTCCGGAATCCGGCCGAAACCGGAAATTTGGCAGAAGGTTTGATCAATTTCGTCAAAGTAGACATGACGTAACGGTATAGGGGTAAACTTACATGCTGAATCCATATCTGAACTTAGTTTTCTCAGATGAATAGCCATTGGCCTTAATCTGTTTCTAAATCTGAAAATAATAAAATGTTCAAGGAGTATGGCGAAGAGCGGATATCTACGAGACCAATTGTCTGGATTAAATATATTAAATATAAATATTAATCCAACGTTCAGCTTGCAGGTACAATCCCACTCTCTGTTACGACCGACCTTCAAGACGAGACAAGATTTCAGGAATCAAACACTCTTCTAATACGTACCGACGCATTAAATAAATATGAAAGAGGACATTCAAAATCTAGAGTCGTGGAATATGAAGAATATAGTGACAGGCGACGCTTAGATGGGTTAGAGACAGCTGAAGGGGGTGAATGGGCAGTTTTGTCATAGTTAATGTTACTAAATATAGACAAAAATTTTTGATCACCAAAATCTATTTTCCAACCTCATCACCATAGTTACTAAATTTAACGACACAGAAGCAGTTCCAACATTTTAGAAATGGTCATCAATGGTAATTGATGAATTGTGAAATCAGTGAAATCAAACATTTCACTGTAGCCTACACAATTCCAAAGAAAGGAGTGAATGTTGGAGTGAATGCAATGCGAACTATACAGCACAAGATATCTTCATGAGATGTCTCCCATTCCTTGACTGGAATTCAGAGGCGTCACGTATGGGAGACGGGGGGCGACTCTAATCGAAAGTTAGCTGGCTGTCATTCAACCAAGTACTTCTTGGTTAAACACTTGGATGGTCTGCCCATATCTTTAACCGAAATACCTCCTTCATCCTCCACTCAAATCAACATTCGTGGCCTTTACGGTCCGAATCTCCTTCCAGTATCCATCGCTTCACTATCAGCAAAATTCTATCAGCATCTTCCGCGTCGTGTCGTGAAGCAACTGATTTTGTCTGGGTTTGTCCACTCGTCACACCGAAACAATAATTTTTGTTTTCTTAAAAACTGTCAGCAGGCTACAAACAAACAGTGAGTCGGTAAAATAACTTGACCCCCCCATAACATTTTTGCTAGTGAGACCTCCGCTGGAATGTATATATCTACTTTTTCATTTTTCATCATCATCGATTTTTGAGAGATTTTCTGTGCTTCAAGATTAGTCGCGTTTTGACCAGTTCATTCTAGACCGCGACTAAATTAATTGCTTCCTATTTATTACTTTATGCATGGATAAAAATGTTTAGTTGCTTTGACGGTTTCGCCTTCTTAAAATCGTCGGTAGAGATGTGTTATCTATACCAAAAAACCCTAGAGCTCTCCTGGGCTAAGCTTTAGTGGGGGAAGCCGAACAAAGGCGGAACACACAACAAAAATAGGAAATGAAATAGGCCGAGAATAAGCCACCATTCAACACTTCCCTCGATTAATCCTTGGGGTACCCAGGCAACGCAGACTGGCTATTACTAGAATAGGCTCCCGGCCACTCAAAGCGAAATGAAATGTTACCTTCAAATAGTCCACACGGTCCTTTAGGGCCTTTGAGAGGCGTCTGTAAACTTCGTCTATTTCTTCCAAGACAGATGAGCAGTTCGTCTGAAGATGAATCATGTTTTTTTCTACAAGGCCAACAGAGTCTGGAAGCCTGTGTGCACATCGCCGGATTTGATTGTTGATTCTACCGATTTCTCGCTTGAGGATGTCGAGGTGAGCGATTTTGCAATCAGAGCAAATTTTCTTGTCACAATGAGTGCAAATACTACAGTAATTCTTCTCAGTGCAGACAGAGCAGCGCTCCATAATCTGAAAGGTAAATATACCTAAGTACTAGTTACACTTTAGGACTTCAGCGATGGCACTAAATCTCTTATGTTAACACCAGAGCAAAATAACACTAGGAGGTAGCGCCAAGACTTGAACAAAGTGACACACACTCGAATGGCAGCGACACTAGCACCACTAGCGATAGTAAACGTCCTTACTGAAACTCAATCGTTCGTGCACCAGCGCTGGCTCCAATAACTTCATATTCTGAACACAGCAAAAAAAAATGAAACAACCTCCCCTGTTACCTCGATGTGTGCAGACCGCATCTTAGCTTTACTAGAAATTTATAATCCCGCAAGTTTGTCTCGCTTTAAATGACGCAAGCGTAGTGGGCGGCACCGTGAGTATGGCCCGTTTGCAAAGCACGGTAAGCATAGGTCTTGGCGCTACTCCCTAGTGTTATTTGCTCTGGTTAACACTGTCGACGAATGGCGGAAAGTATGATCGACAAAGACGATTTTGTAGATGAATTTGAACCTGGCTTTGGGGGGCTTTAGATATTTCGTGCCTTTCGACGGAAAGCTTCTGTGACATGTGGTGAGCCATTTTTGTTTAGTTTTTTTAGTTCTATTGTCTCAATGATATTTTATTTGGTATTCATTAATAGTATTACTTCTTCTCTTTACTAATGTATAGTAATCTTTGGGAAGGACAGGAATATGTAATCAAAAACAGAGGTTAATTAAGTAAATAAAGAAAAAATGAAGAGAAAGAGGAAAAATACATTTTTAGAGACGTTTTAAAACTGCATTCACACAAAGCCTGGAAATTTCAACGAGAATCCGACAGGGCATCCATTTTCTGGCTTCAAAAACGAATTTCCGGATCCAGGTGTGGAAGTCTGACTTAGTGGGAACGAGGCTTAATAATGATCTAAACTAGCTCCTAAGGGCGGATGAGTGTAACCGAATCAATTGATCGTGTCAGACCTTGCCCATCACAAAAGCCTATTTATCGATGAGTTTCACAGTTTATCACTAAGGTCTTTCACTGAGAACTGTTACATTTTTTTATTTTTTTATTTTTTTTTTACCAGTAGGCTATATTATAATTTTTAAAAGCAGACAATATTGTACTAAACTGATAATATAATATATTATAATATAATATACTATAATAACGCTTGTTTATTCAGCCAACAGGCCATACAAGATTTTACACGTTTAACCTCTAAACATTACACCTCTATAAACTACTATGCTATCTTAAAGTTTAACCGAAAAGGACTGGGATAGGACAATCTAGTTACCCATCACATATTCACTTAAATTGGCTTGAAGACCCGCTGAAAATGCGTTACTTGGTTGTTCCGCTATTCAGGAATAATCGATTTTCAAATAGTGGAATTTCCGTGTGATTTGTGGTACCTCTAATTTGTTGTATGCCTTACAAGAAAGATTTATGACTTTTTTTTGTTCAGGCACTAAGCAATCTTCACCAATATCGCCACTGCCCACTAAAAAGCCTTGTTTGTGTTTAGATAAAAATTTCCCGCGTCATAGTAGAATTTTCACTATGGGGACGGCCGCAGATATTCTGAACGTCATAACTAGAGCAGATAGTGGAAAACCAAAAAATACCTTTGCAGAATCCAAATAATTCAGTGTATTCAACTAAATTACACAAAAATAAGTTGGCTTTTCAGTTAAACTTTAACGCGGTGACGCTAAATTCCCCGAAGTGGGATCGTGAAAATCAGTTCCAAGAGGGATTGTGAATTGCGTATATAGCATAGATTATAGATATATGTTAGTGAGAAATAATTTGTTTTTTCGGATAAATGAGTAAGTGACAGAGACAGAGCACAGAGCTAGGATACTCAGTACTTTGTCGGTGCTCAACCCCCACAAATCTTATACTGTTGACAAGGCCAGACGATCGCACTTTAGCTGACACTTGTGACGAGGCCACAAAGCATACTGAAAAAAGTAGTGAACACGTAGCCTACATTGAGGACCCGCAAAGAACACGGTCAATGGACTCGCCCAAACGTTAATCTTCAAACAACAATGAACAAGACCAAAGGTTTCGATGGGATCCAAAAAAATTAACGTTTGATCCAAACAATTGGTCTTGTCTTCGTCATTCAGTCTTCGCCAGATTCCTTGAAGATTTTTACTGTTAAAATATAGTTCAAAAATGTATTCAGCATGTCTCCCTTGCGCCGATACCGAATCCCTAATCGACTTCAAAAACAACTTTGAGCTTAAACCAAATTTCCAGTTTCGGCCGAATTCATGATGAATCATTTCTCCAGCAAGAAAACTAAGTTCAGAAATGGATTCAGCTTACCCCTTCAATGAATATCTTATTATCTTATAAAACATACATGTTTTAACCGTAAATTCGAAATCCCTCCTCTGCCTCTAAATTAGGATTAAAAGACCCATCTACGAACTGGACCTGTACTTTGCCAATCAATCCTCATACTAAGCTTGAACAACATATACCAACCCCTTCGACCTTCGATTACACTAGCTCTCTCCGACGTTCATACAAAGAATGTCTTCATCCACGCGCAGAGCTATACTAGTGTGAAAAAAGAGGTAGGGACTGCTATAGCCAAAAAATTGGTCGACAAATTTTGTGCCCGGTGTTTGCCGGATTCCGGGTGAACTACTTGTCTGGCGAGAAAATAAATTTCATATTCGGATTCAGCATGTCTCCTTACTTTGAATTTAATTCAATTTGATTAATTTGAACCCCCCCCCCCACCCTTAAATATAGGGCTAACATATACGAACTCGACCTTTCCCTTGACCAAAAGGATCCTCCCACCAAGTTTCATCAACATATCTCATTCCCTTCGAGAGTTATCATGCTCACAGACGGACAGACGGAGTCCGGAGTCATAGGTGTCCCACCATTTACGTTTTGGGATCCCAAAAAGCAGGCAATGTTTGTATCAAAGATCGCGACGTTTTTGGCAAGCACTGCCTGAACGAAATATGTCGCTCTTTAGTGTCCGTAATTTTTTCAGGGAAACAAAATACCTCGAACCAAACAAATGACGATCCTGCTTTACGTTTTAACTCTATGTTTAACTGAAAGAGTGCCACCTAGTTAGTGTTGTAAAATTACCGTAAAATAAAAAGTCGGTAAGTAAAATTGGTAAAATAGGTAAAATAGGTAAAATTGGTAAAATAAGTATTTCACGGAGAATATATGGTGAGATTGGTATTTCAGAGTAGCTAAAAGAATTTGACACATTTTCCAAATTTATTTGAAGCTGGTGCGATTGATCTGTAGAGATTTTAAGGGAAAAGCACCCGGAAAGTCACTTTTCCTGCACTTCTGAAATAATTAACTACTAAGTGCTATGGAGTCGGGAATCCCTTCGACCAGTTGCTCATATAATTCATTGCGTCCATGGCTTCGGTAATAGCACGACGAAAGTAGCATAAGGTGTATTTTGCAAAATTTTCCCGCATAATTTTCTTATCGCTGGATAAGTTAAAACACACAACCGGGCTTTACAGCCATGCCTGCGTAGGCATAGTAGCACTAACTCACAGCTGAAATAATCAACAATATAGCACTTGTCGATAAAACCTATCACGGCAGACCCACCCAAATTAGCAATATATTCGCTTTCCGTATCATTCACCTCTCATTCCTTTGAAAATCTGAAGACATTTTCAACTTTCCTGGTGCCTCCCTGGTCCCTTGATTCCCTGGTTTTCTGTGTGGCAAGAAGTATTACGTTGTCATTAAAATATGAGTAAATTAGGTAAAATGTTTCTGAAATTTTTTTGAACCTGCTTCTGAGAGTGTAAACTATCAGTAAAATACGAATAAAATACGTAAAATACTGGTAGAATACGTAAACTAGGTAAAGTGGTAAAATACCAATTTTACGGGGGTCCGTAAAATTACGGTAAAATACGTAAAATACCGAATTTTACCGTGACCAATTTTACCGTTTACAACACTACACCTAGTTCCAGCAACCATGGATAACCCAGCAGTTACCGTGCTGTAGAAGGCAGTTACCATTGTTGAGTCACATTTTAAGTGACTACCTCGGTACCAGGTGACCAGAGGGGGATGGTTGACGACCAGATTTATGCTTCATGACTGTATTTCGATTGGTCAAATAGTTTCTGAACCATAGGCTACTATATCGCAACGGTATTGTAATAAACGCCTCAAGAAACTCAAGCTGCCAACCCTGACGTACAGGAGGAAGCGCGGAGATGCAATCCTGACCCACAAGCTGCTGGAGAATGGTGTCACACCAGGGATTTTTAATAAGTCGCTCTCTAGCCACACCCGGGGCCACACCAAGAAGCTCCAGCAGCAAAGAAGCTCACGGAGAGAACGTTCCAACTTCTTCTCAACTCGTGCTGTTCCACTGTGGAATTCCCTTAGTGAAGAAACAGTTCAGTCCAAAACTCTTGACAACTTCAAAAAAGCAATTGACCGAGACTGGGCAGCGATGGAGTGGAAACTACACTGGGAGGCCAGTGGATCTACTCAACGGAACTAAACAACGCACTTCCACCTTCATCACTCAACCGGCGAATCTACAGGATGTTCACCCAACCTTATTCGCCGGCCAGTGCGATTTAAGGTAATTTAAGGTAATTAAGAGTTAAAATACCTGTCCTGCTGTCGGATCCGGCAGCTCCCCGGTGATGTCCATGTGAAGATCTAAGAATCGTTGGAGTGTGACATTCGTCGGGTATGCCTGAATGCCTTGGTAGGGAACCCGATGCTCTGCCCTGCATTCTGGGCATTTCAACTAAAAAAAAAAAAAATACAATAATCTTCATTCTTATGTATAACTTACCCAAATAATTATCATTCTTTTTGCAAAAGCAGGATCATTTGAGCTATTTTTTGTTTGATTTGGAGTTTTTTGTTTTGTTTCTCAAGTAGACTTGAAATGAGGTTAAATTTAAAGAAAACTTAAGGAAAAGCTACCGTAAGGCGGGTTCTGAAACGACACCCTTCTTGTGGGAGTCACAATTGCTATATCCTGCTTTTTTGCTGCTTTAATCAAAATATGAAATTATGTGAGTTTAAAGTAGAAGGAAAAAATTAGTATGAAATTATGAAATAGAGACAAATATTTATTAGAATTTTTGTACTTAATTAAGTTAGGTTTACATAGAAAAGATACATGAAAATTAAGTGTTACTTTTTCTTCCTCGTCCTTGACCAAGTACTCAAAATATTGAAAACCTGAATAACTGTGTATGGACGATGTAAGTTGTAATGTTCTGCTTCCGTACTGTATTGCCTACTAATAGGGCGATTCAAGGCTTATGATTTGCGAATGCTTCACCGCTTACTGACATGTGGATCCTGCGTCAGTAAAATTATCAGTCGAGGGTATATCGGGCAGAAATGGTAAGAACAGAGCGAAGATGCCCTCCGGTTTAGGCACTAATCAGTCATACTTTTTTTTGAAACTCTAAGCATATTACTGTATTCTCCCTTCTAGATGGCGTTATTATTCGTATGACGTACTTTGTTATTCTTAGTGTCTTAAAGTATGCACATAAAATTTGATGTTCCACACCTAGCCATGCTATAAATATGTTTATCCCATGGCTAGGCAAGTGATAAAAGATCGTTAACGTCTCCAGAAAATGTTAAAGGATGGCGAAGTACACGAGAAGTATTTTACTGGCACCGACTATAAGTTACAGTTACAAAAGGACTGGATGAAATAAAATGGTATGTACCTTATTACAAAAACAAGCTAGAACGGGCAATGAAAAAAGATATTTGGAAGAAATAAGAGCTCTGCCCTCCGTTCTAGCTATTACGGAGATGAAATATTCTTCCTATTTGTATACCTCAACTCTCCTGGTACAAAAATTAAGTCAATTTTGTTTGTGGTAGGTTCTGTCCCAATTCGCTTTTTATTTTTGGTGCTCTTATATTCTGTTCCTCTTAGCGTGATGAACAAAAAATAAACACTGAGCCAGCATCCTGGAGAAAGCGGGAAGAAGATCGGTCATTAAAGCACCCCTGAGATCATATTTTGTTTTTAGCTGGTACGTACTTCTCTTTCGGCAATCTGCACACGAAAGCCACTAGGTCATACAAAACAAGACCAAAGGTTTCGATGGGATCCCAAAGGGGAAGATTTGTTTATCTCACTAATGCAGCCCATAGAATCTTGCAGATGTTCGTTCTTTGCCAAACCACGTCAGTATCTGATAATCTTCTTAATAGCCCACTGACCAGATAAGGTAACACTTTCTAGCAAAAAGAATATCAGACAATCAGGCTCATTCGTAAACATCCGATTCCGACCGGACTATCCATATGAGGCGATTAAAAATAGTATGTGTCCCTTTCACTGTGTCTTTTTTGTCTACATCAACCCTTTCCAACCAAATATATCAATGTCAGACTTTTTAAGTGTTTTAAGTGTTACACATTTGTTCTGTTTACTTCGACCGAATTTCCGTTTTGTCTACATCAACCCTTTCCAACCAATTATATCAATGTCAGACTTTTTTCACTCTTACCGATTTAAAGGAACAGTAAACTTGACTACGCAACTTTCGGCCATCGAATCGCCTAGGGGGCTTAGATAAATATACAGGGGCTTATTGTCGACAGGCCCCCTCTTCTTTGTTATCTCGAACCGTCTCGAACCCCCTACTTAGTGTTCCCAAAGCTAGCTGGCAGGCCCTTGCCCCTTATGCAATGTAATTATGCACTTATGTACTGTAAAAGTTCGCCTTTTTACATGTAGACCACAGAGAAACGACCTCCCCGACAAGTCGGCAGGGGTTCGATTCCTAGTCACGGCACACAAACCTTTTGCTTTGCAAACCTTTTGCTCAAAAGTCGAATTCTCGGAAACTGCCCGGAAACTGCAATGGTCGTAACGAGAATTTTTCTTACTCTCAATATCGACTCAGGGTACATTCTTGATATGTTAGCTAGCTCCCCGAGTCAAGTTTGAGTCAAGTTTTCTGTTCCTTTAAGAGTACGAGTAAGAGTGTTCCAGATTTGTTTTGTTTACTTTCGGGTTACTTTCGGGTGAACTCTTTGTCCAGGAAGAATAAGGTTAGCATATGAATTCAGCATATATTTTTGCCGCTACTTGAGGGTTCCCATCGACTTCAGAACACATTTTTACTTCTTACAAATTTCCAGTTTTTGCTGGAGGGTTCAGATACAGACTCAGATATAGAATCAACTTTAAAACAATTTTTTATTTCTCCCATATTTCTGCATTTTTGCTGGATTCCGGACAAACTACTTGTGCGGTGAAAAGATGAATTTCAGATCTGGATTTCTTCCCCCTAAATCGACTGTCACATTACCTTGAAAATAATATTTGTCTATCCCTTAATCTGAAAACCCCTTCCCCCACTAATAAATATAGAGCTACCGGGTCCATCTATCAAATTGACCTGTACTTTGACCCAGTGGATCCTCATACCAGAACAAAATATCTCAACCCTTTCGAGAGTTCTCGTGCTAACAGACGGCCGGACACTTTTTCCCCCCAAACACACGTCCCGGTCAGAGCAAAAAACACTAGTGTTCTTTTGCTCTGGTCCCGGTCAATCCCGTAGAGGGTTCACGGTCGCTCGGAAACTGTGTCGTCTTCTATGGCAAACTAGTCAAAACCGTTGGGTTTAGGAAGAGATTTTTGAGGTTTGAGGCTGCACAATAAGAAGCTGATTTCAACATGGCTGTTTCTCTTTCATGGATAATTTTATTCGTGAGAGTGTTCCAAAACTGGCGAATTAAACGGTCAGAATAATTTTGCACTTGTTCCTTTTAACATACCGAATTCGCATTCATTTTTTCATTCGCAGACCAGCATATTTTCGTAACGACGTGCATGGTACATACATGTAGATTATTTAAGATTCTGAGTAGAAAAGAATTTCTTTGAAAATGAAATTCATGACTGAACCAGAGCAAACTAACTCTAGAGAGTACCGCGCAAACTTTGGAAAAGTGACACAGAGTCAATCGCAGTGAAACTAGCTCCGCTAGCGGGACTGAACGTCCCTACTAAAACTCAATCATTCGTGCACCAGTGCTGGCTTCAATAACTTAAATTTCTGAACACAGCAAAAAAAAGATACAACCTCCCCTGTTTCTTCAATGTGTGCAGACCGCATCTTAGCTTTACTGGAAATTTCTAAGCCTGCAAGTTTGTCTCACTTTAAATGCCCCACGTGTGATGAGCGACGCTACAAGTATGGCCCGATTGCGAAGCATGGAAAGCATAGGTCTTGGCGTTACTCCTTAGTGTTATTTTGCTCTGGACTGAACATACTCAACGGGAACCGAGAAAAAGAGTAAATGGTGCATTTACTGCCGCGGTTCCGTGAAGGATTGGTACTTGAGTGCCAGTGTCAATAGGTACGTCGCGGACAACTTCTTAGGGGCTTTTGCTAAACCCACTGGGTCTAGTCGATGACACTGCAAACGTGCGACATAAACTTCCCCACATCAGATATGTCCGCAGTTTGTTCGAAAGCTAACTGCACTCTTGGTACTCTAAGGACCCGCCCCTCTCCCCCCCCCTTTGTTCACTTTAGAATTGTTCCTTATTTGTGTCAATGGCCATCGGACATTCTCCTAGCTATTTCAAAATATTTTCACTTTTTTTGTCGATCCTCTCCAAAATATTTCGCACTGTTCACACTAATTTACTGGGTACGGCACCGAACGTTCGCAAGAGTGAAATAAAACAAAATAATTAATGTAGGGCCAACAATACAGAAAAAAGTTACGGCGTTTTAACGTTTATTACTCCCATCACTGTTTTATCACACATCATGGGACATAACTACAGATAAAGACTGGGTAATCAAAGAATAAATGAAAACAAAGACGATAAAAGAAAATCGTAACTGGCAACAACAGAAACGGAGGTCTGTACTACCTCATAGGAAAATACACCTCATAAAATACGCACTGAGTCGACTGTGCGTTTAACGCTCTCGCCATTCCAGTACTGCATGTATTGGCGACGTCACTCCATACTTGATTGACAAAACGTTACAACTTGTCCATGGTGGAACCCCAATAGACAATTTACATATTTATAAAAAGACTTTCAAATATAGTTTGTGTAGTAGGTCAGAGACTGTTTAGGCTGCAAGGGGTTGCCACATATAACCTCTTCGTCTATATCACGAGGACGACAATTAAATACTCGAATTCCCCTGAAAGTCTCTGACTGAATTCCCCCTTCGTTAGTAGGAAATCATCCGTTATCACACAGTAGAATCGGCCGAACTACATTTGCCGCCGTTCTGGCCCATTCTCAGCATCGGCTACAGTCTGAGTATTATATGAATCATGCGATTCTCCGGACCCACGGTTTGGTCCCTGTCCGTCTTGGCCTATGTTCGAAAGGATGACGTAGTTCAAGATGACTCAAGACAAACACAGGATAAAAAGATCAGCAAAAACCATCCGTCAATCTCGAGCGGTAAGTTGGTGGAAGAAAAAAGGCGACCACGAAGGATTGTAGGCGCTGAGATTTTTTTGCACACCTCAGATGTAGACCTGCACCAACCTTAGGATATTTAACTCGTGAAGGTTGTGTGGGTCTTCCACTGGCAATCGTATGTCCGTTGTAGTGCTCGTCCGGACCCGACGTGCTCTCATTGGCTGAAAACCGTCAAAATGGCCGCTTGACACGTTACGTTTGCTTCCGATAGCTTCCGATTGCCAGTGGACTTTAAGTTCTACAAATTGTGAGGTGAAAAATTACTCATCGTCCGTACTCATTCCCAACCTTCAAAGTAGAAGATCCGTTGATCTCCGGTAGTCACATTGACTAATGATGAATAAACAGTTTGTTTGCCTTTCGGTATTCTATTGTTCGTGATTTTGAACTGCACCGTAAAAAGTTTCTCCGAGTAAGGATTAAAGTTTTGTGCAGTATTTGTGCAGTATTTGCTACTTAGAATAATCTTATCTCTACTGAGTAAGATTAATCCGATTTAGAGAAAATATTATCTCAGTAGAGACAAGATTGATCCCAGCAGCAAATACTTGTAAGTTTTTTTTTTACAGTGTGGTATTATTGAATAACACCAGTACACCCTGCAGTCCCATGATATCAGTCCTATCCTACCCAGTGCCAAAATTTTCTGGTATTGCCCTGATGTTAAAAGAAAAAAAGTTCCAACCGGGCGTTATTATCAAGTGATAACGCCCGGCCAGCCATGCGATATCAAGTGATAACGCACGGTTGGATTTTTTTCTTTTAATATAAGGGGAATACCGGAAAATTAAAACAAGTGTACTAGTGTTATAATCATTATCTTCCTTGCTTTTCTTCGGGCGATAGCGCTGAGCCCTTGCTGAGGGCGATAGCGCCCTCAGCAAGGGCGATAATATATATTATGGCTTACCTGTCGAGTGACATAGTTGATGAGCCCTTCCATGCATGGCTCCATGCAGAAGGAATGCTGACATGGAAGCAGCTTTGGGTTCCGAAACCGATCCAGACAGATACAGCATGTTAACAGCTGGTCGAATTGCTCCATACAATCGACCAAATGTATTTACGAAAGAACCCTGCAAAATTAAGAAGAATAACATACCAGAAACACTACAGATACAATTCAAGTCGAGAAGTATGTACAGCCAATGTGACAGAGTCACAAATGTATTTAATGTTTATATTTAGTTGTTATGTCAAAATCAGTTATCGTCAGCTCCGAGCGTGCTCGTTATCTTAATTTATTCCGTGTTTACCAGTAAGGTGCGCGCCTCGGGGCTTCCGATTCATTCAGTGGTTGAATGGACCGAGTTTATATTATGTTGGAATTATTGTATTTGGTCAGTTGGAAATATACAGAGCTTGTGTGCACTTGACCCTGTAACAGCCAACAAGGAAAGAGAGGGTAAGGAAAATGAAACTACCAGCAACGTGAAGACAGACAGTTGACCTAGAGGCAGTGAGTTTTGATTTGGTTGATTTTGAACAGATAATAAGTAAGCTTAAAATATGGAAATGTGTCTCGCCTATGGAGTTGGCTTGCCTGGGGGGAGGAAACTTCTGTCTAAGCGAACTAGATAGCTGCCTAGGGACCCCAACCCCGGAATGGGCCCAAGCAGGGCCGACGTTACCCGAAGTGGTAGTTATGATTTGTAAAAGTATAGTCGGTATATTTTCATTCCAAATCTGGTTGTCTATTTCTAAAGTAGAAGTACGGCAGATAAACTCAAAAAATATGTTTTTTTTTCTGAATTAGCAAAAAGGGCGACTCGACTCTGTTAACTACCTAGGGGCCCTAGATTTCTATGTCCAGGCCTCTGTGTGTGGAGGGGGGAGGGGGTTTGCACAGTGGGGTAGGCGTTCACTCTTAGCACCGCCAAAATTAACTGTAAGCCGAATTTCTACTCCCATGACAAACCAATTGTGAAGCCTAAATAATTTCCACACCTACAGTACGACTGTTTCTAGGGTCCCAAGTACGCTAATAAGAAGCGGGATAGAAATTCCACACAGATCACGTGACTGAAAGAACAACGTCCTTCGTCGAGATCCCACTCCAATCTATTTCGAACTCTCCACTATATTCGCCTCTTCTCTTGTTGACGCTAGGCTACTCGAGTATTAATTAGTACATTTCCAAGCACATACCTAATTACGAATCGTCACTATCACAAGCAGTCCTGTTTAACCATGCTAATGCTGAATACTAACTTTCTCTTAATTGCTTAGAACTGGAGAAACTAAAACTCGCTCGCTTGGAACTTCGTGATGTTTGACGGAGGCTGGCAGAAAGGAAGGATATTGGGGCGAAATTGGGGCCAAGAACTGAGATATTTCCAGAGGTGAATAAACACACATCCCGGAGCGAATCTTGTTCCAGAGGAGCGGTTCGGAAGTTTTGCGAATGGGGTGGTGACGTTTCTGTGATGGTAATCAGAGTAAGATATAATGATTTGGAATACAAGAGGTTGCAGAGTACGCGTGTGATAGGCGGAAATTTGGCTGAACATGAAACAAGTGCGCAAGCGCTCACGACGTAGAGTACGAAAGAATGGGTTGACTTATGTTTAAATTTCTCCGGTCGCGTCACATATAATAGTCGTAATCTGCAGCTGGAGTTGCCAATTCAGCTCTCGATAAACAGTCTGCAAACACGGTTTTGTGCATCTTTTAGGCGTTCATTTTTTGCAGAATAAGATTTAATGATTCGGAGGGGCAGAGTACACGTGTGATAGTGGAAATTTCTCTGAACTGGAAAAAAAACGAGAGAAAGGTCCATGATTGTTTTTCGAAGGAAAAGGTTGGTGTAGTTGGTTGATGTAGAAACATAGGTGTGGAATAATAAGAAACCAACTGTTGTATTTTTCTCAGATTTTTTAGTCCGTTGCGTTGGCGTTTCCGTCGAGGTTTCCATGCCTACATTGAGAAAAGCAGAGAATGTACTTCAAATGTCCTTGATGGATTCTACGTGGTTAGATTATATGAGTAATGTAATGCGTAGTTCGTGGGTCCCCGAACAAGACAACTGCGGTGGATTTTGTCTATATATGTATTTTTTCAGTATAGCTTAAATAATAACTGAAATGAACGAACAAAAAGAAACAAAAAGATGGGAGCGAACAATTTGTACGGCAAGGTGGCATTTGCATAGGCGTCGATTTGAGTATTCCAATTCTTAGGGAACTGTAGGATCCCAGGAATAAAACAAAATCATGAATCTTTTGTAAAGAGGATCGAAGATAAACAAACTTGAAAAAAAAAACTATTTATGAGCCACTCTATCAGTACAGTGGTGGTAGGACCAGAGGCGTCACTACTGGGGGGGGAGGGGGGACGCCCCTCAATGTTGTCGGCCAGCCGGTAAAAAAGAGCCGATTCGGCGCGAAGCTCCGCGATTTTTAGTAAAAACAGTCGATTTTTTTCTTACAAATAGTCGTTTTTTCTTAAAATCAGCCGTTTTTTCGTCAACACAGTCGTTTTTATCCGCAAAAACAGTCGGTAAAAATGACCATCCAGTCAATAAATACCTTTCCCCCCCAAACATTTTGGCTAGTAACGCATCTGGGTAGGACATGCTTCTTTAAACACTTTTAAGTTTTCTTTGAATTTTAGGTTACCATGTTTTTGCCTTTGAAAAAGACCAACGGAAATACTAAATTTGGAAATTAATATCACTTGAGAGTCGAGTACTTCAGCTTTCAATTGACACTAAAAATGAAACTGAGTTTAATTAGTTCAAAAATGATATAAATTTTCATGTTTGATATGTCAAACGTGACGAAAGTAATGCAAAACTGTTGCAACATTTTGAACGTCGTAACCTGGCCTTTAGAAGTAGCAAAAGCAACTGATCACGAAAATCAAAAGATAATAAGAAAAGGTTTTATGGCTGTACTTAAAGGTTGTTTGTGCCAATTACTGAGCAGAAATATTCATTAGGCTGGAATTTGGTCATATTCTTACGCACCATTGGAAGTAGGGCCATGTCAAGTGCAGAGGAGTCAAGTGCAGAGACCCCACTTTTTAGTAAAAATAGTCGATTTTTTACTTAGAAATAGTCGTTTTTTCTTTAAAACAGTCGGTTTTTCGTAAACATAGTCGATTCTTTCTCAAAAATAGTCGTTTTTTCTTGAAATCAGCCGATTTTTAGTCAACACAGTCGTTTTTTTTTTCAATAATAGTCGTTTTTATCCGCAAACACAGTCGGTAAAAATGACCAGCCAGTCGGTAAATACCTTGCCCCCCCCCCCAAAAAAAAAAAAACATTTTGGCTAGTAACGCCTCTGGTCAAGTGTCATAATTACCGTGCCGCTTTTGCACAACAAACGCTAAGAGGGAAGAGAAAGGGAAAACACAAGAAGAAAAACACAACGAAGAGAAGTGAGGGACAAAGACAAGACTTAAAAGTTTTGGTATATCCTACTATTGAAAAAGGAATTAATTAGCCGAACTAAAAGCAAATTAAACGGATCGTGAGAATTTCTTAGAAGTCAAAAATTTGAAGAACGATAATTGCGTTTTTACAATACCATGGTATCTGATACCACGGTAACTGTCGTTTTTTTTTCAGTTACTTTGGTATGTGATACTATGGTTGCTTTGCAAAAATGACAATTGACGAATTCGCTCCCTTGGGAGCCATCCCAAAAGAAATACTAATATCCACCCACATCACAAGTGCCAAACTCATTTCCCACCAATTTGGCAAAAGCCCAGGCTCCTCTGTTGGTGATGACGAAAGTGAGAAGATTTTTTCAGATACCACAGTAACTGGCGTAGTCAAATATTTTTGATAATCCGGCGAAGAACTACAGCTAAATCATCAGACCAACCATAAGCCCTCTATGTTGGCTACTGAGAACAAAGATCATCACAGTAGTACTGTGATAGATTGAGAAATACTTTTTGTGGGTTAACCAGCGGCTTTCACTAGAAGGCCGAATATAAATCAAAAGCCAGCTATCAGCAGTATTACTATCGCTTAACTGCACGCCAAAAGTAAATAGTGAAAAGGCTACAAAAGATAGAGAGACAAATACAAAAGAAAATAGAAAGACAATGGTGAGTTCTAAAGGATAACAAGCAAGCGGAAACACTAGAGGAGCGATTTAGCTGCGGCGGGACTGATAGCTTTTCTTCTTTTCACGCAAGATGTATCGCAAAATGTTCTGTCCGTTTTAACCATTTCTGTCCATCACTGACACGTTTAAATACACGAAAGTTCTGTGTTTAGGGTTTGCACTGGATCTTTCTGAACTTTCTTGGTCAACAGCCAAAACCTTGTTTCGGCTTCAAATTAGCTCTGCGCCAGCAGCACCTTTCTGAGAAGTATACATTGCAGCAGAAAAGACGATCCAGACAACCCATATTTTCGTGCTTCTTTGTTCGCTCTAGAAGATCCATCGCTATGTATGTATCATGTACTTTTCATGTAGTATCATGTATTTCCATCTAAGCAGAGAATGCATTAACTGTGTTATACAACTTATACATCATACAGATCCGCTGCAGCCCGAAATATTTTCCTGCGTTTGACACTTGTTCCTTTCAAATGAAAGTTCTTTTGGATTGAAATGTATACAAGAAGAGTGGTTAAAGTACCCCCGGTACTTATTCTACGTTTAGATCACCGTTAGCTCCCCTAAGGAATTTTGAGCGTTCAAAAATCCCCGCCCTTTACCGTCGTTTCGGTTTGACCTACGACTTTTCAGCGCTTTTTCAGTCGAGCCGAGTTTGCCTGTCACTGGGCAAACATCGCCGAAAGCTTCAAGGTCCGTCGAAAAATCATCCAGACCAAGGGCATGAGAAGTTTCATTTTTTTTTCACAGACTTGATATCTCCAAGTATTGGCATTCTCAAAAACGACATTTCCGAACCATTTCATCGTGAAAAGATAATTTATAGTAAAGTTATTTTTAAAGACCCTTCGTACTAACAATGCTAATGCTTCCTGCTTCGTAATTGCTCCACAACATTCTTAAACTCGGAGGCCAAAATTCAATACCGTACGTTCCGTTCTAACCCCGTTAGTATTACATAGTATTCACATTGCCGTTGCTATTTCCATGAGCAACATGCCCGACGATTGTTTGCACGTTCATCAGTAAAAACACGGTTATTTTCCTGTTTGCTGGGAGTCAACAAGCCTGAATGAAGGCTTAAAACAGCCAAATACGTTGATAATTTGTTAAAACCAGAACCTAATTTTAAAGTAGCCTAATCAACATATTTCAGAACACTGGAACATCAACAGTGAATATTGCGAGTTGTCCTTCCAGATGTTCTTGTGCAGTAATAAGCTTGTGACACGGCGCCCGTCAAAACTTTGGGACAGGAGATGACCGTTCAAAGCGATTTGAGGAAAGATGAATAACAAACATATGATAAAGAACTTCACTCAATGCTATACACACCCAAAACAAACTACATCTCCGCTCCTTGCTCCAAAAAACACTCTCGATGCTCCTGCTTGAGGAACGTTCCGAAACGACGAATGTTGCCAAAGTTTTTGTTTCCTATATTTCTGATTAAATCCTCCTCTTCCATCGTTTCTATGTTTAATTTATGCCCGTACAAGATCGAATGACAAAAGAACAAATTAAACAAGTGCGAAAAACACACATTTTAGCAGGAATAACTAAATTGTTCAAGACTAGCATAGAGAAATTTGAGCATGGATCATAAGGTAATCGGATAAAGGCTCGAGGACCACGACAGGACCTGCTTTATATCGCCTGGGACTTTTTAGTTTGGTCAATCCTTTTAAAATTCAAATGAGTCGTCTCGACACATAAATTTCAGGTGCATCGAATTCCTTAGCTCTGCAACCTACCAGAATTAGTTTTCACTTGAATTATATCCAAATGATGGCTGCATGGTGTCCGTCACCACGAAATAAACAAGGAAAAATCCAGTCACATCCTTGGGGACATATATTCACATAAGACACGGCAGTGGAGCGATCGTGAACTCTACAAAATGAGCCGGACGAAGAGAACATGCCGCCTCGCAAGACTATTTTTATCGTACGGCTAATATTACCTCTCCCCAACCGTTCGGTTCCTTTTCACTCAACAATTGACACTAGAGGGAGTTGAAGGGAACAAGTCAAAGGGAAGAGTGGTAGTAATACTAGACTGATGAAAAAATAGCTAAGGGTTCCGAAATGGAATTCCGAAGTGCAGATTTGTTTTCAAGTGAGAACAAGTTTGGCGCCATGGGGTAATCCTAGCATGCTGTACGAAAAAACAAACAAATTGACCTAAAGGCTTGTACAGGATGAACCCTCATCAAGGATGTTGAAGTATTTGTATGTACAAGTACTGAAAACTTGATGTTGAAAAAATATCCAAACGAAATAATTAAATTAAGAATAACAATACAAATAATTTTAAATTTTGATTTGCTTACATCAACATATAAGCCAATTTTGAAAGAAAAAAATGGTAACAAAATTTTAAATTTGAAAAGGTAATTTCTTTATGAAAGAAATAGCTTCCTTTATTTTGAAACAATAAAGAACAGAAAAGGGTTTAAGTTTGAATTTGTGTGAATTACTAATAATAAGTTATGATAAATTCGAGTTTTTATTAGAAAGAGTAGGGAACGTTCAGTACGGTTATAAGTATTAGCATCAACAAAGGAGGAGAAGCCGTAGCCCCAAAACAAAGAAATATGATAATAAACAAAAAGAGATGCTATGCGGAAAAAGACGGTATCAGAATACGCTGATTCTGCTTGAAAATTATAAGGTGCTCTCTAGGATACATGCATGCTTTTTCTTCCAAAAATATCATGGGCGGTTCGAAGGGGAAGGGGGCTCATAGAATCATGCTCTTAGTCGTATGTGTTGAGCTTGTCAAAATATCAGTTATGTGTTCTAAGCTTGTCAGCACGGTAGCCTAAGCTTGCCAGATGCAGTGTTGGCCCTGGTCGCAGAATTCTGCGAAATGTCACGGCATTCTCCCCATTTTCACGGCTGTGAAAAATTTTTAACAAGAAATCGCACTTACGCCAAAAATGTTGCAATAGCCTACTGCGATTACTAAGCATTTTGGTCAATTTCAAGGCAGCTCTTTTCGGTACAAGGATTTATTTGTTTTAAGAATATTATCTTCTTTTATAAGAGCAAATTGGAGCCTTAGAATCTAGGGGTTTTTCGTTGAAACTGAAAAAAAAAGAACAGAATTTTCTGGGCGGCAATGTCACAGATTTTTGAGGCCAGTGTCTCAGAATCTGTCAGAGACAAATCTTTGACGATGCAAAACAGATATGTCAGCTACATTTTTTAGAGCTATATTTCGGCCCGTCTTGCCAAGGTTCCTCTTCAGGCTCAAGTAGACCAAAATAACACTACGGAGTAGCGTCGAAACCTATGCTTGCCTTGCTTCGCCAATGGGTCATACTCATAGAGCCGCCCACTACATTTTCTTCATTTAAAGCGAGACAAACTTGCGGATTTAGAAATTCCTAGTAAAGCTAAGATGCGGTCTGCACCCATCGAGGAAACAGGGGAGGTTGTATCTTTTTTTTTTTGCAGTGTTCAGAATATGAAGCTATTCGAGCCAGCGCTGGTGCACGACAGATTGAGTCTCGGTAGGGACATTCACTGTCGCTGCTAGTGCTAATGTCTGCTATTTGAGTGTGTGACACTTTTTTTAGTCTTCGCGCTACTCTCTAGTATTATTTTGCTCTGGGCTCAAGCCGCTCAAGCTGAAATATGAACTTGTGGAAAAACAATGAAAGATTCTTCCTTAATATCAGATTTTGGAAACTTCTTCTCTGAAAATTGATTGGAGTTAGAGCTGGTGCTGTGATTTCATTCTGGACACGGGCTGCTGTTTTTGCTTTTCAATTGGTAGTCGAAAGGGTAAAGATTCTTCTGCATTTTGGTTTTGGATTCACCTGTCTCTTCTTCTTCTCTCGCTTCTTCTTTCCAGCTAAGATGGGTACTAAGATAGATAAGATGGATACATATCGCCAAGTGTGACCGCAGTCAGCTTCGGCTGAAGAAATATCTGGGTTTTTTTTACTGACTGGCCGGCAACAATAGGGGGCATCCCCCCCATATGTGACGCCCCTGTCTGATACGTCACTTAAAGACAAGAAATCGTGACAAGCGTGAAAATCAGTGAATTGCTAAAACAGGAGACAGGATACACTTATGAGGTGAAGAGCCTCGGGAACGAGAATGCATGGAAACACTACTGAAGTACAATGAATTAGTAGCCTATCATAAATACGAGTGTCCTCTCTTATCGAAATCGGTGTTGATGTTTCTTGAAATTCGTACAATTTTTCGCATGTGGTGCTGTGTTTCTTTTCTATTTTTTTCTAGCCGGTACCTTTAGTTCTTGAACCCTTTCGGACACTAGCCAGTCGTTTGTTTTGAGGTCATTACCCCCCCCCATTCCCAAGCACTCGAAGCCGCTCCTAACTGAAGCTACATACACAATGACACATGTCTAAACAAATGTTCGTTTCTTTCAGGTTTTCAATAGCAGACACTTTGCTCGCCTAACTCCGTTTTTAAGCAACACCACCATTCTCAAACTCCTTCCATTACCGTTAAGTGAATTAGCAGTGAACAAGTTTTAGCATATTTGTGAGCTTCAAATATCAACTTGTAAACAGTTCATCCTGTGGAATGCTTTGGACATTTTCTTTCATTTTCTTTCTCTTACTTGTTTCTATTTAGAAAAAGAGTGTTTGACATCTGAACTGTGATGATGATGAAATTTTATTGACACACTAGACGAGAGGAAAGAAAAATAAAGAAAAGAAAAAATTACACTGAGCTTCAATAACGGAGTAAATTCAAGGGATCAACAAATAAACATGAAACAAGAAAATAGACTAATCGGGTCTAAAAAATCTCCTTCATAAACGGAATGCGGAAAAATGGCCAAGGGCAGAAACGTGAAGGTTCTGGACAATCGAAGATAACTTTGTACAAGGGTCAGAAGGCAAGGAATTCGCAGTTGGGAATTCCTATAACAGGCACGACAGAAATTTACAGTGTTTAAAATGATAAATCCTGATACGTTTTAAATCTTTTCGTCTCAGAATACCAAAAATTCCGGAAAGGTCGCAAACAGAGGGAGAACAAAAGCTATCACATAAGTTACCAAGGGCTTTTCTGTTATACCTTCATCTGTTGGGAACGATTTTTCCATAACCGATACGAATGGAATCGTGAACAGCCGAAACAGCGTTATCGCAGATTTTTTTAGAGACCGAGCTATGGTCATGCAAAGCCATTTTACGGTAGTGGAATTGGGGAGTTTCTCGTTTTGAAAAGAAAGATAGGAATCTTTTTGGCTGTTGAATTTAAGGTACTGACATTTAGAATTGTTAACAGAAAGACCAATCTGAGATAGACTCTGAAACAAGGTTTTTATATAGATTCTAACCCACTTTTAGTTCGACTTATTAACAAAATGTCGTCTGCAGGAGCTATGTAATTAATACTTAGATGTTCAAGGAAAAAGGTTGGCAACAAACCTGAGAGACATTCATAAATGGCACTTCGAAAAACAAAAGAAGATAAGACTCTGCCCCGTGGCACACCCTTGCTCACAGGTATGGGTTCCGTAACCGCCCCTGACTCTTGTCTCGCCTTTACCATGGACCACATAAAAGGAGGGGAATCATGCAAAAGCTGGAGATTTGGTTGAGATTAATAAGTTCAGGCTTGGATATGGACTTCAAGGTTTCAGCTTCTAACTCCATCCCGACATATTCTCAGGGAGGACTCTGCCAAGTGCACGCCAGCCATCTCGCGTCAAATCGATGCAAGCTCTCCAGTCTCCTAAGCTACCGCTTCAAGGCGTTTTTTTGGCAACCTGTCCACAAATTTTCTGGAACCTGGCACAGCCACTTCCGAATATTTCCAGTTGAAAAACCAGAAGGATCACAAGAATGCGGAACTCTGGCGAAGTTATTTTCTTTTTGCTAATGGGTGCAATACAACATAAATTGGACTGACAGCACACTAGTCCAACGCTCGGAGCGGATAAAAGGCGTATTCTCGCCGTTCCCAGAGGACTCCACTTGAGGAGTCCCCGCTCAAGTGTGGCCAGTCCCTACTCACTCCCCGTATCCTCGCGAGTACCCACGGACTTGCTCCGATTATCATCACCATCATCAAAAAGGACTCCCTTTCAGATTCGGAGGGGAATCAATTTTTGCTGGTGTTGGTACGACGAAAAGTTAATTAAAAACAATCAGAGAAAACAAAACCGAAAATAAAGTGGATCCAGAATAATTTCGTCAACTGCATATTTTTTTTTTTATCAAAATCCTTTTTAGAAGCATTCCCCGTGGTCTCTCTGTTTTCTTTAGATAGATAGATAAATCTTTTCATTGACCAAAAACCTTTCATGGCTCACGCCAAATTTGTTTGGTATAGTCAGTAGCCTATAAGCATACAAATAAATTATAATAGACCTATATAGGGTTACAACAGTCATAAATATCGTTGAAAATTTAACAAGCAGCTCAGTTTACACCTTCGTTGTACAACCTTAGAAAAGAGGGAACGAAACTCTTTGCAAACCTCTGGTGTGCGCATTTGATTGGTTGCAACTTTTCAACCGCAGTAGCTACTTTGCGAGGGAGCCTTTTCGTCACCTTTTCGGAAGGGAAAATATTTTTGTGGATTGGGTGATTCAGGGATTTGACACCAAATTCCATGCAGAGTTTCAGCCTCCGATCATGTAAAGAAGTGATTTCGAATTCACGTAGTAACTCTTCATAAGACCTCTCGGCCACCTTTGACGCTATGATTAGGGCTCTTTTTTGTATCTTCTCAAGTCTGGTGGTCTGTTCGACCGTAAGGCCGAAATGTCAAACAGGGGCTCCGTATTCTAGATTTGGTCGAATAAATGAAATATAAATTCGGAACAAGTGTTTAGTGGGTGCCCCATGCCTGGACATAAGCTTAAGCATCTGAAGACCTTGGAGTTGGAGTTTTACTTGGAGTCCGCGTGGAGTGACTCCCTCTCTTCTCGCCGTTCCCTTCGATTCCCGAGGAGTCCTCGGGGAACGGCGAGAATACGCCTTAAGAGAAGCTTTCACTTTTGGCATAGAGTGCCATGCGCCGATCGCCTCTCCCTCTGTCAATCAGTTTTATGATCGCTCTAGGACAGAGCAAAATAACACTAGGAAGTAGCGACCAGACTTGAAAAAGCGAAACACACTCGAGTAGCAGCGACACTAGCCCCACTAACGATAGAGAACGTCCCTACTGAAATTAAATCAGTGTTGGCTCCAATAACTTCATATTCTGAACACAGCAAAAACCAGATGTAACCTCCCCAGTTTCTACGATGTGTGCAGACCGCATCTTAACTTCACTATACTAGAAATTTCTAAATCTGCAAGTTTGTCTCGCTTTCAATGCCGCAAGCGTAATGGCGGCGCTACGAGTATGGCCTGTTTTCCGAAGCATGGAGAGCATAGGTCTTTCCATGTGTATTTTTGCTAGTGTTATTTTGCTCTGCTCCAGGGTGATGAAACATGTCAGACATTCAAACTGACAACCCTGGGGGGGGGGAGAAGGAATCTGACAACCGTGTACAAATGTAACTTAAGTGATGGTGCCGGAATCAGTTGGATAGGCAAATACCACTGGCAAATCTCACTATGTAATAATAATGATAACTTTATTTTTCACCCATCGAAAAGCACATGGGTAGGAATAAAGAAATAAAAGAAGGAAACACTATAATAAGAGGAGACCAGACAAACATAGAGACTACAACAACCTTATCATATCTACAAAACCATTCTATTTTAGAACAATGCTCTCCCATTCATGCGTAACATTATTGTTGTACTTCTGTCTGAGTAGTTAAACTGCCGTAAGTGGGTCAGTGATGTTGTAGGTAGCGACGATTTTACTATTTCGGGTCCAAGGGGGGAGGTGGAGAAGGAAACAAAGCTGAACCGTTTATACGACTCGCACGCATCGACAAAAATGAGCCGTAAATATGGGAGCCACCTTTATAGACTTATGAGAAGCTTCAGACATACGAATGTTAATCTGACAAGCTCAAACATATAACCGTTTAAAAAAAAAAAAAAAAAAAAAAAACCGTACGTAGGAATCTGTATGGCAGGGGGGGGGGGCTGAGAACGACCCACCCCCTCACTATCGTTTCACAGAGTGAAATCATGGCATAAGTAATCAAGCCATGTAACTAAGTAAGTAAGTAATTTATTTATAACCCGCCATGTCGAAAAGCGGAGTAAATGAAAGAAAATAAATACAACAAATAAAAACACAGAAAAAGACACTACGTTTCAATCTTCGGCCATGAAGCAGTGGAGAACGTCGTGCGCTGGTTGGTTCTGCTGTCAATAATTTTTTATAGCGACGAGGAAACATCTAAGAGGGAAACACATGCACCTTGAATTTTGAATTTCTCTGTCAATATACGATTATGACATAATTTCGAAAAGTGGAGTAGGTGCTTTGCAAATTTGAAATAAGATGATCTCATCTTTTTAATCTCCTTCTTTCGTGTTTGTTTTATGTGTTTCTGTCTATGTTTGTTATGCCCAATTTGGTATTCAGCCAGCACAGAATGATACAAAAGGCAAAGGAACTTGGGGGAGGGGGGGGCTCGTTGGAATTGGAATGGGAAGAAAAATTCATGTAGCCAAATATTCTGAAACATAAAATCCGATTCAGTAGCCATGCAGCCTCTCTATGAAATAAAGACGAAGTCATCAGCAAAGCATACTCCGTCTTGTGACAGCGGCAATTCTATAGGACGAAATATTCATTTGGATGGCAAAGCAAAAGAAAACATTAGATTCAGACCATTTCATCCTCGGTTGGTCTGGCAAACTTCCAAAAGCAACAACAAGACTCATTCTGGGATTAGAGATTTCATGTAAGAGCGTTTAATGAATTCACCAAATACTTGCTGACAGTGCTGAAGGCACTTGCAACTATGAAGGGGTAAATCGTGTCAAAACGAAAATTAATTTTAAAATTAGAATTGCCGTAAACCTAACATAGGACTTGATTGTCCCTAGGACGGTTTATAAATGTAAACGCTACCGGTGCCTCGCTTGGCGCTCGACTCTATATATATAGACTCATCAAGTCCTATGTTAGGTTTACGACAATTCTAATTTTAATTTTAATTTTCGTTTTGACCCAATTTACCCCTTCATATGCAACAACAGGGTGAAAAACGAACCGATGCGGCTCGAATTGCCGTGACTCGCAAAATTTCAAAACATTCCTCCTTTGAAGCATTTTTTCGCCACTAAGAATGTTTCAAAAGGCAAAGCAATTACTTAACTTTAAGGTATATTCGAAAACTATTTTAAATTTGCAACAACAAGATTAATCTTATTTTGAGACTATCTGGTATCGGGGCCCTAAATTAATCTTTGCCCCCCCCCCTAATGTTTACCGAAAAAGCACAGCAGTGTAGTCCGCAATGGAATTCTAGGCGCAGTATGGAAAAGCCCTGAAACAAGAACAAATAATCTGATAGACCCTCCGTCTCCCTATCTCTATGATACGACCACGCAGAGTCGAATATATTCTGATATCCTACCCGATACAAACGAGCGGAGGAGGAGCTACGCAGAACATCATAATTGTTATCTTTACAAACAGTTGTTTCGCGGTACAACTCCGCAGAAGAATCCGAACGCCGTCTGACTAGTCGTTTACCGCTGATTGGTTGTCTGCCTTACTGACGTCACCTGTGACGCGCTGTAGAGCGGGCTCTCCGCGCTTGCAAGGCATCCTTCGGTTTATCACCTCGAATGAGCAACGGTGACAAACGGCTGAGCGGGTAGCGGACGGGTATCAACTCAAACCTCACAGCATCTCCTCTGAGTTTTATCGGGGTATCCATAGTCGCTGCATGGGACCAAAGATGGAGGTTTTACTAGATTATTTGTTCTTGCTTGTAAGCGCGCGAGAGCGAAACCATGAGTGCACGTGTGAGCATGGCGTGCCCACTCTTGGGGAAAAACAATCAACTACGAGCTCTCCGAAAAGTCTTGGCATAGTATCCGTGCACCGGAAATAAGAAATGACCGTCGTAAATTTAGATTTCCGCGGAATTCAGGCGACCGAAAATCTGCGTGGTCAGCATCCTACTAGGTAAAATTAACTTTCATTGCCTGACCAGCACACGGACATTCGTTATGTGGATTACGTGACGTATAGCCATGGCGGAAAGAAACCATCTTGGCCTGATCTTGGCTAGCCGGCCAATTGAATTGATTGAATGACAGATCTCCTGGCAGACTAATCAAATTTCAGCTAGCTACTGGATGTAAAGTTGATTTTTTTTTTTTTTGCTTTTACTGCACTTTGGCCCTGGGCAGTTCACTACTAAACTAATGTTTCAACTTTAGGCCAATAGAGAGAACAATAATACGAAACTCGGCTAGCTAAGATGAATTAATGTTTAATCAATTATGTTCCTTCAGCAAAAAAAGCTCCGAACTTCTTCACGATGAGAGTTTTGCACCAATTACCAAACGAAAACGGAACCGAGTCAACCTGTACGTATGGAAAAATTAGAAAACCATGCTTCGACGAGTAGATTCAAACACCCGAACGATAGGATGCGATATATACTGTTAGGAACAGTCAGAACCTATTTTCTGGACAAAATTGCTTTTTAAGAGCATTTTTGTCTTTCAGTTCACTACTTCCACAATATTTCCAGCTCAAGGGCGTATTCCCCATCAAAAATTACATTTGGATTTGTTTGGTTTTCACCATGAGACCCCGCCAAGTGGGTCCTGGTTTGTCTACGAGGCTCCGACATTGGAGTCCTAGACATTGGAGTCCTGCTCTTGGTTCATTAGTCACGGTAAAAGTCCCTTGTATACAGTGCCATCTATGTATTATAATTTCCGTGATTTGGGGATGTGAACTGATTAGATGAATTTGCCTTCGGCCGGAATCACTGTTCCTATGGCCGACTTGTACCGGACTATTGTAGTGGTTTGCGAACTCTGTTCGCAAGCCCCTCGGTAGCTCAGATGGTTAGAGTGCCTGTCTTGTAAGCGGGAGGTCCTGGGTTCAAATCCCGGCTGAGGAGCATTTTTGTCTTTCAGTTCACTACTTCTACAATATTTCCAGCTCAAGGGCGTACTCCCCATCAAAAGTTACATTTGGATTTGTTTGGTTTTCACCATGAGACCCCGCCAAGTGGGTCCTGGTTTGTCTACGAGGCTCCGACATTGGAGTCCTATACTTCTACACTAAATTCAAAAAGTTGCTCTTGGTTCATTAGTCACGGTAAAAGTCCCTTGTATAAAGTGCCATCTATGTATTATAATTTCCGTGATTTGAGGATGTGAACTGATTAGATGAATTTGCCTTCGGCCGGGATCACTGTTCCTATGGCCGGCTTGTACCGGACTATTGTAGTGGTTTGCGAACTCTGTTCGCAAACCCCTCGGTAGCTCAGATGGTTAGAGTGCCTGCCTTGTAAGCGGGAGGTCCTGGGTTCAAATCCCGGCTGAGGAGCATTTTTGTCTTTCAGTTCACTACTTCTACAATATTTCCAGCTCAAGGTAAAATGATTCCTTTCAAAATCATTTCCGTGATTAATCCTACCCCTTGTAATCTCTTAGTCCGCATTCTTAGGATGATGTTGGCTTCCCCTGTGGACAGTTTCAGCCGTCGGCATTTTGAACCAAGACGATATTAGCCTCTCCTGTGACCATTTTGAACTGTTGGCATTTGGAAACTGTCGGCATTTTTAAGCCGCCAGCATTTCGGGCGATTTCGATTTCGGGTGTTCCACATCTGAATTGTGGGCATTTTGAGTCGTGGGCATTTTGAGTCGTGGGCATTTTGAGTCGTGGGCATTTTGAGCCGTGGGCATTTTAATCGTGTGCATTTTGATCGTGGGCATTTAGAACTGTGGGCACTTTGATCGTGGTCATTCTGAGCGTGGGCATTGTGAGAGTGGGCAAAAAGATCGTGGTGATTTTGGGAACCACCCATTAAAACATTGGCTAAAACTGTAAAGTCACCTAATCTTTGCAGGCTCGTTTCTTCTAGTCCAGCAACAGCCTGACGAGAAACTTCGTCAAGAGGAGCCGAATTACCTCTGTCAAATATCGTAGCTGACGCCTGACTTTCGGTTTTAGCCATTGTTTTAATATAGGTACACTTCAAACGATTTTTTCAACCATGTCCACCAATCCATTTGTTTTTCACCCTGGAACGTCTTTATTCCGAGATTTCTTTTTGGCCTCCGGTCAAACCATGCTTGACTCACTTCCGAGTTCCACAGTATAATCGTCCTGTCCAGTCATTATTTACTTTTTCAAGCATGTGTCCCGGAGCAGGACATCCAAACCTCTAGTCCATCTCAGAGCCATTCCAGTACTTCCCGTAATCGCATCAGCTGTCTTGGGCCACTCTACTCCCATCTCTGTCGGAACACACGGAAAAGAAATCCCACTTCCTTGGAATCTACAGGAATTCCTCTGGACTGGAATTTGGATGAACCAGCTCTTTGCGCACCGGAGGTGTCAGTACTCCATCCATCTGTGGCCATGTGACAGCAATGGAATGCATAATGATGTGGATGCCAATCTCATTGACGTCAGCAGACTGGCCGCCCCATCCTGGACTTTACAATCGCTCCAGAACTAATATAGGAGGAGAGGTGTTTCGGGGTGTAAGCAGACTGGAAGAATAACGTAACCACAGTACAACCTCGTGTGGAGGAATACGTAGCCATAGGCTACGACATTAAAGAGCAGTGAAATTCGTTGTTATTTGTGCATGCCAACCTTGAAGGTGGATGTCTTGGCTAACTGAGCGTTAGGAGGTGACATTTGGAACTTGTTCTGTCAGTCGGAAAACTGAACGAGGAGAGTGTCAACGTGTGTTAGTCCCGAAGCGACAAAATGTCCTCCAGGTCTCCAGTAAATCTGAAACTTTTCGTGAATATGGGAAGTAAGGTGTCCATGTTCAACCAGCTTGCAAATCAACATCAGGAACAGCAACTAGAGAATCCATTTTCTGGATGGGAGGGAGCCTCGACACGAAGGAAGCTAAGTAAAGAAGATGCTGACTACGGAAAGTGAGTAACATACTGTCCTTAAAAAAGAGCCTTATAAAAAAAATACAACATTGCCAAGCTTCCGTTTCAGCTACTTACGTTAGAGTGTCCGTGAGCTTCTTATAATCACACTGAATAAGAAGAAGTAGTTAGTTAATAGTGACGGATAAACCTGAAATGATGTTTGATTCTGTTAGCCGTCTGGGACCCGAATCACATAAACTCTTCCTGGGCGCCAATTGCAGAGCCTCGTGAGGTAAACCGAACAGAGACATGCCACGTAGAAAAATCAGCCTAATTCAAAGACTTAAAGCACAGCTCTTACTAGAAATGATCTTTACACGATAAACTGGTTCAGAAATCAGCCACGTGAAATTAGGATTTTATTACAGAGGACGACGCGGAAGTGGGACGCAGAATATTTGAAAATTGTACGCGCCGTGGTTAATAAGGGAGAAAACCAAGAAAAGGAAGGGGGCCGGAATGCAACGATAGACCTGTCGTCCTCTAAATAAAAAAAACAAAAAAGTTTTGATATTTCTGCTGAGCTTCTTTTTGAAAGATTTGCTGGTGGACCTTTTGGTAAAATTTGTGCGCCACAACTGATAAACTCAGCTCAGCCGAAAAAGTGCTAAGAAGTGAGCGCAAAATGAAACAATGGTTAACTTCAGGGATTTTAGTAGCTGATAATCCCAAAGCTAATGATTACATAAAGGCAGAATAAGTAAGAGGGGTATTTTAAAGATCAGGGTCTCTGAGATCAAAGATCAAAGATCTCTGAGATGTTAATTAGTGAAACACTGTAAGTAGTGAAAGATGGTAAGTACAAGTGAACTGACGACAGATTTGCTTATCAAGGGAGATTGAGACTCGCGACCTTCTGTTTTCAAAACTTACGATTACCAACTGAACGTGCCCCACCCTACCGTTAACATCTTTGTTAATTAAATAGCAATGAAAAAGACCAAAATTATGTTTACTCGTAAAATTTTTCTCTGAAATAGTTAATGGTTTCCTCGATGGAAGGTTTGAAGCCAATCTGAACATTCGTCACGAAAGAAACAAAAACGAGATTTTCTTGGCTTTCTTGATCAGTCAGTCATCCGTCTCAGATGTTATGGGATAAGCTGTTACGATAAACTCGCTTTACGTCTTGGGGATAATTAGCTGATCAACAAAACACCCGAAAATCTCGTTTTATTTCTTCCGATTTGCCTTAATCCTCACCTTACAAAATGACATGGAATATATGCTACGTTACTGCTCAGAAAAAAGTTAGGTAACTTAAATACTTTCAGAATCTTAGAAGAAGAAAAAATGAAAAATGTATATAACTCCTCATTCATGCCTTTTAACCTTTTTTTATTTTGTGAAATAAGCGACGCTATTTCAAACGTTAGAAATCTTCAGACGCATTTTTCTTCGTTTTCCAGCCCACCTCTTAGAGTCGCGACAGCTACCAGAAAATACTGATGTTCAGGCTTAATCTCCGGAGATTCTGACAACTGGTCTATTTTTTTGTCTATTTATTTTTCTCTCTCTTCTCTGCCATCAAAAGCAGAAATAAACAGGAAAGAAAAAAGAGAACAAAGAGTGATTGTGAAAAATTATAATTAACAAAGATTATCCTTTAGCTAAAACTGAATAGCTTGTGCAGTTTCTACTACTGAAAGAAAGGTAATTGGAATCCGTGAGGTAGAGAACAGGGAAAAATAAATAAGCAGGAAAGGAAGGAAAAAGAACAAAGAAAGAAAATAATACCGGGCTGGCTACCGAAACACTCACTGTTCAATCCCGACCAGCATGGTACAGAAGCTTCTGTATTTCTTATGTATAAAAAGAAGTCGATGTGCCGAAGAGAATATCGAGACCCAACAAAAGCATACATAATTCGATTTCTCCTGTGTTCTGCACGACAAATGTGCGCAGGATTTGATGGCGTATGAAAATAACACGATCTGGCGACGAGTACGGACCAACGCCCGATAAAAGCATGCAAAATTATATTTCTTCTGGGTTTGCACTCCGGGGCTGTCTCTGGTGTTTTTGTCACCAGTGTCCGGTTCTTCTCTTGTAACGCGTTTTTCGGTTCACCGGTGAGATGAAGAAGACTTGCCATTTCTGGCGTACGAAAAATGTGTGGCGTATGAAAATAACCCGATGTGCTGACGCGTCGACCGAAAAAAGCATGCAAAATTTTATTTCTTCTGGGTTGGCACTCCGGGCCGTCTCTGGTGTTTTGTCACCAGTGTCCGGTTCTTCTCTTGTACCGCGTTTTTTGGTTCACCGGTGAGTTGACGAAAACTTGCTAACTTCTCGGTGAAGCCGTTCTCCCGAGCAGGTTCTGGTTAGTCCGTACCGATGAGGTAAAACCGGACACCGGGTAGTTAAAAAACGGGTTATACGACTGGTGAGTAGTCACCGGTGGATGCAAAACGGCTTATCAGACAAGACCAAAGGTTTCGATGGGATCCCACAAATTTGATATTTGATCCAGACAACTAGGTCTTGTCTTCGCCAGATCCAGTCTTCGCTAAGCTAATCATCTGAGAAAACCAAGTTCAGATATACCTCTATAAGCCATATCTATTTTGACGATACTGATCGAAACTTCCTACTTTACTTCTGCCAAATTTCCGGTTTCGGCCGAATTCCGAGCGAACTACTTGTCCAGCAAAAAAATAAAATTCAGAAACGAATTCAGCGTACCTCCTTATCCTTATAAAGAACATCTGAGCAACTTCAAATAAAACTTTAAATTATGAAAAAAAAATCCGGTTTCAACCGGATTCCGGACGAACTATATGTCCGGGTAAAAAATGATTGTCATATAAAGATTCAGCGTCTCTTCTTACTCTCAACTCTGTCATCTAATTAAATAATAATAAAACTTTTGCTTTTAATAAATCTTCTGGTTTTGGCCGGATTCCGGGCGAACTACTTGTCTGGCGAAAAAATGGTTTTCACCATCGTGTTCAACAGATCTTCTTACCTCTAAATCGAACATCTAATCAACTTCAAATAAAACTTTTGCTTTTTACATATTTTCCGGTTTCGGACGGATTCCGGGCGAACAACTTGTCCGGCGAGAAAATGGTTTTCACCATCGTGTTCAACATGTCTTCTTACCCCTCAATCGAACATCTACTCAACTTCAAATAAAACTTTTGCTTTTAACAAATTTTCCGGTTTGGGCCGGATTCCGGGCAAACTACTTGTCCGGCGAGAAAATAGTTTTACCATCGTGTAAGCATGTATTCTTACCCCTAAATCGAACATCTAATCAACTTCAAATAAAGCTTTTACTTCTAAGAAACTTTCCGCTTTGACAGGATTCCGGGCGAACTACTTGTCCGGCGACAAAATGGTTTTCACCATCTTGTTCAGCATGTCTTCTTACTCCATAATCGACTATCACATTGGCTGCTTCAAAATATTTTGTTTGCCCCTTAATTTGAACTCCCCCACCCCTAAATGGAAGGCTACAAAGCCCATCTACGAACTCGACCTTACTCTTGACCCAAAGAATTTTCACACCAAGTTTTATCAAAATATCTCACCTTCTTCGAGAATTATCGTGCTTACAGACGGACGGACGGACAGACGCACAGACGGACAACTTCTGCGATGTCATAGGTATCCGTCACTAACGTTTTGGGATCCCAAAAAACCGGAGACCACCGGTGAGAACTCCCGAGACAAAGAACGTAGCTAGAGATCTGTAGCCACACATAGCGGAGAGATACTAGAAGTGATTTCTCGAAGCTACCAACCTCCTCCTTGAAGACCGTATCCTTTTCCGTCCATTTGGTATGTAAAACGAATAGCTTCACAAGGGATACCACAAAATCCCTGTTTTCACGAAACACAGCCCTTGACATTGTTTTATGGAGTTACAAGTAGATCCCATTTGTGGTTTAATTTTATCCAAACTAAACTGAAATTAACTCTTACGTGAATACCCTCTGCAATTGAATTGACCAGCGAAATCCGGGCCAATGGAACGGAAAAAAGCTTCGGTTTGAGATAGACCCGATATCTAATACGTTTTGATATTTAGACCAATAGCTGGATCCAGGACTGAAGAGAGGGGTAGAAAAGCCGCAGCGGAAGTTCGGGCTGAGCTAAGAGAGCTCTGTGACGTCATCTTTGATTGTGGGATGAAACAAAAAGATGGAACGGCGGTCATCACCTTCAACAGGCTGTTCACGGTAACCATCTTTTTATCTCTCTCTTTCTCGTCAACTACAATTAAAACCATACCTTCTTCTTCAGACTTCATTGTCATCATTCTTTCGCATCTTACCTAATTACTCTTACTAATTACTACCTGCATTCTTACCATTTATTAATTATTTAGGGTGAAATGGGGACCGTACCATCGTTCTTGTTCAGATACTTCTTGTACATGTAATTCAAATTTTTAGAAACAAAAATTCAAACAACGAAATTTCAAATTAACAAACTTCTATCTGGTTTTACTAACCGGTTTTACGCATCAATAGCATGAGATGCGAATACTCGTCGGGAGCATAGTGCAAATGGAAACGAGTGAATCGTGGCAAGTGCGAAGATTAGTGAGGTGTCGTTAGCGGGTTCCAAAAAAGCATATGAAATTTAGGTCTCCGGCATTAAAGGACACCTGAATGAAGAGTACCAAGTATCATCCCTATCTGTATGACTTCCGTTAACATTGCCTGTAGAAAACCCAATCCAAATACGAAATAGTGTTCCAAGCTATGATTTTTGCTCCATTTTGTATCTATCCTTATTTCAGTACCGAACAATTTTAGAAATGAACAAATGTCTCCAATCAACCCTTCTTCTGGAATATTTTTTAACCAGTTAAGCCCAAACGTATATCTAGAAGAAATTCCAATACGATCCGGCCAGCGCTGTACAAGATTTGAATGAATTGCGCTTTTTGTCTTGGAGTCTGCATGTGCAAACCTCCAGAAACGAACATCCCTATTTTGAAAACGTCACGCTCAGGAGAAGAATGCTCTCCGTGGCCATGTCTGTAAATGCCTTCTCCATGGTGTGTTCAAGTATGGTTTCATTGTTCAGGTGTCCTTTAAGAACTAATGATGCTGTTACGGAAGTAGGTTGCATTGGCATTACAGATATGACAGGTCCTTTAACATATAACCCACTTGTAACTCCCATGTCTAAGGCGAGTCTTCTAGGTATACAACGTCATCTCCGACAAGTGCGTCGGTCTACTGATGAGAGCCAGAAAACATGGACTCCTGGAATTCGAAGGAGAGATGTTATTCCAGGTGAGAGAGATGTCAGCTTCTCATTTCACGAAGTAAAACGACACATATCATCACCGTAGGGTGAAACTATGAAACCACCGGGACTAGATACAAGTTCCCAGTGCCAGATTAAACCCTGTGAAGGATCTAGGCAGCCGAAATTTTTGAGCCCCGAGAATAGTAGTGTGCACGCCTGCCGCCAGATAGGTGCGACTATCATTATCATGGGATTTACCCGTACGTAGTTTGCACACAAACAGTTCAATAAAGCTTGATTATATTTTTCTATCAATATCAAATCAATATTACTATGATCCGTACTCAGCCTACTTGGTCATCAGGCACAAGGATAATAAATAAAATAAAACTACTTCCCCATAAATGAAAAATCATGAAATCACACTGTCAGATGTTTGATAACGTTCAAAAGGAAAGTGCATCCTTTAATAAAATGATCTTGTGTTGCAAAATTTCCGTTATCTTTCCGTAAGACATCTAAATAACATATCTGAAACTATTTTCCTATACACTTTGCTAAACACTTTCCTATGCACTTTTACTATATACTTTACATGACATTTGAAAAGTTGACAACAAACAATTCCTGCTGATCACTCATAGCATACAATACAAGGATGCAGACGATAGCCTTTTACTTGAATGTTGGCGGATTCCAAAAGAAGTGAGCTCCGCAAGTAACAAGACCAAAGGTGTCGATGGGATCCCAAAAATACACTATATGATGTTGATAGATCAATACTCTTTACTTGTAATATTTAGAAACAGATCAAAGATTAAAGTTTCAAGCCCCTCGCGAAGCCCTTCTAGCAACCGATTCTTACTTAAAAGTCCATCTCCCCGTGATCGACATGGTACCGTATCGTTCTTATCATGAAGTACACTGGCAAAAAATAAATGGTATATCAACTAGCAAAAGTTGGCAACCCCTCACCACCAAAGATTCTAGCAACCGATTCTTACTTACGACTCCATGTCCTCGTGATAGACGTGGTACCAAACTGTTCGTACCACATAAAGCACAGAAAACAAATTGTAGGTACACCAAGTAGACAAAACTGCTAACCCCTCATTGCCGAAGATGATTATGGTCTAACAGCCTATTATCAGACCATGAGACCATTAGAAGTCCCCTACTTGTCTCACAATTGAGATCAGCCTATTTTTGGTTACAGTGTGTACCCTACTACTGAAGCTGTCAACCCCTATAAACTTTCCAACTGTTATATAGCCCGCAACCACCTACTCTTTTCCATTATACCAAGATTATACCAGCCCCTTCGACCTTGATCGCACTAGCTCTCTCTCTCTTACGTCAGCTCTGCGCAGAGCTATACCAATCCCGCGCAGAGCTATACCAATTTGAGAAAAGGGGTAACGGGGGTTGACAAATTTTGTGTCCGGTTTTCGCCGGATTCCGGGTGAACTACTTGTCTGATGAGAAAACAACTTTCATATTCGGATTCAGCATGTCTCCTTTCCCCTAAATCGACTATCTCAATAGATTTCAAAAATATTTTTTGCCCCTTAATTTGAAACCCCTCCCCCACCCTCAAATATAGGGCTACAGAGCCCATCTTCGAACTTGACTTGTACTTTGACCCGAAGGATCCTCCCACCAAGATCAAAGTATCTCAATCCCTTCGAGAGTTATCGTGCTTACAGACGGACAGACGGACGGATGGACAGACAGACGGACAACTTTCGCGGTGTCATAGGTATCCCGCCACTTACGTTTTGGGATCCCAAAAAAAAAAAAAAATCCGGTTTGATTGGTTTATTGTTCTTCAGCCTTCCAGTGACCAACTAGTATTTATACAAAAAAGCATTATTGCTTCTCTATAAGCGGAAACGACCACCTGTCCACCTGAACAAGGGGACTTCAGCTTAAGCAAACTCAATACTTCAAATATCCCTACTTATACTTCCACTTCCGAAAACCGAGTCCAATAAATATTTGAAACTTTTTTTTAATAAATGGTTAAAAATTATTTAAGATAAGAATTAAGTATTTCTTTGGTTACACGCGCGTTGCCCACCCCCCAGGGACAACCCCAAGGACAAAAACAAGCGTCTGAGTTTCCAAAACAGACAAAACCCATCCTTACGAAGAGACCTTACCTGATAGATCATATCACGAATCTAGCCCTTCACTGTGTTTCAAAAGTTCAGCGATGCTGGTAGATGGCATTTCCACTCAGCAAACGCGTTTGACTTTACGAATATCTGAAATTTCACACGAATCTTATGGGCTGATTTGGGGTTAACTTTGAGCGTCAGACGCTGAAGATAATTTATACTTTAACAAATTCCTCCCCAAATTTTGCTGAGTTCGTCACTGAGCGTTGTGAAAAACTAATTCGAAATCAAAGCTGAAAAGTGAAGGCAAATAATACCGCCAATTTGCAGGCCTAAAATGGGCAAAGTCGAGCAAGAATACTATTACTCTCGTAAATAGCTGGCTCTCTCTTTTCTAGCGGCGCGATGACCACGTGCTCATCTCGCTTCTGAAGCCCATAAACACAATCCGTCATCAATTCGGTGCTCCTCCCATCAAAGACGGTGGATTGGTGCTAGAGGACGTTCTACCATCAACTTCACCCTTTATTTCTCCCGCTCCATCACCAAGATCAGTCAGTCCATCTGATGCCTGTCCACCCTCACCTCTTCGAAAAGATGATGACCCCTTCAAGCCCATGAAAACTGAGACAGGCCTTGATAATACTGAACAACTCACAATCGAACCACTTCGCATAGAGCTGGAAAACGCTTGCAAAGATACCTGTTCAGCTGATGTCAAAGAAAAAATCACAGAACATGAGAAAAAGAACGTTGATAATCGACCCATTGGACATAATGGCGTCAGTGTCCCAGCGACCGTTGAAATCAGAATCGAAGATGTTGACTCCGTGGCTAATATCACTGACATTGAAGCAACTGAAAATGATGATGTATGCGTTGATAAAAATTTGGCAGGTGTCGAACCGGAATCGATTGTTGAAATCAGAATCGAAGACGTTCACTCCGTGGCCAACGTGGCTGACACTAAAGCAACTGAAAATGATGATGTATGTACTGGCAATAAAATGACAGGGATCGAACCAGAATCGATCGTTGATATCACAGTCAGAGACTTTAACACCAAAACAAACGTGGTTACAGCAAATGAAAATGATATTTTTTGCACTGACAATAAAACGACAGCAGTCGAACCATCGGTTTTTGAAAACAGAATCGAAGACGTTGACTCCATCACAAACGTTGATGACGATGCATTTACCAGCTGTAAAACGACAAAGAATGAATCAGAACCGACTTCTGAAAGCACAGTCGAATGCATTAATTTGATTGACCGCGTGATTGACGCTGAAGTTACTGATAATGAAGCTGTATGTGCTGACAGCAGAATGAAAAAGCTCGAATGTAACGACCAGATAAAAGGCGGGGTGGAAGTCCTCAATGAGGGAGCAGCCGACTCCATGATACCGTCCCTCAACTGTGCCGATGAGATTAACGACCTCAACGCGTCTATCAAAGACGACCCCAAGTATTCAGTGTCAAGCGATAAGGCTCAAGAGTTAGTGCCTGAGGATGTCATCCAAAACGAAACAGAGAACTTAAATATCAGCGATCCATCTCCAAGGGAATCTCAAGTAAATCCTCACAGCATCGAACTGTCAAGCACTTCTGATCGTCCCCAGGAGTCTAATCGTATTTCCACGGAGGCCAGAAATGATTTGGATGAAGATACTGGCGACGCTACTCCGGAACTAGGGTAATTCCCCAATTGACAAGAGCCCCGAGTGAATCTTGTTTATGGCACAACAGGCGTTAAAATCAAAATGGTCATCCGGCACCATGCAACTAGTGCCTCGTCCAACACAGGTGCCGGGATGAGATAAAGACAAGGATCACCACTGAAGGACAGGATTTTCTGCGCAGTCGTTGGTGGCAAGTTTTCAAACAGACGGTTTACTTAGACAACATTGATACTACGCAAATATGCCCTTCATATAAATATTAAGGTGGTCATCCGTCGTCACGAATTACACCCACACTCGTGCCCGGATAAGACGCACCTAAGTGGCAATGTTGATTTCCTGCGAAGTTCGGTGATATGAAGTTTTCAAACAGACGAAATATAAGTAAGCAGGGCCTTGATCCTAGACAAAAAGTGACCTTTAACTCGATCTTTCAGCTAAGCACTTAGTCTGTTTTGTGAAGTGTTCTGTTTTACTGTTCGTAGTTCAGGTTAACCTTCGTCTTTTAAACGATCCAACAAATTTGTGGCTTTTCCTGTCAAGCTTAAACCAAATTACTTCGCACCAGCAAAGTTTGTCATTCGTCTTGACTTTCGATCTAAAATAGCGGTGGCCCGTTGACGTTAGCAACTTTTTAGGTTCCAAGCGAAAGCCCATGCGTTTGAAACACAATAAGCGACCGATAGTAAAAAACGAACGGAGTGTAAATTCGGTATTACAATTTCCGACTGGTTTAATTCCCTTTCAAACTTCTTTCTGGTTTAACACCTCTAACATCGATCACCCACAGTCCAATTTGTACTGGATTATATATGTCGGGTGTTTATCAATACTATGTATAGTGTCAAGTTTCACATACATGATCTTTCATTAAAACGACCCCTTACGCATATCTAAAAACGACTCACCACTAGCTTTCTCATCTGGGGAGTCACTTACTAGAATTGTTCGAAACCCCTTGCAGGCTTTGACCGACCGGACTATTCCAGTCATACACAAATCCTCAATTTTTGGGCATTGTGTTCCAATGTCTCGGCAGGGCGCTCATATCGTCGTATGTTAGTGCCCCATGCCTTCTAGCAAGGGGTATGGTACCCTCTTAAAAATCTGTTTTAAAAGCAAATTTCCCATATAGATTCTCGATTCAACAGTTGACAACAAATTTGTATGGGAATACCATGCCCTTGCTGCAGGGCATGGTACCCAAACCATGCCAGACGTTGGGGCACCCTGCTCAAAATTCAAAGATTTGTTATGACTCTCATCCTCCTAAATTTAGGCGACTTGTGGAAAATTTCTGGAGCTTCTGAAGTGCAGCCGGTACCCAAGTAAGCAAGCCCTCGCAGTCATTTTCCTCACGTCCTCCGATTGTTAACCTTATACGAACTAAGAAAACTTTTCCATCCATCATAAATATCGACAATTTCTTCAGATTCTATGGCATCCCAATTAGTTTACGACAGCGTGGTTGTTGAATAGGTCATCAGACACTTTTCAGAGACATTCGATTGCGTTGAGTCGAGACTGGAGAACATAACCTGACTGGCAATAACATCGTGACGTTTGGAGCGCTTCAGTAATAAGAATTGTTCCTATACTGACGCAGCAATCAGTACATTTTCAAACTCCGTTCGTCCCCCGAAGATGGTCTTGTGAGACGGCTCACATGTAATATGGCGAAAGACTTCACTGAAAACCCATACAGAGATTTGCCAGTAGTCTATTGCCTTACAGAAACCAGTTCAAGTTGCAATGCAAAGAAATGTGTGCCTTTTGCTCGAACCTTCAGCGTTTTAGGGCTTGTGTTCCTTCTCGGTACTCCATGTTTTGCCGGACTCCAGCCGGATCCTTCATCCGAGAAGGAAGCAACAATTTGTCTAGTGAAGCAAGCTGCGGTCCTATTTTTCGACCTATTTTATTTGTTACAAATCCACCGGATATGGGGCACAGGAAACAAATAATTTATAAAATAAGCCGAAAATCATAAGTTAGTCACAATATTAAAGGGGAAAGGAGGGCTAAAATTAAAGGAACTTGTTTCGGTACAATCATAAAATGCTGAGGAAGGTCAGCGGAAGTCTATGTCTGCTTAGTTTGAGCTCCGTCTCATCACTCCTTCAAGTCAAGGATCCAACGACCAATCAAACTAAAAAAATTCATACGCATCCAATATTCCCATTTGCTCCTTGAAGACCATGCGTATCTTTGCATGAAACAAGAGCTAGAAGCCCATATGGCCCTTGCAAGTTGTGTCGGAGGATGAAAGTGGAAATTTTTCAATTCGTAGGTTGATTTTAACGCTTTGTAAGGAAAACCTTGATGCACGAATGATCACGAGCTCTTGGTGATCATAAAGGTATCGTTCGGTCAAAAGTTTTTTTTTGCACTTTGCGGTGATGATGCGCAAGAGGGCTAAGAATTTATGATTAAGCAAAACCCCTGAGGCACAAATGATCAGGTCCTTTGAGATAACGAAAATCTATCTTTTGGTCAAAGTTATTTATTTCACTTTGCGGTTAGGATGCGCACTTTAAGGGTGCTAGAAATTCGTTTGTAAGAAAACCCCTAAGGGCAGTAATGATCACGGGCCCTTGCGGACTATGAAGTGGTATCGTTTGCACAAACTATTTTTTTTGCTTTTCGGTTAAGATAAGAACTTTAAGGAATTTAGTCGTAAGCAAAACCCTTGAGACAAAAATTATGATGGACCCTTTGAGATCATGAAAATGCATTTTGTGGGTCAAAATTATTGCTAAAATTAAGATGTGAGCAAAACCCTTCAGGCAGAAACGATTATGGGCCCTTGGGGATCATGAAAATGACGCTCCGTTTGCTCAAAACTATTTTTTGTCCTTTGCTGTTACCATGTGCGCTTTAAGGAGATCGGATCAGGGAACTGAATATTTCCAAGTTAATCTGATTGGGTCCCTGATGCGCATGCCAAGTTTCATCATCCTAGCCCAACTGGAAGTACCTTGACTCCGGACTTTTTCTTGTTATTCAAACAAACATTCGTCTCAGTTTCTTCACTTCAAGCGTATGACAAGATCACCAGTTTCCCCCTCAACCCCCCCAAAATTCATTGTATCCGGTCCGGACTTGAAATGGGACATCTGAGACATGAGGTCTTTCCAATTATCAAGTTTCACTAAGGTCCAATCACCCGTTCGAAAATTATACATACCTCAAGATTCCGGATTACCTCCCTCCAGTTTCATCGTCCTAGCCCACCTGGAAGTACATGAACTCCAGATCACCGCAATTCCAAAACCCCCCTCCAAATCCCCGCACAGTGCCCGAATCCGGTCCGATTCTGCCCAGTGATGTAGCTAGGGCTCGTTCTTCCGACCATGTTGCATCCCCATCGCTCCACTCCAACCGTGCACGTCAGAAGATTTCCGATTCCCCCTTTCGATCCCCCCCCCATATTCATCGATTCGGTCCGGATTTGAAAATGGGACATCTGAGACACTAGGTCTTTCCGAATATCAAGTTTCATTAAGTTCCGATCACCCGTTCGAAAGTTATGCATGTCACTAAATTTCGTGTTCCGACTTCTGCCCCTCCTCCCACGATGGTCGGATCGGACAAATGTCTATTCCAAGTTAATCTGGTCGTCCCCCTGATATGCCTGACAAGTCGAAACAATTGAGAAGAAATGACTTTTCTTTTTAAAATAAAACTGGAAACCACTGTTTCCGGTCTACGCCGAGTGTTTCATGGGATACACACGGCAACTTATCCGATAATTCGATTTTCAGCCGGAACCCGGCCGAACTAATCACCGAGGTAAAAAAAACACAGCTACAACATCTGAATTTCTGATTAGACAGGAAATTACCTGAGATCACTATCGATCCAAAGCCTTTAGGCCAACTTTAATCAAAATATCTCAATGGTTTTGAGAGACTGAAGACAGAAAGACGAACGGACAAATTCAAGGTTTGCGAGCTATTCCTCTTCTTCAGATTCTACCGACCGAAACGGTCTTCGACGTATAAAGGTTTTTGCCCCTCATAACACCAAGAAATCTGGAGCAGCTGTACACTGAGCAGGCTTGAAAATCAGGCTAACAGGCCTGTTTCCTAAGCTCTATGTTTCTACATCGTTGCGGAAACATTATTTCATAAGCTTATCCACTAATATGAGGGATTTTCTTTATTGTTCCCACTCAAAAGTTGTCATGGACCCCAGAGCCGTCACTACTGGGGGGGGGAGGGAGGGGACGCCCCCCCCCCAATGTTGTCGGCCAGTCGGTAAAAAATGACCGAGTCGGCGCGAAGCGCCGCGATTTTTAGTAAAAACAGTGGATTTTGTTGTTGGAAATAGTCGTTTTTTTTTTAAAACAATAAAAAAAACAGTCGGTTTTTCGTAAAAATAGTCGATTTTTTCTTGAAAATAGTCGTTTTTCGTCGTTTTTATCCGCAAAAATAGTCGGTAAAAATGACCAGCCAGTCGGTAAATACCTTGTCCCCCCCCCCCAAACATTTTGGCTAGTAACGCCTCTGATGGACCCAGTTCAAGAGCCGAAAGCTCTTCTGGGGAGTTGGGGATAAGGGGACCATAACAAGGTAAGGTAAGTTAGCATGTACACCAGCTAACGTTAGCGCTGTTAAAGCCGGACCGCCCTTCCGAGCTCTACCGAAGAATTTGATAGTCTTGTCCACCAAGTTCTGTCCCACCTAAAGTGTAACACAAGAGTTCCGAGATTTCTAACACCCCCACAAATGCCGGTTCTGGTCCCAACCAGTCTTTAACATCTGGGATTTGTGACCTTGCCAGCTAACAAGTTCCATCCAATTCAGATCACTTGTTCAGAATAATGTATGTCACTAGATTTCCGGGATCCCCCTGGATGGACCACACAGGAAACATCGGTCGCGTCCTCTTGCCAGCTGTCCAGTTTCGTTCAGAATAGCGTGCCGCACGATTCAGGATTCCCCTTCCCTTAACTCCCCCTGGATGGTGGGATCCGCGCGAGAAGTGGTGATTTTATAAGTCAATGTAGTCAAGTCCCTAATAAAAATGACACGCTTCATAGTCCTAGCCAATTTGGAAGCCTGATTTAGTCATAACCTAAACTAGAATATCTCGGACATGCGCTCTTGCCAGCTATAAAGTTTCATCCTGATCGGATATCTGGTTCGGAAGTTATGCATACTATATAACACAGGATTTCCCCTCCCTCCATTCCCCTCTGGACAGCCAGATCTGAGAAGTGAATATTTCCAGGCCAACATGGTCAGGTCCCTAGTATGCCGTCCTGACAAGTTTTGTCGTCCAAAGTCGTCCGTCGTCCATCAGACCGAACGAAAAGTGATTGGTATTTTGATTTCATTAAACTCGAGAAGACTCGGATTTCAAAATATTTTTCGTAGCCACCAGGCTGACAGAACAACAGTCGGGCGGTATTTCGTTTTCCAGTTTTTCGTGAAAACATCACATTTTTCAAAAGTCAATTTTCCTGAAGAACAGTGACTTTTCTGAACAAGAGCTACGAGCTCATATGGCACTTGTTACGAGTAGGCGGTACAAGAAAGTACACGAGAACGTCACAAACTAAACCCGCCATCCAAAATGCAGTTCTAACTTAGAAATAGAATATGCAGTTTCACTCTAGTCTGATCATTTCTGGCATCGCCTCGGATCATCTGGGGCAAATGACTGTTGTAATTTCCAAGTATTATCCCAATAAACCCACTGGTTTGATCCCTAGACGTGCCACGGTTTCCTGTACCTCCCTCCAACTTCCCCTACCGCGGCCGAATCCGGCTCCGATTCGTGAATGGATCACCTGAAGCATCTTTACTCACCACCTACCAAGTTTCACTCGAATCTGGGCGTTTTTTGGTAGGTGCCCCCCCCCCCCACCGTGGTCGGATACGGTTCAGACAATAAAATATGCCATCTAGGAAACATGCTTACTCTACATTCCAAGTTGCATTTAGATCGCTGCACTCATTTGACCCCTATGCGAGCCACAAGATTTACAGGACTCCCCCTACTGTGGCCGAATACGACTTGAAAACTTAAAATCCGAATCTCTGACATCTCCTCTTCCCGCCCAGCAGGTTCGACTGGAATCGGATTGTAGCCTATCCAATCCCTCGACTGCAAGTGTTTCACGAATTTCCTGTGCCCGTCTCCAACCCCCGCACAAGTATCGGATCCTATTTCATTAATATCCCATCACCCGTTCAAAAGTTACGCACGACACTAGATTCCGGATTCCCTATATCCCTCCACTCCCCTACGATGGTCGGATCGGGGAAACGACTATTCTCAAGTCAGTTTAATTTCCATCGTCCTAATACGGTATATCAGGACGTACCGAACTCGCGGGATTGCCAGAAATCCGGGACCCCCAACTTTCGCACAGTGCCCGGATCCGGTCCGGTTATGTTATTGACGTATCTAGGACTTATAATTGTTCTTCCGACCAAATCTCATCCCAATCCCTCCACTCTATAAGAGTTTCCCAATTTTTCCGGTCCCCCCTCCAACTCTCTCGAAAGTCACCGAATCCCGACCGGATTTGAAGTGGGACGTCGGAGGCACGAGGTCTCTCTAAATATTAAGTTTCATTAAGATCCGGTCATCCGTTAAAAAGTTATAAAATATTTATATTTTCCTGATTTCCCTCCCTCCACTCCCTCCAGATGGTCGGATCGAGAAAACCACTATTCTTAAGTCCGTCTGTTGGGGTCCCTGACATGCCTGCCAATTTTCATCGTTCTAGCACATCAGGATGTAGCCTACCGACCTCGCGGGATCACTAGAAATTCGGACCCTCACCCCCGCAACTCTCCCACAGTGACCGGATCTGGCCCGGTTATGCCATTCACGTATCTGGGACCTGTGCTTGTTCTTCCCACCAAGTTTCATCCCGAACACTCGATTGTAAGCGTTTCTCGAGATTTCCGGTTCTCCGCTCGACTCCCCCAAGTGTCATCGGATCCGGTCCGGATTTAAAATGAGGCATCTGAGACACGAGATCTTTCTATATATAAAGTTTCATTAAGATCCGATCACCCGTTCTTAAGTTAAAAATACCTCACTTTTCGGACTCCCCCTCCCTCCACCCCCCTAGCAGATGATCGGATCAGGAAACGACTATTCTCAAGTCAATCTGCTCGGGTCCCTGACACGCCTGCCAAGTTTCATCGTCCTAGCACATCAGGATGTACCGAACTCACGTGATAACCAGAAATCCAAATCCCCCCCCCCAACTCCCCCACAGTGACCGGATCCGGTTCGGTTATGTCAATCACGTATCTAGGACTAGTGCTTATTCTTCCCACCAAGTTTCATCCCAATCCCTCCACTCCAAGCGTTTCACAAGATTTCCGGCTCCCCCCTCCAGCTCCCCCCAAAGTCACCGGATCCGGTTCAGATTTTAATCACGTCGTCTGGGGCACGAGGTCTTTCCAAATATCAAGTTTCATTAAGATCCGATCACCCGTTCGAAAGTTATAAATTCCTAAATATTCCGGATTCCCCCTCCCTCCACTCTCCCCACGATGCTCGGATCGGGGAAGTGGCTATTTCCAACTTTATCATTTAGGGTCCCTGATATGCCTGCCAAGTTTCATCGTCCTAGCTTATTTGGAAGTGCCCGAACTAGCAAAACCCCGACCGACCGACCGACAGACCGACCGACGGACGGACGGACGGACAGAAATTGCGATCGCTATATGGCACTTGGCCGAAGGGCAAGTGCCATAAAAACCGTAGTTTTCCCTTAAAACAGTCGGTAATACCAGCCAGTCGATAAGTACCTTGTCCCAAAAACATTTTGGCTAGTAACGCCTCTGGCTACGGAATAGTGTTCGGCGAGGCGGGACCCCTGAAAACCTTGCGACACATGTGAGCAGCCTCTCGGCCTCTAAAGTGGGGAAAACATTAAATTATGACAAGCAGATCCGCGTCCAGGAATTTATTTTGGGAGGGGGGTTGCCCGCGGGTCGAACTAAAAGTACAAAAGGACATGGATTATATGAAAGCCTATACAAAAAACAATTATTTTTGTATTTTTCGCGTTGGGGGAGGCCGAACCCCCAACCCCCCCTACTCCCCCCCGGATACGGCCCTCACATTGACAAGCATATCATCTTCCCAAGGCACATCTCAGATATTAAGGTTTAATGAAAAATTGGCCACAGTAGCAAAACCTAAATAATAGGCAACAAAAGCAAACAAGTATGCACACAAAATCAATGATAATATGCCAGTCGGGGAATGAGGAATGTTCGGACTGAGTGTTTTGCTTCGATTAGATATCGGGGCAATTCCTGAGGATAGCGATGGAGCACAGGAGTAGATCTCGGAATAGGAAAAAAAAATGTGTTATTAGAAAAGGGAAACATTACGGAGGAGTTTTTGTTTTGTTTCTGGTGGTCGTTTTTTGTTTTGTGCATTTTTTGTAGTGTGTGATATGCTTTTTTTTTTTTTTGTTGCCATGGTCCTCAGGCTGCTCAGCAGTCACTAAATCTTATTTTATCTTATCTTATGTATGCCTAATTAACAGTAACAAAACCAGACACGAATTTAACAAGAGGAAATACGATACGAAGGAAATACGAAACTGAACGAAGGCGGGAAAACGTTGAATTTTACTGACTGTTGATGCAGCTGATGACTGGGGTTGCGAGCGCGTGCAGCGATTGCCTACCTGTAAACTACACCATCTCCAAATGTACGAAACTCCTTAGCATAAAGTACCGTCGTATTTCTCCGTTCTGGAGCGTCTGTCGAGAACCACATGCGCCGGTAAGGCAAGCGCTCTCATTCGCAAGTCCCACTTAGAGAAAATAAGGTATCTTTCCTTGAAGACCATATCAGTTCGCCAAAGCCTGCCCTAGTAAGAAGTCGAGGGAATGTGACTCATTGGTGCAGATCCGTCAGAGTGTTAGAAAAGTTCAAATGGAAGAAGAGCTTTTCTACAATGATACGGACGTACTCCTGTTCAATATAACGCTGATACCAGAAGATGGCGCGTTTTCAAATGGCACAGAAAAAAGCCTTGAGGATATTATTTTTACTGCTATTCTGGCCTCGCTTCTGGGATTTATGATTCTGACGACGATCTTTGGTAAGTACCGTATAAAAAGTCAGAACACTAATCTGTTTCACTCGCTGAAACATATTTCATCCGTGTATTTTTTCTTATTCATATTTCCTTTTGAAAAAAATTCCATTGTACTCATTTTTCATCCGTATAATATTTTTCCTCCGTATTTTTATCTGTATCCCAAGTTTACGGATAATAAAACTGAGTGTGTTTTTCTGAAATTTAATAAGTAGTATTTTTAAAATAATTACTAGTATGGATGACATTAATAAGAAAAATTCCATTGTACTAATTTTTCATCCGTATAATATTTTTCCTCCGTATCTTCACCGGTATCCCAAGAATAAAACTGAGTGTGTTTTTCTGAAATTTAATAAGTAATATTTTTAGAATTATTACTAGTATAGATGACATTAATAAGAAAAGATTAGGGATTTAATTTCATCGAGGGAGGAGGGGACGGAGCATCAAGCTGGTTTCAAAGCTAGTTTGAAATGTCTCGTTGGAATTCTAGTTCCGGATTCAAAATGTGTCTACCCCAAAATTTACAGTCTCATGAGCTCGATTAGCCTTAGCGAAACTCGTGTTTTTTTCACGCCGTTATTTGGAACCAACTCCCCTCGTGAAAGAGGGTTGAGCCATCTCGCACCAGACTCATTAACACCAAATTTGAAAAATAAAATGTCACCTCCTTCGCGAGTAGGCCTAATAAATACTAACAGATGGACGGACCGACACACTTCGCGGAAGAATACTAACAGATAGACGGACCGACAAACTTCGCGAAATAACAGAGATATCCAGTTACTAACTTTACAAATAATATACGTCACCAGAAGTAATCGATCAAATTGAGTATTTGAACTAGGAAACATCGTTAAACAAAATGACGAAAACGAGATTTTCGGGGTTTCTTTTTGATCAGCTAATTATCCCTCTAAGATGATGTGCGAGGGATAAATACAAATTTCGGATATTTCGGCTGGTTTGCCATTCGGATATGAGGACGGTTTGCCGGTTCAGCATATGAGGACGGTTTGCCGGAAGTGCAGCCGAAATATCCGAAATTTGTATTTATCCCTCGCACATCATCTTAGAGGGATAATTGGCTGATCAAAAAGAAACCCCGAAAGTCTCGTTTTCATCATTTTGTTTACAATGAATGGTCAGCTTGGCTTCAAACCTTAGAAACATCGTTTCATGAAATTTATGAACAAAATTTAACGATTTCTTTTAAATTTTAGTTTTATCTCTGCAACAGTTCAACAGTTTTTGCGATAGGTTTCTTGGTCAGTAAAAACGATTATTTAAATTCCTCCCTGATTTTGCTAGATGTCAACGGGTCTGGAAATAGGCTTGGAACAGACAAAGCCGTCGGTAATTTGGTTAAAGCAGGGCCTGCACTGTCAGAAGTTTCATAACAGATCGCGCATAACACTTTCAAGATTAACACCTTTTCACTTAGAAATAAAGTGTTATGACCAATTAAGTTTACACTAGTTCGTGCCTAGATCTTCAACACCACCTTCAATTGTTAAAAATACTACACTGTCAGAAGTTACATTACGACAATAGAAGGATGCGCGGTTTCAACAGAGAACACTTTGGGATGTTATCTGTTATGCTTATTTCGTTTCCGTTAGTATTTTTACCAAATGAAGGTGTTGTTGGAGATCCAGGCACGAAATAGTGTAAACTTAATAGGTCATAACACTTTATTTCTAAGTGAAAAGGTGTTATTCTTGAAAGTGTTATGCGATCTGTATGAAACTTCTGACAGTGTGGTATTCATTTATTTTAAAATACCGGAACATAAACAAGAAATAGTGCGAGAGATCCTTGAAAGACCGTAATTCCTACTGTCCTTCGTTTTGCCATCTAAGCTATTCTTCTCTGTTAGGAAGGGACGACCGTCAGAAACCGGAAGCCTAGCATTCCCCAAAAGCCTCCCTCTATCCCCCTTGATACGCTTGATGTGATTCGAGCAGCTTCTTTATTGCATCCGAGGAAGCTTTCTCCTTAGTTGAAATGAAGTGGGAAAACATTTTTCAATCGCGGTGCCGAAGTCTGTCAGGCATCTTCCTGTCTGTCTGTTCCCCGAACTCGATGGTAATCTGGCATTTTCCAATTCTTCGCTAGGAAGAAAAGATCAAAACAAGAAATTTTTTCTTTCCTTTCCGCATGAACTGATTTGAAGATCATACACTTTTTGGAGGTACGAACGCAATGCTTCCAGTTTTTAATTACAATAGTTTATTTTTAACCCACAAATCGTACAAGACGAAAATAGTGGAGTACAGAAGTTAAGAAGAAATAATTAGGGAAAAACATAACACATACACAGAAAAAAAAGTACTCAAGAGTCATACAGATGAATGAGACCATGAGTTTTTATTGCGTCGGTCTGTCGGTGATCGCGAGTTAGTTTACTTCCAGATGTTCTAGGAGGCAGTTATATTAGGGACCCAACCAGACCAGAGTGATGAGGGGCTGGGCCATGTACTCTTGAGGTGTGAAAAGCTTTCTAATATAAGAGGTACCATTTTTCAAAATGGGGCGGATGAGCTACTTCTAGGTATCCTAAAGTCCACGTTTCCTAGAGTTATAGTTTATTTTTGTAATATGGTTGAAAAAGTGATCAGTTTAGTAGAGAGTAGGTAGATGATATTAAGTATGAATGCGAAAAAATAGTGAGGTTTATAAAGTTAGGAATGTGAAAAATAGTGTAGATGTTTCTTGTATAGTTTTCGAATTGATCTGTTTTCTGTATATGGCTTAATAGATTTTAAATACAGATATATATTTATATATATAATCGTCCCCCGGATTCGACCATCCTGGCGCGAATGGAGGGAGGCAGAATCCGAAATCTTGATGCATTCACAACATTCGGACGAGTTATGAGATTTAAATGAAACTTGATAATTGGAAGGAGCCAACTGTGAGGGGACACCGCAGCTTCATGGCATGCTTAAAGTGGAGGGATTGCAGGAAAGGGACTTGGTGGGATGAGCAAGCATAAGTCCTAGACACACCATCTCTAGATCCGATCCGGATCCTTGCACTTCATATTTATTATGGGGTAGTTAGAGGTGAGGGCCCGAAATCTTGCGACATGCATAAATGTGGAAGGAGTGATCTGATATGAATGGAATTGGCAAGATCACACTTCCTAGATGCACTGAGTGTGTTCCACCCTACTTACCGTAGTTACTAAGAATGAAGTCATGAATTTTGGCTTCTTGGCGTCAGTGCTGGAACGCATTTTTCTATTTTCGGCAAAATATCATGCCGCGGGCCAATCGGGCAAATCAGGTCACAGTTATTCGCAGTTATCACACTTACTACGCTCCCGATCGTGGTAACCAAATAGTTACTATTTCGACAAGGTTGGAACGGTCAGGGTAATAACTTTTCACGAGGCTGGAACGAAAATAGTATCTAATAGCTAGTATTGTTAGAAGGGTGGAACACGCTCTCTATTTACAGGCTTAGATCAAATCCGGTCAGTTTTGGAGATGTTGGAAAGGGACCGGAATTCTTCTGGCACGCGAGTTCCGGTACTTGCAGATGGATTAGAACGATGTAACTTGTCAAGCATACATGTGAAAAAAACTCTTCTTGGGGACACTAGGTTTGGTCAGAGAGTAAATACCTGAAAGCAACTGTGAAAGGAAAATATAACATAGGCACAATGGCAATGGCGCTTGTTATTGAGCAGAAAGATCATGAAGTGGTCTCAGGTTTCAGTTCTACTTTAACATAACTTCGAAATGGAAATCAAAAGAAGAACTTCGAAATGAAAAACTCACGGAAATCCATGAGTTTTAGTCCATTTCCAAAAATCCCTTACTTGTTCCTGATTGCCTGCGATGGACGGCCCCGTGCCTAGGGGTACCGTACGGAACCGACAACTGTCATCGATCAAATACACCCTCATCCCCACACACCTGTTTATAGCCCCACAGGGACCTCCGACTTTTCCCTCCTATAAAAGACCTTAAATTTCGTAGCAACAACCTAAAGGCAGGTTGCAAAATCCCTTTCGCAGTTTCCCGGCACCAACAGCGCGCTAGGACGTGTTTCTTTTACCGGGCAACCTGTTGTCTGTCATTAACTGAGTTCGTGGTCGTGCTCTTTACCCAGCAACGGCCATCTATTGATCGCCTTCTTTATTTATCCTTTCCCTTTAAAGTGATGAAATATAGTGCTTCGTAAACAATAGATAAAAAGAAGACGAAGATATTTAGGATACAGGAAAAGACTTGGTCGTTCGTCTTCGTTTCCATAACATCAATACTTTATATGAATAAGTCCGTAAAACGCCAGTGAACCTCGGGAAGAGCGAGAAACGTCACTCAGGCAAATCCTCCAGATTGATTCAAAACATCTCTAAACCAATCAAAAACGTTGGGTGCGAACGCCTGCGGTGACGTTTTTGGCTCTTCGCTAAGCACACGGCGATTCTTAAACGGCACGAAGAATTAGTCATCAAGAGTATTGTAAACCATGGAACGGATTAGTGCGTGATTTAGTTAGGTCGTCATCTCTAAAATATTAATCGTTTTGAACCTTTGATGACCATGTTTATTCAATTCAGTTCAATAAGTAGAATCCAATAAAGAGACCATCGAGAGACCAGAGACCATCCTAACACTTCAGAACAAAGAAACGTAAATAATAACGATAAGCAGGGGCGTCACGTATGGGGAGAGGAGGGGGGACGCCCCCAGAAGGTCATAGGCCAGTCGGTAAAAGAAATATTCAAATAATGCAGAAACTGTGGATCTCTCGGTAGTTTTTCCCTACAGTGGTACTTGAAAGTAATTTCCCGGAATAAGATATTTATGGCTGGTAGAAGCTTCAGTTATTTATTACAGGTTTGTTCCTTCTCGAACGTTGACAGTCTGACGAGGACCGTTGCCAAGAAGGGCCGAAATAATTTTTTTTTTTTGTATTTATGTTTCAAAGTCAGTTTGGGCTCAAGGAACATTTATCTATGAAGTGCAGTAAAAAATATAACCGAGTCGGCACCAAGCGCCACGATTTTTCGTAAAAACAGTAGATTTTTTTCTTAGAAACAGTCGATTTTTCTTAAAAAACGGTCGGTTTTTCGCATAAATAGTATTTTTCCAAGAAACAGTCGGTTTCGTAAAAATAGGAGATTTTTTTCTTAAAAACAGTAATTTTTTCTGAAAAACAGTCGGTTTCTCTGAAAAACATTCGTTTTTCTGAAAATCAGTCTTTTTCGTCAAAACAGTCTTTTTTTCGTAAAAAGAGTCGTTTTTTTCTGCAAAAAAATTATGGAAAAATGACCAGCCATGCAGTCGATAAATACCTTGCCCTCACCCCAAACATTTTGGATAAAAACGCCTCTCACGGTCAGTACTCAAACACCAACCACCTGAACTGAGACATTCAGCGATAAACATTGCTAATAGTCGCCTTTATGATTCTCGGCTCCTCCCTTTCTTGCTGGCTACCCTCAACACATGACATTCTTATATTACAGAGCAACCGATTTAAAGCAAAAACAGAAACATTTAAAAATCGCAGATGTTAACGACTAATTATTCAACGATGATTCGTTATGCTGATTGAAAGAAACTAAGTGATTCCGGTGATTCTAAGGTGTTTAAGACTCTGCAATGATCAACCCGAAATGCCAGTATGCCAGCCAAGCCCGTCACGTATGAGGGGAAGGGTGGAGCCCCCCCCCCCCATTGTTGTCGGCCAGTCGGTAAAATATAGCCTAGTCGGCGCGAAGCGCCACGATTTTTCGTAAGAACAGTAGTTTTTTTTCCTTGGAAACGGTCGATTTTTCTTCAAAACAGTCGGTTTTTCGTAAAATCAGTAGATTTTTCGTCAAAACAGTCGTTTTTTTTAAAACAGCCTTTTTTCTGCAAAAACACACGCTAAAAAAGTGACCAGCCATTCGGTAAATACCTTCCCCCCCAAACATTTCGACTAGTAACTGCCTCTGATGCCAGCAAATTTCTGTGTCCAGGAGGCTGTCTCTTTGAGCTACGAATTACAGCTCCCGTATTTTCATTAACCCAATTTTTACACAGTTTCATTCTAACATTTATTTCAGGTCATATCTTGTATTCGTTGTCGTTTGTGTATTTTTCGTAAATTTGGTATTCACGTCTCCTAGCTTTAAGCTATTGATTGATTATCGTACCCAAATCAAAGCAAAACAATAAGGTTCATTGAATTTCTACAACAGGCAAAAGAAATCGTTCAGTCGAAATTGCCTCTAGTGGTTTGTGGTTTGCGTGGTAGTGGTTTCCGAAGTATGTTCACAAGCCTCTGCTCAGGTGGCTACCACAACGGCCGTTCTCTGTTCACTATTCTGGGGAGAGGTTCCGAGCTATAACGAGCTTGTATCCCTGTCGGCCCCCGGTGATCTATTTATATTGTTTCAGTTGTTTTAAATTAAAGAACCTGAAACTGAATCTATTCTCCCAAACTTTCCTCGATGCAAATTTGTTTTGGACCAAAAGCTCTTCCATTAGCCCTCATCCTTACCATTATTTATCTCCCCTCTCCAGTACTGCCCTCCAACAATTCTCCTGACCCCAAGAATTATTTTTTCATAACAACTGACCCTCTAATTGCAGGGAACGCCTGTGTCATTCTGGCAGTCCTCCTGGACAGGCATCTACAGTCAGTCGCTAACTACCTAGTACTGTCACTTGCAGTCGCTGATCTATTCGTCGCCTGCCTGGTAATGCCACTAGGAGCTGTTTATCAGGTGAGACCACCTCCCCTCTCCTCTATTTCCATTTCTTTTCACAGCTTCAAGGAGGTGACAGGGTCCTTGAGTCTTTTTCTTTGGGTTAGAAAGCAGAGAGGACAGAAGCGTGCCAATTATGGCCTTGAAGAAAGTGGGAAGTTCCCCCCATTGTTTTGTATCTGGGACCACGGCATAGGCTAGCCTACTTGCAGTTCCTGATTACACACTGTGCAGGCCCCTAGGCCGTACTACGTAAAGTTTAACCGAACAGGGCTTACATACGACAATCTAGTTACCCATCACTTCTTCAGTTAAATAGACAGAACCGATGAAGGTGCGTTACTTCGTTGCCCCGATATTTACATAACCAATTTTCATTGAATGAACTTTTTCTTTCGGATTTGTGGCGCCTCCATGAGCTTGTACCTTATTTGCATTTGTGCAAATATTATTTATTTGCAAACTTTAGTCTGCCTTATTGCAACTTTAGACACTTTAGTTTAGCTAGTTTTTCTTGATTAAGCTTACACACAAATAGGGTTGCAACTTACAAGCATTCAGTTGGTCTGACACAGGCTAACCAAGACAACAAAAACAGAGATTAAATTATTTACTTGCTCTGGCAGAACTTCTTAATCCATTTAAAGAAATTTGAGTGACTTTTCCAGTCCCAGAATCCGCGCGCACTTCTCAGTTTGAAAGATGGCGCGTATAACAAGACAAAAACGGATTTTCCTTTCATGGCGGGGAGCTAACAGAATTAGCTTTACAGCGAGAGGTAAAAGATTTTGAATTTAGCCGACTTAAACAGCCGTTTGGTGACAATCATAAGTCTGTTATTGGTAGAAACGTTGCCAACTGATTCATTCTTTTTTTTCTGGCAGAGTTGTGAAGAAAGTGAGAGGTTTATTCCTTTGTTTCAACAGAAAAAAAAATGGGTTTATGCAAAACCAACCAATAGAAAGTATCATTCGCTTTTGCAACAAGTTCTAAGACTAAGACATGTAATTTCTTTTGAAACACATATACGAAAATGTACTTATACGATCAAGAAAGATTTAGGATAACTTTTTCAACCATTCAAGTTCACAGTCCTTCACTTAGGAAGTTTTCCGTTTCCTTTTTCCGTTTTCGTAAAAGTTTGATCGCTTCGACCTTTGGACGGTATTTGTTTTTCCGTAACTTAAGTATAAGCTATTTTCGGTTTTCTCAAAAAAGGCTCCTTTTTGTCTTTACATCATTACTTTCAAATATAACCCAACCCCAATCAAGATTTTAATCAGAGTGATGTTTTAAGGTAAAAACCAAAGTGATAACGGGAATAAGGAACGAGACCAGGGGCGCCACGTGTGGATGGATCAATTTGTTAGTGGAAATATTCAAATAGTAACAGTCGATTCAGAATGAAAGTTTTCAATCTTCAAAACGGTTTATTTTTTCAGTCTACAGTCAATTTTTTTCAAAAAAATCATTTTTCTTAAAAGACTGTCGGTATCCCTCCCTGCCAAAACAGTCAGTAAAAGGACCAGCCAGTCGGTGATTACCTTGATCCCTTCCCCAAAATATTCCGGCTGGTAACGCCTCTGATCGAGACACACAATTTTCCAATTGTACCGTTTTCTAAAACTGAATTGGCGAATATTATACTCAGCCTCAGGAAAAAGTTCGAACCCAGGGTTCAAGGTCTAGAAACATTTTTTTCAGAAACGGTTTTGCAAACGATACTTTTTTTCAACAGATATTAAAACAGTCTTGAAAACAGTTTCATGTGCAAAAACGTTTCACGAAAAACAGTTGAAAGTACCCATCAAGCTGAAACTCTTTATTTTAGAAACGTTGGAGTGGGCAGAATATTTTTTTTCTTCAAAACTTAGAGCTTCAGTGAAACTGAAAAGGAGTAATTTTGAACGTTCATGACCATAACGTAACACACGAGAGTCAATAGAACCCAACCAAGACCCAACGAAGCAAGTTTGGGAGAAAACAAAATAGTGCAACGTTTTTGTCTGAAGAGTTTTCTATAGTTGCAAAATCGAACGAAAATAAATTTCTTTTTCTAGCCTTACATTCATTACTATGCCTTTACTCTTACAAGTCTTACCACAATCCACTATCTTTCAACCTAATCTGATGATGAACGCGTTTTCTAAAGCTCAGAAAGTAAAGCTGGGCAAACGGAATCCGTTTCGTTTGCAACGTATTTTAGAAAAAGAGGGGTATTTCACTTTACTGCAATTAGTCGTTTTTGCAGTTACCGCGGTACGGTTGCTGTGCAAAAACGACAATTGCCGAAATTGCGCTTTTCGAAGTTATTCCAAAAGAAAAACTAGTTGATTTTTTTTGCAGATACCGTGTTATCTGTTACCACGGTAACTGAATCTGTAATTAGTCGTTTTAGCAGTTACTGTGGTATCTGATATACGGTCCACTGCAAAAACGACTATGCCGAAATTGCACTTTCCGAAGTCATCCCAAAAGAAAAACTGATATCCAGTTACATCACTAAGTGCTGAACTTCTTTCTCACCAATTGGACAAAAACTGATGAAAGTGAGATGACTTTCCAGATACCACGACCTGATACCACGGTCTGACCGTGATATCTGAATATCTGTTACCACGGTAACTGGCCAGATACCACGAGAACTGCAAAAACGCCTTTTGACCGTGGTATCAGATACCACCATAACTGCAAAAACGACGTTAGACCGTATATCAGATACCATGGTATCAGCAAAAACGCAACTACTGATATCCAGTCACATCACTGTGGCAAATTTCTTTCCCACCAATTGAGAAGAAAGTGAGATGACTTATTCAGATACCCCGATCAGATACAACGTTCTGGCAGTGGTATCTGAATACCAGATACCACGATAACTGGCCGGATGCCACGATAACAGCAAAAACGCCTTTTGACCGTGGTATATCACGGTATCTGCAAAAAAGCAACTCTTGTTTCTGGTGTTACGACATAGGGTAGCCTACTTGCAGTGCCTGATTACACATTGTGGTGGCTCCTAGGAAGTCGAAATTTCTCTAGTGGGAACTAAGTTAAATAGTAAAGATGGAACTAATTGAATTTCCAATGAATAGGGCTGATTTACAACAGTCTAGTTGACCATCACCTATTCACTTAAATATGATTGAAAACCCGATGAAAATGCGTTACTTTGTTGCTCCGACATTTATAGAATCGATTTTTTCTTTCGGATTTGTGGTACCTCTATGAGCTTGTGCTTCTGGGCTTGAGATATTCAGCAAATACAACGGTCTCGTTACCCGAAATGTTTTTTATGCGAAAATTTTCTATCCGGAAACTAGTTCGCTCGGAATCCGGACAAAACCGGAAAATCTTTTTATAAAGTTTTATTTGAAGTTGATTAGGCGTTCTTTATAGGAATAAAGAGATGGGCTGAATTCGTTTCTGAACTTTCTTTTTTTTTGCTGGACAAGTAGTTCGCTCGAAATTCGGCCGAAACCGGAAATTTGGCAGAAGTAAAGCAGGAAGTATCGATCAGTACCGTCAAAATAAATATGGCTTATAGAGGTATATCTGAACTTGGTTGTCTCAGATGATTAGCTATTTGCTAAGTTAATCCTGTTAAAAGCAAAACTTTTATTTTAAGTTAATTATATGACAGATTTAGGGGCAAGAAGAGATGCTAAATCCGTATATGACAATCATTTTCTACCCGGACCTATAGTTTTTCCGGAGTCCAGCTGAAACCGGAAAATTTGTTATACGTTAAAGTTTAATTTGAACTTGAGTAGGTTTTCTTTAGATGGATAAGGAGATACGCTGACCTCGTTTCTGAACCTTCTTTTTTTTTGCTGCATGGACAAGTAGTTCGCTCGGAATTCGGCCGAAACCGAAAATTCGGCAGAAGTAAAGCAGGAAGTATCGATCAATACCGTCAAAACAGATATGCCTTGTATATCTGAACTTGGTTGTCTCAGATGATTAGCTATTTGCTAAATTAATCTGTTTCCAAATTTCAAAAGTAAAAATGTTTAAGGATTCTGGTGAAGACTGGATCTGCCGAAGACAAGACCCAGTTGTCTGGATCAAATATTAAATTTGTTGGGATCCCATCGAATCCTTTGGTCTTGTTCTTTGAGTTAGCTTCAGTGTAAAAAAGAAACTCTTGCAAGTTTGACGATCGAAACAGGTAGTATAACCTATTATTCCTTTTTTTAGATAAACCAGAAATGGGTTCTAGGACCCACTCTCTGCGACATGTGGACATCCAGTGATGTACTTTGCTGTACTGCCTCCATTCTTCATCTAGTGGCCATCGCAACAGACAGGTAGGATCGTCATCATAGGTGGCAGTGCTTGCTTTGGGACCTAAAACAAGTGATGAATGTGCTCCAAACTTCCGAGTAAATACAGAGTAAATACTTTATATGACCAAGTCGGAAATATGCCGGTGATTCTAGGGAAGAACAAGAAAGGTCAACCAAACAGATCCTCGAACTGAGTCAAATTCTGTGTAAACCAATCAACAACGTTTGCTGTGGTAACGTTTCGGCGATTCTTCTTCAGCATGAAGAGACAGTCACCAAGCGGATATGTCCAGGTTTGGCCCGACTTAAGTGTCTTCGCACATGAAATTCTGTGGTATACAAACCTAAAGCAAATTCAACTGTACATCTGATTTTCACGACGAAACTTTGGAGGCGTATCTGGGACCCGATCAAAGTGACTTGTAAATAAAAATTTACTCGACCCGATAGTCGTGGGGGGAGTAGAGGGAGGGGGAATCCGGAATATTTAGTCATGCGTAATACATCAAACTAGATATATTTAGAAGTAGTCTAGGTTAGAGATTAAAGTTCAAATGTCAAAAGTTATATTTTCCTACTATTTTTGTCGAAGCTAAAGGCTTACACAGGATCAGCTTTTACTATTGAAAAAAGTCTGCGCGAAGATCACACAAAAACATCGTCTACCAAATTAACTCGGATCACCGGCAATTCGTTTGACGTGTCAATCCTAAATTGGCAAAAATAAGAAATAAAGTGGACAGTATGGACAACAACTTAAAACATTTGATGTACGCATATGAAAGTTTGAGCGAATAGGTTAGTAATATTTGGTATGAATGGAAGGGTGAATGGATTTGTAGCGTCATGGAGTCACATCGGGAAGATTTGTTTGATTAAGATAGTTCAGGTTCATTTATTCTTTTTAATATTTTTACACACATAATTTAACAAATACTCCCGGCAGAGGGCAAAGCACGAATGGCACGGGACTAAAGAGCCATCGCGAGTGTTTTTTGGAGTAAGGCGTTCCATCTTTTCTGGTGTATATATTGAGTTTTCGAGTGTTATTTTTTGTTTTTTTTTTGTTTTCCCGCCATGGCCCCACGGGCTTTTTTGGGAACAAATTCATTCATTCATGCTGAATCAGTATACAATTGTTTTCTACACGGATAAGGAGCTGACTTTAGGGTGTACATGTATTCTGGGATTTTGTTGATTTGTGTTTATGTTTTCAGATGTTTGCTCTGGTCATCGGCTCTTCGTGCTAACAAATCTTACCTTACGTATCTAAAGCCAGGCCGAAATTTACCAGAGACAATAGAATCCAAATAGATGAGATAAAAACTTGGGATTAAAAAAAAAAAAATGCGATTTTGCGGGATTTTTAATCTGGTCGCGGGTTTTACATCTGCAGCACCTGATTCCTCAAAAACCCTCTTTTCAAAAATCTCCCCGAAGCGGCTTCGAAGTCAACAAATCAGATACAAAGGATGTTGATTATTTTGTAGCGAACTCTAGTAATAAGAATAGTATTCAATCCTGGATGGATATTCTTTTCTGCTGAGATTCGTTTGATTTTGTATCAAGGTTACTGTTGTCTCCTTTTTGTTGTTCTTGTTGTATTTTCTTGTTTTTTTTTCCAATATTCCATCTTTTTCTCCTTTGTGTTGCTGATGGGTAACAAAATATTTTATTCATTCATTCAAAGAAATTTGGTGAACCGCGACTAGGTCACAGAGAATGCTAACGACCCGCATGCCTTGTAATTAGCAAGGAATCTTTCCTCATAACAGGCCAATAAATCTGGTGAATAGTTCCTTGATTCCCCTCCTTTTTTTGCAATTCTCGTCAGCGCTTTTGAACAGAAGATCCAGGCGTGACTGTCGTCTTTTTTCCAGATTCTGGGCTGTGACAAACGTCGAATACATACACTCACGGACGACAAAAAGAATCGGGATCATGATTCTCCTCGTTTGGTCTCTATCTGTCTTGGTATCCTTTGCCCCTTTGTTTGGATGGAAAGACTCGGATTATCTTGAAAGGGTTAACATTCAGCAGAAATGCCTGGTAAGTTGTTCTTTGTACATTGCTTATAAACTAGAGTGAGGGAGTAGGTACTTTGATTTGACGGAGAACAACCTCGTCGTCGGTACGTTAGCAGAACCAAGGATAATATATAGACAAGCTTAATAGACATAGCTACAAGCTTTTAGCTTACCTTTTTTTGGAAATAATAAATACAAAAAATGTAGTTAAAAAGAGGTCAGTTTGAACTGATGGAAGACAGCGTCCTGGTGCTGAGGTCGACAGAATTAAGGATAAATACAGTACCATTTATGCCGTTTCTTTGATGTGCTAATAAAATCATCGATTCATTGGCTGATGAAGACAAATCCTAGAATGTTTCGAGATACGTGAAGCTTATGGCATTCTCGCAAATTAGGATATTTGAGGGAATTAGCGTGTTTGAATTTACAAATCTTAATTGAACGAATGTACTGAATCTCCTGGAGGAACAAAGTAAGAAGTGAAGCTTCTATTTGAAGGAATTTATTAGGAAATATTATTGCATTTGTTCACATCACATACTTCCAGGATGCAGGTTCAAGTCAGGACTAGGTACGACTATCTAGTGTCAACATCTAATGGCGCACTGACGACATTAGTGTTTATCGTCATCTAGATGACGTGTCGAATGTCGATATCTCTATAGACCATCTGCTGATAGATATGTACCGACATCTAGTGACCCGATTCGGAAAGTACAGTACTGAGCGCTGTCTGCTCTCTACAAAACAATCAAAGAGAAATAAAAATATCTAGGTGGTACATGGTAAGAAAGCATATAAAAAGGTTAAATACTTTACTGTTTATATTCCTTTCAGCAAACTTTAGTGACGTTGTTTCAGTAGTTTGGGTTGAAAATCTGTCACATTTTCTTTAGAAAATGCCCGCTAAAACACAGTGAATACTAGCAGACCTAATTAATAATTAATGGGCTGGAGAAAAAAGGGATGAATAGCTCTATAATTTTGATAGTGGTGCGAAGACTTTAGGACTTGACTCTGAAAATGGCACAGTGTGTTAGAGTGTCTGTTAGGATAAAGGAGTTTAAGGGGTGGTTCGGGATGGAGGTGGGTGGAATCTGACTGCATAATTAACTTTCCAAACCAGTTTGAATTATGAGGTTCACCAAGTGCTCCCTTCCTCGCCTTCAAATTACGTATGTGGCTTCGGTTAGATTTCTTCATTAGTCTGCCACTAGGGCCGCCTGGGCTGTCTCCTAGACGCGGATCCAGGAGGTCTGGACTTCCATACTTCAGGTTTATTTGCGACGCTGAGGAACCCCTTCGTTAATTTCTGTCTTTACTACAAAAGCGTACCTACTTGACTGCTAGGAAAAGAAAGTAGCTAATCCCTCAGGAACTGGAGGATGCAGAAATCCAGATAATCTAGGCTTATACACTCAGTGAGAAACGGGTCTAGCAAGCAAGTTCCCGCGTTAAGCTTGCCGCCGTCGCTTAAGATGCTTGTCTCAGTCTTCTGTAAGCGAGAGTAGAGTAGGATTACATGATTACAGAGACAGCAAAGGGCCCGGGGCAAGAAAACAAGGTATAAAAGAGGTCAACTGTCAACCGAACTGCTAATGACAACAAAACGTGTTCAAGGAGTGCAAAAATGGCTCGTTACTTTCTTATGTTTTCGTTCATTCTGTATTGTAGTAACCTGCTGAGTTTCTTCAGAAGCAGAACTTATAATATACAGATATAATAATTGTATATATGTATATATCTTGATTATTTTTTCGTTGGGTGTTTATACTCTCACTGAGTGTATAAGCACCTTCTGAACTTCCTTCTGCGGGTTAGAATATGAGCGAGAAGTGTCGTCTTGCAGACCCTTCCGTCTGTATATTCTGCCTTTTTTCTTCTTTTCTTTCAGTTTTCTTTACTTTTTCGTCAATTGATTATTGGTTAATTAAAAGGAAGTATTTATTTCTACTGCCCTGACAGGCACATTCGGGCTTTCAAGCAGTCAAAAGTGGTTGTTTTGGTCATCTCTCGTGGGTCTCGTTGTCCTCCTACCAAAGACCTTGCACACAAAAACAAAAACTCAGAAAAGACACATCTGCGGTAATAACTCTTTTATCGCGTAAAAAGAGATGTAACGCAACGGAGTAAATGTCATTCTGGTGTGAGTGGGCGAGAAAACCACCAGCAAATCTCCGCCTTCAATCCATCTTCCGCTTTTTCTACCCAAACATACGACTGTCTCCTATTCCGGCCGGCAGATCATTAATTAATCTCGCGCATAAATGGGCCTTGACAAGTCCTCTCAGCCTGTATCTCATTCACCAAGACGCATTTTCCCTTGATGATAATCTAGGACCCTGATTGATCACCTTGCATAATAGAATCCCCTGATCAAGCTTAATCCCGCCTTTTTCTCGTAGCCAGGAAAGTGCGAGAGTGGACGATATGCCAGCACAAAAAGGTGCTCTCTTAAAACACAGCTCTTACTAGAAATGTCTTTTCTGGATGGAATGGCCCTGAAATGTTTTTCAAAAATACGTATACTTACCTCGTGAAATTGAGGATTCTCTTTAAAGTAAAACTTAAAAAACATTTATTGGGAGAGGGGAGATAATTTTCCTTTTTTTTTTTTTAGATTTTGGTATTAAAGGTTAATTGAGTGAGAGTGTTTTTGTCCTTTTTTTTTTTAAATGAAATTTGTTAAAGGTTGAGAGTCAGAGGATTGCAGCCGTCCATCTTCAGGCTGTTTGAGGCTTCCCCGGGCGGTTGTGTACTTATATAGTTTATTTTATAATTAGTAGCAAATAAAGCAAGTCAAGTCTTATTAGCGCTTGCCGACTCTGACCAATCTTCGTACAAAAGTACAAAAGTAGTTTTTCTCGCGAATTTTATATTATTTAATTTAAAACAAATGCGCGCCGTGGTTATATGCCGAGAAATCAGAGCAAACAAATGCGGGTCGGTCCAAACTCAGACGGAGACAAGGTGGCAACTCGGGGAATCTCGGCTATGATAATCCAGGATCAGTGATGATAAGCGAAAAATGCAAAGGAAGGGATTCACATCCATTTTGTAAAGAGGGACCTTTCAGAGGCTAGTAGACCACCCTTTTCGTCACTGGTTGTGTAAAAAAAAGTTAAAAGCAAGAGGGGTCCTTAAAGTTTAACTGAAAAGCCAACTTCTTTTTGTACGGTATTATTTAACGGAATACACGCATTATTTGGACTGTGTTAAAGATGCTACATAAACTTTCTGTTTACCTTTCCAAAGCAATCGCGACGCCGAAACTCAAGTATGTTTGCCTTTTTCTGCAGTGTTGCTATTGGGGTTCAAGAAATAAACCGCAGAGAAGCCGAAAGTCCATCCCTACGAGGATTACGCCCGCAAATAGAGAAGATAGAATAATGTTATATAACTGGTAATTTTTTTCACGACCATAGTTACTGCTTTTACTCTTTATTTTCTTGTTTAAAAGAAAATTGGATTAGTTAGCTTGTTTTTTACGGAATTTTCTTTTCCCTCTCTCCGGTTCGAAGAGGACTAGTTTCTGTTAGCCTCACCGTCAGCACTTGGATCAGACATTAAAAAATAGATCCACAGGTTAGCAGTGGAAAACCTGTCATTTGCGTCCCGGGTAACTGAGATTCACATATGTCTCGGCTGCAGAAAGTGAAAGTCACCCATTACCCTATGGAACCGAGTTTTTACTATGTCTACACAAGTGTTGAGCCTGAGGAAATAGGAGACTGTTACTCCACTTGGAGCGCTGAATTGTAATAAGGCCAAACTGAAACCTGGCGTGTCTCTTTGGATTTTCTTGTTGTCTTCTTGTCTTTTTCGTGTGTTGGAAGAATCAGAAAGGCTGTAGGGATGGTAAGCACTGTATCTCTTGCAGAAATAGCATTTTTATATTTCTGCTTTAAGGGATTTTTTTTAATTTTTCACTATTTGCTCTAGTATGACGTTCAGAATATCTACGGAGGCCCTCACAGCGCAAAATTATACTATGACGCGGAAAATTTGAATCTAACACATACGCGGTTTTCAGTGGCAGTGATCAGCTTGTGAAAGGTAGCTCCCTACGTGAACCTTTATTTTTCGTAAATCATTACAGTCAAGCATAAAACACAGGTACCAGCCCGTAGGTACCACAAATCTGAAGGGGAAATTCCACTATATGAAAACTGATTATTCGTGAATAGAAGAGCAACGAAGTAACGCATTTTCGTCAGGTCTTCAAGCATCTTTAAGCGAATAAGTGATGGGTAACTAGAATTGTCCTATCTCAGCCCTTTTCGGTTAAACTTTAAAAATAATCCATATATGGACTTGCTCCAGTGCTTGTTTTCCATGGCCTTGATACCGGCATGAAGACTACTGGAGTATTCTAAAGAAAATACATAAAGGAAAAAGAAAATCACAAAAGTCTTAATTAAAAACAATAATATATAAATACAAACGTCACTGCAAATCAGATGCTGATTATTCCCACAGTCATTTCGTGCCGCACAGTCCTATCCAACCTTTCCAAGTGAATGACGACCATGAATAATAGAATAATAGTATAACAATGAGTAATAGTATAGAAGCCTATTCAACTAAGAGACGAATCTCGGGAATAAAGTTAAGGTATCTCCCCCTAAGCAAAACAACACTCTGGTACTGCATAAGCGCCTAAAGGAGCATACAACCCCCTGGAAAGAATATTGGAACTTCGTAATCGTAAATAATTTACCATGCCTCGTAAAGAACATAATGAAAGACATGAATGGGGTATTTTGCGTGTTTGCCCTAGGAAGAGCCAGCTTTTTTTTCAGGAAGGGGGTGTTATTTAAGCCAACATATGGTAGTTTGGTTGAATAGACGACAAGACAATAGCCAATCGATTTAGCGGAAGATACAGTCACGTGTAAGAATATTGTAGGAGGAAAAACGGTGCGACAGAAAATTAAAAGAAAGTGGTGTTCGTGAGACTTATACGTTAGATATAAACTGTAATACAGCAGTAGCTTAGGCTTAATTAGCCATTCTAAGCAGGGGCGCGCTCTCGGTCACCGACCATGGGTAGGCTATAAGAAATGACCCTTGGCGCACAAGGGTAGGCTATTGTTTATGAGTCGATGTTCGTCATTTTCTTTGAATGGTAATGGTCTTGATCTAAACTGGAAGCATCACTTCTTTTCTTGTTTTGGACTTTACCTGTCTCGATATTTTGGTAAAGTAAAAGCGTTTCCTGTAATTTGTGAAAAAATAAACTAAGTACACAGCCCTCTTCAACTAGGCAAGACCAGCTTTGCTCACGCTTCCCAAGTATTATATTCGAAACCTGTCTCGCTGTCAAGAAAAGTAAAACACCACCGTAAAATTAGCCATTGTAATTTTTTCAGAAAAATATGTAAGGGTTGGCTTAACTGCGTGGAAACGCTAGTTATGTAGAAAAGATCTAGATAACTGTATAGTAAAGACTGGTTCATGTTCTGACAACATATTAGGCTTATACGGTCAGGTTTTTCGGTACCATTTTGGAACTGAAAGTTCGATGTCTTTCAACTTCATGATCAAAGCGCAGAAAATCTAACCGGGGAACGCTGGGGGGAAGTTGTGAGATTTAATGAAAAAAAATGTTGTAAAGTCTTAAAGTACAATTCTTACTCAAACAATCTTTCGCGATCAAATGGTTCGTAAATATCGTTTTTTAGAAAATACCTATGGTTTACTTGCCCCTTAAAATTTTATATTAGCGGAGGCTCGGCATAAAATATTTGAAAACATTGCGCACCGTGGTTTATATGTGAGAAATGCCAAGCTAAAGAAAAGGCTTGAAGTCCGAAACACAAGAGCGAAATGTTGGTCTGCGAAGTCTTCCAAATAAAAAACAAAAATTTGAAGCTTCTCGTGCCCATATTGTTGACGAGTTTTCGGCGGACCTTGAAGCTTACGGCGAAGTTTTTGCTTTTTGACTGGTGAACTAGTTAGTGCAAAACGAAGCAGTGGCGAAGGGTGAGGATTTCTGAAGCTTACAAAAGGGAGAATACAAAAGGTAAAATATCTGCGAAAGGTCCTTTAAAGACGTGGAACTTATGTTCCTGCCTAGATTCTAAAATTTTAGCTGGCTTCGCGGTGCAAATTAATAATTCGTGCTTCGAAAATCCGGCCTCAGAAAATGGCTAGTTTTAATAAGAAAGACCAAAAAGACTTCAGTCTAGTAGCTCTCGAGTCAAAATCCTCTTGACTGCGAGGCTTGAAACAAAAATAACACGCACTTAGAAGATTCGATCTCTTGCTCGAAGAGGTAGAAAGTTCTAGATGTTTTCTTTTTTCACAGAAAGAACTTATAATTACAGTTATGTTCACGCTGCAGTGGAAATTCAAGATTCTGCCCTTCAGCACGGAGTTCATACTTACCTCGTTACATCTAGACCTATTATCTTTCGTCTAGATTAACGGTCACTACTCACTCACGACTCTACAGGGTGTCTATTGCACGAAGTGGGGGGGGGAGGAGGCTTCCCACTGCGCCTGCAGCTCCTCGCTGAAAAGATTCTAGCGCCAACTCGGCTGATTGCGTGGCTTCTATTTTAATCGCCAGATCCGAAGAAAGTTTTGCCAGAGAGCCTCTTAATCGAAACTTAATCGAACTGAACAAATGAGATCGATTACCCATGATTACGTACTGTTTTTATGGCACTTGCAGCTTCGCTCAAGTGCCATATACCGATCACTTTTCTCTCGGTCGGTCGGTCGGTCGGTCCGGTGATCGCGAGTTAGGGTACTTGCAGATGTGCTAGGACGATGAAACTTGGCAGGCATATCAGGGACCCGACCAAACTAACTTGCAAATAGTCACTTCCCCGATCCGACCACCGTGGAGGGAGTAGAGGGCGGGGGAATCCTGAGAATTTAGTAGTTTTTGTAAAACCCCTACCCCTTTCTTCACAGTAGTAGGTCTGCGCGCGGCGTGACGTCACTCTTTGCATCGGATCACTTGGTCAACATCGGAAAGAGCTAGTGCATTCGAGGGTCAAAGGGGTTTGTATATGTGGTGCAGTGCGGGGGAATATGGAAAATTGAGTGTTGTGTAACTTTCGAACGGGTGATCGGATTGGGACGAAACTTAATACCTGAATGAATGACATATCTCTGATGTTCCATTTGAAGTCCGAACCGGATTCGACAGCTATGGGGGGTTGGGGTGAGGGAAGACCGGAAATCTCGAGAAACGGTTATAATGGAGGGATCGGAGTAAAACTTGCTGGGAAGAACATGAATCTGCTCCAGATAAATCGTTTACACGTTTGGACTGGACCCGGACACTTGGGGGGGGGGGGGGGGAGGTGGAGGGGAGTTTCCCGGAATTCTGGTGATGACGGTTTTTGGGATTTTCACGACGAAACTTGGGAGGCGTATCAGGGACCCCATCAAACTGACTTGTAAATAAAAATTCACTCGATCCGATAGTCGTGGAGGGATCGGAGGGAGGGGGAATCCGGAATATTTAGCAATGCGATCTTTGGAACGGGTGATCGGATTCGAGTGAAATTTAATAACTGAACAGAGGGCGTGCCTGTGGTGATCTTTTTCATGTCCTGACCGGATCCGACAACAATTGGGGGGGGGGGGGGATACGTGACCGGATTGGACTGGAGAGATCGGGATGGAACTTTGTGGGAATAACAAACAAGTCCAAAACCGAACCGGCTTGGCTCCGGCGACTGTGGGGGGAGTTTGAGGGGCGGGTCCGGAATTCCGGTGATCGCGAGTTAAGGTACTTCCAGATGTGCTAGGACGATGAAATTTGACTGGAATATTAGAAATTCGACAAGATTGGCTTAGAAATCGCCACTTTTCAAATCCGACCATTCCTTAAAATACCAATCATGACCGCAAATTAAGAAAAATACTTTTAAGCAAAATATGCATTTCCATGATCCCCATGAGCTCATGATCATTTTTGCCTCAAGTGTTTTGCTTACAAATGAAGTTCTAGCTCCCTTAAAGTGTGCATCTTAACCGCAAGGTCGAAAAGTACTTTTTATCAAACGATACATCTCAACTCATGATCAGTTGTCCCACAAGGGTTTTGCAAAAAAAAAAATTTCTTGCACCTTTAAAGTGCGCATTTTACCCGCATTAGTGGAAAAAAAATACTTTTGATCATACGTAGCTATATATCAGTGATCCCTAAGAGCCTGCTATCGTTTTTGCCTCAAGGGTCTTCCTTACAGATGAATTTCTAGTGCCTTTAAAGTGCGCATCATTACAGCCAAGTTCAACGATAAAATACTTTTTCTCTAGCTCCCTTAAAGTGCGCATCTGAACCGCACAGTCGAAAATTTCTTTTGATCAAATAATACATCTCAACCCTTGCAAGTGCCATATGAGCTTACAGCTCTTGTTAAACATTGTGAAGAACAAAAAATTCCGGTTTTTCTTTTTGCTTGAGAGTTGCAGTTCAACGGGATGGAAGTGGCGTTGTCTGTCTGCGTTATTGCCAATACGGGCCTACACTGTAAAAAAAATCTTTCAGTATTTACTACTGGTATTAATCTTTTCTCTAATTCGGATCAATCTTGTCTCAGTAGGCCTAGACATAAGATTAATATAATCCCAGTAGCAATTACTAATATGTATATTCAATCTAAATCAATCAAATCGACTTTCATCGAATGAACTTTTTCTTTCAGATTTGTGGTTCCTCTATGTGCTTAAATATTTATCAACTACAACGGTAAACTACTGACGAAAAAATACACATTTTTTGGGTCACAGGCAATAGTGTTTTTCAAAAGTGGCCTGACAACCTGATATTGCCTGAGCTTCGCTTCATCATCCACTGAAATGCACGTTTTTATTGAAATTCAAATTCTCCACATCGAAATGAATTTTGTCTTGTCAGGAATCAGGCTAGCAGTACATATTGTGAACGTCACTATTAAAGCCCAAAGTGAAAAAAAAAATCCCCTAGCAGTCTAAAAATAATTTAGTTTTTTTTTTCCGTTCCAAGATATAAAAATTGGCAGTTAAACTTTAACCAGACCAGGTGATGTTGAAAGCACAGCAATACAAAAAGAAAAATATTTTGTTTTTTTCCATGGATGTCCCTAATCGCCCGACGAAAAATTCTTTGGCGGCGTAGTTGTATGGTAGTTGTACGAAAATGTTGCATGTATGAATATGTATAGTGGTATTGTATACTTTGATTTAACATGCCTCTGACTGGATTAATCTGAAGTATTACTATCCGATAGCATCCAATCTTGCTGTAATCGCATCCAGTTTGCTAATAATAGCATGCAGTGGCAACAGTTACTACTGCTTGCTTCTTTTCCGTACAACTCCATATGACCAAGATATGACTAATTCTCGAAAAATTTTCATCGTCACGGCAACTGTTCTTGCAAACACTCGACGTTCTTTGTGTTTCCAGGTTAGCCAAGATGTCGCCTACCAGATTGTGGCCACTTGTGCCACATTCTACGTCCCTCTTACAGTCATCCTACTCTTGTACTGGAGAATTTTCAAAATAGCCCGATTCCGGATTCGCCGGAAACCGGGCGGAACTAAACCGAAAACCAGTAATTTCGCCTGTGTGCAAGTGACTGAAGTACATAGTGACACACCAGGCAGTAATGAGGGTCCGAGTGGAGTGACGAACGAGATGGCGGAAACGGCTCTTTCTAACGATGTTCCAGAATCCGGCGGGGGGAAAGTCAAGCTTACTTCCGCAACGGAGTCGTCCGATAAGCTGACACAGTCTTTCGTACAAGGTAAGTTTCGACCAACTGAGGATACAGAATCCATAAATTATGACGACGTGATGTTGTAAATCCAGCATTCCGTAAAACAAAAATTCACAGCATTCGAAGCAAAGGCAGGAACAATCAGCAGTTTTTGTTTTAGGTTTTCTGCACTTGAACCCCTACTTAGCAGTTACAGCCATTTTAATCTCTTCTGTTTCAACAACGAATACTAATCGACGCAAACTCTCTCTCAACTTCCAATTTTCCACAAAAGCTAGCGCAGAACTCGGCACATGCATAGCTTTAATGCCGTCGAAAGTATAACTGCCCGTTTGAATCCCGACAATTTCGAAGAAGTCCTTCGCCATACTTGCCTGTACATATACGTCTATACACTCGCTTGTAAACATTAGTTGACATTGAAGAAGTGTGTAACGTGCATATCTATAACTGAAGTTCTGGGCGCCTCTCGTTGATTTCTAAAAAATTAATCAAACCGTTGAATAATAATAACAATGTATTGAAGAAAAAAAACAGATAGTGCCATACATGGGACGCCTGAGTAGCCAAAATACTCAAATCACTAGTGCCTGGTCCACATTCAGTCACATCTGTAAGTAATTTGGTTCGTTAATTTGGTTATTACCCACTCTTTCAAGAAATATTACCACCATCATCACTCATGGGAAAACAAAACCAACAAAAGTCAGTGACTGTGGTCTATGATTGGTTCAATGATACGTTTCAAAATGGCGGAGATGGATTTTTCCATCTTGATTCCGTTACGTTTTCAGCGTCTTTTCTTCCCAATTTCGACGTAAAAAGGTCTTCTTACCGGCGTTATTACCAGGTGTGACTACAGTGGTGTCGGTACATAAAACAAAAACATAAACTATCTTCTTCTCTTCATTGCATTTAACACGAAAAAAGCGACCTCGCGAATTGTGCTTTTATTTGTGGAGTTTAAGATACTAGAGAAGAGAACACTATCAACCGGTCCAACTGCACCCAGTGAAGGAAGCTCTTGGCACTTCCCTAAAAGGTGATCAATGATATCTTGCCCACAGGAGCAATGTAGGCAAATGTAGATCTGCACCGCAGTACCATCAAAAACTTTCTATCTAGATCTTAGTGCAAGAAAGTTAGTCCTGACCGGAGCGCCCTATGTATAACAGAAATCAGTCTTCAATTGAAGAGTGCAGAAACTCGGCACAAAGGAATGCAAGTATGCTAATTAAATGTATATGTAATATGTGTCTTGATGACGTCAACCAATACTGACACTAGATCTACTATAAAGCAATTAAAATGGAACATGGGTTTCTAATCTTGATGTGAAAAAAGAAAGACTCAAAGTGCTCAGCCAGAGCGTGTTCCACCCTTCTTACAATAGTAACTATTAGTTACTATTTTAGTTCCAACCTCGTGAAAACTTACTATAGGCTGACCGTTCCAACGTTATGAAAAAAGTACCACGTCACTATTCGCTTACCACGCTCGGGAGCGTAGTAAGCGTGGTAACTACGATTCCTGTGACGTGGTTGGCGGGATATTTTGCCGTGGCGCGATATTTTGCCGAAAGAAGAAATAATCGCCCAGCCTTGACGCCAAGAAGAAAGAAGCCGTGACGTCATCCGTAGTTACTGCAGCAAGTAGGCTGGAACACGACCTGTGGAATATTAACCAACGATAAACCGAGTCCAGCTGTTCGGTTCATAAAACAGGGCGAGGCTGGTCAACGACAATCCGAGTCCTGATCTTCGGCTCTTAAAAAGAGGGCGAGGCAGGCTCCATTCAAGAATTGACGAGTGACCTTTTAGTAATCGAAGAAGACTGGACACTTATTTGGCTTTTGTTGTAACGCTTGTGAACCTACGCTGATTAGGCGTTACGGTACTTTGTCGAATCGATGTAGTGGATTTCGATCTCAAGTTCTGACTACTTCCTGCTTCTCCATCGAGCCTCACATTGTCAGCTCTGAGAAAACAAAGTACGGAGTTTGAAAGATCGATAGTATCAGTTCGCATGTTACTTCTTCTCTTGTTCCTAATTAAAGCTTTCCTTCCATCTTGAGGGGATTAACTGCTAAAAAGGGCCTGAAACTTCGGGGGGCATGACGACGTCTTGCTACTAGCAACAAAACAAGACCAAAGGCTTCGGTGGGATGACAAGTTGAGATAGATACTCTTTGAGCCAAAGCTGACTTGGAAACACACATTCATACAATGGATAAAAACGGAAACTTCAGCTACATTTTGATAGGGGCTTTCTAAATTTCTTCCCCGTCAAAAATTATCTTTGGTTTTGTTTAGTTTTCACCAAGTGGGTGGCACCGAGATTCGAGTCCTAGACTTCTAATTTGAATTTCAAAAAATTTCTTATGCTTCGTGAGTCACGGTAAAGTCCTTTGTATGAAGCGCCATCTATCTAATATAACTTTGACCCAAAAGATTCAAACACTAAACATGAAAACAATGCTTCTACTCCTTCGATAGTTGGCTTGCTAACAGACGGACGGAAGGAAAACCTTCTGAAGTTAGATATATCCCATCATTTACGTTTGAGTCCTAAAAAAACGACGGATGATAGTTTTTTTTTTTATCCTGGAGTTCGAGGGGGGGGGTCATAACTTCCGCCAAGGACAGGAGTGGTCTGACTAGGCCTGCAGCAATTAGGTAATGCTAATACACTGCTTCACTTTGTCAAGCTTTCTTTTATTCATGTTTGACCTACAAAACACAAGATAGGATTTCATCTTTCCATCTCGTACTAAAAACCGCCCAAAAACTGAACCGTGCTAGCCCTTTCGTGTACAGCACAGTAAATGTGCCGAACTACAGTAGAGTTATGCTTATTTGACATTTATCTAACTGTTTCACCATCTTAGCCTTGTTACTTGCTTATAAAACAGTCAAATGGGCACAATGGCACACATTTTGGAAGAAATTCAATTAAATTTAGTTTTTTTTTTAAATTTACAAATGTGAGTCTTCTTCTATTTCAGGTGTCTGCTGATTCAAACCGCCATCATTTTGGTTGAATGCGCGTTCCTCTTAAGATGAGTCTTCACCTTCCGGAATCTGGGTTCCCAGATTTTCCGAGATTTTTTTTTGAATTTCTTCTGCGATATTTAAAAATTCCGGGAATCAGGAAGTTCAAAAGCCCCTTTTTCCGGATTATTTTGATATACTTTCGGACCGGTTCATATTCCAGATGCAATTTTACAGAAGACGTCAAAGAATAATCTGGAAGCCCAGATTCCGGAAGTTCCGATAGGTGAAGACTGGACTTGACCCCTGGTTCCCACTGTTGCGATTTCACGCAAAATTCTGCGTCATGCGACATGCGACACAAATCGTGCGACAAGCAACGCAGAACTTTGCGTTTTGTCGCAGTGTTGGATGCGTTGACTGATCAGAAATAACGCATGCGATTTTGGAAGGAAAAAACAAAGATCAGTTAATTTTCAAGACTAAAATTTGCTCTACAATGTTCAGATTGTAATCCTAGGGTGACCCCGATGAAAAATTCTTTGACTGGGTAGTAGTATGGTAGTTGTACGAAAAAGTTGCATGGAATTATATGTAGTAGTATTGAATAGTATGATTAGTGATATGTAGTAGTATGGAATACTTTGATAGACATGCCTCCGACTGGGTTAATCTTATGTAGTAGTATCAAATAGCATCCAGTTTGCTAGTAGTAGCATGTAGTAGCAACGTTGCTACTACATGCTACTTTTTCGTACTACTCCATACTACTGATTCTCGAAATTTTTTCATCGGGACTGAATGCGAAATGTCTTCTGAATAAACTTGTAATGACCGGTTTTGAACAAGATGCTTATAGGTTTTGACTGAACATTTCCTAAAACGGGAACATTTCCTAATCGCCCGAATAATATATTATCGATAATAATATTAAATCGATAATAGATTTAATAACACCAGTACACCGTGCGGTCCCATGATATCAGTCCTATCCTACCCAGTGCCAAAATTTTCTGGTATTGCCCTGATGCTAAAAGAAAAAAGTTCCAGAGGGCAATAAACAACAACTATTGTCACCCTGCGACAGCTGTTATCACCCTGCGATATTCATCGAGCACTTTTCCTCAAATACTGAATTCAACGAGCACTTTTCCATCAAATACTGAAAAGTAGAAGCTGACCTCCAAAAAAATAATTTAAAAACAATACTTTCAGTAAAAAAAGTTCTTTTAAAATTGTATAAAAATGAAAGAAAAAATAAAATAAAAGTTGAAAATGACAGAACATCTTACTCTCTTAGACAACCAGCGTATGACTTAAGTCATACCTTGTGACAATGAGAATATCACTGAAAATACAGCTTGTCAACTGAAACTTGTCCTACTATCCGTTGCTTTCCAAAAGCTAGTTATTCAGTATTGAATAAATGAAAGAACATCTTACTCTCTTAGGCAACCAGCCTATGCCCTAGATCATACCTTGTCACAATCAGATTTCCACTGAAAATACAGCTTGTCAACGGAAACAACATCCTACTATCCCTTGCTTTCGAAAAGCTATAGTTATTCAGCATAGCCTACACTGTAAACAAAAATCTTGCAGTATTTGCTACTGGGATTAATCTTGTCTTTATTGAGATAAGATTATCCCTAATTCGGATTAATCTTATCCCAATAGCGATAAGATTAATCCCAGTAGCAAATACTGCATCCTTATTCGGAGAAACTTTTTACAGTGTAGATCACTGTGTTTATTCACTTCAAAAATATCTCTTGAATTCTAACAAAGACAAAGCCAACACAGCTGATTATTGTTTACATTTGACTACCCCAACTCCTAGCGTAAGATCCATAGTAGCTTTCACGATCGCTAGATGGCATCCGAATCGCCCTCTATCAAAAAAGTTTGTTTGAAAAAGTTATAAACCTCCATCTCGGTTCATATCGGAATAACTCGATTTTTCTATTTTTCAAGTGTACTGGTGTTACAATCATTATCGCCCATGCTGTTATACGGGCGATAGCGGAAAATTTGGCCCTTGGGCAGCATCATAGGCAGATATCACCCTCGCTGGCGCTCGGGCGATATCAGCCTCCGGACCGGATCCGCGGTGACATTGGGGGAATAGGAAATCTTTTGGAAACGCTTAGAGTGGAGAGATCGGGACGAAACTTGGTGGAAAGAACAAGCGTAATTCCTAGACACGTGACTGGCAAAACCGAACCGGATCCGCCCACTTTGGTGGAGTTGGGTGGATCCGAAATTCTAGTGATACCGGTACCGCGAGTTCGGTACTTCCTGGCGTGCTAGGACGATGGAACTTGGCAGGCGTGTGAGTGACCCGAGCAGATTGACTTTAGAACAGTCGTTTCCCCGACCGAACCATCTGGGAGAGGGGGTGTAAGGAGGGTAAATCCTGAAAAGTGAGGTATGTTTTTACTTAAGAGCGGGTGACTGGATCTTAATGAAACTTGATAGATAGAAAGACTCGTGTCTCAGATCTTAAATCTTAAATCCGGACCGGATCTGGTAACATTAGGGGGAGTTGGAGGGAGGAACCAGAAATCTTGGGAAACACTTTGAGTGGATAGTTAGGAATGAAACTTGGTAGGAGGAAAAAGCAAAAGCCATATAGATACGTCACTGAACGGATCGGGGCACTGTGGGAGAGTCGGGGGGGGGGGGCGGATTTCTAGTGATCCCGCGAGTTCGGTACTTCCTGATGTGCTAGAACGATGAAACTTGGCAAGCATGTCAGGGACCCGAACAGATTGGCTTGAGAATAGTTCGTTTCTCCGATCCGACCACCGTGGGGAGAGTGGAGGGATGGGAATGCGGAATCTAGTGGCATGCATGCACAACTTTTGACCGGGTGGTCGGATTAAAATGAAACTTGATATTTAGAAAGACCTCGTGTCTCAGACGTGCCATTTTAAATCCGAACCGGATCTGGTGACATTGGCGGAGTTGGAGGGGGAACCGGAAATCTTGGAAACGCTTAGAGTGGAGGGATCGGGATGAAACTAGGTGGGAAGAACAAGCACGAAGTTCTAGATCCATCATTGACAAAACCGGACCGGATCCGGGCACTTTGGGGGAGTTCGTGTCAGGGGTCCGGATTTCTAGTGATCCCGCGAGTTCGGTACTTCCTGATGTGCTAGGACGATGAAACTTGGCAGGCGTGTGAGGGACCCGAACAGATTTACTTGAGAATAGCCGTTTCCCGGTCCAACCATCGTGGGGGAGTGGAAGGTTTGGAAATCTGAATAGTGGCATGAACAACTTTTGAACAGGTGTTCGGAGTTCAATGAAACTTGGCAAGTGGAGCGAGCTATCGTCTCAGATGTTCAAATTCAAGTCCGGATCGGATACGATACTTGTGGGGGGGACTGAGGGGGGAACCAGACAATCGCTTAGAGTCGAGGGACTTGGATGGAAATTGGTGGGGAGAAAAGCATTAAGTCTAGATACGTAACTGACGGAGCCAGATCGTATCGGAGCTCTATAGGGGGAGTTGGAGGGTTTTTTTCCGGAATGGGGAGAAAAGTATTAAGTCTAGATACGTAACTGACGGAGCCAGATCGTATCGGAGCTCTGTAGGGGGAGTTGGAGGTTTTTTTTTCGGAATGCCGGTGATCGCGAGTTAGAATAGTTCCAGATGTGCTTAGACGATGAAGCTTTGCAGGCATATTAATGACCGACCCAGTTGACTTGACAACCCGACACAGTTCCCTAGGGAAACTTCCGTTCCTGGATCCGACTATTTTTGGGCCCTCATTTGCTTCAGATGATCCGAGGCGATGCCGGAAATGCTCAGACTCAGAATGCTCAGAAGACTTGAAACTACATATCCTAATTCTAGGTCCGAACCGCATTTTTGGATGGCCGGTGTATTTTGTGACGTTCTTGTACCGCCTACTCTTAACAAGTGCCATATGAGCTCGTAGCTCTTGTTTTATTCGAAATACGGAGGAAAGTAATCTTCACTCCGGTGGGCCATGATGAATATAAGATGACTTTAGGCGCATTTCAGTTTACTCGAACGTGCGATCCCCCCGATTATTCCTTATCAAGCATCAAAGACCTCATTGCAATTCACACTTAGCTCTCCTTGCTCTTTGCATTACTTCCCACATAAAATAATTACCCCCTCCCCATTGCCCAAGGGCATTGCTTTTACTTCTAGTTCCGCAATCTCGCCATCCAAGGGGAAAGGCGAAGGATTATTATTATTCCCTAAAGAGGTGTCAAGTCGTCCTGAGAAAGAAATAGACGCGACGGAATCTTCGTCGGTTTCATGACTGATTTCCCTCAGCTTGGTTATCGATTCGGGTGCAGAGGGGGACAATCTGTTGATAACCAGGCAACAAAAAGCACCGACGTATAATAAGATCCAGACTTTTTCCGAGCAAGGCGTCCACCAACAAAGACAACTGTTAATCAGACTGGAGTAGGAGAGAACGGATTTGTTGGCCTAAAAGAACATATAGCTAAATACAAGATGAAAGTCACTTATTGTCTTTTCCAGTACATATTCTGTGAAACGGAAAGCTTCCAAGAACATAAGATTCCAAGAACAAATGCCTTGACAAGACTCCCTTATACACTTATTTTCTTTTCCGGTACATCTTCTATGAAGCGAAAAAACCTCCAAGAGGAAAAGCTTCCAATAAGAAACGCCTCGGCAAGTCTCCCTTTTTCCTCCAAAAGCTGTGTGCACTTGCTTGGTCACAGATTGTCACTTCTCGTCCGTTTCAAATTCATCAAGAAGTCTCTACTCCGCATATAATTTTAAGCCGTTTTTACGGGATCCTACAAAACGTAACGGCGAATTCGTGTCCAAAGAATGAACTTAGCTACTTTATATGAACTTAGCTATTTTCTTTTCCAGTATAATATTCTGTGAAACGGAAAAGCTTCCAAGAACAAAAGATTCCAAGAACAAATGCCTCGACAAGTCTCCCTTATACAGTCATACAACACATTGATAAAGCTAAATGTAGGATCAATGTCACTTATTTTCTTCTCTGGTATATTTTCTATGAAGCGAAAAAACCTCCAAGAGCAAAAGCTCCATAAGAAACGTCTCGGCAAGTCTCCCTTTTTCCTCCGAAAGCTTTGTGCACTTGCTTGGTCGCAGATTGTCACTTCTCGTCCGTTTCGAATGTCCGCACACCGCATATTAGTTTTTTCCGTGATCCCACACGGACGTTTGTGGCTCGAAACGAATGTTTCTGTGATGTTTGTGTGGCCTACAAGTGTGTTTCCACAAAATATTTGTGTGGCTCGAATTTGAATTTGAATTCAAATTGAGTTAAGAGCAGTTCCTGACACAACTTTTTGCGCTCTTTCTTCCTGTGACATCCAAATTTTCGTCAGATCTCTCCCTACTGAGATGTTCTAAGCATGATACTAACATTGATAGGAGTAAAGATAAATTTCAAAACTTTGAATGTGATCAACTCGAAACTACCCGATGAAAAATTTGTAGCCTGCGTAGTTGTCTGATATTTGTCCGAAAAAGTTGCGTGTATTTATGTGTAATAGTAACGAATACCATCATTTAATGTGCCTCAGACTGGGCCAATCTTAAGCAGCAGCATCCTGTCTTGCTATAGTAGCATCCAGTCTTGCTGATAGTAGCATGCAGTAACACGGTAGCCCTGACATAGAAGCATGTATAGTCGCATCAGTTAGTAATGCATGCTACTTTTTCGTACAACTTCATACTACCAATTTTGAGATAATTCATCGGGTATGGAAAAGTGAGCTATCGCCTTGGTGCAGTCAGCTCTTTAACTCGAGGTCCTTCCTTTCTTCAACTTCAATTGTCTTTGGCTCTGCCTTGGAGCCAATCCGTTTCCATCTTTTCTTCTTCTCATCTGACTATTGTTGTACATCGTACGATAGTACGATTTTTATCATCTGTTTGTTTATCGTTACTTCTTTCTGTATGGTGAGTTGAATAGGGAAGTTGAATGGCAGTCTTAAGTCTTGTGCTAAGAGATTTTGATTTTCCACGGCGTTTGACGGGCAGTCGAAGAGGATGTGTTGAGCTTTTTCAATAATGTGGCTCAATTTAGGCGCAAAATTAAAACGTAACGGCGAACTCATGTCCACCTAATGAACTTAGCCACTTTATCGATTACAAAACTGGTTAGGTAAGGTAAGGTACAATTTTATTGACAAATATAAAGAAACCTGATGTTTTTTAAAAGCATCAGACATTGTAAATATTATTAATAAAATGCTAGCCTAAGGCAAACTGAGGATCTTTCTAGCAGGACTGAAGTTCTATTTTACTGAGATTGCATCCGGATTTTATTTTTAATTTCAAAAATTTTAAATTACCGCAGAAAAGGCCAAAACGGCGTTTCCGCGAGGTTCAAATCGTGGGTTGAGTGTGTGACAACAATTCAATATCCACGACAAACACTTAGAAATGTGTGGCACACAAATGCGCTGCAGAAAAATGCCCTTAGTCAACAACTTCTACGCAGGACTTGCAGAAGTAGAAAAAAAACTTTTCCAGTAACTTAAGACGCTCACATTTTTACACTGTTCTAAACTTCAAAAATAGTATGTGCTTTCTACTACTGTCCCCATTCTCACAATTTGCTTTGCTTTGCTTTTACGCGCAACGTACAGCAATTTGGAAAAAAATGACCAATGACTGTGAAGAAACACTTCCTGGTAAATGTCAGGTTCTCGAATGTTCTATCATGGGAAAAGTTAGTGCCAGGCAGACCAACGGAGAGCTAAATAGAAAATTTTTCATTTTGGGAATGCAAATGAAATGGAGAAGCTTATCCCGTATCTACTGACCATCTTCTGAGACTGTGCTAAGGGCCTGCTTGGCTGGGTACCGCTGGGTTGGTTTTAGTTTTCTCTCCCCTGGTACGGAAATAGGAGAACTATTCTCGAGGTCATTTTTATGTCAAATGAATAGAAGAAATAGTTTTTGTTTTATCTTAGTAGTTTGTATCTTGTTGGAGCCTTGGAGGTCTCATATTTATTTATTTTATTTTTATTTTTTTTTGTGACCCGCTTTTTGGAAAACAGCGGAGTATGAGTAAATACACAAAGGAAAATACACATATTAAAACACTAACCTTATATATGAATGAGTACATATTATAAGGCTTTTTAGTATATTATTATTAAACAGATGGAAATTGCCCATTCTTTTCAGTCGTTAGGTCGAATTGTTAAACCATATCCTATAGTTTATCAGAAAGCTTACAGAAAACATTCCAGTTCATTGACAGGAAGATGATCAGAAATTTTGGGTCGTGAACAAATACTGTCACAAGACCTCAGGGAAAGCGGTCGGCATGTGGCCTGATCGTCACTAAAGGCATGTTTCCGCGATCCCACTAATTGTTTGTGGCTCAAAAAGAGTCGGTGTGTGTTTATGTGCCAACAAGACTTTCGTGAAGCGCTTTGTGTTTCAAACTCGACAAACAAGTGTCGATGCGGTATTCGATTTTGTTGCTCAAATTCGGCGGGAAATTCAAATTTCTGCAAAATATATTAGCACAAAATTGGCTAGGCTACCTTATAAAGCATATAAAAATAAAACTGAGGATTCTTTGGGAGTTGCTGTGTGTTTATGTGCCAACAAGACTTTTCTGAATCGCTTTGTGGCTCAAACTCGACAAACAAGTGTCGATGCGGTTTTTGATTTTGTTGCTCGAATTCGGCGTGAAATTCAAATTTAGCCGCAGAATATATTAGCACAAAATTAGCTACTTTATAAAGCATATAAAAATAAAACTGAAGATCCATTTGGCGCCGAATGTGAAGGACGTAAACCTGCAGTTCTATTTATTGCTGAGATTTTGCCTGGACTTTCAGGGATCGACTAAAAGGAGGAAGGGAAGGGAACACGAGAAAAGCAGGAATACATACTAAAACTAGGAAGGGCATACTAAAACGAGGAAGGCTATTCTAAAACGAAGGATGATGTCGTCAGAATTCAAGTCTGCGAAAACGAGGAAGGCTGCATCGTTCCCTTCCTCTCTTTAGTATTCCTTGAGGGGTCGGTAACTGTCAAAATTGTTAGTTCACTGTTCCCTTCCTCGTTTTAGTATCCTGACATGCGTATTGGCATAAGTTTAGTGAGAGGTCGGCAACTATCAAAATTGTGATTCACCGTTCCCTTCCTCGTTTTAGTGCTTTGAGGGATCGGCAACTAGAATTCTCGGTCCAGCGATGGGTCGGCAGCTAAGATACTTCTAGTGTACCTTAGAGTACTAAAACGAGGAAGGAAATTGGGAATTTTAAATTCTTCTTCTTGAGGGGTCGGCAACTCTCAAAATTTGAGGTTCACCAATTCTTTCTTCGTTTTAGTAGCTTGTCACGGGTAGTACCTTAGAGTACCAGATCAGGAAAGAAATTGCGAATTCTAAATTCTTTGAGGGATCTGCAACTCTCAGTATCGTAGTTCACCGTTCCCTTCCTCGTTTTAGTGCTTGAGGGGCCGGCAACTAGAATTCTCAGTTCAGCGAGGTGTTGGACACTTAAGATATTTCAAATCCACCATCTCCTTCCTCGTTTTAGTACTCTAAGGTACACTAGAAATATCCTAGTTGCAGCCTCTTGCTGGACTAAGAATTCCAGTTGCCGACCCCTCAAAGCACTAAAACGAGGAAGGGAACGGTGAATTACAATTTTGATAGTTGCCGACCCCTCGCTGAACTTAATGCCTACGCACCTCTGGATACTAAAACGAGGAAGGGAACGGTGAACTAAGAATGTTGTTAGTTGCCGACCCCTCAAGGAATACTAAACAGAGGAAGGGAACGATGCAGCCTTCCTCGTTTTCGTTTTAGGATGGTCTTCCTCGTTTTAGTAGGATGCCCTTCCTGGTTTTAGTATGTCTTCCTGCTTTTCTCGTGTTCCCTTCTCTTCCTCCTTTTAGTCGATCCCGGACTTTCATTTATGTTCAGACATTTGAAATTACCGCCAAAAAATAGAAAAAACAGCGTTTCCGCCATTTTCAACTTTTCGCTCGACTGTGTGGCACACAGTCATCTTTGCGCGACAAAAAGTCAGAAGTGTGTGGCACACAATAAAGTTGTGTCGCGTAAAACGCCTTAAAACGAACCGGAATTAGTTTGACTGACTCATCGATCCGACCTCGACGTAAGAACAGTGTGTCACAATGGCGAGAGCGAGTTGATGTCTTCTGAGTTGCGTTTTCAGGCTCGCGATTCTCAACCCGTGTTCGTCACAAGTCGTTTTTACCGAGCGCATCCAGTGCGCATCCTAACACGGGTTCCGTGTTCTGTGGCTTCAAGCGTTTTTAGCTCCCGTGTTTCTTTCGAGTTCAACACCGAATCCAAACACAAACGGACTCGGTAGAGTATCAAATCCTGCGCCGGGTTCTCTTATGCAAAACACGGGGGCTGAAAACAGATGAGAGCGCAACGTGTTAGGATTCGAGTTCAACACGATAATTGCTGAAAACGCAACTCTGGACTGCGCAAGAAAGACAGGTTTCACTGGGCACAATAAAATGTGAAATCGAAATCTGTGAAATCGAATCTTCTTGGATTGATCTTTCTCATGTATCCTATGTCAACAGTATCAGGAATGGATTCAGAAATGAGATTAGGATAGGAATATATTTATCCGTCCTTGTTTGATCTACGTCATTGTAACCGAAGGACCGGAATAAAGATCTATCCCATATCTGACGGGTTCCTGTCCAATATCTTGAATGTGGGAGGATAACAAATCAAATCGTTTAAGTTGTTCACTAACCCGGAATGCTCTGAAAATCCGCCCAGCTCGTAGACTGAAAGGGCATTTTCCTTATGAAGCCTGTGTAAACAATATCCGGGGATGGGTTCAGAAACGAAATTCTGAAGGTAATCGCCTTTTTTGATCTTACAGTCGGAAATGGAACCATCAAACCAGTTGAAACAATAAGCCGACCGAAGAAGAAACACAAAGACCGGAAAGAAACGATGGAAGCTAAGAGGGAAAGGAAGGCGGCCAAAACTCTGGCCATCGTTACTGGTGCTTTTGTTGTTTGCTGGTTGCCCTTTTTTGTCTGTGCTATTCTCATGCCCCTTTGCCCAGATGATTGCAATTTAAATGATACAATGCTGAGCGTGTTTTTGTGGTTGGGGTATTTTAATTCCACCCTCAACCCAATTATTTACACGATTTTTAGCCCCGAGTTCCGTCAGGCTTTTAGAAGGCTACTCTTAGGAAAAAGGGCCCATATGAAAAGTCGTCAACGAAGATTTCGATAAGTTTTTTTTTCGTTGTAATAGACTGTTAGACTAGCTGGACGTATCTCTGCTTGAACCTACTTTGAACTCGATTGAGCCCTTAGAGGTCACAGCCGGTAGTAAGCAGAGGTGTATCCACACTTACTTTCCTATTATTTTACTTGACGGTATGCAACCTCTTCGAAGAGCTCAATGTTGAAGTTTATTTTTACTATGTTACTCAAATATGTCATAATAAACGAAAAGACGCAACACGGGCTTTGTGGAATGTACGAAATTTTAAACGTGACCCAGGCTGTTTAGATCGTGTCTCTGGTAAATAGTGACCGATTGCGGATGTAGCGTCCAAAAGCGACCGATTTGTCCTTTAACTACAGCAGAGTTGCCTAGAACGTCACCAAACCTGTAACAGCACCGGAGAAACTACGACGGAGTTCAGACCTAGCAAACGTTCATGCACAGTAATGAGTGCAAGCGATAATTTAAATTAAATAAATAAAAATTAAAGCCACACAATCTTTTGCTCTTTCTTGTTCTGTTACTTTTGGAACCACGACGGCAAAATTAAGGCGTCCGATGTAGATCAACAGTTTCTCATTGTCTTATTTTTGTCCGAAGAATCCCACCACAAGCAAAGGAACATTCACGGTTAAACAGCGAACGAAACTGAATGAATGTCATTTCTTTCTTTGTGTTACAACAAGGCTGAAATACTCGGCTCTTCGCTGACATTTTATCGTTCCCATTCGACTGTTGTACAGGATAAACCAAAACTAAGGCAGTCCAAGATTCAGAGAAGTGTACAAAGAAACACACCTCTACTGTACATAAACGATTGATAAACGAATGAATGAATCTTTTTATTTACCCACTTCCATAAAGTAGAAATAGTGGAGTACATAGAAAAAAGAAAAAACACAACTTAAATGAGAGTACACATTTACACTTCGAACAGATTACACTTCAAACAAACGGACAAGACCGTTATTCGGAAAAAAACACCGTGATCAGTGGAAGACTTTTCAAAGAGGTTTGAAACAGAGAGAAAAGACGACCAATTAATATGCCCGGGAATACGAGTCACGCCCATCTGGGATCTAGCTCACACGTACCATGGCAGCAGAGATTTGCCTCCAGTCTACAGTAGTGACTAATACTTTAAAGGAACAGTAAACTTGACTACGCAACTTTCGGCCATCGAATCGCCCGGGGGGCTTGGATAAATATACAGGGTCTTATTGTCGACAGGCCCCCCCCTTCTTTGTCATCTCGAACCGTCTCGAACCCCCTCCTTAGTGTTCCCAAAGCTAGCTGGCAGGCCCTTTCCCCTTATGCACTGTAATTATGCACTCATGTACTGTAAAAGTTCGCGTTTTACATGTAGACTACAGAGTAACGACCTCCCCGACAAGACGGTCGGGGTTCGATTCCTAGTCGCGGCACACAAACCTTTTGCTTTTGCAAACCTTTTGCTCAAAAGTCGAATTCTCGGAAACTGCCTGGAAACTGCAATGGTCGTAACGAGAATTTTTCTTACTCTCAATATCGACTCAGGGTACATTCTTGGTATGTTAGCTAGCTCCCCGAGTCAAGTTTGAGTCAAGTTTTCTGTTCCTTTAATTTCTTCTTGAAGGTTAGAGGACCCGGCCCTATTGCTTATTTTGCCTTTTCTATTATCGCTATATAGATACGTTATGGAATTATGAGATTCTGAACACTTTTTCCTCCAAGGCGAGTTTTGCCAGTCACGCAACGTAGTCAAGGTCCGGTGACAGCTCTTTCCCACATAAGGACATGAGAAGCATCGAAGTGCTATTTTCATTTTGGAAGACATTGTCCATCAGGTCTACCTTCTGTTTTGGACTTATTTGTTTTTAACGTTTCGCGATCAGTTTTCAAATATTTTGCGTCCTGTCGCCGCGTCGGAGAGCGGGAAGGCTGGATAGAGTTGATAAGTGCTAACAAGAAAATTGGTAATTTCACGTAGAAAGTAATGGCAATTCGAAAAACGTTATTTCGAGCCATTTCATCGTGAAAAGATCACTTCTAGTAAGAGTTGTGCTTTAAGTGTAGGGGTGTAGGGGGGACACATGAGAAGCTGACTGCAAATCATTTTTTCACTTGAACGTTGTTGGAAACCCTGTGAAAATGCGTTGCTCCATTGCTGCGCTATTCTCGAACGATCATTTGTTTATTTGCGTGAAAAAGCAGACTAGTAATAGGTCTACATACTTTCAAATTATTTAGCAGCAACAACAGCATCAAATTAGATGCTGTCAACAAACGAACCTTCTAGCCTATTAGCTCTGAGACTCTACTGAACTTGTTTTGCATCCAGGACGATTGCAGCGTATTTGATTTTCTGTCTTTCACCCTGTAGCCTACACAATGAAAAGCGCATCCTACATAAAATTCAAATTGTACGTCACAGTCTACCTGTAAATTTCTTTTTGTCGGGTTCATATTCCCAGTCTCATTACGAGAAGCCTATCGTAAAAAAAAATTCCAATAGATAGATAGATGTTTATTAAAACTGAAAGCCCTAAAGGGCCATGGTTTTTACAAAAAAAGAAAAAAAAAATAACATCAAAGAATAAACTCCAAATTAATCCAACAAATAAATTTCAAATAATATAATCCAATACACACCCCTTTCTTCCTAACTCACTTTACAAAAAATGTTCTCTATGTGCCATGCCCAAACTAACCAGCCTTCCCAAATTCTTTATCCCCACAAAATTTATATCCTTCAAAATAATCTCCACCCATTCCTCACTTTCAAAACACCCCGGATAAATTTCCTGCCCCAACTCTTTTAACTCTTTACAAAAACACAGAAGATAACCGAGTCAAACTAACTAAGTATGTTCAAGTGGAAGGATAAAAGTAAGCTGGATTTCCAGCAGAACTTCAAACGGAAAGTGAAGTGACTTATTGCACTTCAAGGAAGCTGTGTAGAAACGTTCCTCATTTCAGCATCATCATTTTGGGTCGCAAATAACCTTTAGCCATCAGTATCTAGGGATGGCATCCCACTTCACGAAAACGGACTTGAGTGAATATTGGCTTTACTGACCATTAGAAAGCCAGGGTTTGACTCGAGCGTGCAAAAAAACGACCAATAGGAAGCGAGACTTATTTTTGTGATAGAAATTATAAACCTTCAAGACACATTTCTGAATGTGTCATGACTATACTAATTTATGTGGGCTATACTATATCATACTATGGCTGTACAACCAAAAATGCGTCGGAAATGTTTCCAGCAACTGGCGTGCTAAAAAAAGTTACCGAGCGCCGATAGTTCATTCAGTTATAACTTATAGTCAGTCATACTTCTATCGATGATCAATAAGTTATTCGTTTGTACTGTGTTCAGTTCTGATATAGAAATATCCGTTTTGGGATGGATTTGGGGCCGCAGTAACGCAGCAGTCTTGTAGTAACTTGGTATTTGCTTTGATGGTTTTAACACGGCTCTCTTTAGAGTGAAAAAAAACGTTTTGATCATTCAAGGACAGCTTTCTATCTACCAAAAGTAATTTCGCCGTCATTGCTTGTCTTCAATTAGTGACCGTCTCCGAGCAGGCTTCACATTAAGCCCAAATGCGATGTCGTGCTTAATTACTCTCACGCTTAGAAATCCTAGGACTATCTCGAACGACTTCCCACTTAATGACATTTTCGCAATAACAAACACCAGGGCTTGACAAGTTCTGCACGCTCTCACCTTATCGACAGGGAAATAGTGGCTGTAAAAAGCTAATGGAAAACAATTTCAAGGACCGTCATCTTCTCTCGATTTGTTCCAGATCTCACAAATGTTTATGTTGAACGAAGTTAATGGACACAAATCCCGAGGCCCATGGCAAAAAAACAAACAAACAAAATAAACACTAAAACTCGATCCTACTATTTACTGATCTACAACGCTGGTCTGTGATCCATCAAAAACTGCAAGGAAAATGCCTACAACGCTGGTCTGTGATCCATCAAAAACTGCAAGGAAAATGCACATTTTTCACACGCAGACCAATTCATCTTTCATTACATTTTTCGATTCAGTTATAACTTATTCACGATAATAGAAATGCATAGCAATTATAACGCTGGCATGTCGACACCAGAGGCGTTACTACTAGGGGGGGGGGGGCGCAACCCTACCTAATGTTGTCGGTCAGTCGGTAAAAAAGACCGAAGAGCGATTTTTGGTAAAAACAGACAATTTTGTTCTTAGAAATAGTCGTTCTTTCTTAAAAACAATCGATTTTTTCTGAAAAAGTCGTTTTTTCTTAAAATCAGCCGATTTTCGTCAACACAGTCGTTTTTTTCTCAATAATAGTCGTTTTTATCCGCCAAAACAATCGGTAAAAATGATCAGCCGGTCGGTAAATACCTTGCCCCCCCCAAACATTTTGGCTAGTAACGCCTCTGGTCCGCACTACAATACAGAAGGAACAAGAAACTGTGAATGATATCAGGGCTTGTCGTTGTAAATTGCTCAGATGAATGGGCATGAGGCTCGGCAAGTTTTTGCACAGAATTGTGTTCACAAGTGCCTCTGGCTCTAACTTCATACGCACGCACACCCAGAGGCGTTACTAGCCAAAATGTTTGGGGGGGGAACAAGGTATTTACCGACTGGCTGGTCATTTTTACCGACTGTTTTTTTCGGATAAAAACGACCTATTATTGAGAAAAAAACCACTGTGTTGACGAAAAATCGGCTGATTTCAAGAAAAACCGACTATTTTTAAGAAAAACCGACCGTTTTTCAGAAAAATCGATTGTTTTTGAGAAAAAACGACTATTTGTAAGAAAAAAATCGACTGTTTTTACTAAAAATCGCGGCGCTTCGCGCCGACTCGGCTCTTTTTTACCAACTGACCGACAACATTGGGGGGGGGCGGCCCCCCTCCCCCCCTAGTAGTGACGCCTCTGCGCACACCATCCATCGCACTCGCGCACTAAAGGAATAGAACTCTCATCATCCCTTCCTCGCGTAGGATATATTAAGTACTACTCTTCCCTTACCAGCATATTTTCGCCGGGCCCTAGTGGTAAAATGTCTGCCCTCATTTTAATTACAGATTTACTTTCTTCACTTCCCATGCAGTCCCGGTTTAAACTCGACGTAATTTTGGCTCCCATCCAAGTTGATGACGAGCACTGTGAACATTTCTGTAGAGTTGCTCAGCTACGTCTGGGGAGCCGCCGACGTACGGATCTATCAGGATCTTGTCAAGTCCTTGAAGAATAAAAAAATATGGCACTGCTTACATTTTTCTACCACCAGTCCAGAGCCCTCAGGCAGGTAACGGGAGTCGGTGTCTGCTTTTTGTAATTTAGCAAAAAAAAAAACTTTACTTTTGATGATTCATCTATTTAACTTACTCTAACTTGTAGAGAATAGACAAGCAGACTTGGAAACGAAATAGTACCGACTATACTTTTTACACATTACACATTTTACCACTATGTTTCCATTAAATTTTTCCATACCTTCCATTTTCGTTTCCATTTCCTTTCCATTTACCACTTAGGTCCCTGGACTAAACTTGGCCTATTAATAACCCCTGGTCTAAATTTGGTAATTTAGCTAAGAACAAACTTGAATTTTTGATTCATATATAAAGTGCTTTAACTTTACAAAATAGACAACCAGACTTGGAAGTGAAATAGCACCAACTATACTTTTTCCTTATTATACACTTTACCACTTTGTTTCAGTTTTTTTGGGATCCCAAAACGTTAGTGACGGATACCTATGACATCGCAAAAGTTGTCCGTCTGTCCGTCTGGCGCACGATAACTCTCGAAGGCATTGACTATTTTGATGAAACTTGGTGGGAGGATCCTTCGGGTCAAAGTACAAGTCAAGTTCGAAGATGGGCTCTGTAGTCCTATATTTGAGGGTGGGGGAGGGGTTTTAAATTAAGGGGTACAAAAAATATTTTTTGAAAGCTATTTAGATAGTTGATTTAGGTTAGGGGTAAGGAGACACGCTGAATCCGAATATGAAAGTTATTTTCTCGCCGGACAAGTAGTTCGCCCGGAATCCGGTTAAAACCGGAAAGTTTGTTAAAAGTAAAAGTTTTATTTGAAGTTGATTAGATGTTCGGTTTAGGGGCAAGAAAAAACGCTGAAGACGATGGTGAAAACCATTTTCTCGCCGGACAAGTAGTTCGCCCGGAATCCGGCCAAAACCAGAAAATTTGTCAAAAGCAAAATTTTTATTTGAAGTTGATTAGATGATAGATTTAAAGGTAAGAAAAGACGCTGAATCTGTATATGACAATCATTTTTTAACCGGACATATAGTTCGTCCGGAATCCGGTTGAAACCGGATTTTTTTTTTTTAGAAGTTAAAGTTTTATTTGAAGTTGATTAGATGTTTTTTTATAGGGATAAGGAGATACGCTGAGTTCGTTTCTGAACTATCTTTTGTTTTTGCTGGGCAAGTAGTTTGCTCGGAATTCGGCCGAAACCGGAAATTTGGCAGAAGTAAACCAGGAGGTTTCGATCAGTATCGTCAAAATAGATATGGCTTATACCGGTATATCTGAACTTGTTGAACTTTATTTTAACAGTAAAAATCTTCAAGGAATCTGACGAAGACTGAATGGCGAAGACAAGACCCAATTGTTTGGATCAAATGTTAGATTTTTGGGATCCCATCGAAACCTTTGGTCTTGTTTCCATTCGTTCCGTTTCCATGTCCTTTCCATTTACTATTTAGGCACCTGCCCGGGGCTTTTCGAAGGGGTTCTAGACAAAAGTTCCCCAAAACACCAGTTCTTACTTTGACCATTTCCCCACCAGTGTCAAAACAAATGAAGTCCAAAACAGAAGGTAGACCTGATGTCAGACGATGTCTTCCAAAATTAAAACAGCACTTTGAAGCTTCTTCTGCAACTTAGCCACGAGAGTGCCCATCCTTGTCTTGGCTCTGGCAGCCTCCTCATCTTTCTTTTTTTTTGCAGGCCCAAAAGAAAGATGGGGCCTTGTTTGCTCACTGTCAAGTTTTTTTATGTTTTTTGTTTTGTTTCATAGCTCATAAGCCCGCGCGAAAAACAAAGAAGGAAAGGAGCCCTGTTCTAATTCTTCTTCTCCTTTTCAAACATCCTGTAGAACCGTGTCTGAAGAAGCTTCCTCAGGTTTCCGGGGCATACCCCTTCCAACACTCCTTACGGATTAGTTATTTTTTTTGCCGGAAGACGCGCCATTATAAACAACGACTCGGTACTTCTTGGTGTACGTTTAACCAGGTTTGTTTGGTTATTTTCAATTCCTTTTATGTCTGCTTCTTAGGCCTGGCCATGTTTATAGTTTATAAGATAACTTATACCAAAATCTGACGTGTGGTTGTTATTGTTTCTCTAGCGTATCTGTTGGCTATTCGTTATCGGATTTTAGAAAGCGCGTATTCTAAACCTGAAATCCGTTGCTACGTCATGATAACTTTTCAAAGAATGAGGAGAGAGCCATCTATCCAGAAGAGACCACTTTAATTTTATAGCACCCGCCCTCTATTACCATTGTGCCGCCACAAACACCGCCAACGAACGATCAGGCGCCAGTGCACATCTCTCTGCATATTCATAGGTAACAAAACAAGAGCTGGAAGCCCATATGCTACTTGCAAGGCTTGGTAAAAGGATGAAAGTAGGAATTCGCCAATTCGTGGATTTGTTGTGAAAATTTGTAAGCAAAACCCTTGAGATAAGAATGACAATGGCCTTTTTTGCACTTAGCTGTGATGATGCGCACTTTCAGGACGCTAGAAATTCATCTGAAATCAAAACCATTGATGCAAAAGGATCCTGGGCCCTTTAGGATCATGCATAATATGGTTTGGACTGTTCGGTAAGACGCGCATTTTAAGGTTGCTAGAAATTCATTTCTAAATAAAAACCCTTGAGGCAAAAACGATCATGGGCTCATGAGGATCATGAAAATGTAGATTTTGCTTAAAAGTATTTTTCGTACTTTGAGGTTAAGATGAGTACTTTAAGGAATGGTCGGATCTGGGAAGTGACAATTTCCAAGTCAATTTGTCAAGTCTCTAATGTTCAACCAAAGTTTCATCGTCCTAGCACATCTGGAAGTACCTGACCGGAATTCCAGACCCCCCCCCCCCCCTCCAACTCCCCCCAGAGTGACCGAATCACTCTGTATGCAGTGTACATTGATAGCCTATCAAAGCGTCTGTCGACGTCTAGTTTTGGTTGTCATATTGGGGGTAAGTGTTTCGACATACTCTTTGCGGACGACCTTGTAGTACTAGCGCCTAGTGTGTTCGGTCTGAATCAACTCCTAAAGATATGTGATTCTTTCGCAGTGGAGCACGATGTACTTTACAATACGAAGAAAACTTTTGCGATGGTTTTTAATAACAAGCGGCATAAGCTACCGAAATTAAATGTTTTACTATCGGGTCGACGCATTGAGTACATCTCAAATTTCCGTTACCTTGGTTACATCTTACATCCTACGGGATGACACCAGAGATGATTCGCATGTAGCAGACCAAATTGCTAGTCTCTTCAAGCGTGGGAACCTACTACTTCGAAAGTTCTCGACTGTTGGTCCGGGAGTGAAGCTACGTTTGTTCAAGACGTATTGCTACCAGGTGTACGGTCTCGAAAATATTTCAAATTGTCCTGATGGAGTGTTGGATCGCCTAAAGATTGCGTATAACAAGGTTTTTCGCCGCATGTTTAGACTGCCTATATTGTGTAGTGTCAGTTCTGAAATGGTTACCCGAAATTGTTCGACTTTCCAGGAAATTCTTCGAAAGGCCAAAGCGTCTGATTGAGTCGGAAAATGATCTGATTGCTTTTATTGCTAGTCATGTTTACCATGACTTACCATCATGGAAAACCATCTACCGGACGCCCTGGCCAAACCGTAGTTATTGTTTGTGTTATTTTTTTGTTAGCGTGTAGATATATGGCTTTTGCTGAAATAAAGTGATTCATTTATTCAAAGTATTGTTTGTACTTTAAGAAATTCACTTGTAAGCAAAACCCTTGAGGCAAAAATGATCAGGGGCCCTAATAGGAGATCATGAATATATACCGTTTGAGTTTTTTTACTTTTCGGTTAAGATGCGCACAATTCATTTTTAAGAAAAAACCTTATGGCACAGAGATTCATTCAGGGAGCTAGAAATTAATTTTTAAGCAATCATGGGCTCATGGGATCATGAAAATGGATATTTAGATTAAAAGTATTTTTTTTGTGTTTTGCTGTTAAGATGAGTAATTAAAGGGAAGGTCGGATCTGGAAAGTGACAATTCTAAGCCAATCCTAGCCTTGGCCAATCCTAGCCAATTCTAAGCCGTCCTACCACATCTGGACGTACCCTAACTCGAGAACAGTGGACCACCCCACCGATCGAAAAGTGATCGGTATATGGCACTTGATCGGAGCTGCAAGGGCCACAAAAAGTTAATGCTTTATCAGTGCTAAACAACTGGGTAGATTCTTAAAGTTCTCCATCAGACATCGGTGTAACAGACAACACTTCGGATGTTATCTGTTGTGTTTACAAACGTTATTCATGAAATGTTATGCAGAAGAAGCTTTGTCAGGAAGAGTCGATAAACGGCCAAAAAATCATATACTGACTTTTTTGTTTGTCGTCATGATGTCGGAAAAATCGGCAGATGCTTTTCTGCGGTTTTTCGACTCTTCCTGATGGCAACCCTTATTATGCATAACATTTTGAAACACAACAGAAAACATCCGAAGTGTTATCTGTTATGCATTATCTGTTGAAACCACACATCCTCTTGTATCTGTTATGAAACTTCTGACAGTGCAACCAAGGTTCGCGCTATCAACGGTAGATGTATCTTCCGGGACCAACGCACTACCACCCCCACAGTGCCTGGATCCAGTCCACTTTATAAATGTTATTATATGGGCTATGTCCGTAGTTACGTCCTAAGCTAGCGACAAGATTTTAGGGAACTTTTCCAACTCCCCGAAAAGCGACCGGATCCTGGTCTGACCAAGGAACATTTAGTACATTTTCTCTTTCCAATTATGAAACTTTTGGGCCGCCAACACATGGGTCACGCCATCCTTTCAGACGAGGCGGGAGTGCCCCTCTCTTAATTGAATTAGTGAACATTCACGACCGTAGGCTAAATCTCTTTGTTATGAACAAAGGATGAAGTTAACTTTAAATCTCCAAAAGCTCATTGTTTGTTGATTGAGCCCAACTTCACAGCACCGAGGAAAAGGTGCGGGGGCCATCCTGGCAAAAATCAGAATTCCGAGAAATGCGCCGCTTTGTCTGTCTATTGTGGAGCTACTGTCGAGCTTCAGCTTGTTCTTCACTGCTTTTTCGAAGATTGAGTTGCTACTCATTCGAGGAGTCATTGACACGGCAAAAACGGGTGGGGGGGAGAAACCATTAGGCTATTTTGACGATGGGAATGACTACTGTGAACACCACTGTAAATTTCTGCATAACTCACGCAAGCCAATATTATTCAAGAACAAATACGCAGGACAAACATTTCATCCGGCCGGAATCCGGCCCAGGCCGGAAATTTGAAACTATTTCTGGAGTCAAGTAAAAGTTCGATCTGGGGGAAAGGAGGAATTTTCTTGCCAGAGATGTAGCTACCAGAATCTGGCCAGTCCGAAGTTTGGTACAATGTCAGATGTCAGAATCCGCACTCTAAGCAAGCTAGTTGAATCTAGCAGGAAATACCCACGCCCACGTTCGTCACTGAATTGTGAATAAACAAAGATTGCACAAGCAAAAGTTAAATTTACAGGTAAAGAAAACGAAGCCGTGAAGTTCTTTCCGCATTCGGCAAGCGATGACATCAGCTTACGACTGCCTTGCTTTTTGGATAAAGATCGACTAACAACATACCGGCCCGACGAAGACCAAAGGAATCTTGGAGGTCTTGTCCCCAGACGAGCCGAGAACGACAACATATGAAGATAGCATAAAAAACAAGAGCTGTAAGCTCATATGGCACTTGCAAGGCTTGGTAAAATGATGAAAGTAGGAATTCGCCAATGCGTGTGTTTGCTGTGATCATTTGTAAGCAAATCCGACTGTTCTTAAGTGAAAATTGTTAAGTCCCTGATACGCCTGCCAAGTTTCATCGTCCTAGCACATGTCTAAGCGTCTTGTCAGGATCACCGGAATTCCGGAACCCTCCCTCCAACTCCCCCACAGTACTCGGATCCGGTCCGGTCTTGTCAATTATGTATTTATGGCTTGAGCTTGTTCTTCCCCCAAAGTTTCATCCCGATCCGTCCACTCTGAACATGTCAAAGAATTTCCCCCCCCAAACTCCCCCCAAAGTCACCGGATCCATTCCGGACTTGAAGTGTGACGTCTGAGACACGAGATCTTTCCAAATATCAAGTTTCATTAAGATCCGGTTCCCCGTTCAAATGTTATAAATACGTCAACATTCCGGATTCCCCCTCCCTCCCTCCCCCCCCCGGTGGGATCGGATCGGGGAAATGACTATTTCCAAGTTAGTTTGGTCGGGTCCCTAATATGCCTGCCAAGTTCCATCGTCCCAGCACATGTGTAAGTATCTTAAGTCGGGATCACCGGAATTCCGGAACCCTCGCTCCAACTCCCCCCACAGTGCTCGGATCCGGTCCGGTCTTGTCAACTATGTATCTAGGGCTTGTGCTTGTTCTTCCCACCAAGTTTCATCCCGATCCGTCCACTCTGAATATGTCCATGATTTCCGACTCCCCCCCTCCAACTCCCTCCAAAGTCACCGGATCCATTCCGGACTTGAAATGTGACATCTGAGACACGAGGTCTTTCCAAACATCAAGTTTCATTAAGATCCGATTCCCCGTTCAAAAGTTATAAATACGTCAATATTCCGGATTCCCCATCCCTCCACTCCCCCCACGGTGGTCGGATCGGGGAAGGGAGTATTTCCAAATTAGTTTAGTCGGGTCCCTGATATGCCTGCCAAGTTTCATCGTCCTAGCTCATCTGGAAGTACCGTAACTCGAGATGAGTGGCCTGACAGACCGACCGACCGACCGACAGACAGACCGAAAAGTGATCGGTATATGGCACTTGAGCGAAGTTGCAAGTGCCATAAAAACTTGGTCTTCCTACTTTGGCGTGCCGTATGTCTATCTTCAGTTTACCATAGATCCATCCTACCAGATTATCAATCGCCCAGTGGTACTCAGCCTAACACTCGACTAACAAGACCAAAGGTTTCGATGGGATCCCAAAAATTTAATATTTGATCCACATAATTTGGTCTTGTAGATATCCGGTCTTCGCCCGACTCCTTGAACATTTTTACTATTAAGATTTAGAAACAGAAGAAGGTCAATGGTTATAGTAATCATCTGAGAAAACCAAGTTCAGATATGGATTCACCATGTGTGTATTTACCCATAGGCTCGACCTTTCCCTTGACCCAAACAGTCCTTACACCAAGTTTCATCAAAATATCTCATTCCTTTCGAGAGTTATCGTGATTACAGACGGGCGGACAGATGGACAACTTTACGAAGGTATCCCTCCACTTACGTTTTGGGATGCCAAATACTCAAAAAGTAAATCGACTTCAAAGTACCCCGGCCCTAGTACATATTCGTCTGACCGATATTTGTCATCATTCGTGCCTTATTTATTTCCCATTTTAACTCTTGGTGTATGGCTTGTATTATATTAAGTAGGTCTATTCTACTCATTATTATCACATACTGTATACACTGTATACCTCATTGCTTTGATATGTGTTACGTCATGACGATCCTCTGCTAGCCATACTCTGATGAGCTAGGCCTATTATGCAAATAAAGAATATATTTATTTATTTCTACCCTCTCCTCCCCTCCCGCCGTCCGTTTGTCAGTCGGAGAGTTCCGTCCGATTCTGTACATTCATCCAGTCAGGTTTACATGTTTTTTTAAACCATCATCTTTGGGACAGTTTTCGTAAACAGTTTTAACAAATTTGTTTTTCCTGTATTTCTGTCAATAGTAAATATTTAGTACGACTCTGACTCCTTCTCGACCCATAGGGTATTTGGCCAAATAAAGATTGAAAAGGGAACTTGAAGGAGAAACCAAATGATGAAGATCCAGATGAGGGATCAACGCCACGGATCGAAACGAGTATGGGTAAGGTGAATGGGTAAGGTAACCAGTGATCAAACTAACCAAGAGACTCCGGACGAATTTCTGGTGATGCTTCGCGGATGCTAATCGATCCAACTCATAATTACCCTTCACTATTTTCTGTATTTTTTCTAAAAAGAGTCATGATTAAGCTTTGTTTTTGGGATAGGTTGTTCGTCTGTCCGTCAGTCGGTCATTAAGCACGATAACTCTCGAAGGGAATGAGATATTTTGATGAAACTTGTTGTGAGGATTCTTTGGATCAAGGATAAGGTCGACTTCGTAGATGGGCTCTGTAGCCCTACATTTAGGGGTGGGGGATGGGGTTCAAATTAAGGGGCAAATAAAATATTTTTAAACAGCTAATCTGATAGTCGATTATGGAGTAAGAAAACATGCTGAACACGACGATGAAAACCATTTTCTCGCCGGACAAGTAGTTCGTCCGAAATCCGGCAAAAATCGGAAAGTTTGTTGAAAGTAAAAGTTTTATTTGAAGTTGATTAGATGTCCGATTCAGGGGTAAGACGACATGCTGAACACTGATGTGAAAAGTATTTTCTACCCGGACAACTAGTTCACCTGGAATCCGGCCAAAACCGGAAAATCTGTTAAAGGCAAAAGTTTTATATGAAGTTGATTAGATAACAGATTTAGGGGTAAGAAGAGACGCTGAATCTGAATATAATTCGTCCGGAATCCGGGTGAACCCGAAAATTTTGTTATAAGTTACAGTTTTATTTGAAGTTGATTAGATGTTCTTTATAGGGATAAGGAGATTCGCCGAATTCGTTTCTGAATTTTCTTTTTTTGCTGGACAAGTAGTTCGCTCGGAATTCGGCCGAAACCAGAAATTTGGCAGAAGTAAAGCAGGAAGTTTCGATCAGTATCATCAAACTAAATATGGCTTATAGAGGTATATCTGAACTTTGTTTTCTCAGGTGATTAGCCTGGCGAAGACAAGGCCCGATTGTCTGGATCAAATATGACATTTTTGGGATCCCATCGAAACCTTTTTGGTCTTGTTTCTTTTGGTTTCACGTTCCATATTTATTTTTCGCTTGTGTTCGCCGTTTCCATGTCCTCTTTGCCAATATATAACGCACAAAAAAAAACAAGTTAGAAGTCATATTGTACAACGTTCCCCCTTCGCATGTTCCTTTGTCAGTTCACTTAGTGGATTTCCTGCAATTCACGAGTACCGAACAAGAAAGCTCAACAATTCAACTAATCCGTACGGAGCTAGTTGTGATCTTGACCAGAGGCGTGACTAGCCAAAATGTTTGGGGGCAAGGTATTTACCGACTGGCTGGTCAGTTTTACCGACAGTTTTGACGAAAAAAAAATGACTGTTCTGAACGAAAAATTGACTGAATTTCCAAAAAACAGACTGTTTTCAAGAAATATCCGACTATGTTTAAGAAAAAAAACACTGCTTTGTAGAAAAAATCGATCGTATCCAACAAAAAAAATCGACTGTTCTAACGAAAAATCGCGGCGCTTCGTGCCGACTCGTTTATTTTTTTACCGACTGGCTGACAACTTTGGGGCCTCCCCCCTCCCCCCCAGACGTGACGCCTCTGATCGTGACGATACGCACAGGAATTCCGGTCCACGCCCAGACACAAATCCTCAATTTTTGGGCACAGTCATCTAGTGTTGGAGCATGCCCCAGCGTATGAGGACCAGGGGCGTCACTATGGGGGACTCCCCCCCCAAAGGTCTTGAGAAAGTAGTTTCGTCGGGCGAAGCCCGGCGAACGTTCACTTGTTTTTGGGTGCGGAGCGCCGGCAAACCCAGAAGAAATAAAATTTTGCATACTTTTTGCTGGGCGTCGGTCGACTCGTCGGAACATCGGGTTCTTTTTATACATAAGATATTCAATTTTGTATGCTTTCGTCGGGCGTTGGTAGACTCGTCGGCACATTGGGTTATTTTTATACGCAAGAAATGACAAGACATTTGTCGGGCAAAACACATTAACTTTTGTATGCTTTTGTCGTGCGTCGGTCGACTCGTTGGCACATCGGGTTCAGTTGATCTGTGATAAATCAATTTCAGCAAACATTGGTCGTGGTCGTGGTCCGCAACCCGTGGTCCGCAACCCGAAAGTTTAACTTTTGTCGGCAAATCGGCTTCTATTTACATGTAAGAAATGAAGCTCTTTACAGCCTTTGTCGGGCAAAACAAATACGAATTCAAATTCTGAATGCTTTAGTTGGGCGTCGGTATTCTTGTCGTCCCATCGGGATATTTTTATTCGCGAGAAATCGAACTCTTCAAACATTTGTCGGGCGCACCCGGAAAGCTTAATTCCGTTCGTAAACTTTTTTCCAATCCCGAAAGTTAGGTCTCGTCGGCAAATCTAGAATTTTCTACACACAAGAATCAACTTTGTGCCTATACTTTCTTATGGATGGCCACTACTTTTCTGAGGGAAAGATCTGTGATTTCACTTTTATTTGGGATCGCTCATCAGCGTTTCCATAAAATTTCGCCTGCGGCGCATTTCGTATTTTCTATTTGGAAGAATGGTGTTTCTTTTAGTTGGCGTCTTAGAATTGAAATTCCTAGGGGTTGAAAACACATTAAAAGCTAGAACTTGTAAAGTATAGGTATAGAATAGCCTAAAATTTTCCGGAAAAAAAGACAGATTAGAAAAATTTCGCATGCGACGCTTGATTTAACTTGTTCTGGGTTCAGTCGTTGGAAAGCTTCGCTTTTAGCGAAAGATGAAAAGAAAAGCCGAATATGTAAATTTGAATATACGAATTTATATTAAAGGGATAATCTCAACTAATGCATTACAGTTAGTTTTACACAAATTTCGCCTGCAGCGCAGCTCGTAGTTTCATTTAGTTGGCGTTTAAGATCGAAATTCTTGGGGTTCGAAACACCTTAAAAGTTAGAACTTGTAGTTCAAGTTCAAGTTCAAGTTCGTTTTATTTGTGCACTAAATCAATACATAGTTGGCTAGGTCTATAGAGAGGAACACTCGAAGATACTAGGCCTAGCCAGGGACATACACTATATTAAATAAACCGTATTATAGAAAAGCTAAATTTTTCCAGAAAAAAGGCAGTTTTAGAAACTTCGCCTGCGGCGATTAATGAACCTGTTCTGGGTACAGCCGTTGGAAGCTTCGAAAATTTTTCCAGACAATAAAGGCAGATTTTAAACATTTCGCCTGCGGCGAATACTTTGTTCTACGTAGCCTACAGTCGTTGAAAGCTTCAATTTTTTGCGAAAGCTGCAATGAACACCCGAATATGTGAATTTAAATTTAGGAGTTTACATTTAAGGACTAATATACGACGTTGCCGCAAAGTCGGCACATTTTTTAGTCCGTCGGCACAAACTCGACTCCCCCCCCCCCCCCCAAAGGTAAAAGGCTAGTGACGCCCCTGATGAGGACCTTTGCTCATACTTAGGGGCACCGTGCCCTGCAGCAAGGCTCAAAAACATATTTCCATTTAGATTTGCAATTCAACATATTATCATTGGATTACTAAGTAAATAAGTAAGTAATTTCTTTCTAACCCGCCATTTGAAAAGCGGAGTATGTAAAATAAAATAAAAGAATTAAATAAAACACAAATACAATACAGAATGTTTCATTCATCGTCCAGAAAATAATGTAGAGTGTCATGCGCTGGCTGGGCCCAGTTGTATATGATTTGTGGCAGAGCCGACGAAATTCCCAAAAGTGTGACGCTTGCATCTTCGACTTGGAAGGGCTCCAACTATTACTACTGTGCACTTGCGCTAGGCCATGGTGCCCCAAAGTGTGCTCATACGTTGTCGCACTGTGGTAAAAAAAATTAAGACTTTGCCGCAAGGTGTGATTGGTGTGCGCACCGTACGCAGCGAACTCCCACTCGATGCTCAGGGAACGCAGGTCACTATAACCGGAAGGCACTTGGGCGAATTTATAGCGCTTTTTGCACCCCTTACATCTTGTATTGTTCCGGTGTTTATCACATTCTTCGAAAAAAAGACCTTAAAGCTTTGAAGACGTGTTATTATAATCATTGTCAATTTTTGATGTACCTTCCTCGTTCCTGCTGCGAACACAAATTAGTTCAGAAGTTCGGCGTCCAAGATGTCATTCGTTCACTACAGAAAACGTCAGCGTCACTACTGTTTTCATCTCGTCATCCTGGTCATCGAGTACATGATGTTTTTCATAAATTTTTCAGGCCCAGTTATAAATTATGTCTAAATTTGTGTGTTTATTGTTATTTATCCTGTGTTGTTTTTTGTTGTTCTTTTTACTCCGCTATAACCTTGTGTATTTGGCGGGTGACAAATAAAATATATATATATATATATACAGACGAATCTTTGCACAGCACATTAAATTCAACGATGGTATGGGAAATCCAGCAAAAACTTACAATCCTCGACCGCAAAATCCAACCATCTGTGTGCACCTTGAGTACTAAGCTCGGCTTAAATTACTCAACACAACCGAAGATTTTTTTTTACAGCACATAGATTTTAGTTGATGACGGTGCTGGAAATGGTGGCAGCCAGTCCGCGATAGACTATACTTATCGTAATTCTCAATGTTAAAGGGTCGTCACGTCAAGCATATAGGGAGTTGGACCGCAAAATCCAACCATCTGTGTGCACCTCGAGTACTAAGCTCGGCTTAAATTACTCAACACAACCGAAGATTTTTTTTTACAGCACATAGATTTTAGTTGATGCCGGTGCTGGAAATCCTTGCAGCCAGTCCGCGATAGACTATACATATCGTAATTCTCAATGTTAAAGGGTCGTCACGTCAAGCATATAGGGAGTTGGACATCGTCATCGGTACTTGTATCTACTCCTCCGTCATGCCGATCACGGGCATCTTTCATTCTCGATCACGGACAAAAAAGCTGAGCGGCAAACGTCGGTTCTTTTTACGCCTTACGGATCCATCACAGGAACTATGGTAAAGATTATCTGATGTTCCTTCACAGGCGATGCTGTAATCTATACCACACAAGGTTTAGCTTTGCTTCTACTTTTAGCTGCATCTCCAATCTTTCACGTCTCATAAGGACTGAACCTATAACCAATCTTCACATAGTCAGGAAATTAGGTCCTCTGAGGCATAACGTTAGAAAACTCTGTTACCATAACGGAGTTATGTTCCTCGATGGGCAATGCTGCAGAACAAGTCACGTCTGTAGCTTCATCTCGAACGCTGTAGTGCTCGTCACTGAGACTTTGACTAGGGTAAACAAGGGTAGAAAGCACCTTTAAAGTGGCACTCAAAATACGCTGTTTGTGTTTAGAATCAACTCCTTCCGGTATTTTGTAATGCCAGCAATACTTTCCTTTCATGAAAGTGCCTTCAACACTGAAAAAATCACAAATGCATTGGCTTCCTTCAGTTTGCCACTCGGATTTGGCTAACTACTTTGCTCGCCACCCCGACGCAGTTCGGAGACGCCGGGATTCTCAATTTCATGCCACTCAATAAAGAATCATTGAATAATTAGAATGTAACATTTGTGAAGTTTCCAACATAAGCATGTAACAAGTTCATCCTAGAGAATACTTTCAGTGTCTCCTTTCATTTTTATCGTCGTTCTTGCTTGAAATTGGTGGGGCAACAAGGTTTCATGCCTGAATTCTTGGCTGGTACTGATGTTGACCCACAAGTTGGGGTAGGTTTGTGTCAACCAGAAGCTGTAAATTGGATTCGGACTACTATGTCCAGGTTGTGATGCTTTCACAAATTCGTACTGTTTGCTAGCGACATTTTCGCTACTATAACTTCCCCAGGATCGTGGCTAGTCTGGTCGTTGCAACTAAAAGGCGATTGCCTCCGGCAGACCCTGTACATGACCGTTCCGCTGGACCGGTTCTGGACTCGCTCACCAGTTAAGAAGTTCCGGAGCTTCTTGCCGACAACTGCTTTTACCTGAAAGAAAGTCGAATAATTAGGATTAAGCGGGTTAACTTTGACGTTTCAAAATACTTATACGAACTTTGTTCTGCAAACTGTGGAATAAATAGTCCAATAATTTAAATTAAGCGTGTTAACTTTGACGCTTCAAAACGCTTATAAGAGTTTTGATCTGGGGAGTAGTCAAATAATCAAAATCAAGCGGAAATTAACTTAGACGGTCACTTACAGAGTGCCAACTTTGACTCTTCAAAATATTGACACGAACTTTGTGATGTAAAGTGGGGAATAGTCCAATAATTTAAATGAAGCGTGTTAACTTCGATACTTCAAAACAGTAATAAGAGATTTGATTTGTGGAGTAGTCAAATAACTGAAACTAAGCAGGGTGACTTTGATGCTCAAACACAGATAAAAATTTTGTGATGTAAATTTATGAAGTAGTCCAATGACTGAAATTAAGCAGGTTAACTTTGACGCTTGAAAACACTGATAAGAATTTTATTGTGTAAACTTGTGGAATAGTCAAATAATTGCTTTGACGCTTCGCTAGGAGAAGGACCATGCAATTACAATTATTGCTTGAATAATTATTCAAGCAATAATTGTCTTGAAGCAACCTTCAAGACATCAGAAACAAATACAAATTTGCTGATGATCTTTCAATCAATGTACTCCGCAAGTTAAGCGACCCGACAGGCGAAGATCCTCTGGTTTCGACGATTGAAACACTGACAAGTGATGCCGAGGATGTCAAGCTAACGCTCAGTACAGAGAAGAGCTCCATCCTCAGGTTTTGCTTCCTGAAAAGAGAAGTACCGTGTATCCAGAGCCTTGGGCTATCTACAGTAAACTCGGTAAAAATCCTTGGCATTCACATTGACAGCGACTTGAGCTGGAAAACCCAAGTAAACAATATAATCAAGAAAGGCGGGTTACTTCTTCAACTATTTGCGGTGGTTCGACGATTCTCCCAGGACCGGAAGGTTCTCTTAACAGTGATATGCCTGTCCGGTATGGCATGCAGCATTATCACAGGATCAGACGGACAAGCTTGAAGCACTACAAAAGAGGGTCTGCCAGATCATCTTGGGTAGCCAATATAAGGACAACGAGTCAAGTCTGGAAACGCTAAGACTGCAAACGCTTTCCAGCCGCAGGCACTGCCTACTGATGGACTTTGGCAAGAAATGTCTTGCTTCCCCGTTACATCGAAGCATTCTGCCAGACTTCGTGGACAAAGTAGTGACAAGAAGTCGCCCAAATACAAGACTGAAATCAAAGCTGAGTGAAGTTGAGCAGCTACAAACGCCTCCTTGCAGGACAAGCCAAAGCCGCTATGAGAAGTCGTTTGTGCCTTATTTCGTTCAGAATTTTAATGAAGAAAAATTGACTGCCGACTGAATTAAATTGTAAATATAAGATTTGAGTAATTGTAAATATATATTTTTGATTTAGTTTATTTATTTATAACTGTCAATATTTCTGTTTAATCTCAATTGTGCGTGTTGTGTGTTTTGTATCATTGTCTTCTTTGTGACGCGTCCAAACTATCCTTTTATGATATTGGCAAGAAATAAATTGATTGATTGATTGATTGATAATTATTAATTGCTTGATAATTGATAACTATTATCGTGAATATTATACAACTCTTATGTTTGTCTGGTTTTTGGGATCCCCAAAACGTAAGTGGAGGGATACCTATGACATCGCAAAAGTTGTCCGTCTGCGTCTGTCCGTCCGTCCGTCTGTAAGCACGACAACTCTCGAAGGGAATGAGATATTTTTTATGAAACTTGATGTGAGGATCGTTTGGGTCAAGGAAAAGGTCGAGGTCGTAGACGGGCTCTGTAGCCCTACATTTAGAGATGGGGGAGGGGGTTTAAATTGAGGGGCAAACAAATATTTTTGAACAGCTAATGTGATAGTCGATTATGGGGTAAGAAGACATGCTGAACACGATGGTGATAACCATTTTCTCGCCGGACAAGTAGTTCGCCCGGAGTACGGCCGAAACCGGAAAGTTTGTTAAAACTAAAAGTTTTATTTGAAGTTGATTATATGTTCGAGTCAGGGGTAAGAAGAAAGAAAAGCTGAATACTTATGTGAAAAGTATTTTCTACCCGGACAACTTGCTCATCCGGAATCCGGCCAAAACCGAAAAATTTGCTAAAAGCAAAAGTTTTATTTGAAGTTGATTAGATGACAGGTTTAGTGGTAAGAAGAGACGATGAATCTTTATATGACAATCATTTTGTACCCGGACATACAGTACGTCCGAAATCCGGTTGAAAACGGATTATTTTTTATATGTTAAAGTTTTATTTGAAGTTGATTACATGTTCTTTATAGGGAAAAGGAGATACGCTGAATTCGTTTCTGAACTTTTTTTTTCTGGACAAGTATATAGTTCGCTCGGAATTCGGCCGAACACGGAAATTTGGCAGAAGTAAACCAGGAAGTTTGATCAGTATCGTCAAAATAGATATGGCTTATAGAGGTATATCTGATTTTCTCAGATGGTTAGCCTGGCGAAGACTGGATCTGGCGAAGACAAGACCCAATTCTCTGGATCAAATATATAATTTTTGGGATCTCATCGAAACCTTTGGTCTTGTTTTCCTAGTCCACCGATTTCTGGTTATTGCTAGAAGATGTTACGGGTCTATCCTCTGCAGTTTTCAAGAAAAATGTGGACCTCACACCGACTGATGAATATGATACTGCATTTTGGAAAGCTCCGTAGACCTCTTACAAGGGGCCAAAAAGGATTTCCTTTGGTTGTCCTTGGCCAGGGCATACAGTCAACAGTGTGTAGAGTGGAGTTTTATAGGCTAGGTCAAAGAAGACTGTTCCAAGTTATGCAGCCAAGCTTTCTTTCCTTCAAACCATGTTCCTGCTTTCGTGTGGAAAGCTTCGTTCTAGGACGCAGGTGCTAGTCTGTATCCGCCTTCTTCATCTGGATCCCTCTAGACGCTTTTTAAAGGACCCCTCGCGCTTTTACTGTTCATCTTCCAATATATTGAAACGGATGAGTACTTTCAATCTATGCTCTGCTTATAAAGTTTAACCGAAAAGGAATGTAATAGCAGAATCTAGGTACCCATGACTTATTCACGTAAAGAGGCTTGAAGACCTGATGAAAATGCGTCACTTCGTTCTTTAGCTACCGTATTCACGAATAGTCGATTTTCAAATAGTGGAATTTCCCTCTGATTTGTGGTACCTCCATCTACTTGTGTCTGTGTAGTATGCTTGACGAAAACGATTTACGAAAAGTAAGTGTTCAAGCAGTGAGCCACCTTCCTCGAGGTGATCACTGACCACTGAAAAGCCGCATTTGTATTGAGATTCAGTTTTTCTGCGTCATAGTAGAATTTTGCGTTGTGAGGACGGCCGTAGATATTCTGACATCATACTAGGGCAGATAGTGAAAATAGAAAAAAATCCCTTAACACAATCAAAATAATGCTGTGTAGTCAGTTAAATGATACAAAAAGAAGTTGGCTTTTCAGTTAAACTGTAACAAGTTACCTACGGCTTTTGCTGTTTAAAACCTTTCTCCAGGCCTGTTGACTTCTAGCAAAACCATGTAAAAGCTTTATAACCGGTTTTTATGATGAATTAACTTCTCACGCACAGTCGCCGAAAGGGCGCCTCGAAACTAGCAAAACATGGGAAATGTAAAAATAAGTGCGGTGTAGTTTGGGGGGATGGTAGTGTAGCCTATTGTTGGAAAGTCGGGTCACCAAGTTTATGTATGGAAGAAGCGATCACGGAAGTAGGTTACATTAGTATTAGTATTACATTAGTATTTGCATTAGTATTTTTATTTTGTTTGTGTGAGTGGTCCTAGTTGACCCTTAGTCAAGTAAATAAATAAAAGTTACTGGTGCGACGGTTCTTTTAAAGATAACACCTGGGAATTTGATTGTCCATCTTAACGTCTTTGTTCAGGTGATCGCCAACAGAGGATCTGTAGACTCCACAGACACGAAAAATTATTTCAGATTTATCATATTAAGACAAGGAGAGAATCATCCCCCTCGCCCTCCCCTAGACAATGAACTTTTGCCTCTATGTATATGTTTCAATCTGCTGCTGAAAAGAAACCAAGTGGAAGAAATTTCTCTCGATACTCGACTTCTTCTTTGTTCTTGTTTGTTCTCTGAGAACGGTTGTTTTGTCCTTTTTCTTCAAATAGATTTTGCCTCTTCAGACTCATTCAACTGCGATTCTGAGAAATCCTGGAGACGGCGTGCAAAGAGGCCGCAAAAGACAGGACCGGCCAGAGAACAGTTGCTATTTTGGACGATGACTCCAAGCACCCTCTTACAAGAAGGTTTCGGTGGGGATCAAACGGAGTGACATTCTTTAGATAGATATCTATTAGATAGATATTCATTAACACTGAAAGCCCTAAAGGGCCATGGTTAATACAAATACAACAAAAAAAGAAAAAAAAACTAACTTCAATGAATAAATTCCAAATTAATCCAACAAATAAATTTCAAATAATATAATATAATCCAATATACACCCCTTTCGTCCTAACTCACCTTCCAAAAAATGTTCTCTTATGTGCCATGCCCAAACTATAAACCAGCCTTCCCAAATTCTTTATCCCCACAAAATTTCTATCCAGCTAAGAAGGTGTTATATATTCATATTTTATTTGGTCACCCGCCAAACCACGTGGCAAAATAAGCAAGAGCTAGAAGCTCATATGGCACTTGTAAGTTGTGTCAGAAGGATGAAAGTAGGGAATTTGTCAATTCGTAGGTTTGTTGTAATCCTTTGTAAGCAAAACCGTTGAGGCACAAATGATCACGAGCTCTTGGTAATCATAATGTGTATCCCTAGTTTCCTTAGGAACCATAAGCTTATTTAATCCCCAACTTTCGCCATTCGGTTTTGTACACTTAGTAGTTGTTTCGAATTTTCGTCTCGAGTTCCGAATATTTTTTCGTCCAACCTCTTTTTTGGAGAGCGGGTAGTCTGGATAGAGTCGATAAGATCCAAACTAGTAAGTCTGGATCTTCGCATGTGCATCGGGCAAAAGTAACCGACTCTTACTATTCCAAGAACCGATTCCATTTAGTTTTCTTCCCGAAGTTCATCTTGCAATCGCAGCTGCTGATTAGCTGCGATAAACGAAAGTGCTGGTTTTCGACTTATTACAGCGAAACGACTATTCGACCAAGAAAACTAAGAACGGATTTCGATTTAGCGTGCATTCTTACCCTTATTCCTAGCCTTTCATCGACTTCAGAATAAGCTTTCACGCGTAACCATTTTCTGTGCTTTTCTTTTACCGGATTCTGGGAGAACTCCATGTCCGGCGAGAATAAAAGTTCAGATATGCAATCAGCATGTCTCTTAAATCCTAAATCGACTGTCAAGTAAACTTGAAAATTTATGTTTTTCACCTCTTACTCGCTTCCCCATCTGTAAAAATAAGGCTACGTGGAATAATGTGAAGACAGCAATCCACTTCACGCTCTGCACTCTAGGCTTTCCTCGGAGAATTAGGGTTTTCATCCCAGCGCTGAGCACCAATTGTTAAGTTTCTGTCCCTTAGCTTGCCAAGAGCGGTTGCAAAATCATTCCAATTTATTAATAATACGATGCACACAAAATATTGGGTCGCGGATACAGCATATTTACAAACGACCCGGAGGCCAGCGATCGGCATGTGGCCAGATCGCTTGCCGATCCGCGACTAAAACAAACCGGAATGAATTCCACTGACCAGTCAATCGACAATTATGTGTCACGATGGCGAGCGCGAGGGGTTAGTGCCTTCTGCAAATCGCAAAAAAGACAAAAGTTGTGCTGGGCACAACAACGATCTTTACACTAAATTTGATCAAAATGACTCAAGCCCTTCAACAGTTATCGTGCGAACAGATGGACAGGAGGAGAACAGACGGACACACAGTAGGATAGGCGGACAAACTTGAAGAAGTCATAGATATCTCTAATTGATGTTTGAGTATCCAAAGAATAGCAATTTCCGACTCCAACACATTTTCAGATAACCTTGTACCAGAATTGGGTTTCACTCAAAGGAACAGATTTGTCTTTTCTTGTGGGCTTGTCGGACCGAAAAGCGGAAATTACATTCCCACGCCAAGAAAATTCGCCTGACTAACTCGTGAGCCTTAGAATGATATACAGCACTAGATACTTTCCCAATATTCCGAAATGTTTTCGCCGTTTCAAGTCATTTTCGAAGTAAAAAAAACCTTCCCGTATTTTCAACATATAGGTTCCGTGCATTGCAATGAGAAATAGGCAATTTCCCAGAAAGGATTTATATCCTAATGGCTAAGAACAGACGCGTACGTACCGAAAGACGACACACTCGGGAACTTGACCTTTCGGGGAAATTCGGGGTTTTAGAGCTTCAACAGTTTTAGGGCCATCCAATTTAACTTCTGTTGGACCACTGCAAACTAAAATGATTTTGGATCTAGCTTCCCAGGATCATAATACTCTAAATAACTTTGAAAAAGGCAAAAACTTTACATCAACAGACAACAGTGTCTGTTTTATTTACGCCTGATTTTTTTTTCCCTTGAAGGATTATAATTCATGTAATTTTTCCCGTCATTCCGCACTGCATTTTGACACAAATAGACACAAATAGAATCTACATTTATTTAAAATTTGATCCTCTGGAATCAAACACAAATACCGAATTTTTGTTCACTTTTTGTTCTAAATTATCTGATAGCGGCGAAGAGCTGTAATTATTTATTAATAAGACCGTATATCATATTTCCAGCATTTGGAATTAAGGATTTGGAATTAAGGTTTTTTTTAAGCTTTCCATCAACCCCAAAAATCTGACTTGTTTCAACCGACTGAACAGTCAGCCGCATTTTCCGCTCCTATCAAGGTCCTGTCTGAACAAATTATGATAATTTATAAAATAGATAATCAATATATAAATAACATAACCTTTCATAATCTATCCGCGCCTGCTGATAAACATCGAGCATTTCATGCAGAGAGTTAGAAGAAGCGATTTCTGAAGACATTTGAAGGTTTGCCGAAATCTTATATTCCCTCTATACCCTCTGCTCTGTCAAACTACTAAATACTGTGTTTTCGGTTCTTTCTTTTCAACGAAATAAAATAATAAGTCGTTTTATAAATACAATTGGCATACATCACGATATCCCTATAACATGGCGGCCCTGGAGTGAGAGCAGATAGGCCCGAGGAGCTGAAAGTTCTCTTTAGACTTCCTAACTTTTCTTCCAGTTTCCACATTTCCGCCTTGGCAGGCTTTGAATTCAAAGACGGTTTCAGACTGAGCTGTTTCGACAGAAATGAGACCTTGAAGGTTTCAAACTTTTACCACGTAAACCAGTCTCGAATCCTATTGGATGGTTTATGCACCTTCAAGTTAAAGCTCAGCATGGTAACGGTCAGTACTGCCGTTGCTGACTCAAACCCGTTTTTGTTGGGTAGGATGCAATTCCTCAATCAGTGCGGAATCGAGGTAAGCCCAATGAAGGAAAATAGTCAAAATGAATTTAGAGAACAAGAATGGAAATCTTTTGAGCCGACTTTCAAGACGATTTTGTGTAACAGTGGTCCCAAGTGCCACTAATTGTGGCTAGTTGATCTGTATGACCTTTAAAGGTGTTCGAACCATATCTACTGTCGTAAATAATCTCTAACGTCAATCGTCAAAGCGACGACTCATTGGAAATTTGCTGTGCGACTGACAATTCTGGAGTTTTCGATAACGCGGTACATTCACAACCTCTTTACTCCGTACTGCATCAAGGTTATTCATGATTCGATCATGTCTGTTCTGGAGATTTGGTATTTGCTAATCATTTTTTTCAGAGACTTAAGTTTTAATTACATGCTCATACAGACGATATACTGATACTGTATATCGCAAGAAGGCTTGTCTAAAATTAAAACTCTGTAGTTGTGTTTTAACACCACCGTTTGAAGGCAACGTGGTATCTAATATCACGATCACAGATCGTGTTAGCATTTGTTGAGTATCTGGCCAGTTACCATGGTTTCTGATGTTAAGATACCACGGTCAAAGACACCTAGGTCAAGAACGAAGAATAATTCATCCTATACTGTATGCCCTGCGGAGTTTTCGCACTCGTCTTTTTCTATTATAAGCAAAAGGGCAGTGGTGACGCAAATCGTTTTTCTTAAACGAACTAAACCCTTGATTAACTAAACCCTTAGAAGAATAACTTACTGTGCACTTTGTGCTTTACAGAGGCTTTACGCTTACCTCTTTATGTGTTAGGCAGAAGACGATGGCGACGACAAAACCTTGGAAGGAGACAATGAGGTGTGCGATAAAAGCCCAAAGAGCGAATTCCACCCAACTTCTGTGAAGAGATGGCGCCCCAACAACAATCATCACATTTGGAACTCCCAGGAGCGGAAGAAGAACTAGAGCCGCTTTCGTAGCTTTCCTAGACAAGAAAACAGTAGCTTAAAGACGGCATTAAAATACGTTGTTTTTATTTTAAACTAAACCTGCTCCTTGTTTTGTTTTTACGTGCAAGCTTTTACTTCCACCAAAGTATAAAAAACAATGTTCCAACTGCACAAACAATCACTTCTTTTAGGTTTTTAACTGCAGAGTGTAACCCCTTTGCTCACTGTCTGCCACTCAATTCCGTATCTCCGCGACGTCAGGATTCTCGAACTCCTTCAATTAACGTAACGGCGTCAGCGAATAATTAGGTAAGGCATAGGTATTTACGCTTACTATACGCTTACTTTACTATTGAAAAGGAACATAATCGAATAGTACCGGGCTTTAGTTCTGCTTAAAACAAGACCAAAGGTTCCGATGGGATCCCAAAACCGAATATTTGATCGAGACAAATCGGTTTTGTCTTCTCCAGTGTCCGCTAGACTTCTTGAAGATTTTACTGATGAACTTTGGAAAAGGATTAAGGAGAAACAACTAATCATTAAGAAAACGAATTTTAGACATCATGGTAAAAACAAATATAATCGCTTATGTAACGATAAAACAGATATATTTTTCGGCTAGTGATGGAGACGAACTACTTGTCCGGCAAAAAAATGATTGTCATATACGGATTCAGCATCTCTTCTTACCCCTAGATCGAACATCTAATCAACTTCAAATAAAACTTTTACTTTTAACAAACTTTCCGGTTTCGGCCGGATTCCAGGCGAACTACTTGTCTGGCGAAAAATAACTTTCATATTCGTGTTCAGCATACCTTCTTACCCCTATATCGAACATCTAGTCAACTTCAAATAAGACTTCTACTTTTAACAAACTTTCCGGTTCTGGCCGGATTCCGGACGAACTACTTGTCCGGCGAGAAAACGGTTTTTATATTCTTGTTCAGCATGCCTTCTTACCCCTATACCGAACATCTAATCAACTTCAAAAAAGACTTTTACTTTTAACAAACTTTCCGGTTTTGGCCGGATTCCGGACGAACTACTTGTCCGGCGAGAAAATGGTTTTCATATTCGTGTTCAGCGTGTCTTCTTACCCCATAATCGACTATCACATTAGCTGTTTAAAAAAAATTTGCTTGCCCCTTAATTTAAACCCCCTCCCCCACCCCTAAATGTAAAGCTACAGGGCCCATCTACGAACTCGACCTTACTCTTGACCCAAAGAATCCCCACACCAAGTTTCATCAAAATATCTCACTGCCTTCGAGAGTTATCGTGCTTACAGACAGACAGACGGACAGACGGACGGACGGACGGACGGACGGACAGACGGACAACTTTTGCGATGTCATAGGTATCCCTCCACTTACGTTTTGGGATCCCAAAAACCCATCATAACCCTAATTAAAGATCCAAAGTTACTAATCCTAAACTGAGTCACCCTTGAATAGGCACAGGTAATCTATGCCTGTCCGCGAGCTTTGATGTCATTTTATAAACAACTGATCCATCCGAATATTTGGAATTTATTTTATTTATTATCACATTTGCCCAAAATGAGGTATTTTCAGCGTAATCTTTGATGACTGAAATCTTGTCTTGACTCGACCATGGAGTATGAACTAGGTATGTTTAGCAGATAATGAAGATGGGTTTACGAAAAAAAAAAGTCCAGGTTTTGATACGGACTTTAATGGAATTAAGCAAGGCGACAAATGCTATGGGACTCACGTAACGCAATTAATGCTAGTTCTTGAAGGGGGTATCGTGGAACGTTTAGAACACGGACAAACAAAATACAAAATTCAGTAAAAATAAAGTTTAAATACTTTCGTTCTTGTTCATGCTGTCTTTATCACAATGGTTAGCCCGCCATCCCCCGATCGGCTCGAGCTTGCCATTGCCTCTGTTGATTGGTCATAGGTTTTGTTCACCATACTGAGTTGGTAAGAGTAGGCTATATTTATTGCGCAGTATATTTTTTTTTTTTCTTATTTTTTCTCCTATTCATGATGACGGTGTTTGTCACCAAATGCATCACCATCACCACTGTTCCTTCAGGCTCAAGCCGCTCAAGCTGGAAAATGAACTTCCATTTTTTCGACCAGTTCATTTTCCAACTTGAGCGGCTTGAGCCTGAAGAGGACGCTTGCCAAGAAGGGCCGAAATATAGCTCTAATAAAATGTAGCTGACGTATACTCCCTCCCTTGCCTCCCTTCAAGGCACACCAGGACCCCATGTCCCCTCTGCAACGTCGAAGACAGATTCCTCCCTTGCTTTCTCAAAGCATGACAGGATCCCTGTTCATGCCTACTCGAGTGCTGAAACCTTATGACCGAGTTGGCTCCTCCTCCAAGGTGGGGCCACCTGTCACCACTTGACTCCTCCTAAAGGTGTTAAAACCCCTCCCTTGTCACTACCTTCAAGGCTCAAATTGCAGGCGTGTTCCTTCCCCAGCGTTGGCACACAAGACTGCCAAGAAGACTGACATCCTGAAGAGGACCCTTGCCAAGAAGGGCCGAAATATCGCTTTAAAAGCATCACAGCTGACGAATCCGCTTTTACACTATATGAATATATGTAGCTGACGTATCCGTTTTGTATCGTCAAATATTTACCTTCGTAGTCACTGAATACTTGAAGCATAGAGGGGCAAGCACATAGAGGTACTACACATCCGAAAGAATATATTCATTCGATGAAATCGATTATCTGTGGATAGAGGACAAACGAAGTAGCGCATTTTTATCGGGTTTACAGGCCTATTTAGGTAAGTAAGTGAAGTGTAACTATACTGTCGGATCTCAGGTTCGTTCGGTTAAACTTTAAATCCCCTCGAACAGACAGCTTCTTTTGCAAATGCAAATTTGGCATTTCCTGACGGTCGAAGAGATGATTTCCATACTTCCTTAGTTCCGTACTCCCAAACTCAGAAGCATTTTTATTCTAATTCTGTTTCATCCAGGCTGAATTCGAAATGCAACGAAAAAATAAAGTTGCAAAATGCAATCACGGGATTGGCGGTCCTGGAATGAGAGCCGACAGACCCGAGATAACTGAAAGTTATCTTTGAACTTCCAAACTTTTCTTCCAGATTCTACATTTCCGCCTTGGCAGGCCTTAAACTCGAAGACGTTTTCAGACTGAGCTGTTTCTGCATGAAAATCAACCGTAGCCTCCTCTCTACTTTCTGACATGCGCAAACTTTTCGTTGCCCAAAGGTGACAAAGGTGACGTAACAGTGACAAAACTCATTTTTATGGCACTTGCCATCCGGCCAAGTGCCATGTATCGATCACTTTTCCGTCGGTCTGTCGGTCGGTCAGTAGGGTGTTTGCGAGTTAGGGTACTTCCAGATGTGCTAGGACGATGAAACTTGGCAGGCATATTAGGGACCCGACCAAACTAACTTGGAAATAGTCATTTGCCCGATCCAACCATCGTGGGGAGAGGGAGGGGAGCCGGAATTTAGTGGCATGCATAACTTTCGAACGAGTGATCGGATCTTAATGAAAGTTGATATTTGGAAAGGCGTCGTGTCTCAGATGTCCATTTCAAGTCCGAACCGAATCCGATGCATGTGGGGGGGGTCGAAGGGGGGAACCGGAAATCATGTGAAACGCTTAGAGTGGAGCGATCGGGATGAAACTTGGTGGGAGGAACAAAAACAAGCCCTAGGTACATCATTGACAGAACCGGACCGAATTCATGCACTGTGGGGGGAGTTGGAGGGGGGTTTCGGAATTTCGGTGATACGGAGTTCAGTTACTTCCAGGTGAGCTAGGACAATGAAACTTGGTATGCAAATCAGGGACCCGACCAGATTAACCTGGAAATAGTCAACTTCCCGACCCGACCATCGTGGAGGAGTGGAGGGAGGGGGAATCCGTAATCATGAGGTATGTACAACTTCCGAATGGGTGATCGGATCATAATGAAACTTGATATGCAGAAAGACCACTTGTCTCGGACGTCTCGCTTCAAGTCCGGGCCTGACCCGATGAAGGTGGGAGGGTCAGAGGGGGAACCGGAAACCTTGTGGCACATTTGGAGTGGAGCAACCGAAATGAAACTTGGGGGGAAGAACACAAGCCTTACGTACATCAGTGACAGAACCGGACCGGATTCGGGCACTATGGGGGAGTTATAGGGGGGGGGTCTGGAATTCCGGTGATAGCAAGTTAAGGTACTTCCAAACGTGCTACGACGATGAAACTTGGCTTGAAAATCGGAGACTTGACATGATTGGCCTAGAAATAGTCAGTTCCCTGATCCGACCATCGTGGGAGGAGTAGTGGGGGAAGAATCCTGAATCTTGAGGTATGCATAACTTTTGAACGGGTGATCGGATCTTAATGAAACTTGTTATTTGGAAAGACCTCATGTCTCAAATCTCCTGTATGAATTCCGGATGTAATCCGATGAATGTTGGGGGGAGGTGGAGGGGAGAACCGGAAATCTTGTGACACGCTTAGAGTGGAGCGATTGGATGAACCTTGGTTGGAAGAACAAACACAAGCCCTTGATACACCAGTGACAGAACCGGACCGTGCTCGGGCATTGTGGGGGGAGTTGGAGGGGGCCCGGAATGACTGCCCGGAATGACTTCGAATGAGCATGACTGCTCATTCAAAGACCACGTCGAAAGCGTAGTGCGCAAGGGCCATTCCTCACTGATAACCTTAGTGTCAATGCGTAGACTTGGTTTCACCCGCCTCGCATACCTCACTCACGTGCGCCCCCTTTTAGAATACTGCTGTCCGGTGTGGGGACCCCAAGTGCAGAACACAGTTTATCTAACAGAAGAGCTAGAAGCAGTACAGAAACGCGCGTCGAAAATTATCATGGGATAATAACTTCCTAACTTCCAATCATACGAGCAGGCACTGACAGTGTTGAGAATCCCGAGTCTCTACTCCCGGAGAGAAGAACTGATATTAAAATTCGGCAAAAAGCTTTTAGAAAGTGAAAAGTACCGAGTCTTGCTCCCCCCTGATGCCCCCAAAAACAGCAGGACAAGACGGCAAAATAGATTAGTGCCTGTCAAAGGACGAACCTCGAGGTTTATGAACTCGTTTGTGCCCTTTTTTACAGAGATTTTTAACAAAGTGAACTAGTGTAAATGTTTTATTTCATTATTGTAAGTGACCAGCATAATTTAGCATCTTCTGCTGAAGAAAGCTACGAAGTTGGTTTGTCAATAAACGATTTCAGATTCCGGCGATCGCGAATCAAGGTCCTTCCAGATGCGATAGGAAGATGAAACTTGGCTTGGAAATTAGAAGGCTTGAAAAGATTGGCTTAGAAATTGTGAGTTCTCAGATCCAACCATCCCTTAAAGTACTAATCAGGTACTAATCCTAACCGCAAACCACAAACATATATTTAAGCAAATCGTACATTTTCGTGATCCCTAGGAGCCCATGATCATTTTTGCCTCAAGGGTTTTGCTTACAACTGAATTCCTTAAAGTACAAACAATACTTTTGAGTAAAATATATATCTTCGTGCTCCCGATGAGCTCATCATCATTTTTGCTTCAAGAGTTTTGATTACAGATAAATTTCTAGCGCCCTTGAAGTGCGGATTCCATACCTGTTTCGTTGCTGTTGTCCTGTTTCGTTTTTTATTTTCTTTCTTGCTTGGACTTGCTCTGTAGTACAAGAATAGTTAATGCCTGAAATCTGGTATTGTCTTAACGGTTGGACACAAGACGGATGGATTTTTGTTTGAAGCAAAAGCTGACCATTGGATTAGGATTAACAAGCCAAGGTTTGGATTAAACGGTTACGGCCCATCTTGGCAACGGTCTGTTGCAAGTCGTTTCTTTTAATACAACCTGAGAAGGATCATTTAAAAAAGAAGGGCCGAAATATCTGTTTAAAGTCAGATTTATATTTTTGCAGTCAGCTTGGTCTGAACGAGGATTTATGGACACGGACTTCCTAAAGTCAACAGAGTTGCGTTTTATTTGAAATTCAACGTACAGCGGAATGTCCGTTGCCGTTTTATTCGCCAGCGGGCAGTACGCTGGGAAGGCGCGGGATGCCGGAAGTCGTTTTATTTGCTAGCGGGCCGCTCGCTGAGTGCCAGCGGACCCGCTAGTTTGTACGCTGGGTGAAGCAGGGAGTTGTTCAGCGTACCTTCTGACGTAGTCCGCCGGGAATAAAACGGCTACTTAAAGTCCGCCGTCCGCTCCCGCTGTACTATGAACTTCAAATAAAACGCAACTCAGGCTACATAGTTCGTTGCCCGACTACGGCAGATAGTCGAAGTGGTTTACATCTTTTTCTCACAACTTTTTTTTCAGTTTTCCCTCACAACTCGATCAATCCAACTCGTTTCATCGAGATGATGAATGGGCGACTCTCTCGGCCGAGGACATTCTTCTCACGAATTGGCTTTCCACTTCGGGTGTAATCAATAACATTTCAGACTTCAGATGTCACGGAGTTCATATTTCTAAGGTCGAGAGTGCCCTTTTCCCGTTCCCCCTTTTGTGCCAGTAGAAAAAAAGTAGTCCAGAGTTCCGACTGTCTTTTATCCTTCCCCACAACCCACCCACGGTGTTTTTTGGATGAGGAGGAGAGGGAAGCTGGAGAGAAGTATATATATTTCTAAGGTCGAGAGTGCACGTTTGCCGTCCCCCCTATTGTGCAAGTAGAAAAAAATAGTCCAGAGTTCCGACTGTCTTTTATCATTCCCCACAACCCACCCACGGTGTTTTTTTGGATGGGGAGGAGAGGGGAGTTGGAGAGAAGTAAATTCACTAATTTATTCGCAACCTGTTAGGTGTACATATATGATTTGACGTAGCCGACGTAGGCCACCTTTCTAGTAATCAGACTTTCCGTGGGTAACGTAGATGTACCGTCGAGAGAGTACGAAAGAGGAGGTACAGAAGAGGTACTCCGCACCATCTTCTAACACTGAGCAGAAATCGTCGTTCTATAAAAGAATGGGACAAGACTAAAATGCTGCTTCGCAACAGGATTATTATATTTTGCTCTTTCTAGTTTGCACTAGCCGTGCCAATACGCAGAGACAATCTGAAAGACTGGTGCACATAGAGAGACAGAAAGACGAGCGAACAACAGAAACAGTCGAGTCCATAAAGAGAGGAAAAAGAGAGACAAAAACAGACCGGCAGAGTTTTGAGTTTTTCTGAATGTAGTTTGGCATGAACTAGACCAGTGGTACGCGTACCCAAAGGGGTACGAAAGACCTTCGCCAGGGGTACGCGGAGATCCCAAAATTAAGTCTATAGCTTTAACATCTCGCTTCAGTCGTTTTTGAGTCTTCTGACACATTAATTTCAGATTTACATGCCCTAGCAGTGATGCCAATAAATATCGTCTTTTTGACGTTGTGATCGTGGTAAAAAAATTTAGTAAAACAACCATTTGTCGAAAAAGGGTTACGCAATCTTTTTGAAACTTGATTAGAGGTACAGGAGGGGTATCCAACCTCGGACAAGATTTCAAATTTCCAGAGAAGTCTTTCCTTCAGAATAATCCATCTGGCTTAAAAGGAATCAACAAATATGACAAGAAATACTAGATTGAAGCTAATTGAATGGTTTACATATTGGATGAATAAATATTGCTTCAACGTTTCTAGTTAAATTTATTTTTCTTTTCAAACAAGATTACTTCATTCTAACCTTACCTCGATGTACATAAAAATGATGAAAAATAAAGAGTTAGCAAAGTCAATAGCCAGAAAACAGCTTTTCACAACTGCTACTAAATGGAGAAAAGGCACAGAATTTGAATATTTTTGGTCACATGACTTTGAAAAAAGTCATATCTTGCCTCCTGACTGTCAGGACAGCTTGTACATTTCGTTTTAACATTTTCGCGGCAAAAATCGAGGTAGTGTAAAAACGAGGTCAGGTACCCCTCCTGTACGCGGTACGGAAAAGGTTGGGAAGCACTGAACTAGACCGCTGAATTTAACTTCAGCACCAGATACCTCCTTTTCTTCTTTCACAGAATTTAGGGATAACAAGGGCACCAAAATTCATTTACTATCCTAAAAGAGACTAGCAGGCGCTTCATAAATTAAAGTAAACCTGCTTAAAAACGGTACATTCATCACATCTTCCTTCAGCGTTTCTTATCTAATAAAATAAATTGAGCTCGAAACATCAATGAATCTCCCTTATCTCCCGACACAAAAGCATTTCCCAGTTTATTTTTTTTCCTGGCTATAAATAGCAAGGAGCTCATAGAAAGAAACTAATTATCCTTAGGATTAGAAGGATCCCACCGAATCTTCCCCGGGCAGTATTTACGGTTTCTTTTAATTTTTCATCGCGGTCAGGCAGCTGGTCCCCATACTGATCATGGCCTAAGAATATTACCCAAGCCCGAAAGGCGATGAATATTATACCAAGAACCAATAATCCAACCGAGGTCTTTCGTCCCAGGCAGCGACTATGGAAACCCCGATAAAACTGAGCGGAGCTAGAGGTATTTGTTGTGAGGATTGAGTTTATACCCGTCTTCTGCTGCGCACACCAGATGAAAACCGTAGGATGCCGGCTGGGGTGGAGAAAACCCGGTCTGCAGCAAGGTAGTTGTGACGTCACCATGATAGACAACCAATCAGCTGTAAAGGACGACTAGGACGACGTTCGTATCCTTCTGCGGGGTTCTACTGCAGTATAGCTGCTTGTAGAGATAACAAATTATGATGTTCTGCGTAGCTCCTCCTCCGCTCGTTTGCATCGGGTAGGGTTTTGGAATATACTCGACTCCGCATGGTCGTATTACACAGATAGGGAGACGGAGGTTCTTGTAGATTATTTGTTCTTGACATTATACCACGAGTATGCATCTCTGTTATAGTTTATCGTAGGCTAGATTTTAGTGTAATACAAATGGTCTAAAACGGGAATAAGTGAGAATCCAGTCAAAATCACGAAAACAAAAACACAGAGGGTCAACACTGCGGAAGCTAAAATCAAGCCATGAAAAAGACAAGAGCTAGAAGCTCATATGGCACTTGTAAAGTTGGGTCAGAGGGATAATTTTGTCAATTCGTTGTTTATTGTAATCTTTTGTAAACAAAACCGCTGAGGCACAAATTTTCATAAGCCGTTGGGGATCATGAAAATGTATCGTTCAGTCGGAAGACTTTTTGCACTTTGCGGTAATGATGCACACTTCAAAGGGAATAGAAATGTCTTTGTAAGCAAAGCCTCTGGGGCACAAATGAAAAACATCAGAGGCATGTACTCTTCTCAATTATCAACTTCCATTAAGACCGTTTCATTATTCATTAAAGTTTAACTGAAAAGCCAACTTATTTTTGTGTCATTTAGTTGAATACACTGAATTATTTGGATTCTGCAGAGGGATTTTTTTGTTTTCCACTATCTGCTCTAGTTATGACGTTCAGAATATCTGCGGCCGTCCCCACAGTGAAAATTCTACTATGACGCGGGAAATTTTAATCGCAACAGAAATGCGGCTTTTCAGTGGGCAGTGGTGAGATTGGTTAAGATTGCTTAGTGCCTGAACAAACAAGACCAAAGGTTTCGATGGGATCCCAAAAATCATGTTGTAAAACAGATATTCAGGAATAAATACGATGACTAATTGATTGATTGATTGAAAAATTTAATATTTGACCCAGACAACTAGGTCTTGTCTTCGCCAGATTCAGTCTTCGCGCGGCTAATCATCTGAGAAAATCAAGTTCAGATATATAAGCCATATCTATTTTGACGATACTGATCGAAACTTCCTGCTTTACTTCTGCCAAATTTTCCAGTTTCGGCCGGATTCCGGGCTAACTACTTGTCCGGCGAGAAAATGGTTTTCACAATCGTGTTCAGCATGTCTTCTTACCCCTATATCGAACATCTAATCAACTTCAAATAAAACTTTTACTTGCAACAAATTTTCCGGTTTTGGCCGAATTCCGGGCTAACTACTTGTCCGGCGAGAAAATGGTTTTCACCATCGTGTTCAGCATGTCTTCTTACCCCTAAATCGATCATCCAATCAACTTCAAATAAAACTTTAGCTTGCAACAAATTTTCCGGTTTCGGCCGGATTCCGGGCTAACTACTTGTCCGGCGAGAAAATGGTTTTCACAATCGTGTTCAGCATGTTTTCTTACTCCTAGATCGAACATCTAATCAACTTCAAATAAAACTTCTACTTGCAACAAATTTTCCGGTTTCGGCCGGATTTCGGGCTAACTACTTGCCCGGCGAGAAAACGCTTTTCACCATCGTGTTCAGCATGTCTTCTTACCCCTAAATCGATCATCTAATCAACTTCAAATAAAACTTTTGCTTGCAACAAATTTTCCGGTTTCGGCCGGATTCCGGGCTAACTACTTGTCCGGCGAGAAAATGGTTTTCACCATCGTGTTCAGCATGTCTTCTTACCCCATAATCGACTATCATATTAGCTGTTTCAAAATATTTTGTTTGTCCCTTAATTTAAACACCCTCGCCCACCCCTAAATGTAGGACTACAGAGCCCATCTACGAACTCGACCTTACTCTTGACCCAAAGAATCCTCACACCAAGTTTCATCGAAATATCTCATTCCCTTCGAGAGTTATCGTGCTCACAGACAGACGGACGGACAGACAGACGTTTTTTCGATGTCATAGGTATCCGTCACTAACGTTTTGGGATCCCAAAAAAAAGTCATAAATCTTTCATGTAAGGCATACAACAAATTAGAGGTACCACAAATCACACGGAAATTCCACTATTTGAAAATCGATTATTCCTGAATAGCGGAACAACCAAGGAACGCATTTTCAGCGGGTCTTCAAGCCAATTTAAGTAAATAAGTGATGGGTAACTAGATTGTCCTATCTAAACACAAACAAGGCTTTTCAGTGGGCAGTGGCGATATTGGTGAAGGTTGCTTAGTGCCTGAACAAAAAAAAAGTCATAAATCTTTCTTGTAAGGCATACAACAAATTAGAGGTACCACAAATCACACGGAAATTCCACTATTTGAAAATCGATTATTCCTGAATAGCGGAACAACCAAGGAACGCATTTTCAGCGGGTCTTCAAGCCAATTTAAGTAAATAAGTGATGGGTAACTAGATTGTCCTATCCCAGTCCTTTTCGGTTAAACTTTAAGATTCATTAAATCACCGGTTCGACAGCTATGCATACCTCAAGTTTCCGGATTTTCCTTTCCTCCATTCTACCCCTCCCCCCTAGAATGGTCGGATCTGGGAGTTAAAATTCCCAAACCCAAGTTACTGTCAAAACAGCGGGATTCAATGTCGCATCTGACAAAAAATGCTAATTCTCTAATTTTATCAAAAATCATTGGTCCGGTAGACAGCCTCACCAAAATCACCAGCCTTCAGTGTGACCTGGACAACTTTTAAAAATGGGCAACAACCTGGCGACTAGAGTTCAACGTCCAGAAGTGCAGATCTTTACACTTCGGAAAAAAAACCCAAGACACACATACTCCATGACTGGCAAAGATGGCGCTAGACAGGAAATAATTTCCACAAGACAAGAGAAAGACCTGGGCATCCTGGTAGATGAAGACCTCAAGTTCAGCCAACACACCCAAGCAGTAGTTGCAAAATCCTTCCAGACCCTTGGCCTGATCAAAACGACATTTAGCTCACGATCCCCACAAGTAATAACCAAGCTATACAAAGGCCTGGTACGACCAAAAGTCGAATTTGGGATGTGCGTAGCAACACCAATAAACAAGGGGGATCAGGCAGCACTTGAGTCTGTACAAAGAAGAGCCACTAAATGCATCAAAGGCTATAGCACCCTGGACTATCAAACAAGATTAACGAAGTTAAACCTGCCAACCCTTTGCTACCGTCGCAGACTTGGCGATGTCATTATGGCAGCTACAGAGCTACAACCAGGAAGCGAAACCAATTTTTCACTAATCGAGTGGTACCGCTATGGAATTCCCTCAGTCAAAACACTGCCATGGCAGATAGTGTGGAAGCCTTCAAGTCATCGGTTGACAAAGACTGGACTCGGAAGCCTTGGAAAACTGCATGGGATTCCCAAGATGCGGCCCTCCCCATTCATCACTGAGCCAGCGCACGACAGGATTACCTTTCGCTGACAAGTGCAATTTAAGGTAATTTTAAGGTTAAGGTAATTATGCGGCGCACTAGCTTTGCTTACCGCTTTTGTTTTCTTCTTATATTTTTGATCGTTTACACGTAGCAGTATTACCTTTTTCATTCGTAGACTAATTATTTTTGGAAGTTTGCATGCTTGTCGGAATGTATGTCCACACCGAAGTATGGCTTTAACTAGTCTGGCCACATTTATTAGTTGCGTTTTTGCAGATACCACGGTCTAAAGTCGTTTTTACAGTTATCGTGGTATCTGATACCACGGTCAAAAGACAATTTTGCAGTTACCGTGGTATCTGGCCGGTTATCGTGGTATCTGATAGTCAGATACCACGGTCTGACCGTGGTAACTGATCGTGTATCTGAAAAAGTCATCTCTCTTTCATCAATTTTTGTCAAATTGGTGGGAAAGAAGTTTGGCACTTAGTGATATGACTGGATATCAGTTTTTCTTTAGAAAAGTTAAAAAAGTGCATTTTCGGCAATTGTCGTTTTAGCAGAGCAACCGTATATCAGATACCACGGTAACCAAAAACGACTAATTACAGATCCAGTTACCGTGGTAACAGATACCATGATATTTGCAAAAACGCAACTATTGTTTCTTAGATGTTAGTGTTGTCTGACGAGTACCCCCCATTTTTCCGCGAATTTGGGCATGTTAATATGTTAATACAGTGAGTCCAGCACTGGCTATCGTAAGCTCTCGGAAGCCATCGTAATGCGTCGTAAGCCATCATTTTTGCAATTCTCAGCCAATCAGTGCAAGCCGAGTTTGAACGAGCACGGTTACGACGGCGTTACGATTGCCAGTGGAGGGCCCAGTAAAGACTTCTTTTCTTCTTCTTCTTCTCGCCGAAGATGGAAAAAAAGTATGTTGCCTCTTTACAAAATACCAAATCAAGCCTCTATCTGGGTGGAAACAAAACCTTAGCTTATTATCTACGACTTGTGATGATTTCATGACGTCTTGAAATAAATAAGGAAATTATATTAAATCAATGTTGCAGAATATGTATTTGCATCTGTTTATATAGAGCCGAGCGGCCAGCGAGGCGCCGGACGCGTTTACACCAAGAACAAATAACGAGACAGAACTGCTGTCTCCCTATCTCGGTCATGCAAACATGCAGAGTCGAGTAAAATACGGCCGACTCCCGACGCAAATGAGCCAAGGATACTAGCTTCGCGCCACATCACGTTTCGTTACCTCTACAAATAGCTATAACACCGTAAGTCGCTGAAGAGGAATCTAGCAGTCAAAGCTGATTGGTTCTATGGACGCGCTCCAGAGCGGGTCAGCGCGCGGAGTACGCCTTTTGCTAGCCTCCGTCAACATTTCTTGTGCGAGAATCAACGGTGACGACGGAAGAGGAGTAAACGAGTATCAACGTCAGCTCAAAGCTAGAGTAAATACCTCCAGATCCGCTCAATTTTTTCGGGGTTTTCATAGTCGCTGCATGCGACTAAAGACATAAGTTCTAGCTGATTATTTGTTCTTGTTTACACTTACAAACCGTTCTAAGGACAATCAGTTCCGTTAGTAAATGGAAAATATGGACTTTTCGTGCGACGTCACGAGTCTTAGATAATCGGCTAAAGTTTAGTCAGCACCTCTATTTGTCGCACAGTGGACCAGCAAGTGCCATCTACTTTATGCCGTAGCAGCGAGTCATCTAGCGGAAAAGGTAAAATGCAGGGAAAAAACTTGCCGGGAAATAATCCCAGTAGAAGGGCCTTGTGTACTACCATCGAAGTCCCAGAAGGAACGGCGAGAGTACGCATCTAGCGTCATTTTCAAACTGATGCCATCTGCATGACGACGGAGGTACTAACCTGATCTGGTGAATGTCTGGAGTCCTATTAATCCTCAGTTTCGTGATGAGAACTTGAATTACTACGATCAGAAGAACGAAGTTTACCTGTAAAACGTGAGCTCATAAGTTTATTGTCTATAAGAGTAAGGAGCAACACAGTTAGCGTTGCGTTGCTCTCTAAGTCTTCCCGAAAAGGCCCGATGTGGCTATAATATCAGTGCAAGAGAATTCCGCAATCACTCCATCCATTATCAAACCCGGAGACCCCATTTTCACAGGGTACACTGTCAGAAGTTTCATAACAGACAACACAAGGATGCGCGGTTTCAACAGACAACCCTCAATAGACAACACTACGGATGTAATCTGTTGTCGCGACAAATGTTATGCATGAAATGTTATGCATAACAAGCATTGCCAAAAAAGCACCTGCTGACTTTTTTGTTTGTCGTCATGATATGGGAAAATTCAGCAGAAGCTTTTTCGGCGGTATTCGGTGGTTAGTGCAACAAATTCCGCAATCGCCCCATCCATTTTCAAACACGGAGACCCTATTTTCGTAGGTACATTCACTCTAACGACCCCAGCGACACCTCACTGATTTGTCACTTGCCTTAATTCAGTATTTTCGATGCATTGCCCGACGAATATTTGACCAAAGTTCACTCGTCACAAATCGGTCATCTGAATTTTTTGCTAGAAGTCAACGCGCAAGGAGAAAGGCCGAAAAACAGCCAAGAAAAAAAAGCCGAAACCGTGCGTAGTTTGTTAAAGCAGAGCCTGGTTTTAAAGTATCCAGCTATTGTAGAAAGTTGGAACATAAAAGTGAACAGTGTGAGGGTTCCTTTAGAAGAACAAAATAGCCTGGACTGGACGGCGCGATATCACAGGTTAACTTCCGAGGTTGATATCGTAAAATAACACCGAGACGGCCATTGGAAATAACCTGTCCGAGCCGAAGGCGTGGTGGGTTAAGAAAAATATCTACCGTACGTACGCAGCGCAAGCTGGAAATATAGCTCTAATAAAATGTAGCTGACGTACCCGTTTTGCATTGTCAAACATTAGCAAAAGTAATGTTAGTGCTTTTTCTTCTTTGGTAGTACTTTTTTTGCTACTTTGGTAGTGAATTTTATTTTAGTTAAGTGGCAGCCTCTTTATGCAAGATCCATCTTTTAAATTTGTGTTGGAAGCAGATGCCATCTAGCGGTTGACTTTTATATTTTGTCGGACTTTTGTACTCTGTTCGCGTTTAGTATCCTCGTATCTGACAGAACAATCGCGCACAAATTTTCAAATCAAAATAGGAGGTGTGTGATTGTAAATACTGCCAAGCCCACGAGATTGACTACCTTTACCAGATAAGGTCTTGTTTCAGCATTTTCAGTGGAAATGTGATAGTAACAAGGTATGACCTAGACTGGATGGCTTGGCGTGGAATATGCGTGTCCCTTATGGCCGGACTGAAAATGGAACAGACAGAAAGAATCGAGTCTATCCAAAAGAGGTCGTGCAAAGTGATGCTTGGTCCGGATTACGTTTCTTATGAGGATGGTCTGTTTCTGGTCTGGTCAAGCTTCAGTTGCCGACCCTTGCGGACTGTAGAAATCAAACGATGAACTTTGGAAACAAATGTTTAATCTCTGAAGACCATCGGACTATTTTCCCAGACTTTGAGACTCCAGACCAGACCCGACCGAACACAAGGAGTGTAGCTCACATTGACAAGCCAAAGCTTCTTCAACCCCCATAAACTCAACCGAAAGGTATTTATCTTTGTGTGTGCCTTATTTTATTTGCAATTTTAACTATCTGTAAATATCAACCAGTCACGATTTTTTATTTGTTCTGAGACGATCCGCAGCTAGCAGTTTTAAATGCTATTAAGGAAACAATAAGTTGTTATTTTTTTTTTTAAGGAGGCCAGCTTCTACCGTTCAGTGTTTGAGGAAAACCGCTCAATGCACCTCTAAAGAGGTTAATACGGCTTCGCATCAACCTTGACAAAAGTCATCGTCACAATATAAAGCCTTCCGGAGGAAACGGCCAATTACCAGTCACTCAACATGTTCAAGAGTCATATCGACAGAATGTTTCAGGAGAAATGTTTAAACTTTACAGTTTTAAGCCAATTTTGTAGAGGCTTTGTGGCCTGATTTTTAGCAATATATTATTATTATTATTATAATATTACATACCAATTCGAGAAAAATTATATAAATAAAAGTATATGCATTAAGGCTATGCATCTATAAATCTAATCTCTATTAGGAATGTCGGTGAAACGAAAATTTGTTCTACCGACCGAATTTGATACGGAGAAACTGTTTTAGACAGGAAGGCCGTCTCTGGTAGGCTACCCTCTGACAGCTTTCATTGATGAAAATGTGTGTACTTCCTAAGAACTGAGTCAACCTCCTGTGGAAGCTCTGGAGTGATCCACCAGATCAAGTAGCCTACTATTCACTTTGTGCAAGTCCCTGAAAAAAGTATTACTGAAAAGGAATTCGTGAAGCTTAAGCTAATCGATGAGATTGGGAAATCTCTTCTTTGACATACTCACCAAGATTACAAACAGTCGCGGCGCCTGAAGTATCCAATAGCATGGGTCCAGGTGATACCCCCACCAGCACCTATAAATAAAATCGATTAACTGAGTAGGTCCTCGTCCCTAGCCTACAGCAAGACCAAAACCACATCATGCTTCTGGCGGATTCTTCAAGGACCCGTCATGTCCATGATGAGCGTGTTCCACCCCTCTACCAATAGTAACTATTAGTTACTATTTCCGTTCCAGCCTCACGAAAAGTTACTACGCTGACCGTTCCAACCTTCTCAAAATAGTAACTAATAGTAACTATTTGCTTACCACGCTCGGGAGCGTAGTTAGCGTAGTAACTACGCATCTCTGTAACGTGATTGGTCGGATCACCCCGCGGCCTGATATGTGACCGAAAAATTCAAAAAGCGTTCCAGCCTAGCGTAGTAACTACGGTAACTAGCGTAGTGACTACGGTAAGTAGGGTGGAACACGCTCGATGTTAATGCAGCCTACTTCCTTGACATCATTCATCAATACTTTAGACCCAGGTTTAATTCCATTCTAAGCCCGCGAACCATACTTCACTAATCTTTGTACCTGCCAAGATTCACTATTTTAGATGCGAATTATGTTCTCGACGAATGTACGCGTATCATAATTTTTTTTAAACAGAGCATAGTTCTACAGTATTCAATAGTTCTGAATATTGGAGCATAAACAGTAAATAGTGCGAGGTGTCTGTCTTTATCAATTGGTGGCAGAGGTATAAAAAATTTGGGATCGTTTTAGCAACACAGATGCATTGGACCTTATCGCATCCACCGGCTCTTATGAGTAATATGGTATGAATCAAATTGCCTTGGTCATTACTCATAAGACTGACAGTTCTGTCAAACTCACACGAACAGTGGCGGCTTCTATTATTTCTCATTTGCTCCTTCAAACCAGCAAAACCCTTTTGTCTACCCTCTATACCGCTACTATACAGCTTCTGTAAGTGCTGTAAATTTCTTCTGCATCTCATAAAATCATTCCGCAATCATAAATTGATCTCGAATTTCAACGTTCAGGACAGCATCGATACACTACTTCGTCCATATCCAAGTGTGCTCACCGTCCACAAACATCCTGCCCTTCCAGCCCACGACATTCTTAGCCTTAATCACCAGACTAAAAAGTACCTGGTCGGAAGATCACCGGCAGAGGGTATATCCTCCTTATACATGAAACACCAGACCATAGTGAGTAAAGCCGCGTTCGATTTAGCCTTGACTGGGTCCTGTCAGCCAAATGCTGTTTTACTTGTACAGCTTGTCGTGGTCTACGATTCACTTGGCTCCTCCTCCAAGGCGGGCCACCTGTTCCTTGTCACGACTTTATACCCTCTCTAAGGCGGGCCACCTATCACTACCTGACTCCTCCCTTAAAGGAGGAGCCAACTAATCTAACGGCCAATCCCGTGCCTCGGAACTACCTGAATTTTGGAAAATATCTTGTCTTGCTCCTGTTTCAGCCCTGTCAGCCAAATGCTGCCGTTTTATCTGCCCTGTCAGCTGACAATTGTCACCACACTGTCGCGATGAATGATAATTTGAGCCTCGTTTTTGTTGCAATAGCGCTGCCGCATCGCTGCTGCAGCCTTTCTTTGCTTTTGCACAATATGCGTTTTTGGATTCACTTTCTTCTTGGTTGAAGCGGCAGCTGCAGCACCTTGCAGGGAAGCACGGACATGGTCGGTGAGCAAGTCCGCGTTCTCGAGAAGCGCTGCCGTCTTCCTCGGAAGCACTGCAGTGCAAAAACGGATGTAGAAATAATCAGTCCGGAAGCGACCAAGAAGTGGACCTGCAGCGTGCAACAAAAATGAGGCTTTGATCTAGGAGCAAATCGTCGGTATCAAGCGGAAACCACGTATCTGGGCAAATTTGCCATTTCCACTTTTTTACACAGAGCGTGTCCGAAAGCTTTCAGGACTGTAAATGCTGCATTTAATACTGCATTTTTATTTTTATTTTCGTCCGAAAGCTCTAACCATATATGCAGCATTAAATGCAGCATTTACAGCACTAAAAGCTATCGGACACGTTCTTTATTTCTTCTCTGACACTTCTAATTCCGAAATTTAACCTTAATCGCCAGCTCGATGAAGCTTATGCTGAATTAATGCTGCATTAACTGAGCGAAAATTTTCGATGAAGCTTATGCTGAATTAATGCTGCATTAACTGAGCGAAAATTTAAGTCCGAAAGCGAAATGCTGCATAAAATGCTGAATTAATTCAGCATTTTCGTTCGTTTCCGAGCTTTCGGACACGCTCACATATTTTCTACTCGCCGAAAAATTCTTCGTCGAACGGTGCGCATCTCGATTGCTTCCGACTCGTAGTCTGGGAGATACAACCAAGCTGTAAACCACGTATCTCGGATTAACATTAACATAACCACGGATCTCGGATTAACATTTTATGTTTTTTTCACCTCCTGAAAATTTTTGAAAAAGGGAGATACGTGGTTTACGCTTTACTCCGACGAAATCTCGGCCCTGTCTCGGGTAGATTTCTCGACTGCGTGTTATTTGCGATGCTTGTCCGAATAATCATTCAACTGGCAAGGCTAAATAAAACCGTATACCATAACAAGGTAACAAGAAGACGAAGCAAGGAGGACTTAAACCGAACATGGCTTAAAACAAGAAATTACTAGGGGTTCGACAAAGGAACCTGTTGTTAACTTACGTTGAGTTTTCGGAGCTGACACCCATACAGACAACCCAGGCTACTGTCAGTGGCACAGGGATCAGCCATCCAAGGATGAGGTACAGCTTTGCCAGCTTAGCCACCCTGAACACACGCACTGCAAAGAAACAAAGGTTCAGAACTCTCTACCATTTCTTTAAAAGATCTGCAGTACTAGCGACAGCTCAGGGACCAGGCAACACTGAGACTCGTCTATCTCAAATTGCAGAAGATGGCGGCCGTCTCCAGAAACTACTTTTCCAGTCAGTGACAGCTCTCCTCCAGGTGTTTTGTTGGTGTAAGAAAATATATAGATGGCACAGGCCACCGGCTGCTGAAAGACCGGAAACTTAAAGCAGAACTGATACCAGAAAGAATTCCATTGGCTTGTCCCGCTACAATCAACGTCTTTACTAGCACGCACACTCGTTGTGCAGTAGATCCTGAGTATTGCTCTGTGATCATGTTCTATTGTTTCAAGGAGAAAATCTGCACAGCGCCCCCTAAACACCCGTTCCGAGTTACTAAAGAGGAGATACCACGACAACTTGGCGGCAAAAGGCGGAGAATCGTGATACACTGTAGGCTACACATAACATTGACTCGGAGTACGCCAGAAGTGATTCAAAGTTGCGTTCCAGAACTTAACGATTGTTAGAATAGTTAATTTTTTGCGTTTCAGGATTCTGATTGTGAAATTTAAGCTCCACCTACCTACGATATCCGTTCAAGAACTGACGATTGTTAACTATTTTAACAACGGTAGTTGGTGAGCATCGTTGGAAAAATATAACAACTAATGAATTGAGGAAAGTTAACAATTGTTAAAGCTGCAGTTAGCTCCGCCCCGAAATAAAAGTTGACGATTGTTAACAATTGTTGTTAAGTTCGTGGAACACAACTTAAATCAAACTAAACTGGCAGTCTCTTCCGAGGATTCTGAAATTGAAAGGCAGTGAACCCTTCCACCGCACCAGGCTCCAGAGGCACCATTTGAGAGGGGGGGGGGGGGGGTAAAGATCAGTGTTAGACCCCGATCCCATGTTTATTATTCAGATTAAAAATGTAATTACTCTTTAAGAGGTATGTATAAAGTTCAACTGTAAAGGCACTTTATTTTTACATCTGATATTTAAATACACTGAAATATTTTGACTCATCTAACGGGCTTTGGATTTTTTCACCCGAGGCTCTAGTAATAACGTTCAGAATGTGCGCTGCTTGCACGACGACCCAGACGTGGAGAATTTGAATTTCAAAAATAGGCTGCACTGTCCGGGTTAAAAACGCTAACCTCGGAAAGTCACGGCTGAAGAAGTCACTGCCTTTTTTAGTTTATTTTTCTGCAATGGCCTATACCTTTGTAGTTGGTAAATATTTCAAGCATAGAGGGACAAGCACGTAGAGGTACGACAAATCCAAAAGAATAAGTTCGTTCGATGAAATCGATCATCTGTGGACAGCAGATAGACGAAGTAACACATTTGTATCAGGTTTTCCGGTGAAAAAGTGATGTGTAACAAGATTTTCGGATCTCAGCCCTATTCTGTTAAACTTTTAAACTTGAGCCCTATTCTGTTAAACTTTTAAACTTGAGCCCTATTCTGTTAAACTTTTAAACTTGAGCCCTATTCTGTTAAACTTTTAAACTTGAGCCCTATTCTGTTAAACTTTAAAGTCGTTGTCGACGTACCTTAAAAATAACGTCATTGCTTTGTAATTTGCCAGCCACAATATAGTAGTAAGATGAAAGGTTTTGTGCCTCTCTCAAATCTAGGGGTCATTACGCCACCCCCCCCCCCAAAAAAAAAAATTTATCCATCCGCCAGGCTTCCTCTTAAAATTTCAGTTTCACCTATTGGGCTTGGTTCGAAACTAGCCAATCAGAATATTCCTAGTACCCTCATGGCTAGTACCCTCACAAGTTGAACTGATTTCAACTTGGGTGCGAGACTAGCTGGTACCCGAAACTGGCACTAATATCAATTGCGAACGGCAGAATCCCAGCTAATTCTCGGTCTCAGAGCGATTTCAGGAACTGGCTGGTATCGATCGTATTAGCTAAAACCCGTTGTGAATGGGCCTTTTATCTATTGGGCTTGGTTCGAAACTAGCCAATCAGAATATTCCTCAATACTCCCTAAATAATCTGATTGGCTAGTACCCTCACAAGTTGAACTGATTTCAACTTGGGTGCGAGACTAGCTGGTACCCGAAACTGGCACTAATATCAATTGCGAACGGCAGAATCCCAGCTAATTCTCGGTCTCAGAGCGATTTCAGGAACTGGCTGGTATCGAGTATTAGCTAAAACCCGTTGTGAAAGGGCCAATAGACAGAGAGCTGGTTCAGATACTCAGTAACCAAGCTGGCGTTTTCCTTCAGACGCTTGACGTGTGACGCTTGACGTGTTCTCAGTTGGCAAGGAAAGAAGAAAAACAGAAGGAAAATAGTTCGATACTCAACAAGTTTTTTAAGACAGCGCCTACTCTGCTCATGCGACGGAGTATAAGACCAACCTTATTTTATCCGTTTTTATGGCACTTGCAGCCTCTGACTCAAGTGCCATATACCGATCGCAATTCCGTCCGTCGGTCGGTCGGTCGGTCCGAATTTGTTTGTCTCACATGTTCGAGTTAGGGCACCTCCAGATGTGTTAGGACGATGAAACTTGGCAGGAAAATCAGGGACCCGACCATTTGAAGTCGGGACCGGATTCAACAGCTATGGGTGAGTTGGGGGGGGAGACCGGATATCTCGAGAAACGGTTAGAATGGAGGGATCGGAGTGAAACTTGCTGGGAAGAACAAGCATCTGCTCCAGATAAATCGTTTATACATTTGGATTGGATCCGGACACTAGGGGGGGGGGGGTGGAGGGGAGTTCCCGGAAATCCGGTAATGGCGGTTTTGAGGATTTTCACCACGAAACTTGGGAGGCGAATCAGGGACCCGATCAAAATGACTTATAAATAAAAATTTGCATGATGGGGGGGGGGAATAGCGGGAGGGGGAATCCCGAATATTAAGTCATGCGTAACTTTGGAACAGTTAATCGGATTTGAGTGAAATTTGATAATTGATCAGAGGACATGTCTCTGGTGACCTTTGTTACCCGGACCGGATTCGACAACAATGGGGGGGGTGGGGAATACGTGACCGGCTCAGACTGGGGAGATCGGGATGGAACTTTGTGGGAAAAATAAAGAGATGCTCTGGATATATCACTTACAGAACCGGATTGGCTCCGGCGACTGTGGGGGAGTTTGAAGGGGGGTGCCGAATTCCGGTGATCGCGATTTAAGGTACTTCCAGATGTGCTAGGACGATGGAACTGGGCTGGAATATTGGAGATTCGATAAGATTGGCTCAGAAATCGCCACTTTCCAAATCCGACATTCCTTAAAGTACCAATCTTGACCGTGAATTCAGAAAAATACTTTTAAGCAAATTGTACATTTTCATGATCCCCATGAGCCCATTATCATTTTTGCCTCAAGGGTTTTGCTTACAAAATGAAGTTCTAGCTCCGATAAAGTGCGAATTTGAACCGCAAGGTCGAAAACTACTTTTTTTTTTTATCAAACGATACGTCTCAACCCATGATCATTTGTGCCACAAGGGTTTTGCTTAAAAATTTATTTTATCACCCTTAAAGTGCACATTTTAACCGAAAAAGTGAAAAAAAAAAAAAATTGTTACCAAACGGTACATATGAATGATCGCTAAAGGGCCTGTGACCGTTTTGTCTCAATAGTTTTTCTTACAGATGAATCTCTAGTTCCTATAAAGTGCGTATCATAACAGCCAAGTTCTAAAACAAAATACTTTTTCTCTAGCTCCCTTAAAGTGCGCATCTGAACCGCAAAGGTAACCTTAAAAGTAATTTCGATCAAACAATACATCTCAACCCATGCAAGTGCCATATGAGCTTACAGCTCTTGTTTTTTTTTTGCAGTCACCTTAGTAATACTTTCGTATTGGCAGAGAGAGACAGTATCCATATTAGTAGGAAACCCATCTGCGATGTTCGAATGGCATATTACCAATTTTTTCTGGCACTTGACTTCGACAAGCTGAAAATTTTGGCGAGCCCCCATGTAGCTCGTAAAACTGACATTATCTCATACAGGTGCTTCTAGATGCACTTTCTTTTAGAGGAGGACGGCGTTGTCGTTTTTCCGTCACATTTGTTTACCTTAAAGTAAAATAACATGCAGAAACATCCTGATGGAAACGATATTGTAACCTTGAATGGTCGAGAGAAGGACCAACAAGGTAAATACTGTCAGAACGAGGACCCGTCAGACAAGAGTTCTTGCCAAATGCAGAAAGGAAGAGTCTGACCTACTTCAGCCTGAAGATGGCTGTAGTCAAGTTGGCCAGCGGAACAAATAAGGTTTGACTATTGCTCCCCCCCCCCCGCAATTGGCACACTACCACCAAGCTGAGGAAGGCCTTGCCCTAGCATCCAAGTTGATAATCATCGGCAAGAATAACCATAGGCATACTAAACCTAAAGACGACGATTTCCCTCGTCTCATTATTCAACGGCAGGCGACAACGAACTTTCCCAAATTTTCTGAGCACCAATTCTGACGCGCTACGTTCTTGGTGCTACCCTCTTATGTTCATGCATTACTTCTGTCCAGACAGAAACATATATGGTAAAGGAGCAGGTTCGCCCAGCACTATTCCGTGATACTGCTCAGAATGTAGTCACAAAGGCTTTTGCAACCACTTTGTCCGAATTGCAACCATGAAGTGCTGAATAACTGGCTCAAACGTTGAGCCTAAGAGGACGACCTTCTTTACAAACACGAAAAGAAAACAACTTTGAGGACGTTTCACAAGCACGCTCGACCAAATACCCGTGTGCACTTGCTACACAGGCAACCTGGCTTTTGGGACTCAACAACGTCAGTGACGGACACGCTGAATCCGTACCTAAAGCTTATTTTATCGCAGAAGAAGTAGTTCGCTTAGAATCCGGACAAAGCTAACAGTAAAAGTTCTCCGATATCCTCCAAGTTTTCAACTAGCACTGGTGTTTCCGTCGTAAACCCCTGAAACACACATTTTCAAGTTTCCTGGATTTGTGATAACTGTCATGTTCAAGAACTTAACTCGTGAGCAATCTGGGCCCAGTTGCCCCTGAAGCGCTGGGATATCGGAGACGGGGCCCCTAAATGACACATTTGGACCCCCATGACAACTCTCAGTTTGATGCCTGTCAAGGTTCGCGAGTTCTTTACTGGGCCCCTTGCCCCTGAACCGGAAGGGTGGTGAGTGGGAGGGGCAATAAAGGGGGTGAGAGGCCCCCAACACGCTGTAAAGAAGACCCCCATCTCATCAAGTTACCATGTCATACTGGTAACTGCTGTTCACGAACTTAATCATGGGCATTTTGGGCCCAGTTGCCCATGCCCATGCACGGGAAGGGTGCAGGATTCCCAAAAGGCACAAAAGGACCCGAATGTGAACAAGTTTACCAAGTCTCATGTCATCGTCAAGAGTTGTGAACTCTACAGAAAATGGCGAAAACCGAAAGTGATTATAGCGGCCGCAAAAGTGGATTGCTCAAAAGAACACTCCACTAAAGAGAAATGGGAACAATATTCACAACACAACATGCTACTACAATAAAATACCGCAGGCATAATAAGGTTGACAGCCAGTTCCTACCAAAGTCAGCCCTAATCTAACCAAAAGAATACTCATAAAGGAATCCGTCCGCACAATTCCACCCCCAAATAGTTTCTGTCGGGCGTCAATTGCCCCGACAAGAGCGTATAGAAATTTTCTGTTGGCACGTTTTCGTTCAGAAATCCTTATTCTGCTTTCTAGTACAATCGGCAAAAACCAAATAGAATTAACATTAGGCCAAGTATGAAATTTGGTTTCACCCTTCTGACCAAACCTATAGAAAGACGTCTGAGGAAATCCGTCGGTACAGTTTGAGATTGTGGAGTTTGCGCTAGATAAGGCGGGAAAGTAGTTGAATTTTGGGGGAGAAAAAAGACGAACCTACAAGTTTTCTTAAGTGGTGTCATTTATGTGGGTTGAGGTTTGGGATTTTAGGGTTTAGCCCAGAAAAAATATAAATATTAAGGGAAATGGTTAATTTACGAGATTATAGAACACCAACACCACCAGCACCCAAGTTAATGTTAGTTCTAAAACACAATTCGCCCAAGGCCGTAAATATTTATCTTCGCTCCGATAAAGCTGACATGATAAATTTGCTGTTTTGAGGGGTTTTTTTTTTCAGCTTCGCCATGCACTGGCCATTCATAACCCCCCCCTCCCACCCCAAGCACTTCGTTGTACCTGCAAATCCAATCTATTTCCTATGCTTTTTTATCCGTTATTATTTTCAAGTTTTTAATTTTTTTTTGCGGAGAGTGTCATGTTGTCTACTTCCATATTGCATTTTCGCCCGTTATTCTTTTCAAGTTGCTACATTTCTTACGGTGAATTTTATTCCCTCTATCGGTAGAGGGCCTATAGTCCCTCTATAGCCGAAAAGTGATTCGCAGGCTATGGGTCCGTGGGGATTGATCCAGGGTCGGAAGGAGTGAATACTTTAAAGAATCTGTTAAAACCGATATTCTTTCAGAAGCATGAATTATTAATTTATTAGTATTTGTTTGGGTGGACCCGGATGATTTGGTGGGGTGTTTTGTGGGTGTTCTTCTGTTTTTGCCTGATGTGTTCGTAAAAAAGTGCCGTAGCTTATGAATCTCTCTCTCTCTCTCTCTCTCTCTCTCTCTCTCTCTCTCTCTCTCTCTCTCTCTCTCTCTCTCTCTCTCTCTCTCTCTCTCTCCTCTCTCTCTCTCTCTCTCTCTCTCTCTCTCTCTCTCTCTCTCTCTCTCTCTCTCTCTCTCTCTCTCTCTCTCTCTTCACTTATATGAAAATTAGCTTTTACTTTGAGAACAATATCTGACGTCAAGCCAAAAACTCATCGTTCCTAAGGAATGACGGTATTCCATCGGCACACTTAGAAATTTGTTGGAACATCGTAGGCTGACCCCAGCCCTATGAAGGTAGTTACGCCCTTGGTGTAGGTTTCGACCAAAAGGTACGTGATACTCGACGAGGGTTACACAATCGACTGATTCCTTGAACTAGATTCCGGACAAAATGGGAAAGTCCTGGTTCCCGACATCAAGAGAGTAAATAATTAATCACGCCCTCTGAGGTCCCAGTTCCGCAAAAGCCTCCCTAGAGCATCCAATCTGTGAAGTGAATCATAAAGAAACCGAACCGTTCAGAACGGAAATCACCTCCCCCCCTGGCAGCAGTATTTTACTGAAAAAACAGCACTCCCTGGAGTAGCTCGCAAACCATAATTATAGTATTCTGGCTTGGTCAGATCAGAAACATATCAGCAGGAAAACAACTTTGCTGCTTCTGGAAACGGTCGAGAACGATACAGTCGAAGAGCTCTTCTGGGAGACGTTATCTAGCCGGAGGCTTTTAAAGTACATGATTTTAAGAGGGGGCGGTCTGGGGCAGCCTAGTACACTAAGAGTTTCTTTGATAACCATGCTCACAGGCTGGCAGGGGTGAGCATGGCAACCATGCCATGTACCCTTTATTCTTCAGAGCGGCACCAGTATATCTATACCTGTTTCAACGTTGAGAGCGTTACCAGTTTCAAAGTCAAATGAAATCCTTGGTTTATCATTTAACGAAGTACTGTATACGGGTGGTTCCCAACATCACGATCTTTTAGCCCACTCTCGCAATGACCACGCTCAGAATGCCCACGAGCTAAATGCCCACGGTCAAAATGCCAACGATTAAACTGCCCACGATTAAAGTGCCCACGGCTTAAAATGCCCACGACTCAAAATGATCACAATTCAGGTGGAGCGCCCGAAATCGAAATAGTCCAAAATGCCGGCGGCTAAAAATGCCGACAGTTCAAAATGGTCACAGCTTAGAGGAGGCCAATATCGTCTTGGTTCCATATGCCGACGGCTGAAACTGTACACAGGGGAGGCCAAAATCATCCTGGGACAACGGACAACGAGATCATGAGTGATATAACCGGATATAACCAACGAAAAGGTTTTGAAAGGGAATGTTTTATTGTTTCTTGAAGAATGATCCTAAAAGACCAGCAAGTTAAAGCTCTTAAAGAAAAGTTCCAAGGGGGTTCCTTATCAGGGGCGTAATTTCGTCAAAATCCTGGGGGGGGGGGAGGGCAAAGTTGGAGCCGATTTTCCCAAATCAAGTGAAAATGAGCAGTTTTAGTTCAAGAAGAAAAACGTAATAAAAACAAATAAACAAAGAGATATTTTACTAATCGACCAAGGCGAAAACGACACAGGAAGCGATAAAATTAGGTCAAACGCCTCAAGGACCGAACGGGCAAACATCAAGCTGGGGGGGGGGGGGGCAAACTGGGGTCTGGGGGGGCAGTTGCCCCCCTGCCCTATAGCAAATTACGCCCCTGTTCCTTATCATTCAGAGGTCACACATTTTACCAGTATTACATTATAAATGTGAATATACCAGTTCAACATACGAGCATCGTCATTCTGATATTCGGTCTACTCCTCCTGTTGGTCACTCGACTTACCGACGAAAAGTCCCCATGACAAAACGTCCCCCGGCGAAACATTCCCGTGTCAAAACGTCCCCGTGACACAACGTCCCCGTGACAAAACGTTCCCGTGTCAAGACGTCCCCGTGACAAAACGTCCCCACGACAAAACGTCCCCATGACAAAACGTCCCCACGGCAAAACGTCCCCAAGCATAGATTTTTAAGTTCGCCTCGGTCTTCAGGTGCATTGTCGAGGTGAAACAACATCAGAGTGTGCATTACAGATGTGGGAACATTCCGTTTAAGCAAGAAAGATCGGACATAGGACCGGTTGCTTCATACATGTATTGTTAAGCGTAAACTAACACACAAATAAACAAATTAAACAAAAGATAAAACAAAAATTGACAAACCACTAAATCTTTCCACTTTCTTTACGAAATGGCTATAGCCGGGATCAACACTTTGGTTTGTTTCTTGACCATCGGTTGAATGCTGAAGTAGTCAATCCGTCTTGGTTTTGAAAAGTTTATATTCCAAGAACATTTTTTATCTGAGCTGATGACGTAATCAGTAATCTTATAGGCCTAGTTATCCCTCAGCGATGAAAAAAAAATTCTATAGCCGGGGACGTTTCGTCATGGGGACGTTTTGTCACGGGGACGTTACGCCGGAGACGTTTCGCCCAGGGGACGTTTCGAATGGGACGTCAGGTCGACAACCCGATCACTCACCCCTAATTCAAGTTTACTACGGACTAAACACCTCAAATAATCCAGTCGTGGGCATTCTGAACCGTGGGCATTTTGAGTCGTGGACATTTTTAACCGTGGGCATTTTCAACCGTGGGCATTTTGAGTTGTTGGCATTTTTAGTGGGCATTTTGAGTCGTGGGCATTTTGAGTCTTAGCCCTGTATACTGGTACCCCTCATACGTATCAGTACCACGCTCACCCTTACCAGCATGCACCAGCGATTGAGAACGGGCAGTAAAAGGCGATGTTTCGATTTTTGTAAAAAAAAATTGCAAAAATGGGGGCGATAATTCGGCCCTTCTTGGCAAGGATACTCTTCAGGCTCAAGCTGGAAAAAAACTCCGATCCCACCCTGCGAGCTCATATATCCGTTTAGTTTAATTTAGCATGGTCAGCTCAGATAACATGCCGGTTTTTATAGCTACGCCTGGAGAGGACCCTTGTCAGGAAGGGCCGAAGTACAGCTAGGATAAATCTTAGCTGACTTATCCGTTTAGCGTAGTCAAATGGGAAATCTCTGATCCGAGTTAGATCTTCAGCTTATGCTTCATACAAACAGGGGCGTCACGTATCGGGGAGGAGAGCCCCCCAAAACAATTCCAAAACAGAAGATAGACCTGCTGACCTAACATGTCTTCCAAAAGGAAAAAAACAACCTGTGAAGCTTCTCATGTTCTAATGTGTGAAAAAGTTGTCGGTAGACCTTGCAGCAGCTTTTGGCGAAGTTTACGTTGCGTGCCGGGAAAAACTAGGCTGGGCCGACAAAGCACTAATAAAGTCGCAGGTACAAAACAAAACAATGGCGAAAGGCGTGGATTTCAGAAACTTATAATTCCATAAGGGAGCTAGGGACAATACAAAAGGCAGAATAAGCCAGAGGGGTCCTTTAACGATAACTGATGATTTACTAACATGGATGAATCATGTGAAGCTAGAGGCACTGGCGGCTAAAACTTCAAGAGCATCAAGAGTTCCGCACAGAGTGAAGAATTTCTATTCGACAAAAACCTCTAAGATCTATTCATATTACTTTACTCATACATCCATTACAGTTGTTCTATCGAATAAGACATAGAGCAAGAGGGGCGTTACCAATAAGACATGCAGAAGTAGGTCTACGAAATGAGATACTTCTGTGTATTAGGAACGCAACAACCCTTCAATTTTCCAGAAAATACTAAAATTTGTCTTGTCTGTTTCTTTCTTTTTTCTTTTTATATTTATTATTTAATATTGTACTCTGCATTTGCTTAATTGTATTTGCGGGTGAAAAATAAATTCATTCATTCATTCAAAGAGTTATTTCGATTGTGGTCGTAGAGGTTTCATACGTGTATTTTTGTGGAAATGACGATGTTTAGGCTTATGATTAAAGTACTATTATTGATTAGTGAACGATCTCCTTTTTATACGTTCGCATGGCTTTCTCATGCGGACTTGCAAGGGAGTTCATTCGGGAAGTTTGTTATTTTCGTTAGTAAACAAATAAATCCGAAAAAAAAATTGTAGAATTATTGGGGAAATATCGTGACAGTCACGCATCAGTTCACACGCAGCTCCATTTTTTAGTCTACCGAAAGATAAATCATACAGACACGAACACCGATAACAACGATAATAAGCAGAGCTATAGATTTGGCAAGGTGTATGAGCACTACGCTTTTTCGCGGTTTTTCTTCTCTAATAACAAAGTAGGCAAACAGCAAATTCCCAGAAGGCCCAGTAAAGATAAAGCCATGGCCATGAACGCCACGGAGCTGCCGAATGTTAAGTCATGGAGATCCGAGGAGGAGAGGGTATTCCAAACAACTGAAACCCTATATAAGTCACCCCACACAGCAATGGCCATTCCCTTCACATATTCTGAATACCTCCAACCTCCGTACAAAAAACAAGAACAAAGATTTTTGCGAATTCTAAAGTGTTTGAAGTTGAACTTGGGGGAAACTGATAAATTAATTGTTCGTTGTCTCTTTATGTAAGTTTTCTTGTTATTTATTTAGTTTTCTGCTACAGTTTCTGTTCACAAAAAATCTCACTGCAGATATTTATTTATTGTGATTATCTATTATTATTTTCAGATATTATTCCTACTCTATTACTGGCAATCGGTCGGTCAAGTATCCTTGGATTCATATAGGAAATTCTCTGTGTGTCAGTAGCCTCGGTAAATACCCCCCCCCCCTCTATTGAGCACTTTTTTTAACACTGTGATAACCTTACAAAGGAGTACCTTACAAAATAGTCATACCCTGTCCCATACCCTGTCCGCTACGAATGGGCGGATGTTACTAGCTTCGCGCCACATCACGTTTCGTTACCCTCTACAAATAGCTAAATCGCTGTTAAGTTGCTGAAGAAGAAAGTAGGAGTCAAAGCTGATTGGTTCTATGGACGCGCTCCAGAGTGGGTCAGCGCGCGGAGTACGCCTCCTGCTAGCCTTTTTCACTATTTCTTGTGCGATAAGCAACGGCGTAGACGGAAGAGGAGTAAACGGCCGTATCAACATCAGCTCAAAGCTAGAGTAAATACCTCTAGGCCCGCTCAGTTTTGTCGGGGTTTTTGTAGTCGCTGCATGCGACTAAAGACAGAAGTTCTATCTGATTATTTGTTCTTGGTTATATAAAAAGTTTCAGTTGAAGTTACAGTCGCATCGATCGACCATTGGCACCAGCGTATGAATTTTCACCAATAAGCGGTGTTATTTTCTTCTGTGAACGACAACCTGATAACGTGCTTGATCCAGTCAGCATCAGGGTTGCCAAGTGTGACACTTTTGGTGCTTTTTGACACTTTTTGGCACCGGGTGACACCAGGACACTTTTTCTCTTAAAATGACACCTTTTGGTACAAGTGACACTTTTTAGGTCAGAAAAGGCACCTTTTCATTTAATTTAGTAAATTTACGGATTTCCGCCCCAAAAAACACGAAGTTTACTTTGATTTTGAACATAAAAAGAGTTTGAAGCCTTATAAAGCCCGTTTCCGATAAATTTTTTTTACAGTACCGTGATCTGACAGTTAAAAAATGTCTTAAAAACGATCTTACAAATTCACAATAATTACCATTATCCGCATTTTGCTCATTGTGCAAGACATTTTTATTCAAGATGTCAAAAAGCACCTTTTATAAGGAATTGTGACACTTTTATGAGTCGAGCTCTTGGCAACCCTGGTCAGCATCGGTTCTTCCGGGAAAAGAAAAAGAAATTGACTGCATACAGGAATGACGTGCATGAACAGCAGGGGTTGACCTTTTGATACTAGCAGGCCGCAGTCTCACCGTAGTTCTGATTAGATAAGAAAACTATCAGGAGAAATCTAGCGTGGATTCTCTCAGGCTTCTCCCCCTCTTTTTTTCACAACCACATAAACTCGCATCAAGAAAGGTAGGCTATAGCTCTAACAAATTCCGTTTGTTGCCGGATTCTGGTCACACTATGGATCTGGTAAGAAAAAAAAAACAAGCAAGGGCAAACAATCAGCAGTATTTTTGAATTCGATGCGAATTAATGGATGCGTTTTCGGATAGCTCCGTCTTTCTATTAATTCCGGCCAAATTATCCACCTCAACTAGCAGAATATCCCTATACAGAATTTCTGCATCGGAATTTAAAGTTTAACCGAAAAGGACTGGGATAGGACAATCTAGTTACCCATCACTTATTTACTTAAATTGGCTTGAAGACCCGCTTAAAATGCGTTACTTGGTTGTTCCGCTATTCAGGAATAATCGATTTTCAAATAGTGAAATTTCCGTGTGATTTGTGGTACCTCTAATTTGTTGAATGCCTTACAAGAAAGATTTATGACTTTTTTTGTTCAGGCACTAAGCAACCTTCACCAATATCGCCCCTGCCCACTGAAAAGCCTTGTTTGTATTTAGATAAAAATTTCCCGCGTCATAGTAGAATTTTCGCTGTGGGGACGGCCGCAGATATTCTGAACGTCAGAACTAGAGCAGATAGTGGAAAACAAAAAAATCCCTTTGCAGAATCCAAATAATTCAGTGTATTCAACTAAATGACACAAAAATAAGTTGGCTTTTCAGTTAAACTTTAAAGAACGACTCTTGCTTATTCTGCCTTTATTTACGGAATTATATCCCTTATGGAATTATATGCTTCTGAAATCCCCGCTCTTCGCCGTTCTTTCGTTTTGTACACACGGCTTTTTAGCGCTCTTTAAGCCCAGCCGAGTTTTGCCAGTCCCGCAACGTAAACTTCGTCGAAAGTTTCAAGGTCCGCCGACAACTCTTTCACACATATGAATATGAGAAGCTTCAAAGTAGCGTTTTCATTTTGGAGGACATTGCAGATTATCGTGTCTATCTTATGTTTTGGAATTCATTTGTTTTACTTGGTTTTCCCACTTTCAAACCACGGCGCGTTCATTGTTCAAATGTCTTGCTTCCAGCCGCCGCGTCGGAGAGCGCGAAGGCAGTATACGAGTCGAGAAGTGCTAACAAGAAAATCTGTAATTTCGCGTGGAAAATAATGGTATTTTGAAAACGATATTCATGGGCCATTTCATCGTGCAAAGATCATTTCTAGTAAGAGTTGTGCTCTAAGAAGTATCTAACCCCCGTCTTCGTTTCCAAGTGAAAGACCTAATCTGAGTAACATGATTATCTTGCTTTACTGGATACTCTAAATCGGTAAATAATTAGTGCATCCGTGTTAATAATAGCCCAAGATAGTCAAAAGAAAATTAGAAGCGATGTTTCTCCTGCCAAACACCCATCGACTAACAAGACATCTGTAGTCCGGGAAAAACAATGCCTGAATAGGTACAACGATGGAGGCTTGAGGCCCATTCACACTGGGAGTATCATGCCAGTCTGCCAGTCAAGCATTTCACTATGAGCATGGCGCAAGTGAACACGATCCTCCGATATTTATAAAATTTCGCTGCGCAAGCGAATAAACAGAGCGGAAGCGAATAGACGCTGATTTATAAGCCTAACGCGATTATTGACCCCACTAGAAAATGTTTAGAAGAGAAGTTGGACTTTTGGAATCGGGGATATGAAGGTAAAATAGGAGAAATGGTAAGCTATAGATTAAAAAAGACCAAAAAATCCACGCTTAGCTGCTGCGGACTGGGAAGTGAAGAAATTAAGTATGTAACTGCAATAAGGGCAGGCAGTTTACCGCTTGGGCTAGGATAAAATATATTGGTAAGGTAAAGGTAAGAGCGGTTCTACCTTTTGTCAGAGCCTATATATGGTAGGGACGATACGAAGTTTATTTAGTGTGCGAGGAATCAAGTTTTGGTAGCTTTGGGCCATTTACTTGAGGTTTGCGAAGATAGCAGAACAAGAATCTTAGATTACGGTAATGGGTATTATGACGGATTATTAGTGTTTTGTTTGTAATATTTTGTTGCCATGGGCTTCGGGCATGTTGTGCATTAAATTATTTCATTGATTCATTAAGTCTGTTTCCCTGTCTATCAGTCTTGTGAACCTATACTAGTGCTTACATGAATCCTGGATTTGAATTTTAAAGAGTAATTCGTAACAAAAACTCACATGTCGCTACCACACTACGACTCGAAGGTCTCAAAACAAGACCCACCCTTTCTAAACCAACCATCATCAAACATCTAACAAGCACTCAAAGAAAAATAAACATAAACAGATTTCAGAAGAGATTTCAGAGAACATGATAACATAATTGACGCAATTACATAAGAACAGATTTCAGAGAACATAAAAAGATTTCATGTACTGCCGGATAAGCAGAATCAAGAACTGCCAAGACAAATACGCATTCTCGCAATTAATCTTTGCTCCGACTTTGACTATGACATTCCCGGACCTGAATGAGCTCTATTGTTGTACGAAACTTCTACATTCTAACATTTCCGTAACATAACCTTAGATACACTAGAGCGCTATGCATAACAGATAGTACGGAAGGTCTTCTTCCGCTTAATATTTATGAATCTCACCCGCGAAATTTGGTCGGTTTAGAGCCGAGAAACACAGGGTCTTGTCATTTTTAGCTCTTGGAATTGTGCTAAAGCACAATGTAGTTCCCTATTTAGTCGTTATCGACCTTGCATCGGGGTTTAGTCGCTCAGGGATCTCAAGAAATTCTTGGAAGTCGGTTGGAGATGCGGGGTCGTCTATCTTTTTTTGTATTTCTTTATATTTTTAACCCGCGTGGCCTTTCGAACAATTTTTGATTTTTTACTTTTTGGGCTACGACTCCTCTTCCACTCGGTGACGTTAACATTTCCAACTATTTAACGTCACCTACTCTTTCCAAACAAACACACAAAACTTTAAAATTTAAAATTTTGACTCCATTTACTATTTCAACTATTCAATTTATTTTCGAATTTGAATTTACCAATCTTAATACTTATTTACTCTTATTTCATTTTGTATTGTATTTCTTAGACGTCTGATTGAGCTGCGAGTTGGTTCTTCTTCTATGATCTGATTACACCGACCCGAAAACGACATGGATCTGTCTAGATACGAACTGGTGAAAGGAAAATCACGAGCGACAGCCTTTCCCATCAGATTACTGGTTCACCAGTCATGTGATAGGCAAGGAAACTCGAACGTCACAACAAATTGGATAAGAATCTTTCACTTTTGGTAACTGGATTGGAAGCTACGAGATTCAGCGAGGCGTGGAAATGGCTTGACAGAAATCAGTAGAACATTTCACAAGCTATGTGGACGTGGGAAGAGTGCATTTTGAAAAGCATGCAACCTCCTACGCTTCGACGTTCTGAAAGAAAAGTCACAGCATAACCTTCACACACTCGGTTGCGTCAGAGATAAAGCATGTTCTCACAGCTCTCCCAACCCTCGATCAATCTGAATCTCTCTCAACTGGGAACTGGGGATGGGGTTTTTGTACGCACCTCTTAGGCTATAAGTTTTGTCCGAGGATTTTATTACTTCTGGGATTTCCGTTCCGGTAGAAATTTGAATCAGATAGATAGGTTGAGCCAACTTACCTCTACACCGAAATGAACAACTAGACAATGACATTGTAAGAACTACTGAATTTTCTATTTTCACCGGATTCCGGTCGGTATCGATTTGGTAGGATCTGGTCGGGCCTGCGAAAGTGCTCATGTTTCGGTGCTCCGTCCCTACAACTCCCTCCATGGAAACAGAATCTGGAAATTAATAACTACTAATTACTGGACAGAAAATTCAGTGGCGAGCAGGCCTGTTATGAATACAATACTCTCCAGACTCAGACTATTTTCTCGGCACCTTGAGAGGAACAATATCTCAAGCTAAGCTCTTGTGTATCCTGGCTCACCAGATCTCCTGCACATGTGAAAAAGGGAACCGAATCGGATTAGGTGGAAGACATTCTGATTTATTTACCTGAAATTAGGTTCTGCAGATAGATTCCCTCCATTAGCATGCAAGAAAACATGGTCATCTTGGAAAATTCCAGAACGACGTAGAGAGCTTCGCACAAGAATTGCTGGAAAAAAAGAAGCGCATTAGATGGCTTTTGATCAGTTGCGGCATCGTACGCGACGCTCCACGTTCGTGTCCACTGACAATCAGTGGGGAAACTTCGTGGAGGACTTAGTTTCTCAGATTCTTTTGTTCATTACAAGTAGTGAAAGGAAAGACAAAAGTACTTTTCCGGTGGGATCTGAACCCACGACATTCGGCCTGCACGGCCTGCGTTTTACCAATGAGCTATAGCGGGGGTTGTGGATAAAGCTCGCAAGCCAGTAATATTTATCCTTTGTGCAGATGACATATTGACTGTTTTATTTTACTAAAATTGATCGGTATTTTTTCGATAGCAGAACTATTCGGTATATTTACGGGGATTCGGTAGTTATACAGAATCCCAAATAGGCTATCGGTACAAATCTATTCGGTATAATGATCGGGATTCGGTGTATATATAAAGTTGAAAGATAAACCATCTAACCTCCCTGCAAGGGGTTCTTATTCTAGTGTTTAAAACTGTTGTTTTGTTTTTTATTTAGTTTTCCAATTGACTAGTATATTACGTTAAAACACAACCTGCTGTGCGACAAGTTTTTTCTTAGTTTCGCCTTAATTTTAATGAGTACCAAAATTTTGCGAGGAAAGTAACAAAAACTTAATAAAAAACGAATATCGACCCTCGAATAATTAGCAGTGTAATTTCTGTAGTTTTTAGATATAAGCATGTAATGGAATATTTGCAATTTACAATTTACTTCTATGCTTAATATTATTATAAGTGTATTTCTATTATTATTTTACCTCCGTATTTTACCGTAATCTCCGCTGGCATTGACAGCGACACGGAAGAAAGGATATGTTTGCGTCAAGCAGAAGCGGAAGAATGGATTATTACATCCTAGCAAGAACAAGATAGAACTTCTGTCTTTAGTCGCATGCAGCGACTATGACAAAACTGAGCGGACCTAGAGGTATTTACTCTAGCTTTGAGCTGATGTTGATACCCGTTTACTCCTCTTCCGTCTTCGCCGTTGCTTATCGCACAAGAAATAATGAAGGATTCTGGCAGGAGGCGTAGCCTACTCCGCGCGCTGACCCGCTCTGGAGCGCGTCCATAGAACCAATCAGCTTTTACTCCTAGTTTTCCAACACCGCGGGTTGACAGCGATTTAGCTATTTGTAGAGGTAACGAAACGTGATGTGGCAAGAAGCTAGTAAGCTCCGTTCGTTTGTAGCGGACAGGGTATGGGAAATATTCGACTCCGCATAGTCGTATTATAGAGATAGGGAGACGGAGGTTCTGTCAGATTATTCTTCTTGGTTCCGGGCTTCGATAAGGACTTTAATGGAAGGAAAAAGGTCTTTCCAGAGAAGGAGCAGAAAGCAAACTCTGCCTCTTTCAATCCATTCATATGCGACAGTAGATAATACCGGCGTGGCTACCGTTCCAGTAAATCAGATCAGCTGACACCTTGATCAAATCAACCACGCTTAAATCCGGCAACCTAATATATTACATATTGTAGGGGTGGCTGGGGCAGTTGCTTGGGAACCAAACAGTATCAACTACTAATATCCGAAAAATTCCTTCAGGCAATAGGCTGCCAAAGAACAAGGAATGGGGGAAGGCGAACCAGGTGAAATTTGTTATCTGAGGGGGTAACCCTCTTTTACCCTTCTCAGCTATTGGTGTGAAGGGGTTCTAAGGAGTTTGCGGTTTCGCTGGTGACCGCCAAAAGAAGGGGAGGAGAGGCCCTGTTAATACATAAACAGGTTTATTTTACTCAATATAAAACAACATTTCTCTTCCCAACTCAAACAACTGTCATGCTATGAAATTTAAACTACTTCCCAATGTACTTCACCCCTGAACCGTAAGGGTCTAGGAGACCAAACCTGGTAAAGGCTCACTCGCCCCTCGGATCTTATAGTGCAAGAACTAAAACATAGTCCTATTTTTAACCTCACGACACTGGGCAACCTGGGTCCTCTTGCCCATAAACAGGGTGGGAGGAGAGAAAAAGACCCTAGTAAGCTATGAAGTTAAGAATTAAAGTCACTGGATAACCTGGATCTAGTTGCCTTCAACCAGGAGGGAGGAAAGATGAAACCTTAAAAAGGCACGCCGTCGTTCGACCGTTGTCAAGCTATGAAATTAAGTTACTGGGCAATCTGGGACCACCCATAAATGGGCAGGGCGGGGGATTTTCATCGAAACGAAAGGCACTTGCAGACCTCAGGATCTGTAAGCAGACGAATTACACCACTAACCGAACTTACGAACTTGAGTCAGTGCACAACCTGAGCACAGTTGTATCTGAACCGGAAGGGGGGGCACTTCAAAAGAGAAATATAAATTCCCAATGTTAACAAAACAAAGTTTTAACTCGATCTCTCATGGTTCACGAGCGATGAACTTAACAAACAAGAGCTGTAAGCTCATATGGCACTTGCATGGGTTGAGATGTATTATTTGATTAAAAGTAATTTTCGACTGCGCGGTTCAGATGCGCACTTTAAGGAAGCTAAAGAAAAAGTATTTTATCGTAGAACTTGGCTGTAATGATGCGCACTTTAAAGGCACTAGAAATTCATCTGTAAGGAAGACCCTTGAGGCAAAAACGATATCAGGCTCTTAGGGATCATTGATATATACGTATGATCCAAAGTATTTTTTTTCCGCTAATGCGGGTAAAATGCGCACTTTAAGGGTGCTAGAATTTTTTTTTTTTGCAAAACCCTTGTGGCACAAATGATCATAGGTTGAGATTTATCGTTTGATAAAAAGTACTTTTCGACCTTGCGGTTAAGATGCACACTTTAAGGGAGCTAGAACTTCATTTGTAAGCAAAACCCTTGAGGCAAAAATGATCATGGACTCATGGGGATCATGGAAATGCATATTTTGCTTAAAAGTATTTTTCTTAATTTGCGGTCATGATTGGTACTTTAGGGAATGGTCGGATTTGAAAAGTGGCGATTTCTGAGCCAATCTTGTCGAATTTCTAATATTCCAGCCAAATTTAATCGTCCTAGCACATCTGGAAGTACCTTAACTCGCGATCACCGGAATTCCGAACCCGCCCCTCAAACTCCCCCCACAGTCGCCGGAGCCAATCCGGTTCGGTTTTGGACTTGTTTGTTATTCCCACAAAGTTCCATCCCGATCTCTCCAGTCCAATCCGGTTACGTATTCCCCCCCCCAATTGTTGTCGGATCCGGTCCGGACATGAAAAAGATCACCACAGGCCCTCTGTTCAGTTATTAAATTTCACTCGAATCCGATCACCCGTTCCAAAGTTACGCATGGCTAAATATTCCGGATTCCCCCTCCCTCCGATCCCCCCACGACTATCGTATCGAGTGAATTTTTATTTACAAGTTAGTTTGATCGGGTCCCTGATACGCCTCCCAAGTTTCGTCGTGAAAATCCCAAAAACTGTCATCACCAGAATTCCGGGAAACTCCCCTCCACCTCCCCCCCCAAGTGTCCGGGTCCAGTCCAAACGTGTAAACGATTTATATGGAGCAGATTCTTGTTCTTCCCAGCAAGTTTTACTCCAATCCCTCCACTATAACCGTCTCTCGAGATTTCCGGTCTCCCCCCCCCAACTCCCCATAGCTGTCGAATCCGGTTCGGACTTCAAATGGAAGATCAGAGATATGTCATTCATTCAGGTATTAAGTTTCGTCCCAATCCGATCACCCGTTCCAAAGTTACACAACACTCAATTTTCCATATTCCCCCGCACTGAATCACATATACAAACCCCTTTGACCCTCGAATGCACTAGCTCTTTCCGCTGTTAACAGAGTGATCCGATGCAAAGAGTGACGTCACGCCGCGCGCAGACCTACTAGTGAGAAGGAAGGGGTAGGGGTTTTACAAAAACTACAAAATTCTCAGGATTCCCCGGCCCACCACTCCCCCCCAGATGGTCGGATCGTGAAACTGATTATTTCCAGGTTAGTTATATCGGGTCCCTGATATGCCTGCCAAGTTTCATCGTCCTAGGACATCTGGAAGTACCCTAACTCGAAAACAGTGGACCGCCCGACCGACCGACCGACCGACCGACCGACAGACCGACCGACCGACCGACCGAAAAGCGATCGGTGTATGGCACTTGAGCGGAGCTGCAAGTGCCATAAAAACGGTGATTGAAACAACTAAACAATCCACTAAAAACCAAGTCGTAAAAATGTGAGTTGCCCCCAATACGATGACCGAAACAACTTGGAAAGTCCAATAGAACAGTCCACTAAAACCAAATCGAAAAAAAAGGCCAGTTGCCCCGACTACATGTCTTTCTCGACTTGCTGAAAAATAAAACTGCCCGCAATTCATGATGCGGCCTTAAGACTTGACTTCTAAAAACTCGACAGTAACAAGAATTTCGTAAACACTGCCCTCCAACAGACACTGTCTGTTTCTCTAAAATCAACACTTCACCTTCAGTTGGCAGTTGGAGGTCACAAAAAGAACCTCACCGTCAATCATTCCGCCACGAACAAATAATTTCTCGAGACGCATTCTTCTCTTTTTAACCAGACCAAAGACGTACGTGGGATCCTAGACTGGGGTGTTTTTCTTTTATTTTCTACAGCTCTAATTTCGTTAAAGAACAGCTCTTACTGGAAACGATCTTCCACCATGAAACATTTCAAAAAGAACATTTTTCAAAAATACCGTCACTTTCCACCTAAATTTAGCGATTTTCTTGTTAGCGCTTTTCGACTCTATCCAGCCTTCCTGCTCCCGACGCGGCGGCTCGGCGCAAAACATTTGAAAACTGAAAGTGCCGTGGAAAAAAAGATGGAAAAATAGCAAATAAGAAAGTAAAATAACAGAAGATTTTCATATCCCTGATATTAAGAGAGTTGTCAGTGGACCTTGATGATTCCGGCAAACTTAACGCTGTGTGACAGGCAAAACTCGGCGCGGCCGAAACAGCGCAAAAATTCGTCGGCACAAAACGAAACAACGGAGAAAGATGGGGATTTTAGAAGCTTATAATTCCGTAAGAGAGCTGGGTCTGTTGTAAAAGGTAGAACAAGCAAGAGAGGTCCTTTAACCATCTTGTTAAGCAAGGCTTCCAGATTAAAAAGCAAGGATATTCTAATAAGGAACAGTATATATACATATATATGTATAATTAATCTGTGAGCCACCAAATGCACAAGGTGACAGTGGAGTTGGAAACACAATTAAAAATCAACATAACGCACGACAATTTAGACTGAATTACTAACTGTACCTAAACAATTCATGAAAAACATCATGTAGATGATGGCCTGGATGAATGTGTGTTTTCAGTAGAGATGTCAACCTCCTCTCCAATGACTGAATAACACCTTGCACATGGAACTTCTGAACTAATTTAAGGTTACGACATGAACGAGGTAGATACATTAAAAGTTAACAGTAATTAGAGTAGGACGTCTTCAAAACGCCTTTTTTCCGCAGAATGTTTTGTCCAGACCGGGACAGCACAGGATTAAAGCACGCAAAATGCACTATCAATTCGCCCAAGCGCCTTCCGGTTACAGTGACTTCGATTTGGACAAAGACGAACAATTTGGAGAAAAAGGGTTTTACCCGTAGACTACTCAGGGAATGCCATTTTTTAATTGTTTGTGTGAGTAGAAACAAGGACCTTTGATTGTAAAAGCTAGGTCGAGATGTTTGTAGACCTACCATGTTGGTTTTCACAGATTTTGGCCAAATCGGCCCTATTCCGGCCTAGCAAACTGGTTTTCGTTGGATTTCAGTCTGAATGGTGTTTGCCTGGCGAGGTAACAAAGGTACTATCATCTTGTTATCATCCATATACAATTTGACAGGTGTCCCACCGCTGACGTTGGATCCATAAAATATACTGTCTCAATTCACTCCTGCTAACGTGCTGGACAACAGGTGGACCTTTTGGAGAGAAAGGTGTCGTCAAACTAATAACCAACCGCAATCTCGAGGTTAAATTTACAAGTGATGGCGAGAATCAGCTGGCCAAAATTTCCGGGTTGTTAAAAAAAAGTCTGGATTTATAAATATAACTTCATTCGACAGCACTTGATTACGTTGTAATTATATAATGGGCTTTTCAGACAGTAAGATGTCTCTTTATTTGTGAAAAGCTTTATTTGGCGAAAGTTGAATATTAAATCTATCTATCTGTCTATGAGTCTTGGAATATTAGGCAACTTGAACTTGTGTCAGCAACGAAAATGTACCCTGGGATCGTAAAGTTGCTGGCATACCCTCAAAAGATGGCCTCTGTCCTTTAGGTTATCATAACTGGGGCAATAACGTGGATTGTCGAGTTATTTTAATTCCCGAATATTTCTCCCAGCTGTGAGGGAAAAGAAAAGAAATCGACCGCTTACACGATTTCCTTGCCTCAAGAAATGCCAATCTCTTGGGACAAGACCTTCTGCGACCGATGGAATGCACTTTCTAATAAGTGAATCGCGTGAGCCTTTACTGAACGAATGAATGAATTTGCTTTATCACCACCTTTAGCAGCACATGGGCCGCGAAATGACGGAGTAGATAAAATAAGAAACAAGAGCTGTAAGCTCATATGGCACTTGCATGGGTTGAGGTGTAGTGTTTGCGGTTCAGATGCGCACTTCAAGGGAGTTGGAGAAAAAGTATTTTGTTTTAGAACTTGGCTGTAATGATACGCACTTTATAGGCGCTAGAAATTCTTCTGTAAGAAAAACTATTGAGACAAAACGATCACAGGCCCTTAGGGATCATTGATATATATACCGTTGGGTAAAAACATTTTTTTTTTTACTTTTTGGTTCAAATGTGCACTTTAAGGGTGATAAAATAAGTTTTTAAGCAAAACCCTTGTGGCACAAATGATCATTGCATGGGTTGAGATGTATCGTTTGATAAAAAAAAAATAGTTTTCGACCTTGCGGTTCAGATGCGCACTTTAAGGGAGCTAGAACTTCATTTGTAAGCAAAACCATTGAGGCAAAAATGATAATGGGCTCATGGGGATCATGAAAATGTACAATTTGTTTAAAAGTATTTTTCTAAATTTACGGTCAAGATGGTAGGCTACTTTAAGGAATGTCGGATTTGGAAAGTGGCGATTTCTGAGCGAATCTAGTCCAATCTCTAATATTCCAGCCCAGTTCCATCGTCCTAGCCCCAGTCTGAGCCGGTCACGTATTCCCCCCCCCCCCATTGTTGTCGAGTCCGGTCCGGACGTCACAAAGATCACCAGAGACATGTCCTCTGATCAATTATCACATTTCACTCAAATCCGATCAACCGTTCCAAAGTTACGCATGACTCAATATTCCGGATTCCCCCTCCCGCTACTCCCCCCACGACTATCGGATCATGTAAATTTTTATTTATAAGTCAGTTTGATCGGGACCCTGATTCGCCTCCCAAGTTTCGTCGTGAAAATCCCCAAAACCGCCATTACCGGAATTCCGGGAGACTCCCCTTCACCCCCCCCCTAGTGTCCGGATCCAGTCCAAATGTATAAACGATTCATCTGGAGCAGATGCTTGTTCTTCCCAGCAAGTTTCACTCCGATCCCTCCATTCTAAACGTTTCTCGAGATTTCCGGTCTCCCCCCCCCAACTCCCCCATAGCTGTCGAATCCGATCCGGACTTCAAATGGGACATCAGAGGTATGCCATTTGTTCAGTTATTAAGTTTCATTCCAATCCGTTCACCCGTTCTAAAGTTACACACTACTCCAGTTTTCCGGATTCCCCAGCCCTCCACTCCCCCCCCCCAGGTGGTCGGATTGGGAAACTGATTATTTCCAGGTTAGTTTGGTCGGGTCCCTGATTTTCCTGCCAAGTTTCATCGTCCTAACACATCTGGATGTACCCTAACTCGAACATGTGGGACAAAAAAATTCGGACCGACCGACAGACCGACCGACAGACGGAATTGCGATCGGTATATGGCACTTGAGCCAGAGGCTGCAAGTGCCATAAAAAGACAAGTGAAAATTGCACTATAAATTTTCCAAGTAACTAACTCCAAACCATTATAAAGCTCTGGAAGGATCGTTATACTGTCTATCCATGGTTCCATGACTCCACATCGCCGAGAAACTTAATTATTAAGCTACGGACTTTTTCGGAACCCGTCTAGCTAATACCATTGTTTTTGGCTACCCCACAACATAAAGACTACCATTCACAATCTATACCAGGAATGGTGGCAGTCGCTTTTTGCGTCTAGTGAGTTTTAAATAGTTTTTACCAGCATTTCCTTAAGGATTTTTTTTAAACATTATAAATGAACTTGTCTTTCTCTGTATTAATGTCAACTGAAAAGACTTCGTATGACTCTGACTGCCTTCTATTGTGGCTGCAACTGAAGTAAGTTAATAGATTTATTCAAACACCTACCGTTGAGTGGATTCCTTCAATAGTGTCAACGTACGTCTCCGAAAACGTGATGGCAAGATCAGAGTACAAAACAAGACGAAGGAGGCTGTGCAGCAAAAGTGCAGAGAGAAGATTGATGTGAAGACGGGTTCGAGCGTTCCGTAGTGACCTGGAAGGAAATTGATTGATTGCTTATTACCTGTAAAAGTGGTTAACACAAAGTACGCAGTAAAATAGTAAATGTACATTAAAGAAAGGAAGACATACGAAAGTACTAAACTAAAAAGTAGCCAAAGCTACTTAGATTAAACCAAGTCAATTTTCTTGGGTTTGCCACGAGAAGACGGTCTGATCCAGAGCAAAATAACACTAGGGAATTGCGCCAAGACTTGAAAAAAATGATACACACTCGAATAGCAGCGACACTAGCACCACCAGCTATACAGAACGTCTTCCTGAAACTCAAACAGTCGTGCACCAGCGCTGGCTCTAACAAATCCATATTCCGAACAGAGCAAAATAAAAAGATACAGCCTCTCCTGTTTCCTCGATGTGTGCAGATCGCATCACGTCAGTAGCCTACTAGAAATGTTTTCAACCCGCAACATTTTCTCGCTTTAAATGTTCTGAGAGTAGTGAGTGGCGCTACGGGTAAGGCCCTTTTCCGATGCCTGGTAAGCATAGGTCTTGACGCTACTCCCTAGTGTTATTTTGCTCTGGTTTACTCTTTCAACTTACCGATGCCTTTCAACATGATCAAGCTTTTCAATTAATCGTCGTCACAGGGCGCACGAGCTCAATTTTAAGGTCAACTGGTGGAATGGTGGAATTTTGGACCCAGGATTGTTGGACAGTGGAAACGCCTTACAGAAGAAGCGGCCAAGCGGAACTGGTTAATAGTTTTAAGGGCTAACACTCAAAATGCCCACGATCATAATGCCCACGACTCAAAATGCCCACTAAAAATGCCAACAATTCAAAATGCCCACGACTCAAAATGCCCACTACTCAAAATGCCCACGACTCAAAATGCCCACAACTCAAAATGCCCACGACTCAAAATGCCCACGATTGGACAAATTTGAGGTTTTCAGTCCGTAATTAGGCGTGATTGAGAAAAAAAATGCACCCATGACGGAAGGCATTACACAAAGCCTGGTAAAAATATGAAACATATCCGAGTGTTATCTTTCTAATAGGCAGACAGACTTTCTGAATTCATATGTGCCCTGTTATTAACGTTTCCGGGTCCCAAAATACAACATTTTGAACTTGACATTTTTGAGATGTTTACTTTGCCAGATTCTGAACCGACTAATTGAATCCCAAACAGCGATCTCAAAACTGTTATTTTTAATCAAGGAATCATTCTTACCTTCGTGATGCAAGTTAACTGGTGGATTTGAATCTCCTGGTTTTGCTTTCTGGGTTGGCAAAATTTTATACGATATTGCTTCTTTACTTTAACGCAAACAATTCTGAACTGATTAAGAAACAAAAAAATAATTCCTTTTGAAACCTTTAACGTGGTTAATCCTATCCCTTATAATCTCATAGTCCGCTGTCCCAGGATGTTTTGGCCTCCCCTGTCGGCCGTCGGCATTGTAGACTAGGACAATATTAGCCTCCCCTGTGACCACTTTAAACTGTCGGCATTTCGTGGGCATTTTGAGTCGTGGGCATTTTGAGTCGTGGGCATTATGAGTCGTGGGCATTTTAATCGTGGGCATTTTGATCGTGGGCATTTTGAACCGTGGGCATTTTGATCGTGGGCATTCTGAGCGTGGGCATTGTGAGAGTGGGCAAAAAGATCGTGGTGATTTTGGGAACCACCCGTTTTAAGTCAAATACAGATCCAAAGAACACCAAGGGATAACTAGAGCCACCGCCAAATCTAAAGTTTGGACACTAAACCGTGTCTGAATCCATGCCCGAAGAGATCAGTGGACAACTCGGCACGAACAAACTTTTTAAACACACTGTTCTCTATGAGCTAGTCAGATGCCCTTCAGGAGTTAATCCACATAATTTTTTCAACAGAAGTAGTGGAGTAAAAAGATAAGAGAGAGGTAGCAGCAGATAGGTTAAAAGCAGCCGTGAATGGCTAACTCCTCAGCAAGCAAGCCGTTTTGACGTAGGTGATGTACTGATGGTATACTGCAGGGATGCGTGCCATCATTACATACAAGTCAAACTTCGTCATTGACTGGATAATGCAAAAGATCTATGAGAGCTCACACTGGTTGGTATGTTAGCCCTGGGTTCTCTCTGACAGACCTCAACTATGCCGCCGACATCGGCTCCTTGGCGGTTCCAGTCGCTTGGTGGGGCTGAGAATCAACACTGAGCTACTTGCCAACGAGCCACCACCGGTGGCTAGTTCCACCATCATTCTCAACCAGGAGCTGATTGAGAGAGTACATTCCTTTAAACACCTTAGCTCCCACACCGATACAAATGGGGGCTGCGAAGACGAGATCACAAGTCGGATCTCCTCGGCAAGGTGCGTATCCATCCAAATGAACAAGAGCGTGTGGACCCGCCGAAACGTCAGGCCGGGCAGCACAATCTTGGTCTATCAGGCGATGGTCTATTCAGTCCTGTTTCATGGGTCCGAGACAAGGCCCATAAAAGCAGCCGCTGCCCAGTACCTCGACCTTTTCTTTTCGACTAAGACTGTCTTTGAGTTTTCTCGGCGTACGTCTCAGCGACAGGATCCAAAATGAAGAAATCCAGAGACAGTGTCTCTAGCCTTTTGACGTCGCGCTGTTGGTGAAAAAGCGCCGACTCACTCGGTACGGGCACGTGTGATGTGAAGACTCCCTCAAAAGGAAGATACTTGTTCCCATTCGCCTCGCTCATCAGCAAGAAACGTCACTGAGGCCAAAAAAGACATAGCTGCATGAATACCCCGAAATTAGAGCTCGAACCTATAGGAGATTTCTGTCACCACGGGAGAAGCTGGACTTCGAGATCTGGATCTTGGACCCAGATCTCGATGCCATTTACCAAAGATTTCATCGCTGCGAGGAGAGCTGAAGCGCTTTACCTTTACTTTTTTTACCATTTTATCCTTTATCACTTTGTCTTCTGTCTTTGTTTTTATGCCCGGTGAAGTAGCTGGGGTCGATGATTTATCTGTGGAGTTATTTCTAATTGAGGATCCGGAAAATTGTTTGTTGATAATCGGATAGTGACAATAAAAATAAATATAAAATTAAAGTAAAGTAAAAAAAATCTTTGTTTTTATTAAAATATTGTGAGATTTTGAGAAAATTGTTTAGATGTAGTAATTTTGTTAAATAAACAATTTAAAAAAAAGAAAAGTGAGAGAATTAACTTCTAATTATTAAGGGGGAAGTAGATTACAAGACCAAATAGCAGATAATAATATTTAAAAAAATGTCGATGACATAAACTCGCCTCAAACTGAATTTAATCCAGGCAAGACCTGCGATAGCAATTACCGTACACTGAGGATCTGTGTCGAAGGGGCGGAGGATTTAAAGATGAGCCGAAAGAATAGCCTTATAAAGCTGTACGTACGGTACCTCGAGATGGATCTTAGGAACATAGGCAATAGAAAGCTTAAAAATTTTGCTTGGGTATGTAATCAAAATACACTCAGTATACACTCGGCATCCGTCGAAATTAATGCAGTGCAAAAAATTTAAATTCCTTGACAAACTAATAAGGTAAGAACTTATCTACCATGCAATTTACCTTTCTACGCCCCTTTGCAAGACCAAGGTTATCTGTAATCTAATACAAAGTATTTTTTTAACGCTCATGACTTCATCCTAAAGTATACATACCTGAATTTAATGAATATGGCCAAGGATATGATCAACAGAATGCTCGAGAGCGAGTAGCCAACAAACTCCAACTGCCGTGTCAATGTCGCAATGAGTATTCGAACCTAAAAGAAAGCTGAATATAAATAAAAGTAGTATGTTATGTTGTTATGCAATTTAGTAGGCTACTTGAAGGCCGACGAAACCCGTCAGCGATTTTCACCCAGGACAGGGCTAATCCAACTAGACCCGCAACAAAATGAACATCACCCATGTATCCTCTACGTATCCAGGACTGCCGATCGGAGATTCGATTAAAACAGCTAAGTTTTTTTTCGCGATTTAACCGAAAAGTTTGTGCGTGCTCCTTCAATGCCTCTGCTCTTCCTCATGTTTCGTATCTTTCCCCGTTCGGGACCATCTTCACCAACGAAAATATTCGCCAAATTAGTTCCATTTTGTACTGTTTTCCAAGTATTGCATTCCGTATCTGCCCAACGACAACAAAAGCACTACTCCATGCTTAGAACTCTTGCGTAACGCAAAGCGATATTTGTAAACTCCCTACGCCTAGCTAGTGTTGGGCGATATTCGATACGATAATCGAAATATCGATATTATTGTAAAATATCGATATTTCGATATTGACTTTTCAAACATCGATATTTTCGATACTTACATTACGATCTACATCAGTTCTATTATTTGAGATTTTCGGAATAAAAGAATGATGAGATTTTCGGAATAAAAGAATGATTAGGGATTTTAGACTTGAGCGATTAGGGAGGAGAAAGAGACTGAGAATGAAAAACGTGGACACTACTCTTTCTTAATGGGAATGTTTGATTTTATTAATTTAGTTCATTTTCGTTCGATTTTTTTTCATGAAAACCTGTTGCAGTATGGACAGTTTCAAGTACGCGAAATATCGGTTTCCGATAATCGAAATATCGATTATCGAATTTGAAAATATCGAAATATCGATATTTCGATATTCGTCAATATCGCCCAACACTACGCCTAGCCGGATCGTTTACCAACGGAATGGAGTCGGCAGCCTCCCTACATTAACTTCCTTTACAACCCACAACGCAAACCTCTTTTTTTTGGGGTCTCTGGATCAGTCCCCTGGGTGGCTGCATTGTCTCCCTTCAGGGCATAGGGACCCCGACGTAGTTTGGTGATAGTGTGTTCGTTAGTGGCTCATCATTCAAACCTCTTACTTGTAATTACTAAAATCAATAATAAAAGGGAAATAAATGTGCAGGGCATAGGGACCCCGGCATTAGGGACTTTTACCGTGACTAATGAACCAAGATTGGTTCATTGGTCACGGTAAAAGTCCCTTGTATAAAGTGCCATCTATGTATTATTTGTGTGTATGGTGGTCTGCTACTTTTTCGGTGAAATGAGAAGACAGTGGAGTAATGGCGAAATTCTGCTCAGGCAGTTGCAGCTGCCTAGGGGTCGCAACCTCGAAAAGACCAGAAGGGGGAAAAGAGGTAATTATACCCGTACGGAAATGTTCCGCATGAAATCGACTCAGAGAAAGTGAAACAGATTTCGACAGGATTTCAAGTTCGGTTCTTCCTCAGATCAACCGGAATTTCGGCCTCCACTAGAGCCGAGGCGGAAATCGTGTGAAATTTCCGTGCGGTATGGTTGGTACTTTTCTATTTCATTTCCAAGACTACTTGTCTAAGTGATAAAAATAAAGTAAATTTTTTTACTAAATTTCCCCAAAAGGGGAATTTAACTCAGTTAGATACCTAAAAAGCAAGGCCTGCAGTCGAGGATGCAATTATTTTTTATAATAGTTTTATCTTACAGTCTGAAAGATCCTACAATAACCGTTAAAATGGAAGAACTGGCAAATACAAGGAAAACGTGACAATTTAATATCTTTTTCAATACAGGAAACTGCAAAGAAGATCCCCTCTAAAGAAGCCTCTAATTGCGAAAGAGGCAATTGCTCAGGAAGTGAAATGTATCTTCTTTTTTTTCCATAAAATCTCTAATTACGTTTCCGCGATTGTCACGCTGTCTCTTCAAATTTATTGTACCAGCTGCTAGCAGACGATAGAAGGAATACAAATGGCAGGTTTGTTTGCCTCCTTACTTTTCTCCTTTCGCTTTATTTCCAACCTCCTACTTTCATTAATAAAATCAAGAACTGATAATTCTGCTTTATAACTTTTTTCGAACAGGTGTGTAATGCATATCTTCCTATGACCCACGGTCAGTTGATGATCAGATGATCTTCACACAGAAAGTTAGCGGTATATATGAGAGTATGGTATAAGTCACAACAGCCTCCAGAGATGATGATATAAGTCATAACAGCCTCCAGAGAGGATGATATAAGTCATAACAGCCTCCAGAGATGATTTATGTTCGAAAAAGTTATAACAGTTAACACACCTCCATCTCGGTTGACATCGGAATGACAACCTCGATGGCCGTTTAAAAATATCATATTTTCATGTCCTACCTTAGGCTCGGATAGGTTATTTTCAATGGTTATTATCACTGTATCCAACGCGATCTGCATTCTCATGTATCTCTAATGCTCGTATATGATATGGTATGGATATGATATGATCTTCACATACAAATACAGTCGTCGTAACAATATGACTGTCATTCGTACCATTCTAGTGGTGCTATAGAGATATCGCAGACTACCCAACGAAAACGGAAAGATGCAAAACAAAATAGTTAACCCTGGACTTTTGACTTTGAGACTGAATTATTGACGTTTATAACAATATTCTGAGTCTTTAAATGGTTGGAAACGTCATTCCGACCATTTTGTTGAACTGAAATTATAGTTTGACAATTGAGATTTCTTGAAATGACCCTTTTTTGAGAAAAAAAAAATATCAGAGGTGAGAGGTTGAAGGCTTCAAACTTTTAATGCAAAAACAAATCTTGTTTCCTATTGGTTGGTTTGAGCAGGACGCGTCACATCGACCATTAGAATGCGAAACTCTGTTTTTGTGTTCAAACTTCCTCCTTCAAGCTCTCATTTCCGAGAAAACTTTACTTTCATAATTTGATCATATAAACAAGAAAGAGTTTCCTGCAACGTTCAGGGTCATAATAGTTACCGAACGAACACCGATAATTCAGTGTCGAAGTCGAAAGTGTAGGCTATGCCTCCAATGTCATATTATTCTCTTCTGCTCCTCCGACGATCGTGGAGAAATTTCCGTTTTCGTCGCGTAGAGTGCAATCTACCTACGCAACAGATCTGGCAACAGATGGTAGGCCTGTATGAACTATGGTATCTGATACCACGGTCTAAAGTCGTTTTGGCAGTTACCGTTGCAACTGTAATTCAGATACTATGTTCCCCACCAGAGCAAAATAACACCAGGGAGTAGCGCCAAGACTTGAGAAAAGTGACACACACTGGAATAGCAGCGACACAAGCGCCACTAGCGATAGTCGAACGTCCCTACTGAAACTCAATCAGTCGTGCACCAGCGCTGACTCCATTAACTTCATGTTCTGAACACAGCAAAAAGAAGATACAACCTCCCCTGTTTCCTCGATGTGTGCAGACGGCATCGTAGGTTTACTAGAAATTTTTCAATCCGCAAGTTTGTCTCGCTTTAAATGCCGGAAGCTTAGTGGGCGACGCTATGAGTATGGCCCGTTTGCGAAGTAATGAAAGCATAGATCTTGACGCTACTCCCTGGTGTTATTTTGCTCTGAACTAGTTTCAGTTAATCCCCAATTTTCCCCATATTCAACACGTGTGCAGACATAGTAAAGAGTCGGACCCATAAGGTAGTGGGTAACTTTCATTTTCTACTACTGAGACACATACAAAATCTCCATTTCCTGGGAAGCAGATTACAGATTTTCTACTCATCAACCTGTGGATCTATCTTACTATGTCTGTCACAAGTGGTAACGGTGAGGCACAGGGGGGTAAACAGAAACTAGTCCGCATGGAATACGGCGAATTTTCTTTCATTATCCCCAACACAAGAACCTAGGACTTTGTCAAATTGATGAGGACGAAGTTTGGCACTAGTGATATTCGATATTCGTGGATATGTATTTATGTGGTGACTTCTAAAAGTGCAAATTTGGCAATTGCCGTCTTTGCAAAGCAAACGTGGTATCAGATATCATGGTATCTGCACAAATGTAACTAAGGTAAAGTGCCAGGTCCTGGTATAAACACGACTTTTTGCTCTACGAAGTTGCCGAGAGTCAATCGCTCAAGAGGTAGAAGCCTTTTAATTTCGTTCGCCATAAAACTAACAATTAATGTTTTCTTATTATTAGGTTCTCATCATTATCCATTCTTGCTAAAAAGCTACCATCGTCGCCCTAACCTCTACGAACGGATATACACACTTTAAAGACGGATATAGCTTTCATTAGTTATTGGTAGGAGGCTGGACAAATCCTTGGTGTTACCTGATATGCGCCTTCGTCAGCTTCTCCCTCTTTTGCGGTTGTGTATTAATGAGTCCTACACACAGCCGGCCCCCGGATTACTTGGCTTTTCCCACGGTCTTGTTTTTCTTCAATCCGTTGACCATTCAGAGTTATCTGTTTATACAGCCTACTTCCCTTACTTGTTGAGCGTGTTTCAACAAATAACGATAATACAAAAAGGACTAGCTTTCTCCTCCAACGTGATCTCCCAAAATCAGATTCTCATAGTTGTTAACATTTTATATAGCCGGTTCATATTTTTAGTTACGGCTCGATCACGAAGAAGACATTTGCCAGAAAGGGCCGAAGTATAACCCAAGTCAGGAATATACTTGAAGGAAGTTTTGGTCGACAAACTCCTTCCAGCAACCCTTTTCTATTTTCTGCTGGATATATGATTTCCTAACTTTTTATTGCTCACGTTTTGTTATTTTACGGTGGGAATATATGGACTAAGTGCATTTTATAATTGTTAGTACCTTTTATTTTTATGACCCACAATAAAAACAAAACAGCTGAATTAACAGTGGTTGAAAAGACAAAAGAGCGTTCCGATGGCAATGAGATAATTCTTTTGTACTGGGATGCCAGTGAGCCGATGTGACAACGACTCCTACCAACCAAGCCGCCAACCAGCGAGAGACTCTACAGGAGGATCACACCAACTTATCTCGCTGGAGGTGCGATTTAAGGTAATTTAAGGTTATTTGATAATGATATAGACAGATAAGTCTTACTCTGTTTGTCTCTTTCTATTTGCAGTCGTTTCCTTCCCCTACTTTTTCTTTCAGTCTGTGTAGGCCTATGTCTCGTTCTTTCTGGTGAGTCACAAATAAAATAAATATTAATACTAAATGCGATCACAAGGAATACAGCGGAGCTCCCGTTATCATTTGTTTCCTCAAGAGAAAATTAAACACCCACTTGATCTTTGGCTGGAATTTAAATAAATATTGGGCCACGTCAAAAGCAGGCAGCTTTGTTATCCACTAGTGGTAGGCTAGTAATGGACAGCGCTGAATTCCCAGTTGATTATGAAGAGAAATGAAATCACTTCAGCTTCCAAATTAAACTGAGAGAGAACGCACCACTTCAAAAACAAATTAGAAATAAAGAGCGAATGAGGCAGTCTGAAAGCGATGTACTTCCATCTTTGCAGATCATTGCAGATACATCTGTTATACCAGAATGATAACGATGACAGAGACTGTTAAAATTAGCTTGTACACCGTGAGCTCACAAACGGTACAAAGGCTGGTAATAGTCTCGGGCAAGCAAACGAGATCAAGCATGTGATTTTTCAAAGAAATTATATCCATATTTTGTTTTTTATCGTAACTTGGGTGTTACCAAATGTTTCGGGCCTTACCCAAAATATTATGACTGGCACCCGTTAGCACCTGATTATATAGGCCCAGTTCCTTTTAGAGGACCCACGAAAACTGACCAAAATGGTGTTGATCTTGGAAAAAGAGATTACAATAAAGGACAATTAAATATTAAAAATCAAAAATTTCATCAACAAATACTAATAAAATTAAAAAAAAATTACTTTGTTTCATAACCAAATTAAGTGACGATCTTTAATTTTTGGCAGCAGAGTTGCTTATTAAAATTGTTACTGGGCAAAGAGAGGGTAATTAGCGAGGGGGCATCCGAAATCTCAACTTCCTAGGGGCTTCTACGGGGTTTAATCCGGCACTGAGTAAGCCACTGAAACTGAAAAGCCAGCTTACTTTTATATTCTGGATTTGAATAGGCATATACTCAATTAGCTTGACTCTGTCAAGGGATTTTTTCATCTCGGGCGCTAGTAGTGACGTTCAGAATTTACATTGCAGGCCCGAAAAAAAAAAGTTTCAGCAAAAGTATTATTTCAATGGCTAATTAAGAGAACCACAGGAAATGCTCAGTTTCAGATTGTAAGGCCACTCCTGAAGAAAAACGCGCTACTGCGTGTGACTGATCAAAGCTTTATTTGAAAAATCATTTACCATCAGGTACTTTCTAGGGAACCGTGAGCAGATTACGGTTCCGGTAGCTCTCGCGGAAACCAAAGCATACGAGCTACACGTCCGATATCTAACTTAATTGACTACGGTACCGGAAACTTGTGTGTGCTGGCTCCTGTTCAGGTGGTAAATGGAAATGTCTCACGGAAAGTTCATCTTACCAGCTTTGCGTCCAGTAGTCCCGCGGCCTTACGTATTCGGATGCAAGGGAGCGGATACGTAATAATACGAGAAGTAAATAACCGGAGCTTGTGTTCCGACAGTGTCTACAGAGAGTATGGAACTCACAAAAAAGTTTGGCTGGGAGCTAGGATTCTGGGATTTTCACTGACTTAGAGAAATTTCACTGACGCGGGAAAGAATCCACTAGCCTACCGGAAACCACAAATGGAGAGCTAAGGTTCCAGTTAACGCTGTTTGGTTGAAAATTGCCAACACACGGACACAAGTGGCTCTGGGCTAAGGGTTCCGGTAGAGCCAAAAATTAAAATTAAAACTCACGGACACGTGTCAATACGGACTTGGAGTCGGGTAGCTACTATTATTAAAAGCCAGGCTTCACCTTCCAGATTTTTCTTCCGGATGCCAGACAGCCGTTTTCGTCGAGACGGATCTGGAAGGGGAAGCCAGACCAAAAACGTCTGGAAGTCCGGGGTGTTGGACACCCCAGATTCCGGATGTCTGGAAGGTAGCATAGAGGCAACCCGTTCGAGAGACATAAAAAATATGCAAATGAAGGAAGAAAAGGGAAAGTGATTGACAGTTATGATTGGGAAGCAAGAGGTATTTGAAATGTAAAGGGGACGTCTAGGAAATTTTGAAGATCAGCAAATGTAGCTGTCATCATTATCATGCAAATCTGGAAGGGTTGACTCTGGGTTGGCTTGACTATGCGGAAGCTCCAGACGTCTGGGGATCTGGAAGGTGAAGCCTGGCCTTAACCATTCTTGCCTTAACTCACAGCACCCATCTCCCATGGGCTAGGGTCCCGGTAGTGTTATAACCAAATAGTGGTTACTACCGGAACACTAGTTCTTCATCTGTGGGTTCTCGTAGTTGATTCTTTCCCATGTTCTTGTCTCGCAAGTCCGTGATGATCCTGGAATCCTAGCTTTCAGCGAAACAATTCCGTGAGCAGTTCCACGTCCCAATTTAAAAAATTAGGCAATGGTTTGTTGCTAAAATCAGGATATTGTCGTTAGACACGAAGAAAATGTCGATAGTTAAGATCGATAAAAAAAAAAATCTGGCTGAAACTGTCTCTATGAGTGTGTGTGTAGGTAGATTAAAAAACAATAGGTAATGGCCCTCCTACATTATTATTCGACAAATTATTATATATAAAACAAATTATTATAGGCCTCGATAATAATGACGATTCCTGATTTAAGAGCTGGCGCAATACCATTGCATCACTTATGGTTCAGTTTTGTCTTTTTACATGTGCTACTTTGGCAGAGATCCAAATTTGTTTTGTATTTTTATTTATTTTTTCCTTCCTAGTAGAATAGTCTCACGGGTATCTTTCCAACTCCAACAATCTTCCAACTAACATGTCAAATCAATCAGCTGCTATACGGGAGACATCCAGTCGTTAGTTTTCGGCTGATTAAATGTACCATTGCTTTATAATTTGTAACCGTCCTCATCCAAATACTGAACTCGCGAAGAGACAATCAATCATTTTCTCCAATACGCAAAAGCTCGGGTTAACGATTCGGGGTTCGATGCAAACGAAGATGAATGAGACGTTTTCATTCAAACTTTTCAGTCAAAACAATTTCTAACAGTTGTCATCGCTAGCGGGAGACTGTAGACTTAGTCCGTCGAAGGGGGCAAAGACGAAAGGGCAAATTCTCTTAGGACTTGGGTAACCTCTAAGGCAGAGTCAGACCACGCCATAAACATCACGCAGCAACCATACAAGTTTTTTTTGCACAAACCTTGATACATTTCCTGTATACACTTTATTGCGGTCGTGTTCAAAACGTCTTAATGTAAATAAAATAAGTTATATTTCACTTTTAAACGATTACGCTCGTACCTCTTTTCTAACGTAGAATTTAAAGTGAAGAATTCTGTGGAGATTAGTTAAAACAGGTCACTCATAAAAAGACCGAAAAATTCCTGTATATCACAAGATTTCCCCTTTCATGAGGGTGTGTTATTCTTTTTCTTTCATTTGTGTAAGTCAGTTGCTTTATTTTTATGTAATTGCTAGTGATCTTGACTGATGTATTACTGTTTGGTATTTTTATATTCACTCTTCAGTTTTGATAATAATAATAAAATAATCATACTAATTATATATTTATTTTGCTGGCCTGCATGCTTCGCAGCTTTTTCCGGTAAAGTGATTTTATGGCCAGTGCATCGAAAGGTTTAATCCTTCACAAACCGGAAATAGGTATCAATCTTTCGGGTCGACTAAAAACAGGAACGGAACAGAAGGGCACGGTGCAGCAGGCGCAAATACTAAAATCGGGAACGTATACTAAAAAAAGAAACACGGTAACAGGAGGCAGGTTACTGAAAAGACAAACGAGGTACCGTCATTCTTCGTTTAGTCGCCTGCTAGGGCATGAGTTCAGAAGCAGGCCAGCCCATGACCACTGAATTTTCATCCCAAGGGCCCATGAGCGTTTGCACCTCAAAGGTTATACTTGAAAATTCAGGAATTTATGTCGAATGACATAATTTTGCTTACCGATCGACCAGACCAAGGAACAGAACTTCTGGAACGGGGAACTATTTCGTGTGAGAGAGCAAGGGTACCGCCCCCCTGTCGCGAGCAAGCTTAGTGCCCCCTGCTCCATACTGCCCCCCGTCGTGAGCGAGATTTATCTAAACTTGGTCTAACAGATCAACTAAAAGAAAGAATCCAACTACCAGAACAAAGGTCGTTCGCGGACAATCTCTAGATCTCTTACCCAAGCGAGCCACTAAAAGAAGGAACGACGGAGGATCGTTACTTTTTTAAGTAGCTTGCCTTTTGGTCCAACATCCAATTCGTGTGTGCCATTCCCCTTTTTAGTACCTGTTCCTCCTTTACCATGCCCTTCCGTTCCGTCCCATTTTCAGTCAATCCTCAAGTTTTCCCGTATTTTTGGAAGGCATACGAATTGCTGGGTTGTCGGTTTTGTCGTTTTGTCATGGGGACATTTTGTCACGGGGACGTTTTGACACGGGGACATTTTGTCACGGGGGCGTTTTGTCACGGGGACGTTTTGTCAGGGGACGTTTTGTCACGGGGACGTTTTGCCATGGGGACGTTTCGTCGGTAAGTCCCTAGCACTGGATGCTCTATGCTAAACGCTGGGTAGCCTTGGGTACCCAAACCCTGACCTATACACTCCTGGGGTCTTGGGAAAGTTGACCTGCTGATTTAGACTATGGACTGTTTATATTTATTTTATTTTATTGAGTGATCAAATTAATGTAACTGACGAGAAACTATGGCGGTTGAAAAATAAATTATTTGCTTCCTTGTTATTCGACATGTTCAAAATGTGTTTGAAGATAAACCTGAACCAAACTGAATGTTCGTAATCGAAGAGAGCTCCTTTACAGTTTAACCGAAAAGCCAACTTATTTTTGTGCCATTTAGTTGAATACACTGAATTATTTGGATTCTGCAAAGGGATTTTTTTGTTTTCCACTATCTGCTCTAGCTATGACGTTCCGAATATCTGCGGCCGTCCCCACAGCGAAAATTCTACTATGACGCGGGAAATTTTTATCTAAACACAAACAAGGCTTTTCAGTGGGCAGTGGCGATATTGGTGAAGATTGCTTAGTGCCTGAACAAAATAAAAGTCATAAATCTTTCTTGTAAGGCATACAACAAATTAGAGGTACCACAAATCACACGGAAATTCCACTGTTTGAAAATCGTTTATTCCTGAATAGCGGAACAACCAAGTAATGCATTTTCAGCGGGTCTTCAAGCCAATTTAAGTGAATAAGTGATGGGTTACTAGATTGTCCTATCCCAGTCCTTTTCGGTTAAACTTTAAGATCGTCCAGCATCTTCTCCCATTTTACCAATGGGAGGCCTATTAGCCTATTATGGCCTATTAGCGCAACAATTATCTTTTTGGTTACTTATTTTTCTAAAGGTTTAAGATTAGGATAAGAAGCGGCTATAGCCAGTCTATAACAACAACAAAAAATTAGACGGAATATAATAAAAGGACTCACGTTCTCTTCATCCTCGTCGCCAAGCTCTAGCATCATTGCCCACAGATTCGAGGCCAGGCAAGCCGAGTAATTAGAATAACCGGTGGCATTAATTAGGGCTGATTGTGGCGTTCCTGCCCAATTACCGTCAGCATCGCAGACCCGGAATGCTTTCCCTAAATGAAACAGTGGAATGATAATGAATCTGGTTTCACGGATGGTCTAAGCCAGGCCAAATGCGAATCAAGAACGGCTGTCCCACGCTGAAATTCCTTTATACTCAGAAATTCCCTCGTAGTAACAGAGACCTTATTTCAGAACTGGATTGGACATGCATGGGTTTGGGCTTAGGACAGTCCTTATTCAAGCTAAATACCGTCAGATTCGCAAGAACAAACATTTATATTTGACAGTGCAAAAAGGATACGTCAGCTAAAAATTTTTTAATTTTAGCTGACGCATCCGTTTTGCACTGTCAAATATGATTCACAGTCAGCTTGGGCTGAAGGAATATTTATACAAACATTTAAATTCTTCAGTACGACTGTAAGTTCATACCTCCTTAAAACGACGACGAACCAGACCTACCCACGTGCCCAGGACTTTTCGCTACATAAGGCTAATGATTCCATGACAACTCGCCAAACCGACAACTGGGAACCGACAAGTCGCCACACAGACATGTCGCCACAACGACAACTCGCCAAACCGACAACTCGCCACACTGATAACTTGCCACAGCGTCATTTCGTCACAGGGACGACTCGCCACAGAGACGACTTGCCACACGACCAACTCGCCACATGGACAACTCGCCACAAAAATAATGTTTTAGGAAAAACAGTAATATACTAACAATACGATAGACATTTAGACCCATAGACCCCAGCGAATTTGGATCCTCTAACTATTTAATCCTTTCAGTTTTTAACCCGCAATAATAATCCTATGTCGCCACCACACCTGTCAAGGAATATACCCGCAGATCTACCAGAACTACGTCACTGACGAAGAATATGCTCTTCAACTTCGCATTTACCGGCCCTTGCATTTGTTCCACCACTCGATGTTGAAGGCATCTTCGAGGAGTTGCTGGCCCCCTCACAGACTATTACATGGACAACTACATGGGGAGACAACGTGGGAATGCTCGACGACCAATTATCTGCTCCATACAAATTTTGTTCGGATAAGTAGTAATTGAATTAAGTTCTTTATGCTATAAATGTGGCGAGATGTCGCACTGTGGCAAGATGTCTGCAGAGCAAAATAACACTAGAGAGTAGCGTCAAGACCTATGCTTTCCTTGCTTCGTAAACGGGCCATAGTCACAGCACCACCACACTACTCTTGCGACATTTAAAGCGAAATAGACTTGCGGGTCTAGAAATTTCTAATAAAGCTAAGATGAGGTCTGCACACATCGAAGAAACTGGGGAGGCTGTATCTTTTTTGTGCTCTGTTCAGAATATGAAGTTGTTGGAGCCAGCGCTGGTGCACGGCCAATTGAGATTTAGCAGGGACGTTCACTATCGCTAGTGGTACTAGTGTCGCTGCTATTCGATTGTGTTTCACTTTTTTAAAGTCTTGGCGCTACTCTCTAGTGTTATTTTGCTCTGGATGTCTGTGTGTCGGCTTGTCGCTGTGGCAAGTTGTCGGTGTGGCGAGCTATCGGTGTGGCAAGCTATCGGTATGGCAAGCTATCGGTGTGGCAGTTTGTCGCTGTGGCAAGATGTCACTGTGGCGAGATGTCGGTGTGGCGAGTAGTCGGTGTGGCGAGTAGTAGGTTCCCAGTTGTCGCTGTGGCGAGTTGCCTTGTGACGAGATTTCCCGACACGAGGACTAATGATGATGATGATGATAATTTTATTACCCATTCGAAAAACGGTACAAGACCGGATGCCTGAAACTTATGTCACCTTTCCGAAAGAAGTACCAAACAAAATTAGTTAAAGTGTATATTACCATAAATAAAACATTAAAAATTGCCATAATACCCGATTTTCTGCTCATCCTTTTAGAACATCAAACGCAAGGATGCGATGCCTAGTGTTAAAACGTAATCAAACTTCTAACAGTTTACTGTTTTATTCACCAATCATTTAGAATTATCATTCAGGGTATACCCTGAATAAAACATGTTTCAGTTCCAAAAATAATTTACACTGTGCGGTAAAGATGCAAGCTTTAAGGGGGCTAGGAAATCATTTGTGCGCTAAACCCTTGATATAGAAATGATCATGGGCCTTTGGGGAACATAAAAATGAAGCGTTTGGCCAAAAGTATGTTTGCTCTGTGCGGTTAAGATGTACATTTTAAGGCATGGACGGTGCGGGCATCCTGGTGCGAGAATGCCTTCTTTTAGTATCCGTGCCTCTTCTTACTACCGTGCCTCTTTTTATTACACATATTATCTCCTGCAACGTGACGTGCCGTGTCTTCTTTTCGCCGAGCACCAAACCGTGTTTACACAGTTAAAAGACATCGGATTCGTGTGTTCATTTTCTAGCAAACCGTCGTACGGTACCTGGTTAGGACCTTCTGTCCGAGGGAAAGTTAAAGGAGCCGTGCCAGTCACTCGGCAGATTTATTCTTTGTCTCCAGTCTCATTGTGTAAATTCAGTTGCTAATTCTCATTTTCACATGAGTTATTATCGGATGCCGAAACTGCATCCGTCTTTCCTATGTCATCGCGTACATTTTCGTAGCAAAAACATTTGTCCTGCAGGAATCGAATGCTCGAGATTTGAGAGGAAAGTCAAAACTCCAAGAGTTTTGTGGGTTTTTGGAAATTAAAAAAAAATGAAAAGGAAAGAAAGGAGAAAAATTAGGGAGTTCGAGTCACCAACTTTAGGACACGCATTTCGGGACGCAATTGACAGGGCTCGCAAAAAAAATATGTAGCCAAAGTTGTAAGGTAAACAGAAGACAGGAAACAGATGTTACTTATCTGCAGAAAAATCGCTGCCTTGATCACAGAAATTTCAAATTCTCAAAGTATTTTAAGTATGGGATTCGGCCGGATTACTTGTCGAGCAAAAACTAAATTCAAAATGAATTAAGCACATCCCCTTACCCCTAAATCGAGCATTTAATCAACTTCAAATAAAAATGTTTACTTTCAACAAATTTTCCGGTTTTGGCCGGATTCCGGACGAACTAATTGCCCGGCGTTTCACAAGTTTCAGATATGGATTCAGCATGTCTACTTACCCCTATATCAACTATCTCATTGGCTTTTTAAAATATTAAAATATTTTAATATTTTATTAAAGATCCCACCCCTAGGTGGGGCTACAGGGCTCATCTATGAACTTGGCCTGTACTTTGACCCAATTGATCTTCATACCAGGTTTGAAGAAAATATCTCTACCCCTTCGAGAGTTAACGTGCTAACAGACGGACGGACGGACAACTTTTGCGATGTCATAGCCTAAGTATCCCTCCACTTACGTTTTGGGATCCCAAAAAATCGAGAAATCTAAAATACAACAGCAGGGAGTTGCTAAGGCTAATAAAGCAGTGAAGCTGAGCGCCATTCGCGGTGACTGAAAAACAAACTCAGACCTTTTCAACTTTAGGATCTTACCTCCTCCTGGATGCTTAACTAAAGCAAAATACTTCTCAACAATTACAACACGCCAAGACACGCTACTCCGACTTTCCGGTGGATAATAATTTATAACACCAGTAGGTACACCGTGCAGTCCCATGCTATCAGTCCTATCCTACCCAGTGCCAAAGTTTTCTGGTATTGCCCTGATGTAAAAAGAAAAAAGTTCCAGAGGGCGATAACAACAACTATTATCGTCCTGCGACAACTGTTATCGCCCGCTGACAACTGTTATCGCCCGCTGACAACTGTTATCGCTGACAACTGTTATCGCTGACAACCGCTGACAACTGACAACCTCGCTGGCGCTCGGGCGATATCAGCCTATCATGCTACCCGCGGGCAAAATTTTTCCGCTATCACTCTCAGCAAGGGCGATAATATATATAATTGTTATTAGGAAGTACGAAAAAATCCGAATTTTGCTTGTTTGCTCCAGATGATTGCTTGGCCATCTGAAAAGGGACTTAGAGCCCAGACTGGTAGGGGAAAAGGGCAAAAACGACGGACTTGGTTGTCATGAAAGCGTCCGGCTCATTTAACGTCCAAGCAGAGGCGTCATTTTGAGGAAACCTAAGGTAACGGTGTCATCCCAGGACCCCTTCGTATTCTCTAACGGAAATCTTACATGGGCGAAACCGAAAATACTTAAGTGATTAACAACGCATTAACGAAAAGTAAGCAAAATGTTTAGGAAGACTGATACAAAAAGACATTTTGCGTAATGAGCACAAACATATTCAGTTGGGCATCTCGTCAACTAGGTTTTACAGTGTTTTTTTTTATGGGTAGCTCTGGGACCCTTGGAAAGCCATGGGGAGCTCCCTTCTCCGCCCCCTCAAAGTAATATTTGCCGTTTTGTAGGAGCTTCCGTTTCTGGCAGGGGGGCACAGGTATGAAATATATTGATATCTAGCCTAAAATCAGTCAATTTTCAAGAAAAGGACCCACCCACCCACCACCATAGGGTACAAAATCTGGTTTTGCGTTTGGGACCCCCCACCCCCCGGGAAAAAATCCCCAATTTTAGTTTCAAACCACCCACCCCACCACCCCTAGACTAAAAAAAAAAAAAAAAAAATTTCAGATGGTCTGGATTGATGATTTGGTTCAGTTTGTGTACAGTATCATGCCGATATTTAGATAATTGCGACGTTCTGAGCAAAAATAGAAGTAAAACACTGCCTCATCTCCAGTATGAGAGTGCTACACCAAGAAACTGAATAGCTAATCCAACCCGTCGGGATGTATCTTGGTGTGAAGAAGTGCACTGGGGAGAGTTGAAGGGGGTTTCCCGGAATTCCAGTGATCACGAGTTAGGGTCACGAATCTTGTGTCATGTACAACTTTCAAACTGGTGATCGGATCCGAATTAAAAAAAAAAAACGGAAAAAATATGCCGATATTTAGATAATTGCGACGTTCTGAGCAAAAATAGAAGTAAAACACTGCCTTATCTCCAGAATGGAAGTGCCAAAGAAACCGAATCCAACACACTAACTAAATCCAAACCGTCGGGATGGAACTTGGTGGGAAGAACAACGACTCTTAAGACACATTATTGACAGAACATGACCGGCTCAGTGCACTGGGGAAAGTTGAAGGGGGTTTCCCGGAATTCCAGTGATAACGAGTTAGGGTACTTCCAGATGTGCTAGGACGATGATACTTGGCGAGCGAATTAGGGACCCATTAACTTGGAAATAGTCACCCCTCCGATCCGACAATCTTGGGGTGGGAGGGGGGGAGTGAAAGGAAATTCAGAATCTTGTGTCATGTAAAATTTTCGAACTGGTGATCGGATCCGAATAAAATTTGATAATTGACTATAGAACGTGCGACAGGTGTTCTATTTACAATCTTTGGGGGGGGGGGGTGAGGTGAAAGGAAATTTAGAATCTGGTCAGGATAACAAGCCTTTGCTGTACATACAGCCTTTACAAATTTGGACTAGATCCGGCCACTGTATGGGGAGTTAGAGGTTGGGTTCCGGATTTCGGGTGATCACGAGTTAAGGTACTTTCATATGTGCTACGACGATGAAACTTGACAGACACATTAGGAACCCCACATGATTCATTTGGAAACTGCCATTTCCCGGGTCCGACCATTTTTGAGGAATTTGAGGGAGGAAAAATCCGGAAACTTTCGACATGCATAACTTTCTAACAGGTTTCCATAACTGAATGAAACTTGACAATTAACAAGAGTACATTCCCCTCATATTCAATTCAATCCCGGACGGGATTCGGCAACTATGTGGGTGCACCAGGAATCCCATGACAAGCTTAGCCTAAAATGGAGTGCTCGGGACTGGACTTGGTTGGAAGGAAAAACATAACCTCTAGACAATCATTTGTAGAACTTGATCCGAATCCGGTCATTATCGGATGAGTTGGGAGGGGATGTAGGGCCGTCAATTTTGTGGCATCCATAGCTCTGGTACGACTGACAGAGCTTGAAGACCCCTTAAAGTGGGCATGTTAACACCAATGTGCTCAAAATAATTTTCATCAAACGATACCTACACTTTCATGGTCCGCAAAAGCTCATGATCATTTTTACCTGAAGATCTTATATTAAAATTGAATCACAACCTTAAAGGGTCGATCTAACCGCACAGCCCTTTTTTGCGCAAATACAGGAAAGGATGCATGGAATATTGGGGGGAAAACCTTACACTGTTCCCGAAGCTTACCAGTAAATCAGGGTCTCAAAGGCCTAAAAGAATTGACATTAGACAAAACTAAACCAACGGATCAGACAACAATTGACGAACTGGAAGGAGATCACTGGAAATGTCCTGGCACGCTTGGAGTTGAGGTATCGGGATGAGACTTAACAAGACGAACAAGCGTAATAGCAATACGAACAGTACATCATTTTTAGAACCGGACCGGATCCGGGCACTGTTTGGAGGGATCGAAGGGGATCCCGGAATTCTTGTGTCATGCTTAATTCTGGAATGAGCGGTCTGTTTCGGATGGAACTTGACAAATGTTCCGTTGGATATTTCGTTTAAGGTCTGTATTAGGGACTTGCCTAGACAGTATAACTTCAAACGAGTTATCCAGTTTGGATGATACTTAACGAATCACGATGGTACCAATCTTCTATTTTGAAACAGTCCTTTCCAAATTCACTATGTCCGCCCGTCTTACGATGAAAGGAATCTCGGGGAAGAGCGCAAAACCTATCTAATGAGCATGCTAGTGCTTACAACCCTTACAAGTGCCACATGAATTTTCAGGTTGTTCCTTCAAACAAGGTTGTTCATAGTTGAGTCTTTTGATGATCCGAACCATGTCTGGGGGGGGGGGGGAGACGAGTCCCTATATGTATGTAAACAACACATCTACCAATAGGCTTACTACGTAGGGGAGGTTGAAGGATGGGGTCTATTTGATATTCTTGTCAACAAGACATCTGCTAGAAAAAGTTGTTGGACCTCAGCTAAGCTCCGTTTCGAGGGTCCGAACCCGATACGGCCGCTGTGGGAGTCCTTTAATTTGTATTGTATCGCATCTAACGGAAGGAGTTGCCTGGTTATAACCAAACTTGTTGAGAAGATAAGATATAATTTTTAGACCCCGGAAAGAGTTGCCGGATCTGAACCAAACTTGTTCGTAATAGTGATTTTGAAGGACCGAACCACATCATCTTAATTTTGTCTGCACACCACAACACCACCAATTGATTTGCTGCCAGAGCTCATGTATGGGTCGGATTGGGTGTGAACCATCAAAAGCCAGAACTACGTCCCTAGCTCTAACTCTCAAGTTTGGTGAGATCCGGCAACACAATCTGGTACCCGGCTCTACCTGCTGTTCGCACAAATATGGACCCCCTTCCCACAGTGTTTGGATCATCAAAAGACACAGCTAAGACTCGGAAATTATGGGTCTCCTGTCATGTCCGTATTATGGAGGTATGTGTATCGTCTTTAATGGGTCCTCTTTAGTTAGCCAGATCGGTCTTATTTTTTTTTTCTTGGGTCTTATTTTTGTTTGTCAGAAGGGTCAGTCGGCGCTTCGGAAACTTAGTCCGGTGGTTCTTCCAGAAAATGAAATTGTTCCTATACTGTACGCACAAAAAAGCTTCTAGTTTCAGTATTGGCTCAAAACCATCTCGACGACTGTTTTCTACATTACCTATTTAGTCATTATGTGGTAAGCTATCGAATGATATGTTACTCGTCCCAAAAATAAAATAAAATTGACAAACAACCCACCCTATTTATCAAGGTATAAAATCCCGAATTTCGTAACTTTGAAGGGACCCACCTGGATTAAATCCGGATTTTTCGGACCAAACCACCCACCCCCACCCGGCTAGATGTCATAGATTTTAATACCTGTGCCCCCCTGGTTTCTGGCTTTACGTAGAGGTTCCAAACTGTGGATCAAGCTGATATACCCGATTAACTGAACAAGAATCAACCGACCTTGAGACTCGTGGATCAAATGCAACTGTAGTACCACCATCCATTCGTACTGAAAGTTAGAAATGTCCGTCACCTCCTCCAACTCCCCGAACCGAGGTAGGATCTAGTCTAGACTCAATCGCCCAACCCAGCTGATCCCTTCGCATTTCTGAAAAAGGGCGAAATACCCCTCAAACTCCCCCACCGTTGCCAGATGCTGCTCGGACATCTGAAATGGCAGATCTAGGGCAATATCTAAGGCATCTTTTTCTATCAAACACGAAGTTTCACTCGAACCGAATGAAATTTTAGTAACTGGGTCGTGTCACAAGATTCCGGATTCCACCCCTCGGAATGGACGATCGCATCCGGTGAAGGAAAATTTCCCAGAGAATAAGGTTGGACCCCTAATACTCCCTAGTTTCATCGTCCTAACTTATGTAGAAGTGCCCAAAAAGCGAAAAGCTGAATTGACTGATACAGCACCAGATAGACAGACATTACAATCGCTATAGAGCCGAAGGCCGCAATATTCTCGTTGGCCGATGTATGGATGATTCTGATTACTTTAGACCACTACTTCGGGAAAAGTTCGCTTTTTGCTAGTTCGCCAAAAGGAGATTACTTGGCGATGTGAAACGGGCTTAAGCCCACGATGATAGGGGATAGAGACAGGAAAATAACGGAGGACTTAGTTTCCCAAAAGCCTCCGGCTAATTGGAAGCTTAAACTAAGCTTTGATATTTCCTGGAAGCTCCGCAGTTCTTTACGGCTTAAGGTGGTTCCTCACTGTCTGGTGTTGAACTACGCTTGCTCAACATTTCGTGTGCGAAAATACGCATGCTTGCGATGCGTCAACATTTTGGAGCGAAGGAGGAAATCCGCATCCGAAAGCGAAACTTGGATTGTGTGTGCACGTATTCTACATACGATACGACTAAATATGACCCTAAAATACAGTTTACCTAAAATATAAATATAGATATAGATTTACCTAAAATATGGATAAAATAAAAATGCAGGTCCGACATAAAAGTAATAATAAATAAATATAGGTACGTACGCAGACAGTCCGCAGGGCGAAATTTACGTCAGTACGCTATCAATATTCCATTTGGTGCTTTTTAAAGTTAAGTTGGACAAGGAGTGGTCGTGAAAAGCCTGGAAGTACGAATGGGATGCAGCAGAGTCAGCAACCAGAAACTAGCTGTCCACAGACCAAACCAACCAACGAAATAAAAAATCATCACACCACCAGACTCTACAGGAGCTAGACTCTACAGAAAAAGTGCCAATGCTCCTGTAGAGGTGTGTGTGCTGGACAATGCGATTTAAGGTAATTTAAGGCAATACTGACCGTCCATGGTAATTCTGGACAAATAAAATAATTTTCGCTCGCCTTTAAAATTCGCTCCGATAAATGTAGAATGATTTCTCCTCACATCGGAGGGAAATTTTGAGGCCGGAACATGCATTTGATGAATCCGAAATATAATAATCTTTACAATAACTGTCTACAGAAACACAGAAAACAATTTTCGTTCGCTTTAAAATTCGCTCAAGTAAGCGTAGAATACTTTCTATTCATACAGAACGGAAGTTTTGGGACCGAAACATGCAAGTATTGCGTCCGAAATAGGGAGCGAAAGAAGAAAATTTCATCGGACTATAAAAATCAGTTTGTTTGTGCACGTTACTTGGTGTTAGTTAAATCATTACTCGCTTTGAAATTCGCTCCAGTAAGAGTAGGATACTTTTTACACTTTCATTCCACCAGTGATTCAAACCGGCTAAAATACGCTATTCCTGGCATACATTCAAATCCTATTTTGAGTCTAGTCTCGGACGATTAGCACAATTTTCGCCCACATCCGAACGAAATTCCGGAAGATAATGCATTTCCGAGAGGGAATCAATTTGTACCCTACGAAAATTGCGTGTAGTGAGTGTCAGCCTCAGATTTTCTGGATACGGCTGGAGATTTTCGGTCCCATTTCGAAATTCAAAAGGGAATAATTATGGAACCATTCAATGAAACTTGTTATGACTGCAAAGTTGACACAGTATTTAATCATAATAATCTACCGACCAAAATTCCACAAAGAAAAGAAGAGGGAAGAAAGAAAGAAAGAAAACTACCTAAATAACTATACACAGGGAATAAATTTGTATCCTACGAAAATCGTGCGTAACGTCAGTATCAGATTTTCTGGACAAGGCTGGAGATTTTCGGTCCCTTTTCGTAACTCCAAGGGAATAATCACGGAACCATTCAAAGAAACCTGTTATGACCACAAACCGAACACAATAATTAATCACCATAATTCATTTCTTGACCGCAATTCCACAAAGAAAAGAAGGTTGAAAAAAGAAAGAAAGAAATTTGCCAAAACAACAATAATAATACACTAGCACACGAACGGAGTATGGAAGTTGTGTGGCGAACGCCGAGAATAGGCCGACTTGGACAGCCTCCTGTGCAGTAGTAGTAATTTATCAGAATTAAGTCGGGTCTTCACCTTCCGGAATCTGGGTTCCCAGATTCTCTGTGACTTTTTCTGAATTTCTTCTGCGATACTTAAAAATTCCGGAAATCTGGAAGTTTAAAAGCCCCTTTTTTCCGGATTATTTTGATGTACTTTCGGACCGGTTCACATTCCAGATGCAATTTACAGAAGAAGTCAAAGAATAATCTGGAAGCCCAGATTCCGGAAGTTCCGGGAGGTGAAGACCGGACTTTATCCAGTACACCACACTTCCTAGGAGTAAATTATTTTTCCGATACCAAGGAAATGATTAGACCAAGAAGTTTTTCTGGAGAGGGGTAAATTGTTAGGAGGCTGAAGATCCTCGAAGGATTTGAGCCACTGGAAGGTGACAACGAGTAATCATTACCGGTTGTCCAAAATACCGAAAATAATCACCAAGACGTGTAGGAGCTATAGAAAATGCCGCGCGAATGGCCATTTAACACTCGGAAGACCGTGGATCGACTAAAATCGGAAAGAAAGGGAAGGGCACGCTGTAGAAGGAACGGGTACTAAAAACGGGAACGTGTACTATAAACGTGAATGACGTGCTGAAATCGGGAACGCTGCACCAGGAGGAGCACTACTAAAAGGGGGAATGATGCACGGTCGTTCCTTCTTTTAGTAGCTTGCTTGGGCACGAGTTCAAAATTATTCCACTGATGAACTCGTGCCCAACTGCTCTACTAAAAGGAGGAACAGAACTGCTAGAAGAGGGAAAAAATTATTTAAGAACAACCGGGAACCTGCACCGGAAGGGGCTGGAATTCGTCCAAGCAAGCGACTAAAAGGAGGATTGACGGTGCAAGGTCCCTTTGAGTAGCGTGCCTCGTCGTGGGATCGTCCAAAAGCCAATCCTATAGTTTCCGTTTTTCGAACTTGTTCCTCCTACAACAGGAGCCATGCCCCTCGTCTTGCGTCGGAATAATTTGGAACTTGTTCCCAAACTAACTACTAGAAGAAGGAACGTAACGGTGCATCGCACACCCTTTTAGTAATGTTCCTCCTGCTAAGGTTCCCGATTAATTATATCGTTTCCCGTTTTTAGTAGGCGTTCCCGTTTTCAGGACGCGTCCCTGCTGCACCGTGCCCTTCGCTTCCGTTCCCACTTTTAGTCGACCCCGCAAACCGGCCGTAATATGTTTAACCATGTCAAGCGTCTTCCACTAAAGGTTTAACGGCCGTTCTTTCTAAGCTCAATTGTTTATGCTATGCTCTAAGACGTTCTGGGGCCTCACTCTTTCATACTGCGAGCCGAAACTGATTTGTGCTACCATCATTCTTGGTGCAACAAAGGCAAGATGGCTCCGTCGAATCTTTTTCTGTTACAAAAGAATAACAGTAGCTAATAAAGTTCAGCCAAGATGAGGAATGGCGACAGTGACTAATTGTTTGTATGCAAAATTCATGCACACGATGCCAAATGACCCATGAAGCCATGTTGACACATCTCAGTTCCAACTGGACTTTGAGAGCGACACCGGAAGAGCTGGCGAAGAGCTAACTTTGAAGAGTTATCTTGAAGAGCAAATGACGTAAGGCTATAGGGCGTAACTAGAGGGGGGGGGCAATTTTAACTATAACGGCATTTTTGTGCTCCATCTCTTTTTGCTCTCCTTCTATTTTATTTCGTTCTGGTATAATGCGCGTTCTGCGAAACAAAATATGAGAAAGAAAAGCACATGCTTTATTAGCCAAAGTTGTGCCATCGCCACACGTTAATGGAGAAGTTCGAAGTTAAAGATGCTAGCGTTACACTTTTGGAAATTTTATCGTTACCCAAAATTATGGACAACTGGGCCCAACCAGCGCATGACGTTCTTCACTGTACTGAAGACTGAAAATTTTTATTTTGTATATGTTTTCGGTGTGTTTTACTTTTTCTTCCTTTTCTTTCACATACTTTGCTACTAAACGGCGGATCATAAATAAATTACTTACTTACTTACTTATATAACAATTTAGCACCAAGCACAATGTCTGACAAGCGACACAATCTTCACTATTACGATATTACTTTGGTACATACAAAAATGTGTCGGTAAACCCCGGGATCCCCCCCCCAAAAAAAGCTCAAGGATGGTATTTACGTCCCAGTAAGGCCGATGGCTCTTATGCTAGTGACTGTAATGGTATGAAGTAAGTGTTGTAGTTCGGCACACGTAAGCTAATTAACCGTGGCTGTTTGTACATGATAAATAAAACCTCACTACCTCAAAATTTACTCACAGCTGGGACTGGAAAGGACAGAACCGTACAAGAGTGCGACCAGGGGCGTCACGATTGGGGAGGAGGTGGGACGCACCCCCCCCCCATGTTGTCGGCCAGTCGGTAAAAAATAACCGAGTCAGCGCTTTTCACGAAAACATTCATAGGAATCCTTATGAATGAATCTGGTTTATGGATGTTTTCATGAAAACAGTCAGTTTTTGGGATCCCAAAACGTTAGTGACGGATACCTATCACATCGCAAAAAGTTGTCTGTCTGTCCGTCTGTACGGTCTGTAACTTTCGAAGGGAATGAGAATTTTGATGAAACATGGTGTGAGGATTGTTTAGGTCAAGAGTAAGGTCAAGTTCGTAGATGGGCTGTGTAAAGGGGCAAACTAAATTTTTTTAAACAGCTAATGTGTTACGGGGTAAGAAGGCATGCTGAACACGATGGTGAAAACCATTTTCTCACCGGACGAGTAGTTCGTCCGGAATCCGGCCAAAACCGGAGAGTTTGTTAAAAGTAAAAGTTTTATTTCAAGTTGATTACATGTTCGATTTAGGGGTAACATGACATGCTTAACACGATGGTGAAAACCATTTTGTCGCCGGACAAGTTATTCGCCCGGAATCCAGCCAAAACCTGAAATTTTTTTAAAAGTAGAAGTTTTTTTTAAGTCGATTAGAGGTTCGATTTAGGGGTAAGAAGACATGCTGAACACGATGGTGAAAACCATGTTCTTGTCGTACAGGTAGTTCACCCGGACTCCGGCCAAAACCGGAAAGTTTGTTTAAAGTAACAGTTTTATTGGAAGTTGATTAGATGTTCGATTTAGAGATAAGAAGAACACATTTTCTACCCGGACAACTTCTTCGCCCAGAATCCGGCCAAAACCGGAAAATTTGGCAGAAGTAAAACAGGAAGTTTCGATTAGTATCGTCAAAATAGATATGGCTTATAGAGGTTATCTGAACTTGGTTTTCTCAGATGATTAGCCTGGCGAAGACTGGATCTGGCGAAGACAAGACCCGATTGTCTGGATCAAATATTAAATTTTTGGGATCCCATCGAAACCTTTGGTCTTGTTCTGAAAAGCACACTGTCAGAAGTTTCATAACAGATAGCGCATAACACTTTCAAGAATAACACCTTTTCACTTAGAAATAAAGTGTTATGACAAATTAAGTTTACACTATTTCGTGCCTAGATCTCCAACAACACCTTCAATTGGTAAAAATACTAACGGGAACGAAAGAAACATAAGAGATATCTGTTGAAACCGGGCATCCTTCTGTTGTCGTTATGTAAATTCTGACAGTGTAGTGTTTTTACCAATTGAAGGTGTTGTTGGAGATCTAGGCACGAAATAGTATAAACTTTATTGGTCATAACAGTTCGAAAAATATACCTATTGCTTTAGTTTAATCCGGAATAAGATAATCGGAACGGTAACGAAGAATATGACGAAATTTCAACCCGGTAAATTGATACTCATAGGAGGTATTCAGCACAGATAATGATTAAGTAAAATAAAGTCAAATAAGAGCCATGCGCTGTTTTATTTCTTGCTCAGCTGCCTTCACATTCTCTGATGGCCAGGTTGCTTCGTCCAAAATTTGACAACGGGTTTGTATACTTCCATTGCCGTCCACAGAAGAAAAAGAACAATACAAAAATAAACAATATAATATACGGAAACAACTCCATACGCCTATTTTTTGGTGGAGTGTTCCTTGGAACAATCCACTAATACAAGCGCTGTAGCAGCTTCCGGTTTCCGGTTTTCACCGTATTTTGTGGAGCTCATAACTCGTGAACCAGTGCAAGTATCAAGTTCAAGCTTGGCACATTTGTGTCATTGGGGTCTAGTTGTGCCTTTTGGTGGTCCCATCCCCCACACCCACGCGGTTCAGGGGCAAATGGGCCCAGACTTTCCAGTTAAGAATGTTCATGAAATTTCTTGTACTTGTAGATCTTAGGGCTGGTAAATTACTTTCAAAGTTGCATCTCCCCCACCCACCCCATTCAAGGGCAATTGGGCCCAGATTGGACAGAAGTAAAGTTCGTTACCCACGACAGGAATAAACAGGTATCAAGTTGAAACTTGGTAGGTTTGTGAGCATTGGAGTCTCTTTTTGCATTTTGCGGGCCCCAAATCCCACCCCCACTTGGTTCAGGGGCAATTGGGCCCAGCTTGCCCATTTTCTTATGTTTTTAACTTGACAATAACTGGAGAGAGGGAGATGAAATTCTTTTGTGCTTTTGGATCAAGTTCAAATCTTGTAATGTATGTATAGATGCGGATTTTGGTGTAACAGCAACAAATAAGACCACGCGGCGGGGATCGACTAAAAAGAGGCACGGCACGGCACGGCATGGTGCAGGAGGCACGCCTACTAAAAAGAGGCACGCATACTAAAAAGAGGCACGGCATACTAAAAGAAGGCACGCCTGCACCAGGAGGCATGCACCATCTGTGCCTTTTTTTAGGACCAGTTTTCTGGCGTGCCTCTTTTTAGTACTCGAGCTTCTTTGCCAAAAAAAAAAATAGGTTCTATAACGTGCCTTTTTTAGGACCCGTTTTCTGGCGTGCCCTCTTGATCTTGTTCTGGTTAACGAAGGGGATTTAGGGGTCGGCAACTATTCTACTTACAGCATCTTCTGGTATCCGTCTCCTGGCGTGCCTCTTTTTAGTACCCGAACTTCTTTGCAGTAAAAAGGGGTTCTATATCGTGCCTTTTTAGGACCTTTTTCTGGCGTGCCTCTTTTTAGTACCCGAACTTCTTTGCAGTAAAAAGTTGTTCTATAACATGCCTTTTTAGAACCCTTTTCTGGCGTGCCTATTTTTAGTAATCTACTTTTTCGTCTTACAAAAGGTAATTCTAGAACATGCCTTTTTAGGACCCTTTTCTAGCGTGCCTTTTAAGGACGCTTTTCTGGTGTGCGGTACTCGTTTTTTGGCGTCGAGTATTAATAAAAGGCACGCCAGAAAAGGGTCCTTAAAAGGCACGCCAAAAAAGGGTCCTAAAAAGGCACGTTATAGAATCACCTTTTATAGCCCAAAGAAGTCGAGTCTTAGAAAAAGGCACGCCAGAAAAGGGTCCTTAAAAGGCACGCCAGAAAATGGTCCTAAAAAGGCACGTTATAGAATCACCTTTTATAACCCAAAGAAGTCGAGTATTAAAAAAAGGCACGCCAGAAAATTGTCCTAAAAAGGCACGCCAGAAAAGGGTTCTAAAAAGGCATGCCAGAAAACAAGTACTAAAAAGAGGCACGCCAGAAAACTGGTCCTAAAAAAAGGCACAGATGGTGCATGCCTCCTGGTGCAGGCGTGCCTTCTTTTAGTATGTCGTGCCTCTTTTTAGTATGCGTGCCTCTTTTTAGTAGGCGTGCCTCCTGCACCATGTCGTGCCGTGCCGTGCCTCTTTTTAGTCGATCCCCACGCGGCGTACTTTAATCCTTAATGATCAGCTGGAAACTGGACGGTTTTGTCATATGATCGATGGTATCAGGTATCAGGCAATAAAAAGATTTGGTTTTATTACACTTGCTAATTGAAAAGAGGCTTAAAGTGTCGGACTGGCTATAGCAAGATCTTTTTTGGATTTGTAAATGCTGTTTGTTTAAAGTTCAATGGGCGGATCAAACGATCATGATGCCACAGTACCACCCCCTAGAATACAATGTTACGTCTGAAACCAGCAAATTCTTAGACAACTTATTTTCGATAATGTTTTGTTACGGCGTTTTTGCTGACTGCCATACTCCGATTTACTAGCTTCGACAAATAAAAGCGCAGTTTCTTTTTCCTTATCCATTCGTTATTACTATATACTCCGGATTATTTGTATTATTGACAAATATTCATATTACGGTGTTAACTGAGAATTCCTTAAAAGCTCTGGAATCAGCTTCAGTAGGTCGGTTATGTTTGTACGTTTTTGGCAGTTTTGTAACTTTACATCCAGAAAACAAAACTTTTATTCGGTACTTCAAACAACATAAAGTTTCAACAGATAACACTAGAGCAATCTGCCAGCTACAGAGACAGTTTACTTTAGCGGTCATGGCACTTTCATCACTCAGCTCTACAAAATGATTGATTTTCGTACATGCCGAGAGTTTTTGAATTTCCGCGCCCTGTAATACATTGCTCTGAAATCGTCTCCGCCGATGCACCGAAGAGTCAATGACAAGCAATAACAAGAAAACGGCTTATTTTCGAAGCGCTTTCTAGTGGAAGTCAGAAATGCGTATGTGAACGTGAAATGTGTATGTGAAGCATTTCATAAAAATTAAAGCATAGTTAGTGCCCATTGTGCTTTAGGCTTATAAACTGGGAAGATTTCAAATTAGGTTATTTCAAGATTTTTGGGTTATTGGGGATGTGAAGTGTCTTGGTTGTAACTCTGTTTGTATATAAGATGTGATTAGGCTAACATATTTGACGATGCAAAACGGATAAGTAATGGCTACATTTTATTAGAGCTATATTTCGGCCCTTCTTGGCAAGGGTCCGGCCTCTTCAGGCTCAAGCCCTCAAGCTGGAAAATTAACTTGCTAAAAAATGATTTAAAATGTAGCTGACTTATCCGTTTTGCATCGTCAAATATTATTCGCAGTCAGCTTGGGCTAACATTTTACTTTCACACTCACGTCTGAGCGCTTGTGCACTTGTTTTACGTCAGAAGAATGCTGAAACTCTCAACTCTTACCAAAATGCTTTCTAGCTTTTACCACAAAGTTGGGTTATTTTTGCCCCCCCCCCCCCTCTCGTGGTTCGCCTGATCATACGATAATACGACACGCCGCACTGCTCGAGGTGATCAGATGAATACGGCCGCCAAGAAGGGAGAAAAGCGGAAGGAATTAGCAGTACCGTGTCAATGGTTAGAGAGAGAAAAAAGCAAATTATATGACAAAATTATATGATTTTGTGATTAGGCTAGTGTGTTAATAAAAAGTGGGTTATAAAATCTCTAGCATCTCCCCCCCCCCAAAAAAAGGTCGGTCAAAGAATTATACGTTCCTTTTAACGGCTGGATCCGGATTCTTGAGAAAATTTCATCCGAAAATCCTTTAAGTTTGAGCCATGTTCGTTGACGCGCATTGCGGATGTCCAGGCGAAAGAATGCTGCGACTAAACACTCTGTTAGCGTTCTTATTCTTGTGTTCTTAATTAGTTTCCATTGTCCCTGTTTTACGAGCGACAACATATAATAATAGTCTAAAATTATTAGAATTCTAGGCTGGTAAAACCTATGGCTGGTCGCAAAAAAAACAAGGGGAAGTCGCAAAAAACTAAGGGGAGGTCGTAAAAAGTTCGACGGAAGGGGTCACTTAAAAATAAGGGTGTTTTCCAAGAAGAAGGAGATGAAAAAACGGAAAGCTGTTTTTGCTGACACTTGCTTGCAGGTGCGTTCCGAAAGTTATTACAAGTTATGAGGACTTGAGGAGTAGCCAGCTCTTTATTGTGGTAGTTACAACGGTCTCTGGAACGAAAGTAATAACATCGCGAACATATGTCACCGCTCTTACGGGAGTCCTTGTTGAACCGATAGTTATTATCGAGTGTGATGCTCCCAACCATCATAATAAACTATAACGATCGTACCAGTCATGGAACGAATATAATAAGAGGGAAGACCTAATTTTTCTCACGGCGGCACTTGGAACGAAAATAATGACAAGCAACGATCGCAGCTAATAAGAACTGTCCGGAAAGAAACTTTACATGTTTTCACTTAAGACTTGGCAGGAAAATTGGGATCTGGCGGTGCGAACCCTTTCCACCTCTAGAACAACAAAAAATAAATAACAAGTTAACGATTTATAAAGGTCAGCTAAGATCCAAATTTTTCAGCTTTCTTTTGGCATAAAGAACGAAATAAAATTATCTGACAGAGCGGGGTTCGTTGACTAAATTTGTCTTAGTCCAAAGTCGGAGCCGAGTTCGTTTATGAATTTAACGCTGGAGTCGGAGCGGGTTCGTTTGCTGAAATCAAAACAGGAATCCTGCCTCAGAACAGGGATTCTGACAAAAGAAAAATAAAAGAGCAGGGATCCTGCCTGCCACCTGACTCTGTGTCTCTGTAATATGGTTTTTGATTCTTAAATGTTCTTCTTCTCCAGCTGAAATATTTCGGGACGGTCCTGAAAGTAGTGCAAAATGTTGAGATACTTTGGACGTCATAACTTATCATTTGCACCCTCAGTGCAAATCAACTGAGCTATTATAATCTGGTGAACGGGTTTTATTTGAATTTACTTAATTGAACCATTGTTTGCTCTAAGTTTTCGAAATATTTGCTTGGCTTTAACAGAAATCCTGAATTCGTATGTGCCAAGGCATCAAACAACCCAAAAAAGTGTTTGAACACCAAAAAGCAGTTTTTATCACAGTTTATGCTTCACTGAAAAAAAAAATTAATTACTGAAGAAAATTCCTGTTTTAATTGCATTGTTTGCTTTCTTGGTAGCTTGTAATATTCCGAGAAATAATATAAATAATATAAATATAAATAATATTCCCTTAATCTTAATTGCGTGCCATCGTATTATTCCCGACAGTCTTCCGCTCTGGCGAATATCTTCTGTTGGTTCACACGTTCTCAAGCAGGTAGGTTAATCGTCTTTGGATTCAGTGTGTAGTTTTCCTTGTTTGTTATTTTTCTCTAGTGCTTTTGTATCGTCTCTAGACTGCGTTATAAAGAATTAACTGACTGGTTGAAGAGACTAATTGAAAATTAAAGAAATCCAATTGACCGTTTAGGGCACCTCCAGTTTGATCCTATTAGAAAACTCTTTACCTGCTGTGTTAGTGACAAGGTATCAATGACTTCATAAAATCAATCCGTCTGTCTGACCTTTTGTCCGTCTGTCTGTCAACTCTCGAGATCTCTTAAGGGATTGAGATATTTCGTTCAAACCAGGTGATGATCAATTGGTTCAAACTTCAAAGTACAGGTCAAGTTCGTAGATGGGACCTACATTTAAGGGTTGGGGAGAGGGTTTAGAATAAGGGATGAACAAAACATTTTTTTCAAGCTTTATAGTCGAATAAAGGGTTAGGAGAGATCTGAAATCCAGATCTGAACCTCACTTTTTAAGCGGTCAAGTAGGAATTCGGCAGAAAAAAGGAAATCGGCTTAAGCATAGCCTATCTTTTATCTGAAGTTTGAGTTCAATATAAGGTTAAGGGAGACACTTTCAACTTTGTATTCTCTAAGGACCAGTAGTTAGCCCGGATTCCGACCCTAACCAGAAAACTGCCGGACCAGAACCGGACAAATTTATCTTAAGTTAATTAGAGGTTCGACCTTGGTCCTTAGAGAGCCGATTTAAAGGTAACGTAGCATCCTGAATTCATATCTACACTGTTTCCCTACCGGAAAAGTAGACTGACCGGAATCCCAACAAAACCAAAAATTTTGGTAGAAGTAAAATTTTATTCTGAAGTCGATCGGAACATCCATATAGGGACAAGAAAACATGGTTGAACTGAGTATACATAGGCTACCTTTTCTTCTTGGAAACATGTCAGACCGTAATATGAAAAACAAATTTAATGAAAGAAACGAACATTGCCAAATATGTAGCTATTTTCTGCGCATTTTACTCGTTTACTACATCAATTTTATCTTCTAGAAGATTCACTACCTGCTGACTTTAATAATCTCTTTAAAATGAACAAGCAACTTCACGATTATAACACGATACGGCGGGCTAATCTCTCCACCAATAGATATCCTTGCACAAATCTAGTTTTTCCATTCGTCATACAGGTATAAAAATATGGAACTCACTGCCCGACAATATTAGTGTCTGAAGATAGGAAAGTTTTTAAGAGAACCCTCAAAAACTATATGTTATTTAGCAATTATACTTCTTCTGTTGAGTGATTTTTCAGATTGATTTTTGTCATTCGAGAAAGATAAGACTGCTGCTGCCAAAAAAAAATATTTTTTTTCGTTCTACGTCTGTTGTCCTAAAATTCTCGTATTGGTCGTATTCGTATTCGTATTTGTGTTTGTTTTAGTTGTTAATTACTCTGTCTTAAAAAATTCGAGTTGATGTTGTTAGTTTTTTTGTTTTTTTTTAGGCTAGCGTTTTAGTATTTTTTTTTTCATAAATCAGTTAGAATTAACGAACCGTCATTTTGTATGCCACTGGCATGTTTGTCGCTTTTATTTATTGCAGTTATACTAAAGTTGTCAATAAAATTGTACCTTACCTTACCTTACCTTAATAATATTTTTTTTTCTGCTACGACCTAACCTGATAATATCTAGCCCTGTCCTTCCGAATCGGGATAGAAAAGTAGCAGGAAATGGAAGGAAAGGTATGGTACCCTAGAAAACCAGGAAAGCGCACTAAAAGCAGGAAAGGCAAAGTAAAACGAGGAAAGTTGCACCACAATCCAAGGATACGAAACGTTCCTTTCCTCTGTTTAGTGTCCTATGAGGAGTCGGCAATTAACATATTTTCAGCTCACCATTTCTTTCCTCGTTTTAGCATCCTGTCAGGATTAGACAATTAGCATCCTTAGAGCAACACACTGTCACAGGTTTCACAACAGATAACACGAGGATGCGAGGTTTCAACAGACAGTGCGTAACAGACAACACTTCGGATGTTATCTGTTGTGTTTAAAAACGTTATCCACGAAATGTTATGCATAAGAAGCTTTGTCAGGAACAGGGGCGTCACTAGCCTTTTACCTTTGGGGGGGGGACGTCCAGTTTGTGCCGACGGACTCAAAAGTGTGCCGACAAAAAACGCCGTTCGCGGCAACGGCGTACATTTCTCGCCAGCACAGAATAGAACCGGGGTAAAAACTAATTGGTTACTATAATTGAAAAAATGATTCTTACTTCAGTTGAGATCACTCCTTTAATGTGTATATTTAAGTTCACATATTCGGGTTTTCATTGCAGTTTTCGCTAAAAACAAGTTAAATTAACCGCCGCAGGCGAAATTTGTTAAATCTGCCTTTTTGTCTGGAAATATTCAGCTTACAAGTTCTCTTTTTCGTGTTTCAAACCCCCAAGAATTTCAATTCTGAAACGCCAACTAAATGAAGAATACTACGAAATGCGCCGCAGGCGAAATTTTGTGTAAAACTACCTGCAATGCATCAGTTTAGATTGTTTCTTTAATGTAAATTCGTATATTTAAATTTACATATTCGGCTTTTCTTTTCACCTTTCGCTAAAAACCGAAATGTCTGACGACTGTACCCAGTACAATTTAAAGCAAGCGCCGCAGGCGAAATTTTTAAATCTGTCTTTTTTCCCGGAAAGTTCTAGGCTATTCTATACCTATACCTGACAGGTTCTAGCTTTTGATGTGTTTCAAACCCCCAAGAATTTCAATCCTAAAACGCCGACTAAATGAAACACCATACTTCCAAATAGAGAATACTACGAAATGCGCCGCAGGCGAAATTTTGTGTAAATGATGATGAGCTGAGCTACTTTTTGTGATCCCAAATAAAAGTGAGGCTACCTCTAAAATCACAGATTTTTCCGCCAAAAAAGTAGTGGGGATCCATAAGAAAGTAGGCACAAAGTTGATTCTTGAGTGTAGACAATCTCGGTTTGCCGACGAGACATAAACTTTCGGGATAAGACAAAAGTTTACGGATTTGATTTATTACGTGTTATAGGATCCCAATCTGCCGATGAGGCTTAAACTTCCGGGTGCGCCCGAAAAATATTTGCAGACTTTGAATTCTTAGGTATAAAAAGAACCTGATGTGCCGAATATCGATGCCCGACAAAAGCATTCAGAGTTCGATTTCTTCTTTGTTTTACCCGACAAAACTGTAAAGGACTTTATTTCTTACGTGTAAACAGAAGTCGATGTGCCGACGAAACTTAAACCTTCGGGATGTGCCCGATAAGCGGGGTGCCAACGATACTTGAACTTCCCGGGTGCGCCCGACAAGTGTTTGCTGAAACTGATTTCTCACATATAAATAGAACCCGATGTGCCGACGAGTCGACCGACGCCCGAGAAAAGCATAAACAATTTTGTTTCTTCTGTATTTTTTATGTATAAAAAGAACCCGATGTGCCGACGAGGATACCGAGACCCGACAGAAGCATACAGAAGTCGATTTCTTCTGTGTTTTGCACGTCAACTGTGTGCAGGATTTGATTTCTTGCGTATAAAAAGAACCTGATGTGCCGACGAGTCGACCGACGCCCGACAAAAACATACAAAATCTTATTTCTTCTGGGTTTGCCGGCGCTTCGCGCCGACAAACAAGTCGAAACTTTCACAACAACAACGTAGAAGTCCAATAAACACGACAAACAAGTCGAAACTTTCAAAACTTTCTCGAGACCTTTGGGGGGGGGGGGGCAGTCCCCCCCCCCCTCCCCCCCCATAGTGACGCCCCTGGTCAGGAATAGCCAAAAACAGCCAAAAAAGAATCTACTGACTTTTTTGTTTGTCGTCATGATGTCGGAAAACTCGGCAGATGCTTTTTTGCGGTTTTTCGACTCTTCCTGATGGCAACGCTTATTATGCATAACATTTTGAAACACAACAGAAAACATTCCGAAAAATGTTATCTGTTATGCATTATCTGTTGAAACCGCGCATCCTCGTATTGTCTGTTATGAAACTTCTGACAGTGCAGCTTCACCATTTTTCTTCTATTTTTACTATTGATACGTAGGGAATCTAAACATTGGAAATGCGAGAATACTTTCGATTTATAGTAGAGGTATGCTTCTAAGAACGTTAGTTAACCTTGAACATTGCCATTTTCCTGCACTTCCTCTGGCAAAAGTCAACTAATAGATAGAAGATAGATAGATAGAATATGATTTATTCGCTCACACTTTCACGGTAACAAAACCAAAATTGGTGAGTACTGTCATGCATAAATTCATCAACATAACATATATATTTAAAAATACGTACAATGGTCAAAGGCTATTCAAAATATCCACAATCTTGGGTATAAAACTATTTTGGTAACGGTTGTGTTTGGCCGCTACTGGTTGGAATATTGGGACCTTCGTAGAGACCGCTCGCTCTCGCCTTTCCCTAACATTGTTGTATGGGGGAGGGAGGAACTCGTTGTAGATGGGGTGCGAAATGAGTTTTTTACCGATCTCGAGGCATAGGTTCAGTCTCCGTTCCTCCAGGGTATCAATTTTGTACGTGCTTAGAAGAAGGGAGTAGGGTACTTTTGGGCCTTTATGGATAATATGAAGAGCACGTTTTTGTATTCTTTCAATACGAGAGTTTTGATCTGTAGTTAGGCTAAAATGCCACACCGCGCATGCATACTCCATTAATGGTCTTATGAAAGAAGTATAAATCCTGAGGATGTGAAGACTTGGGACATTATGCTTTGATAAAAGCTTCAACATGTACAGGCTTGAGTTTGCCTTACGGAGTATTTCTGCTGTATTATCTTCCCAGTCTAAAGTTTCAGTGATAATTACTCCAAGAAGTTTTAGTTTTTTTACAGCCAAATTCTCAATGATCTTTGGCTCAAATTGCGGGGGTGATTTTAAAAAAGAAATAGTTAAAACAGCGCTTTTTTCTTGGTTAACTTGCATATCGGACAAAGACGCTTCATTTTGTATGTCTTCAATGATTGATGCTGCGGAACTTTTAATATGACGGTAGCATACTTCAGTAATACTCAAATCGTCAACATACTTCCACCGATCCGGCACATCCTGTGCAATTTCATTAATCATAACCAAGAATAGCAGAGGTCCTAACAGAGTACCTTGAGGTACACCACAAAAAATGGGAACCGGGTCAGAAAAAACACTTTTGTATTTAGTCATTTGTTGTCTTTCGTAAAGAAAACTTGCAATAGTCAGCTAGGAGATAAATAATAAATTGGTATTTACTCACTCGCAGACTGGCTCATGCGTCCCACAGGACATGGTAGTTCAACAACGGTTCCATTAGGACTCGAGGGCCAACATAGAAACTCATCCCAGTATGCAGGGCACCATTCTGGAGAAAGATGCTTTATCAATTAACGTGGTTTCCTAATAATAATAATTTACTGAAAAATACAAATTCGGCCATATATCAGACGCCAACAAATTAAAGAAAATAAATGTGTTCCAAATGGATTCATAACTCACATTTGAATGCCTATGTGTGATTTGCATGATGTAATCGGACAACTACTTTTTACAGTGAAGCGGCTGAATCAATAATTACAGTTGTACAGCGGCTACAAATCCCGAGATTTAAGCTCTGTAATGAGTAAAATTATAAGGAGGATTTTGGATTTGAAAATATGTTTCTGCAGTTTCGTGCAATACCGAAACCACCAATTTCTTAAGAAAGCTGATGATTTTCCAATTTATTATCTAAATGGGCCGGCTTTTACGGATCGATTGCTTATGAACAAGCCAATCATTCTCAAATTCGATTACTACCCGAAACTATAGTTAAAACAAGTGATAAGCCATACAAGTATATCACGTAAAGCGTTACCAGATTTACTAGTCAACAAAGAACAGGGACAGACACATATCCAGAACTCGATCATTGATTTTCTTCGACATTCGATTCAGTCAATCAGTATTGGTAGTCGAGGATTGCAACTGGGTAATGACCAGTAGCCGGTCGTGACAAAAAAAAACGCAACAATATTTCCGTACACTTTAAAACTTACAATAACTGAATTTTTCCACAAAATGGATCAAAACAAACAACATCAGTAGAAAGCAAATCTTTTCTTTTACTTGAACATCCAGCATTGTCAGACCACGTTGAATTAATTGCATCTTCAAGGGGCGGGTTTTTTGGTCTTCAAACATCAAGGTGATTTTTTGTAAAAAATCTTACATGGCAAAACTGTAACAGAAAACCTTCTGTTCGTCACAATCAGCATTTAAAACAGATTTCGCACGTGCAAAATTCATGGCAGTTTCAGTTTCAAGGGCCGTTTACTGTCCTTGGTTAGATCTCGTTGGTGCGAGTGATTCATGCGGCCAGAGGCGTCACTACTAGGGGGGGAGGGGGAGACGCACCCCCCACAGTGTTGTCGGCCAGTCGGTAAAAAAGAGCCGAGTCGGCGCAAAGCCCCGCGATTCTTAGTAAAAACAGTCGATTTTTTTCTTAGAAACAGTAGTCTTTCTTAAAAAACACAGGATTTTTCTTAAAAACAGTCGTTCTTTCGTAAATCAGCCGATTTTTCGTCAACACAGTCGTTTTTTTTCTCATTAATGGTCGTTTTTATCCGCAAAAAATAGTCGGTAAAAATGACCAGCCAGTCGGTAAATACCTTTCCCCCCCCCCCCACAAACATGTTGGCTTGTAACGCCTCTGCATGCGGCAACACATCGGATCTAGTTCTCATATTTTTTGAGGATACAAGACCACAGTAACGTCAAGAAATCACCATGGTCGGGACACTGTACGCGGACATGCTCAAATATTTATCAAGCTCATTTAACAAAATCCGCAAAACACTCACTCTTAAGGCGTGTTTCCACAATCCCACAAAGAGTTTGTGGCCCGGGTTGTGGCTTGAAAAGAGTATTTTCGCGGTCGTTTGTGCGGCTCGCATTTCCGCAACCAACAAGGTTGTGTGGCTCGAATTTGTCAAACAACTGTCGAGGTGAGTCTCGAAATTGGTGCGAAATTCAAATTTAGCGCAAATTAGAGTCCAGTGAAAAAACAAGACCAAAGTTTTCGATGGGATCCAGTCAGCTTTTACTCTAACTTCTACTCTTACCGTTTTTCGGTCTTGGCCGGATTCCGGGTGAAATACTTGCACGGCGAAAAAATAAGTTTCAGATATGGATTCAGAATGTCTCCTTACTGAGCTTAACTTACCATTTTATTAGCTATAAAAAAAAATTATCTCGCCACTGAATTTGAATCCCCCCCCCCCTCCCACACACACACCTAAGTATAGGGCTACGGAGCCATTACAAGAACTTGACCTGTACTTTGACCCAACGGATATTGACACCAAGTTAGCCCACCTCCCCAAATATCCAACCTCCTTTGAAATTTATCGTGCTAACAGACAGACAGGCGGACAAACTTTACGAAGTCATTGGTATCCCGTCGATAAATTTTCGGGATCCCAAACATGTATAGTAGCTCTGTCTAGATATACAGTATTCATTCCGAGCCGGATGTTTAAGGAGCTAGTCGCTCATCACGTTACGTAAACGCCTTCACCTCGGAGACATCAAGAATAAATAAATAATTCTTGGAGACATGAACGTTATAGAGCGGAGGAAATCTCGGATGAATTACTTTGAAGCAGAAATACAACCTGATAGGCTACTATTCCGTTATTTGTCCTTCAGAACAAACACCATCACTAATCTTCCGATTTCCGATTTTCCTACCACGGATGTCCCAATGCTTTTGCTCTCTAACGTCTCCAAGTATTTTTACAATACTCTTGATGAATGACTCTTCGCGCCAATGAAGAATCGCCCAGTGTGCCCAGCGAAGAGCCAAAAATGTAGCCACAACAAACGTTGTTGATCGGTTTTTGTCCCGCCATGGCTCAAACGGCTTTTTTTGGGAATATATTCATTCATTCATAGGACTTGAGGAAATTTTGAGGATTTGTTTGGGTGATGTTTCTCGTTCTTCGCTACAGGCATATTCTCGCCGTCCCCCGAAGACTCCACTTGAGGAGTCCCCGCGTTTTGTTTGTCCCGGGGAATCACTCCCCGTATTCTCGTGAGTCCCCACGGAAGGGGGATTGCTCCGATTATCAGCACCATCATCAAGAAGGACTCCCTTTCAGATTCGGAAGGGAATCAATTTTTGCTGGTGTTGGTGCAGTGTAAAATTTATTAAAAATAGACAGCAGATAAGGATAAAGAAAACTAAAAGTAATGTGGATCCAGACTAGTTTCGTCAACTGCATATTTTTTTTTACAAAATCCATTTTGGAAGCCTTCCCCGTGTTCTCGCTGTTTTCGTACGCGGAGTCCGCGTGGAGTGACTCACTCTATTCTCGCCATTCCCCTTGATTCCCCGATGAGTCCTCGAGGAACGGCGAGAATACGCCTTAGGATCACTGGCGTGTTTCGGACTTAGTCATATTGAGTATTAAGCCCCACTCCTCCCATCGTTTGTGATTGATCCAGTCGGAATCAAGGAACATAGATATCAGTCGGAGACAACTTTTGTTGGCTATCTTAGTCAAGATTGCGTGTAATTGGTAGCCTAGTGGGATTTTTTACTTTGGAGAGACTTTGTGAGAGTCAGCGAGAGAGTCAGATATTCATTCAATCAATGGATAAAACGGACACGTCAGCTACGATACTTTGCAGGTTCATTTCTTCCATTCCCCAACGTTGTCCCTGGCGTTCGACAGCCTGACAAGGACACTTGCCACGAAGGGCCGAAGTATCGCTGCCAAAGCATCGTAGCTGACGTACTCGTTTCATCCATTGATGGAATGAATATATGTTTCCCGTCAGCTTGGGCTCACGGAGTATATATTGCGAGAGTCAATTCATATGAGCTGATCGTTTATTTTCTTCCGGGAAATTTGAAATGAAATACTCTTCCGTGAGATACAACCGACAGAATATGAAGAACACTGGAATTTTTACTAGGAATCGTGTTTGTCTCTATTGGCTTTTGGAATTTCAATTTCCACGGATCCGGCTAAAACGAGAACTAAATCCATCTGTGGAACTTATTTACCGGATAAATGGCACAATCGCTAATGGCACAATCGCTCGGAGGCACAACCTCCGTTACATCAGGGACCCATAAATTTCCTTTACAATGTCAATAAGAGATTTCTGATGCTATCTTGAGCGCACGGAATGTAGTTCGAGAAATACCCACGGTCCAATGACGTTCAAGACCAGATAGACAAAATTTGGGATTGGCTGCTGGCACCTTGAGGAGTCTCTTTGGCGCGCACGTCCAATGAGGCAAACAAGAATGCTCGATCGACTCAAGCGGGGATTTTTGGAAACTGGATGGTTCGGTCATCATATCAATATAGAAGCATAGGAAATGACAGTAAGGAAATTTATTGGTCCCTGGTGACATGCTGGATAATACTCTGTGAGTTTCCAACTAAGGTAGCACTGATATTTCCGTCATAACCGGGGTTAGACCGGAAATTAAATACAGAAAGGAGTTACCTAATGAATCTGATTAAGTGGTTGATTATAGGCATGACTAACACGCTTACGGGATCTGGTGAAGACTTGAAATCTGCAACACCCCATAGTCCGGATGAAGAAGTTCCGATTAATGTTACCCTTTGGGATCCCATCGAAACCTTCGGTCTTGTTTTCATTCAATTGGATTTCGCGGGCTTTCTATTGGAACTTTTACCCTATAGGCCTAGCTCTAGAAAAATACAATGACCTTTCCCATAAACTTATACCCCCCCCCCCCCATATTTGACAGTGCAAAATGGATACGTCAGCTGAATTTTTATTAGAGTTTCTTTTTCCAGCTTGAGCGGCTTGAGCCTGAACAGCAGCCCAGGCAGTTCTTGCTTTAAAACAAATCGACTCTCTATATTTGTATACTTTTTCTTTCGTCCAAGTCATAAGATTCTTCCATCGAAGTGTCACCAAGAACTTCTAATACTATACTGCGTAGTAGACCATATCTTTCTCTCGCTTCCTGCAATCATCCCTCCGCTTATGAAATTCCCGACTCGAAGAGCTCCTTCCCTGTACCCGAGACTTATCATGCCTCAACAACTTTCAGTGCAAACGGTCTTGGTATAAGTATCCGCGCAGTATTTACGGAACTTGATCGCGGGATTTTCGCTCGGAGTCAGGGACACAGTTTTGTATTATTATCCGTTCTTGCTGTCATGCAAATCTTTTCCTTCTCCAAATGTTGTTATTGCAGAGCCTCTAGGTTCTTTCCTCATCGCCTGCCACTTTTTCATCTAGCCTTATATGCCGGGTTTCCTAAATTCCTTCAGTGAGCATTCTAATCCGTACATTAATAATAAAAAAGGGCACATCAATCCATGCGAGTATTTTCAAATAATAATAATATAGTATAATACAACAGAAAAAGGCTTTCGACTCTAAATAAGTGATGATAAAGTAATGATGCAGAAATTATTTCATTATTATTTTCTTTCTGTTTACGAAATGTGGTGCATTGTAGGACATGCACGCCTGCTGCCCTCTCATCTTGATGTGGGAAAAAAGGATTGTATAAGGAGCAAAAGCCGAAGGTCGGATTCGGATTAGAATCGGCCAGGTGAATCTGAAATAAAAACCGAACTGATCAAACAGGCAGCTTAGCCTGAGTTGCAAAATTGACTGTTACTGCGTGTCATGCAGTAACATCAGCACCGAAACGGGACTTACCGTTTATATTTGTGGCGTTCAAATATGCTTGAGAAGAAATGCAATGAGCTTCCATCGTCGCATGAGTTGAGTTCATAACTAAACAGGAAAGCTTTGGCAGTGGATTCCGGAACTGTCAAAGTCTGAAGTCTACCGCAGGCAACCAGTTAAAGCCACGGGAGTCAGTATGTCGTCCATCACTTAACGTTACCTGAAACCATTTCAGACTCTCCAATTACTGCTGCTTAGGTATTCACGTTTTACGAAGGTAACGCACGCACACTAAATACGGCAAGCAACCAGAAAGATAGCACCATTCACCATTATAGATTTGCGGAACTAATAGGAATAACTTCAACATGCGAAAGCGCATTAATAATTAACATAGCAAGGCATTACATCCAATTGCCACCGAAGCATGTACTATAATCATAAGTATATAATCACCGCTATGTAATAATAGCTGCAACACGATATGATAAGCATGGTGGAAGTATATTTAAATTGAATTTCGCCTAACTTTGACTGATGCTAACATGATCAAAACCAAACCTAACAAATTTTAATGCAGAGTACATGGACGCAAACAGTATATCATTCCAATCATTATTACTTTTTTTCGGTCAGTTTATCTTTCATTCTTGTCCGGCCACTTCGAGACGCTTAAAGAACTGCAATAACATTGCATTACTTTCGCGATCCTCCACAGTATCCCAAACGCAGGTAGACACAAGTTTCAAATTGAAGATGGACTGAAATTAAACGAAATAAAAAAGGTTACTGCAACACTTCACGTTGCCCATGCAACGTAGATCTAGTTAATTTTGCATTGCCATTTCACTGGTTTAGAAAAAAAATTAATGAAGTTAGAGTCAAAAGAAAGCATATCTCTAATGTAAAATGTCGGTCTATCCAAGGGGTTGCTTTCTCCCAAATTACATGTACTTTAAGATCCCACGGATATAACCCCCTCCCTCCGGATATAACCCCCCCTCTCGTCATAGAGAATTATTTTGAGAATTTTCCGAAACTTTGAGGTATTTAAAAAATCATTTAAGTGCAGCTTGACTTCCTCTGAACCACAAAATCAATGTCATTAACCGAGCCGGTTGTAGGCTACAAAACACTCTCATTTTATAGTGTCCAAAACGCTGGAATGAGATAAAACCCGAGGGGTTGTCCACTCTCGATTTTAGTGTACAGCAAGTGCCCAGTGCCGCGATGCCCCGGTCGGTGCCGGGACCGGCTGAGACAAGCCGGCACCGGTTGTCACGTCTTAAAACATCAAAATAAGCATTTTTAGGCGCTTTTGAAAGACGAATCGCCTAATTTATTGTCGGCACGGTGCCAGCACCGCCTATTTCGGCTGGTACCGGGAAAGGGTGTACAGCAGGTGCCGGGGAGTGGGTAACCCCTCGATAAAACCGTTATCACGACTGTCGTGCAGTAAAACTGCTGGCTATCTTGGGGCTTCTGGTATAATTCAGGGATAACCGAAGTAGAACGGGAATCAGACAAGAGGAAAGGGCGATTGGCTGACTGTTTAAAGTGTCTGATGGCCCTTCGCACTGCAGGAACGGTTGACATCTTAAAGGCACAGTAAACTTGACTAGGCAACTTTCGGCCATCAAACCGGCCTGGGGGGGGCTTAGATAAATGTACAGGGACTTATTGTCGACAGGACCCCCCCCCCCCGTCTTTGTTATCTCGAAACCCCTCCTTATTGTTCCCAGAGCTAGCTGGCAGGGCCTTGCCCCTTATGCACTGTAGTTACGCACTCATGCACTGTAAAAGTTCGCGATTGTCTGTGTTATCAACATACAGGGTTGCCACTTTACTAAAATAAATTCACTATGATAAAGGAAAAAAGTAATACCAAACAAGAAAACTACTCAGAACGTGTTGCTGGGTCATATTCACCTTGGAAATAAAACCTGACAACTACTTTTTTCTTAAAATCTGCTGCCAAAGTAAAAAGAAAGTTCTATTGTGAGCACAATTGTACTACCGGTGGCAACCCTGTTGACATACATTGTATTACTTTGTTTTTGGGGCAAAGATCGTGGGTTCGAGTCCTACTCCCGGCACACAAACCTTTTGCTTTTTTTTTTTGTTCTACTAACTCAAAAGTCGAACTCTAGGAAATTGCCCGGAAACTGCAATGGTCGTAACAAGAATTTTTCTAACTCTCAATATCGACTCAGGGTACATTCTTGATATGTCAGCTAGCTCCCTGAGCCAAGTTTGAGTCAAGTTTTCTGTTCCTTTAACAGCAGCTCCTTCACCGGGAAGACGAGGGATTGGAAAGGATTTATTAGAGGGGGGTCGTTCCACTGAAGAACACGGGTTTGACTTTGCTCTTTTGGTTTCAACACCTGATCGACAACAGCATCAAGTGTGTTTTTTCACTTCAGCAATCCATCAACCTTCACTTTCGCTTTACACTCCCCATGTTTATCTTTGTTTTGCCTGTGCTTAAGATTTAGCTGAAGAGCCAGCTTATTTTTTTGTATCTTGGATATACACCGAGTTTTTTTTTCTCTGCTAAAGGGATTGTTTATTTTTTTCTAGTTTGCACAGTTTCAAAACCATTTATACTTTGATTTGTTCCGGGTTAGGTTATTACATCTCGTAGATCTACTGCAATATCCAGCCAGAAGCTTTTGCTTAACATACTCATACCCTTTGTGCACAACCGTCTTCTAATAGGCTACTTGTTGAGATTCTTTCGAGATTATCTTGTTTTTTTATTGTGGTGGTGATGGTGGTGGGGCACCATATTTCCACTCGAGTTAAAGGACACCTGAATGAAGAGTACCAAGTATCGTCCCTATCTGTATGACTTCCGTTAACATTGCCTGCAGAAAACCCAATCCAAATACGAAATAGTGTTTCCAAGCTATGATTTTTGCTCCATTTTGCATCTGTCCTTGTTTCAGTACCGAACAATTTCAAAAATGAACAAATATCTCCAATCAACCCTTCTTCTGGAATATTTTTTGACCAGTTAAGCCCAAACGTATATCTAGAAGAAATTCCAATACGATCCGGCCATGGTGTACAAGATTTGAATGAATTGCGCTTTTTGTCTTGGAGTCTGCATGTGCAAACCTCTAGAAACGAACATCCTTATTTTGAATACGTCACGCTCGGGAGAAGAATGCTCTCCGTGGCCATGTCTGTAAATGCATTCTCCATGGTGTGTTCAAGTATGGTTTCATTGTTCAGGTGTCCTTTAAGAACATGAAGTTAGCTCCGAAAGATTGTGCAGATTCGTGCATGCTGTCTGAATACGGTCGGGGCTTGGTACCGGAAGAGGGTATGTCCAGCCATGTCCAGGGGCGGGGGTCGCTGGAGCCCGTAATTGCCCAGAGATGTACAGTAAGTTTCCACTAAGTTAGCAACCCCATAATAATAATAATAATTTATGGAAAAAACACACAAATACGGACATACGTCTACAACTGTGAAAACTCAAGCACCTTAAGAAGAAGAAGCCCAACCCTATTATTTTTATTTTCGTTCCAGAGGCCAACGTGATAAGAAAATTAGCTCCTCCCCCTCATTATTTTCGTTCCACCACTGTTACGATCGTTACAATTTGCTTTGATGGTTGGGAGCATCATGAGTGGCAATGACAATTGGTTCAGTAAGAACTCACGAAAGAATAGCGACGTATATTCGTGCTATTATTTGGTACGTTCCAGAGAGCGTTTTAACTATCACAATAAAGAGCTGCATGGCTCATCCTCCTATCATAACTAGTAATAACTGCCTGGGACGCACTCTAGTAGCGTGTTCCACCCTTCTATTAATAGTAACTATTATTTACTATTTCCGTTCCAACCTCACGAAAAGTTGGAACGCTGACCGTTCCAACCTTCTCGAAATCGTAACAAATAGTAACTATTTGCTTACCATGCTCGGGAGCGTAGTAACGTGGTAACCAAGGATCTCTGTAACCTGATTGGCTGGATTGCCCCGCGGAGTTGTATTTTACCGAAAAAGTAAAAAATGCGTTCCAGCCTTGACGCCAAGAAACCAAAATTCGTGACGTCATGCGCATGCGTAGTAACTACGGTAAGTATGGTGGAACACGCTCTAGGTTTCGTAACAAAACTTAAACCAACCTTGATGGAACAATAAGAGGCAAATTTCCGGTTGCCAGTCAGCAGCAAATCGGAAAATGCCTTACGATGACATTTCACGGTTGGATTTCCTTATACCGGTGAATTTGCAAATTCAAGCAATCACTGGTTGGTGTGTGTGTGTGGGGGGGGGGGCGGATTTCATTTAAACAAAATGTGACGGCTCAAAACAGTAATCTTGCTCACGAACCTCAGTTAAAGAAATTTGTTGGCAGTAAAATGGGTGAGAAACGACAAATTATCGGTAGGGTTAATAATAATAGTTATAATTTATTTGTAACCCACTGCACAAAAACAATATGAACAAAGTGGAGCAAGAAAGAGAAAGAAACAAATAAACAACAGAAAAAACACTAGTACAACAAAAATCAACAGAACAAAGGATGAGCCCGTGATATTGAGTAAGCCTCTGATATGCTTGTGCCGATAAATCATCACGAAGCTCCTGGAGTTTAGCCATTACATCGGGAGCTCTGTGTTTTCGGATTAATCTCCGATTTCGATAAGGTAGAGGCAAATAAAGCAGGTATTTACAGTATTTATAGCAACATCTACGGAATTTACATACGCCACTCTTTTGCCAATAGAATAAACCTGCAAGGAATGATTATCATGAATGTGATTATCACGAATAAAGAAATACCTCTTTCTGCAAAATCCTAGCACCAGCCAACATTATCCAAAAAGCAGAAAACAAAATTCGCCCTCAACAGCAAACCCTTATCAGTCAATCTCTTCATCTTCATCTTATTTTTCACTATACGCTCTTGAATGAAGTTCAGAATATCTACAGCCGTCCTCACCGGTCCTCACAAGGCAAAGTTCTACTATGACACGGAAAATTTGAATCTCAACCCAAACGTGGTTTCCAGTGGCCAGTGGTCAGCTACATGAGTTGCAATTTGCAGATAACATGGTATCTGATATACAGTCTAAAGTCGGTTTTGCAGTTATCGTGGTATCTGCCGAGTTACCGTAGTATCTGAAAAGTCATCTCACTTTCATCAATTTTTGTCAAATTGGTCAACTATACGAAAATCGATTATTCGTAAACAGCGGAGCAACGAAACAACGCATTTTCATCGGGTCTTCAAGCCTATTTAAATGAATAAGTGATGGGTCACTAGACCGTACTATCACAGCCCTTTTCGGTTAAACCTTAAAGGAACAGTAAACTTGACTCAAACTTGGCTCAGGGAGCTAGCTGACATATCAAGAATGTACCCTGAGTCGATATTGAGAGTTAGAAAAATTCTTGTCACGACCATTGCAGTTTCCGGGCAGTTTCCTAGAGTTCGACTTTTGAGTTAGTAAAACAAAAAACAAAAAAAAAGCAAAAGGTTTGTTTGCCGGGAGTAGGACTCGAACCCACGATCTTTGCCTTAATAGCCTTTTGAAACAAAGTAATACAATGTATTTCAACAGGGTTGCCACCGGTAGTATAATTGTGCTAATTATAGAACTTTCTTTTTACTTTGGCAGCAGATTTTAAGAAAAAAGTAGTTGTCAGGTTTTATTTCCAAGGTGACTATGACCCAGCAACACGTTCTGAGTACTTTTCTTGTTTGATATTACTTTTTTCCTTTTGCATAGTGAATTTATTTTAGTAAAGTGGCAACCCTGTATGTTGATAACACAGACAATCGCGAACTTTTACAGTGCATGAGTGCGTAACTACAGTGCATAAGGGGCAAGGCCCTGCCAGCTAGCTCTGGGAACAATAAGGAGGGGTTTCGAGATAACAAAGATGGGGGGTCCTGTCGACAATAAGTCCCTGTACATTTATCTAAGCCCCCCAGGCCGGTTTGATGGCCGAAAGTTGCCTAGTCAAGTTTACTGTTCCTTTAAGTTATATATCGTCAATAACAAATTATGGTACGTCTACATTATGCTAAAAGGTCGAGTAAATAGCAAAATTTGCTGACAGGCAATTAAGCAGATCCGGAAACGCAGATCTATTCAGTAGATCCGGCAATGTTTTAAACATCAGGTTCAAGATTGCCTTTCCTAAACCTGTGAAGATGCATCGTCAAGTTGCAGCAGCCATTAGTGATTTTGGATAGGGGGATTTTACTTGTACATACTGCACTAACTCAAAGAAGGTTTTTTACTCTCCAGCTTCGTTAAATCATAAATCATGAACAACAAAGGATGGCTCATTTATACCATACTGACACATCATGTAAATGCAAAATTTTCCGACCAAAAAAAATTTCGTCAGGGATTACAAGTTATGTTAAGCTGAGGTCCCATTTACGATACGAAAATGAAGACATCAGCAAGGATTAGCGACAAAAAATCATGCATATACTTTCAGACAGCATAAGCTTTATTCATGCGTTGTAAGACTGCTCTCATGACAGCCATAAGTAATTTGGCAACGCAGATATTAGCTGATAAACGGCACTGTCACACGTGAACAGGATGCCGCCCTTAATCCATTAAATCTCTGACACAGCCTTTTCAATGTTTAAATACAAAACCACTTGTCACACACGGAAACCAGTCATCCACTCGAGCTGGTTAGCATCCGAGTGCCATTTTTTAAGTGGCTAGAAACAAAAGGCTACGATCAACTCAAAAATCAAATCAATTTATTTATAGCCTGTAAAAAAAGAGACGACGCACAAACGCTTTGTAACAGAGCAAAACAAAGAAAAATCTCAACACAAAGAGAACAAGACCAAAGGTTCCGATGGGATCCCAAAAATTGAATATTTGTTCCAGTGTCCGCTAGACTTCTTGAAGATTTTTACTGTATTTTGTTTTACAGATTGGTATATGTCCGGTTAAAAAATGATTGTCATATATAGATTCAGCGTTTTTTCTTACCCTTAAATCCATCATCTAATCTACTTCAAATACAAATTTTGCTTCTAACAAATTTTCCGGTTTTGGCCGGATTCCGGACGAACTCTTTGTACGGCAAGAAAATGGTTTTCACCATCGTGTTCAGCACGTTTTCTTACTCCTAAATCGAACATCTAATCAACTTCAAATACAAATTTTGCCTTTATCAAATTTTCCGGTTTGCGCCGGATTCCGGGCGAACTACTTGTCAGGCAAGAAAAGGGTATTCACCATCGTATTCAGCATGTATTGACTTCTTACCCCTAAATCAAACATCTAATCAACTTCAAATAAAACTTTTACGTTTAACAAACTTTCCGGTTTTGGCCGGATTCCGGGCGAACTACTTGTCCGGCGAGAAAATAACTTTCATATTCGGATTCAGCGTGTCTCCTTATCCCTAAATCAACTATCTAAACAGCTTCAAAAAAAATATTTTGTGTGCCCCTTAATTTGAAACCCCTCCCCCACCCTTAAATATAGGGTACAGAGCCCATCTTCGAACTTGACTTGTACTTTGACCCGAAGGATCCTCCCACCAAGTTTCATCAAAATATCTCAATGCCTTCGAGAGTTATCGGGCGCACAGACGGACAGACGGACGGAAAGACAGACGGACAACTTTTGCGATGTCATAGGTATCCCGCCACTTACGTTTTGGGATCCCAAAAATGAAAACATAAACAATGTGAGGAATCGCAGGAACAGAGAAGACTAATGATAATTATTTTATGTATGACCACCTTAATTTAAGAGGATTAAACAAAAAAATATTAAGAAAGAAAAAATTCAACAAATTAACCGCGAATTAAACTGAGCTAATTGAAGGTTAAAAGACTATATTTCCTGTGAGGATTCTTAAAGTTCTTAACCCCTGGGCGGCGTTTGTAAAAAATATCAAGAGATGATAAAAATTAATCTATTTTATAAAATCACAACAAACCTCTCGTAACCCAGACACCATCAGCATCAGCCGCAAATAGCATAAACTAGGAGTGGCAAATATACAAGAAAATTAATTTACTATCTGCTGAAAGTGCAGCTTCTTAAAGGTGAAAGTAAACAAAAAGTTAAGTACATTGATGATAGTGATAAAACGGATAACTTAGCTGAACACTACTAGAGCGACATTTTGGCCCTTCTTGGCAAGGGTCCTCTGCAGGCTCAAGCTGGGAAGTGAACTTGACTGATCCCACAAAGGAGGAGCCAACTAACGGTCAATCCCGGGCATCGGAACTACCTGACTTCACAAGTTCACTTCCTAGCTTGAGCCTGAAGAGGACCCTTGCCAAGAAGGGCCGAGACATCGCTCTAATAAAATTTAGCTGACATATCCGTTTTGTCACTATCAAATGATTCGCAGTCAACTTGGGCTGAATATTTATGTTAAGTATATTTTCCGCCGATTCTTTAATTCAACGTAAGAAAGAAAAGAAACAGAAAGATCTTAAAAGTACTACCCTTTACTAATTTCTACCATACATCGTCACAACCCCATCCAATGTCAACATTAAGAAACTTACATATACGGGTAAGTTAGCTTATCAACCACAACCGGGTGTCTATTTCAAAACATCAAATCCTAAAGTGCTACCGTCCCGGATCCCACGGAACTGAAGACTGACACTCCCACCTCCAGCACTGAAGGATTTTGTCGGAGCAAGTTCCTGACATGACGCTATGATATCCCCCCCCCCCCCCGTGTTGGTTGATGGTGGATTCACACATTGCGTAAAATCCGAGCGTATTTTAAGCACGTATTTGGGCTTGAAAAGATTTCTAGCAACACGGAGGTATTTGACAAGTCGACCCGTTTGTACATAATACGTCCGTATTGCTCAAATACGTGCGTAAAATACGCTAGGATTTTACGCAGTGTTTAAATTAGCTGGGATTTTATGCAGTGTGTAAATTAGCTGGGATCAGTTAGCATAGAGCAACCATGGAAGGAGCTGCCGCGGACCAGAATTCCTGTCAAGATTTTCTGCACCATCATCAATTCCAAACTGAAAAGTCGAGATTTCTGCAACTTGATTTGAAAGTGCAGAATATCTGGCTGGGAGAACGTTGAATGTCTATCCGTAGTGTAGCATTTGTTGCATAAGGATGATAAACAAGTAACGGTATAGACAGAGAGATCTCTGAGTCTGGTAAAGATCAGCGTTGTCTACCACATCCTGACGTGGTAAACAATCTATGGAATATGGAGACAGTTGGATGTCTGTTGAGCCTGAATCTATGGTCTGCTTCTGCGTCCTCTTTTCCGCCTATAGATCTCTAAGTAACCCCGACTCGAACAGGTCAACAGATGAGAACTAGAATTTCAAGTGTAGAAAAGTTATGCTTTTGGTTCTGTTGTTTTAAATGTAGAACTTATGAATGGATGTCGGTAGCAGCTCATAAACAAAATCTCAGTCGTGCGGAACTTACCAGACGGACGGACACAATTATTACGATGATACGATTAGATTTGATTTGCTTCAAGGGCTAACGGCCATGGCAAAACATTTATATTCCAAGTTCACTCGAATTTTCATGTTTACACACCAAATGCTTTAGGTTCTCACGTTGAACACGAGTAAGAACCGGATCGACTAATATAGGCCTACTACCTCTGCCTTCCAAAATCCTTTATTTCCTCACCTCTCCAAACCCGCTTTAAAGTGTACCTCTCCCCCAAATCTCTTTGATCGTGGCATAAAACCTAAGAGACGGCGATCCGTATTTCGCCACCTGCCCAGACTGAATTTCCTTGTCCGACCAATAACTTTCCACCATCATAGGCACATCATCCAACAGAAGCCCATGCGGTTATTTTTCCCTTTTGCCAGGATTCTGGATATAGGAAACAGCACCTACATCCGACACTTCCAACACAGATACTAGCTTCTTTCGAGAGTTTCGAGTCACAGAACCACTGCTGCTGAACCAAAACGAACCCAACGTTCACTCTTGAAAACTACACGACGACTAAGGCTAACCGACGATGACCGTTGGTTCCAACTTCCAGTATCGCCAGCGGGTGCCAACACTCTATGAGCGTGTTCCACCCTACTACGCATGACGTCACGAGTCCGGGCTTCTTGGCGTTAAGACTGGAACCAGGGACCCATAAATTTCCTGTAATGCCTCGCCATTCAGGGGGCTTGTCAATAAGAGATTTCTGATGCTATGTTGACCGAACGGAAGATAGTTCGAGAAATACCCGGTCCAATCACGTCCAAGACCAGATAGACAAAATTTGGGATTGGCTGCTGGCGCCTTGAGGGAGGAGTCTCTTTGGCGCACACGTCCAATGAGGCCAACAAGAATGCCGATTCGACCCAAGTGGGATTTTTGGAAAGTAGGCAAGGTTCGGTCAACATAGCAACATAAAAGCATAGGAAATGACAAACGTAAAGGAAATTTATGAGTCCCTGCTGGAACACATGTTTCTATTTTCGACAAAACATCGTGCAGCGGGCTGATCGGGCCAATCATGTCACAAAGATCGTAGGTACCACGCACGCTCCCGAGCGTGGTAAGCAAATAGTACCTATTAATTGCTATTTTGAGAAGGTTAGAACGGTCAGCGTAGTAACTTTTAACGAGGTTGGAACGAGAACAGTAACTAATAGTTGCTAGTTATAGTGCGAACATACGATCAGGATCGGGAGCTCCCGGACTGGAATTCCTGCTCGGATTTTCCGCACCGTCATCACTTCCATATGGAAAAGTTGATATTTTTTCAACTTGATGATGAAAGTGCAGGAAATCCAGACGGGAAATCCTGATCGTGTGTTCGCACTATTAGAAGAGTTTGAACCTTGAACACGCTCTATATGACAAAGTCCGAAACACGCCAGTGAACCTCAGGAAGAACAAGAAATGTCTCCCAAACGAACCCTCAGAATTTATTCAAATCCTGTATAAACGAAAACCTATCAACAAAGTTTGTTGTCGTGACGTTTCTGGCTTTTCGCTGGGCATGCGGCGATTCTTCCCCGGCACGAAGGGTCAGTCATCAAGAGTATTGTCTCCTTGTCATTATGAGAGGAAAAAAAAATGCAAGTGAGTAAATGTGTAAGTTAGTATTTTAGTAACTGTTTCTAAAAATCATATTATTAACTAATTGTCATTTTTGTATGCCACTGGCATGTCTGGCACTTTTTTCAACTCTAGTGCTATTTCCGTTGCAATAGGCTAAAGTTCTTCCTTACCTTAGTTTACCAACAATATTTAAAGTTCAATCGAAAAGGGCTGAGATACGTCAGTCATTACTTATTCAGTCAAACAGGAAGGAACTGCTGTTTATAAATCGATTTTCATCGAATGAGTTTTTTCTTTGGGGTTTGTGTTATCTGTATGTCCTATTACCTCTAATATTAACGCACACCTCGCGCTATTTACTGTTTATGTTCCAATACTCAAAACTATCTGAAAACTCTAAAACTGGGCTCTGATTTTAACAAATTATCCACGGCTTTGGCTGTTTTAAGCCTTTTCCCAGACCCATTGACTTCTAGCAAAAACTTGGCAAAATTTAGATAACCAGTTTTACTCGTAATACTCGAAGACTCGTCGGGAGTATAATGCACAAAGAAAATAGTGAATCGTGGCAAGTGCGAAGACCAGGAAGGTGTCGTTAGTGGGTTCAGAATGTAACATATTAAACTGGGTTTGCGGATTTAAGAATAAATGAATGCAGTTACTGAAATAACACTTAGGTGCAGCGGGTCTTTTAAACAACTGCAACTGTCAACGATTGTCGAAAAATGAATAGTTTTGGGGTTACACGCTCGGTTATACGCAGCAGCGGGCTTTTATCAAAACTGCATTACAATCTGGAATAGAACATTATGAGCGTCAGATAATGTTCTATTACAGATTGTAAGGCACTTTTGAAGAAAGCCCGCTGTTGCGTATAAACCCAAAACGATTCGTTAACCATTGAAATGACCGTCACTACTAGTACTACTAGATCCCACAACAACAAAAATTCCTTACCAGAGTCAAAATAACACAGTTTCTTCAAATCCATGTTACACAGATAAGCTTGCTGTTCAATTAAACTCTTAATGTACTATTCCGTTCTCTTTCACACTTTATAGATAAAAGGTTGTTCGCGAAACAGGAGTAAATGTCCAAACTATGGTCAAAGCAGGATACTGTGTTTTTATTGAACAATAAAGTATGTACGTGAGTATATAGGCTGTGGTATGTACACAGTAGCTCTTTCTTCCGAGAAGCCCAGACGCAATACAGGACGATCCGATCAGTTCGGTTGATCCAGACGATTGCAGACATTCGAATTTTAAGTAGATGCCAAATACCGGCCTGTTAGCTTCTAATCTAGGATTCAAGTAAGTTTTTTGTCGCAGAGCTTGAATGGCGAGTGGTAGAGAATTAATGAGTACCGTGAGCTTAGCAATTAGTAAATGATGGTTGCGTCCCACACTTTTTTCGTTCTGAGATCACCGTTGCAAAATGTAATGTTTGCAAGCATCAACATTAACACCTAGACGCGCACCTCATAAAAATGGTCAGTAGAGGCAAACGCCACACCTCCCTTTCGGTTTGCCTTATTATTTCCGCTGAGCTGAAGAAGCAGCAAGAACAAATAATCTGATAGAGCTTCTGTCTTTAGTCCCATGCAGCAAATAGGAATGCGACTCCCATGCCCCGACAAAACTGAGCGGACCTAGAGGTATTTACTCTAGCTTTAAGCTGATGTTGATACCCGTTTACTCATGTTCGGTCTTCGCCGTTGCTTATCGCGGAAAAAGTAGTGCGGGAGGCATACTCCGCGCGCTGACCCAGTCTGGAGCGCGTCCATAGAACCAATCAGCTTTGACTTCTACTTTTCCTCACCGGCGGCTTCACAGCGATTTAGCTATTTGTCGAGGTAACGAAACGTGATGTGGCGCGAAGCTACTAACCTCCGCTCGTTCGTAGCGGATAGGGTATGGGGAAATATTCGACTCCGCATAGTCATACTACAGAGATAGGGACACAGAGGTTTTGTCAGATTATTTGTTCTTGGAAGCAGTACAGAAATATTAATTCAATTCAATACTTTTATTCCAGTGACCAAGGTAGGCTAATTATACTAGCAACAAATAAGACAGAAGTCGCAATAACATATTTAACCGCGTTCGAGGGGCTCGCACAGCTTCAATCAAACTGGAAGGGACAAGGAATTAAGGGATAAGCGAGAACGAAGAGGCAATATCAACGGGTTGGCCGATCTCAAGTAGTGGAAAGCCTTTTTGATGCAGAATATTATGATAAAACAAGTCAACTAGTTTACTGCACGGAAATACATCCAGTCCCTAATATGGTATCAAACTGAGAGTGGTAATCCTGGAAGGTCGGCCATTTTTTGGGTATGGCCCATCGCATCAACAAACATTGTTATTATCTTTTTCTTGGCTATGATACATTGTGCAACGGAGTCGGTTCGGGACGTTTGTATAAACAAGACGTATTATTGGCAGTTGCCAGTTTTTTTGCCGTAACGATATTATTTCCTGCCAAAGATTTATCTATCATATCTTTATCATCATTTACATATGATCAAGATCATTTTGCAGACACCGTGCAGATTGGCCGAAGTCCGTTTTCGCTGATGCCTCTAACAATACACTGTGGTAACAGATACGCTAGTTATCAGATACCCAGACTAGTACAGCATCCGACGAACTACTCTGTCGATGAACTTGTTTTCATCTTAATTCTCACGAAGGTAAGACCGGAAAAGGGTGGGATCCCAAAAATTTAATATTTGATCCAGACAATTGGGCCTTGTAGATGTGCGGTCTTCTACAGACTCCTTGAACATTTTTAGTCTTAAAATTTAGAAACAGATTAAGGCCAATCGATAGTCACCTGAGAAAAACAAGTTCAGATATGGGTTCAGCATGTGCCCCTATACACTACGTCGTATCTACTTTGACGAAATTGATCAAAACTTCTTGCCTTACTTTCTGCCAAATATCAGGTCTATGCCGGACTCCGGGCGAACTACTTGTCCGGCAAAAAACTGAAGTTCAAACACGAATTCAGCATGTCTCCTTACCATACCCTATACCGAACCTCTAATCAACTTCAGATAAAACTTAACTTCTAACAAATTTTCAGGTTTTGGCCGGATTCCGGGCGAACTACTTGTACGGCGAGAAAATGATTGTCATATAGCCTACGTGTGCATGTTTTCGTTATGCATGTTTTCGTACCCTTAAATCGACTATCTCATTAGCTGCTAAAAAATATTTTATTCGCGCCCTAACCTGAACCCCCTCCCCCACCCCTAGATGTAGGAGCCTATCTACGAACTCGACCTGCCCCTTGACCTAAAGAATCCTCACACCAAGTTTCATCAAAATATCTCATTCCCTTCGAGAATTATCGTGCTGACAGACGGACAACTTTTACCAAGTCACAGGTATCCTTCCATTTAGGTTTTGGGATCCCAAAAACTTAAAGTGACATTGGGAGCTTGTCTTCCAATTTAACATTTCAATGAACGTTATTACATCGTTATATCTATCGAATTTCCTTTTAGTTTATCCCGAATCCAGCCGAAATATCTACTTCGTAAGGACAACACTTCAATACAATGTCTTGTTTAGTGTTTTAGTATGTGTATTTTCCTTTGTGTATTTACTCATACTCTGCTGCTATCCAAAAAGCGGGTCACAAATAAATAAAATAAAATAAATAATGCCAATACTCTTGATGACTAAACTAGCTCTTCGTGTCGATGAAGAATCGCCGTGTGCATTTAGCGAAGAGTCAGAAACGCGCAACAAACGTTGTTGAATGGTTGACACGGGATTCGAACCACGTTTGAGGATGACATTTCTCCAAAGATCGTGTCTCTTGTTCTTCTCGATCTCGAGGTTCACTGGCGTGTTCCAGACTTTTAGAGCGTGTTCCACCCTACTTACCGTAGTTACTACCTATGACGTCACGGATTCTGGCTTCTTGGCATCGAGGCTGGAACACATTTTTCTTTCAGCAAAATATCGTACCACGGGCTATCACGTTAAAGAGATTCTGAATTACCTCGCTTACTACGCTGAGCGTGGTAAGCAAATACTTACTTTTCGAAAAGGCTGGAACGGTCAGCGTAGTAACTTTTCACGAGGCTGAAACGTGAATAGTAACTAATAGTTACTATTGTTCAAACACAAGAGTATGAGACAGGGATACTGAAACGATGGCTGGTGATGGCAATTGAGAAACGCCATTGTAACTCCAGTTGGTCCAAAACATGAAAGGTACAGAAAGGGTTTTTCTCCGTCTTTTCTCTAGCTCCACAGCGAATGGGCAACCATACCCTAGTCACTTTGTTTCTCTTATCTTTTAGTGCTCGATTTGCTTTCCTTATGACAAATTTTTTGACGATTTTTTTTTACTTATTTAGTCTAAGCGAGTACCTTTATGTTGACGATAAAGTCAAATTCGGCGTCATCGCTGTAAAAGCCAATTCTCAAATAAATTTTATTCCATTCCACATCACGAAGCTTCACATTTTTCAACATTTTTTTCTCCCGATTTTCGGCTTTCCAGTCTAAAGACACTAATAAAGGCCTTGCAAGTTACACAAAGGTGGACCGTTCGAACTTCAAGTTTTCTGCCCCTCGAAAGAACAGGAAAATGGCAAAGCCTATTCTGGAGCTCAATGTCATAAAGATGCGATGGAACAAAGGCATAAGCTTCTTAGAAGCAGGATGGTTGACATTTTCATAACGCGCCAAGGTAGGTAGGGAAGGTGATTACAAAGACGACAAGGGAAGTAGATACTGAGGGGAGTAGCCTACTAAAAAAAAAGTAAATTTGTCAGCATCGACCAAAATTGGTCCTTTCTTAAATTTCTAGAGGCTGGCAGCTAAAGGCCAAAAAGGAGAATTTGTTAGCAAGGCCAAAATCGTTATTTCCGAAGTGTCTTATAAGTATCTGCCCGCCCGCAGTGGCCTTACTCGTTTGCTAGAGTTTCTTGTTCTTTCTGTTTTGTGGAGTGTTTGTTTTGTTTCTTTTATGGCTACTCCGCTTTGATTTTTTGTAGCGGGTCAAAAATAAGTTATTATTATTATTGAAGCCTCCTGAATCTCCGGATGGGGATAGGATTTACTCTCGGTGCTTGCCCGAATCTTAACTTCAGTCCCTGACGAGTTGAGAAGTCCACTTCGAAGGTGGTGCTCACGAAGACGAAAAGGCGCTATTTCAGGTATGACGAGCGATGAAAATCAAACAACTAAATTGAGCTAAATTAAGATGATTCATGACTCTACAAGTTACGGGCGAATTCCTAAACTTACAACTAGAGATAACACTCTGCCGATTTCCATCACCAGCGTCCAGGGAACTGGGATGTGTACTGGGAGTGTAACTGGGAGTGTACGCACAGGCTTCATCTTGTGGTCGAAGGCACACTGGCGGGGTGATACCACCCTCCAGCAGTCGAAAACTAAATCCTCTGTTCCTGGTGGTATCGACCCCGTGGGACGAGGTTCTCACTGGGGTTGACTGAGATTGGCTGTCCAGGATAATTTGATTCGGTCACACAAGTGAGTTTCCTTTAAGCGGAATTCACACAGAGGGCGTCAAATTATTTGCCTTGCGTTGCGAATTTTTTCGGCTCGGAACCGAAGCCTGACAAAGCCTTTTTTCAACGCCTGGCGTGACGAATATCGTCAGGCGTGGCGAAATTCACTCTCTGTGTGAATTGGGCTTTAGATATTGCAAAAGCCGCGAAAAACGAGGAAGAGCAGGGCCACTGTTCTGCTGGTTTTACTCTCCTTGTTCCTTAATTTTAGGAAAACTTTAACAGAATCTGGTCTTGGCGACAAGGTTATGTTTACAAACAGAGGGAAAACAGCTGTTTCTTCAAGTCAGAAAATCTGACAAAAAATGCACTATAGCCAACAAAAAAAAAATGTTTTGAAGCATTATGACGTCAGTAGGCTACTGATGTCCAAAACACGCCAGTGATCCTCAGGAAGAAGGAGTAAACGTCTCCGTAACGACTCAAACTCAACGACTCAAATCCTGTGTCAAGCAATCACGGCGATCTTTGGGAGCAGCTGTGATCCCGCTTCTGCCTTTTTTCCGCTAGGTACCCGGAGATGCCGGAGATATATTGCAGCGGCAAGGAGAGATAGTCATCAAGAGTATTCCTTTCTACTCGACGGGATTTCTTGTCCCTGTAAACGCTACATAAGAAAGGAACCCTGTTCTGAATGTAGGCAGGAGCCCTATTTTGACTGACAAGGAAAGGGCAGTGGACCTGTTTTGGTTGGAAGTGAAAGGGCAGCAGCCCTGTATTACCAACGTTAGCCTCATTGACGAACGAGGGTCCGACTTCTGTAAATATGTACATGTATGCTGACCAGTAAATATTGTGACGAAGACAAAGGAAAACAAGACCAAAGGTTCCGATGGGATCCCAAAAATTCAATATTTGATCCAGACAACTAGGTTTTGTCTTCGCCAGATCCAGTCTTCGCCAGACTCTTTGAACAGTTTTACTCTTAAAATTTAGAAACAGATTAAGGCCAAACAGCTAATCATTAAAGGACCCCTCGTGCTTATTCTGCTTTTTATAATATATCTAGCTCCCACACAGAATTATAAGCTTCTAAAATCCCCACCTTTCTCCATTGTTTCGGTTTGTGCCTACGAAATTTTAGCGCTTTTTTGGCCTTGCCGAGTTTTGCCCGTCACACAACGAAACGTTTGCCGGGATCGTAAACGTCTGCTGACAACTCCTTCACACATAAGGATCTGAGAAGCTTTTGTTTATTACTTATTTTATTTGCTTAGTTTTCATACTATTGAACCACGGCGGATCAGTTTTCAAATGTTTTGCGCCCAGCCGCCGCGTCGGAGAGCAGGAAGGCTGGACATAGTCGACAGGCGCTAACAAGAAAATCGCTAATTTCAGATGGAAAGTAATGGTATTTTCGAAAATGCTTTTCTCTGGTCCATTTCATAGGAAAAATATTATTTCTAGTAAGAGCTGTGCTTTAAGAAAACCAAGTTCAGATATGGATTCAGCATGTGTGTGCCTTACTTCTGCGAATTTTCCGGTTTCGGCGAAATTCCAGAACTATACTTGTCCGACGAAAAAATGAAGCTCAAAAACGAATTCAGTGTTGTACGCTGGGGTTTCGTTTAGGTTAAACATACGCAACTTCACTCTTTAGTCTCACGAGAGTTTTCACGGGGTTTTACTTATTCTGGGAATATCCGGTGGGTTGACGTTGGCTTTACTTTGGAAGAGAAATAACGAGTTTGAGGACAGTTCTGTGTGAAGTTAAGGCTGCCAATGGTGGCAGCGGAGGGATACGAACCCTCGCCTCCCATTGTTACGTGCTATCTTGTTACATGCACGAATTGTACTTTCAGGTTCTAAATCCTACGCCTGAACGGAATCGAGAGCTCAGCTACTACACTAATTTATTGACATTACTAAACTACAAGCATAAACACTCGAATACACACAACTTCACGTATACTCAACTTATATTGTTTCTCCGACTTCACTTAACTTCACACAGAACTGTCCTCAAACTCGTTATTTCTCTTCCAAAGTAAAGCCAACGTCAACCCACCGGATATTCCCAGAATAATGCAGCGTTTACAAGTACAGGAAAACTTGAACAGAATCCGGTCTTGGTGACAAGATTATGTTTACACGTAGAGGGAAAAAAATTATTCTTCAAACCAGAAAATCTGACAAAAATAAATTCACAAAAAATGTTTTGATAGCATTTATGACATCAGTACTGATGACTGCTGCTCTCAAAAGCTAGCTAGAATTTTCTTAGTCTTTTTGCCAGCGCCTCCGACGAAATTCCTTTCAAGTAGACCGGAATTCCTTTCGTCATGAAAGGAATTCCCGTCCTGCTAGACTTTTTTCCTAGTCGTTTTCACGAACGGAATCCTTTCAAGTCGACAGGAATTCCTTTCTACTCGACGGGATTTCCTGTCCGCGTAAACGCTACATAAGTAAAACCCCCGTGAAAACTCTCGTGCATGAGACTAAAGAGTGAAAGTTGCATATGTTTAACCTAAACGAAACCCCAGCGTACAACATCAGCGTATCTCCTTATCCCTACCCGTATGGAAATAATTTAGACGTTTCCAGCTGTTGTGACCTGTTTTCAGCTGATTTCAGTTGGAAACACCTGCTTCTAACTGTTGAATTTACAGCAGTGGTTCCCAACCGGGGGTACGCGTACCCAAAGGGGTACGCGAGACCCTTGCAAGGGGTACGCGAAGGATCCAAAATCTTTTAATTTTGTGACTTCAAAATCTTGCCTTACTCACTTTTGAATGCCGAAAGCCTAATATTACCAGCAGAGGCATGACTAGCCCAATCGTTTTGAGGGGCAAGGTTTTTACCGACTGTTTAAAAAAAAAAATAACTGTTTTTACGAAAAATCGCGGCGCTTCCCGCCGACTCGTTTCTTTTTAACCGTCTGGACGACCACTTTGGGGGAGGAGTGTTGCCAACATGTTCGTGACGCCCCTGACTACAGCTAGCCTACTGCTGTAAAATCTTTTCCTGTGTCTGACAATATTGTTTCAAGAAGAATCGAAGACAGAACAAGTGATATTGTCATTCAGGTTACGAATTAAGCTAACGAAAACGTTTGCGATGCAGTTTGATGATAGCACGGAGAACATCAAAACCAAACACAGAAACAGGCCAACTGTAAAATGCCGTAAATGACGTCGAGCAGAGATTTCATAATGTTTTAGCTAAAAAGTAGCCTCAAGTGTATCATTGATTTTGTATAAAATTCTACAATTATCGTATTCTTAACGTTCTGGAAAAGGGGGTACGCAAAATTTTCGAATCTTGATTAGGGGTACGCGGTAGGGAAAAGGTTGGGAACCACTGATTTACAGCTACTGGCGATAGACGCCGATATTACAGCTGTTTATAGCTGCTTGTAGCTGTGAACAGTCGTAGGCAGCGCTTGCAAGCGATCTGATTGGCTCTGCAATTGAAAAAATAAAACCCGGGTCTATTCTCCTTAATACACCCCATTACAGCGCGCCCCGAGGGAAAGAGGAGTCTGTATACGCCGTATCACACCTATTTGAACAATGCTTGGGCTACATATCCAACATCTAATCAACTTCCAATACAAATTTAACTTATAACAAATTTTCCGGTTTCAGCCGGATTCCGGACGAACTATATGTCCGGCTAAAAAATGATTGTCATATACGGATTCGGCATCTCTTCTTACCCCTAAATCGGACATCTTATCCACTTCGAATAAAACTTTTAATTTTAACAAACTTTCCGGTTTTGGCCGGATTCCGGGCGAACTACTTGTCCGGCGATAAAATGGTTTTCATATTCATGTTCAGCATGCCTTCTTATCCCTAAATCGAACATCTAATCAATTTCAAATAAAACTTGTATTTTTAACAAACTTTCCGGTTTTGACCGGATTCCGGGCGAACTACTTGTCCGGCGAGAAAATGATTTTCATATTCGTGCTCAGCATGTTTAAAAATATTTTGCTTGCCCCTTAATTTGAACCCCCTCCCCCACCCTTAAATGTAGGGCTACAGAGCCCATCTACGAACTCGACCTTACTCTTGACCCAAAGAATCCTCAAACCAAGTTTCATCAAAATATCTCATTCCCTTCGAGAGTTATCGTGCTCACAGACGGACGGACAGACGGACAACTTTTGCGATGTCATAGGTATCCCTCCACTTACGTTTTGGGATCCCAAAAACTAGCGTTACTATGCATAACTGAAATTCTGGCTGTCTTTCGTAAACTTTAACATATTATTTTAACATTTATTGATACAAAAATAAGTCCTCAATCAAAGATTACACAATTAACGTTTGGAATCAAGCTAGGACGGTAATAGACACTACTCTCACGATAGTTCTGTAATGGTTCCCGAGCATTGTAAACCATCATTATGATCTGTAACAATCACATTCTCAAAGGACTTACTAGATTCCGTAATTCTTGAGCGGTCTTAACTTCCAAACCCTTGTAAACTCCGATCTTCTTTTTTTTTATCTCTAATCGAATGTACAATAGAAAATATGGATGTTTTGCACACGAACTGAATGTTAAAAATGTATATACAGCAGTACTTGACTTTTATATTCCATAATCACCGACCTTCTTCAGGTCTGACTAAAAAACCTACTGAATGAACTTGTCTTCATTTCTCCATCCAACCTGAATGACTGAAACTGGCAATGCCAGCAGTTGGAATATTAGCTGGCTGATGGGATTGAACGGACCAGCGTGTAGCTCCTTGATTAGACTACACCTTGGTTACAAACATCATTCCCGGCATGAGCAGAGCAGGGGACTGCAAAAGTGGCTGCTTTTTCTTTTATCACTCGGGCAGTCACGCACCGCAAGTAGTGTCAAGAATCTCTAGTCGCGTTTTCTATCACCTATCTTCCAAGGCCTTGGTTAATATTCCCGGTTTTGAACCAAGCAGTTACTCGTGACTACTATTTCTGCCGTTTTTTTCTTTTACCAAGCACTTCGTCGTTTCCGGTTTTGGTCGGATTGCGGTCAAACTACGTGTCAAGCAGGATAATAAAGTTCAAAAATAGAATCAGCGTGTACTCTTAAGCTCTCGAATCTCTAATCGACACTTTTACTTAATTCTACCAAATTTCCGGTTTTGGCCGGATTCCGGGCGAACTACTTGCCCAACAAGAAAATAGGTTTTAAATATAGATTCAGAATGTCTCCTTGACACTGAATCAAATGTCATACTAGCTTAAAACAGATACTTTTTTTTACCTTTAATCTGAAGCCGCCACCCCGACATATAGGACCCCGCACATATAGGCCCATCTACGATCCTGACCTGTACCTCGACCCACTCTGAATCTCCATACCAAGTTTGAACGAAATGTCTCAACCACTGAGGTGACTCAGGGGGTTATCGTGCTAACAGCGGGACAGGCAGGCAGATGGAAGACCCGACAAATTAACGAAATCATCAATATCCGACCACAAACGTGTTGGGATCCCAAAAACAGGTCCTTCCGGATAATGGATGTGACAGTACATGTGTTTTAAGGAGTTCTCACAATAACGGAAGAATCCATCGTGAATGAGATCCGTAGATTCAGGGACAAGAACGCATAAGATAGTGCATTTGGATCTGGTCCCTTTGATGATTATTCAGGTCGGGGGGGGGACCTCTGATGATTATTTGAAAGGGAATCTTTTGATTATTATTCCAAAGGGGGGGGGGGGGGGGGTCCCGCAATCACTTGGCTATCCTGTTCCCAGCGCTATCACTGACTCTTCCGATGATTCATCGCTGCCAAAAGGCTTTTCTGGAAGTTAGGGACATTCCTAGTATTCGGCATAGTCTCGGCTGTGAGTGCTTTGGCGGTCTTAAAGACTATTCGTTAACTGGAGACCCGCTTGGCGGGTGAGGAATCCTTACCTCTGAGTCTAGTGGAGATAGAGGAATGGATATCTCGCTATTTAATTGCAGTAAACAGCGAATCGAGTGAAAAGAAATTCGAAACTAAAATTTTGCATTATTATTATTTAAACAAAAATTCGGACTGAAAAATTCAAAACGGAATAGATGCTGCCAATTCTGATTTAACAAGAAAGTATGTATATACTTATATAAGAATAATTTCAAATATAAAACTGACAGGTAGAGGATATGGTGTAAATCCGCTCACTTCGTTTCGACATCTCTTTTGGTCGTTCCATCCAGTTTCGGAATGCAAATCGGAGCAATCTATATGCCCGGTTACCAAAAAGTGTAAAAGCAAGAGCTGGAAGCTCGTATGGCACTTTACTTTGCAAGGCTGGGCAAGAGGATGAAAGTAGGAATTCGCCAATCCGTGGGTTTGTTGTGATCGTCTCGAAATCATTAAGATAAGAATGGTCATGGAACTTGGAAATCAAGAGAATGTATTTTTTGGTAAAAAGTATTTTATTTTAGCACTTGGATATGATGATGGGGACTTTAAGGGTGCTAGAAATTCATCTGTAATCAAAACCCTTGAGCCAAAAATGACCCTGGGCCCTTTAGGATCATGAATATATATGGTTTCGTCAAAAGTTTTTTTTTTACTTTTCGGTTAAGATGCGCACTTTAAGGGTGCTAGAAATTATTTCTAAGCAAAACCCATAAGGCAAAAATTATCATGGGCTCATGGGGATCACGAAAATGTATGATCTTGGAAATGACAATTTCTAAGCCCTCGTAATGTTCAAGCCAAGTTTCACCGTTCTAGCACATCTGGAAGTACCTTAAATCGCGATCAGCGGAATTCCGAACCCGCCTCCCCTCCAACTCCCCCCGAGTGCCCGAATGCGGTCCTGTTCTGTCACTGATTTATCTAGGGCTTATGCTGGTTCTTCCCACCAAGTGTCGTCCCAATCTCTACACTCTATGCGTGTCACAAAAATCCCCCCCCCCCCAGAATTGATCGGATCCTGACCGCACTTGAAATGGGACATCTGAGAATAAGTTCTTTCCGAATATCAAGTTTCATTAAGACCCGATCACCCGTTCAAAAGTTAGACATACCTGAAGATTCCGGATTCCCCCTTCCTCCACTCCCCCTACGATGATCAGATCGGAGAAACGACTGTTCTTACGTTAAAATGGTCGAGTCCCTGAAAAGCCTGTCAAGATTCATCGTCCTAGCACATGTGGAAGCATCTTAACTCGGGATCCCCGGAATTTCGGAACACTCCCTCCAGCTCTCCCCACAGTTCCCGGATCTGGTCCGGTCTTTTTATCGATGTATCTAGGGCTTGTGCTTGTTCTTCACACCAAGCTTTATCCCGATCCGTCCACTCTGAACATGTCAAACGATTTTCCCCCTCCGACTTTCGGTTCCCCCCAAAGTCACCGGATCCGTTCCGGACTTGAAGTGTATCATCCGAGACACGAGGTCTTTCTATCAAGTTTCACTAAGATCCGATTCCTTATCCGGGGACCACCCGGGGGGTGGTCCCCGATGCGACCACCCCCCCACGGTGGTCGCATCGGGGAAGTGACTATTCCCAAGTTAGTTTGGACGGGTCCCTAATAGGTTTGCCAAGTTTCATCGTCTAGCACATCTGAAAGTACCCTTACTCGCGATCACCGGACTGACCGCAGCAAGGACTGACACAAATCTGAGGATAATTGATCCTCAAAAGATACGCGCCGTCGGAGGATAAAATACCTCCAGTGATACGTATCTTTGTATCTTTTGTGACGTAACAGGAGGTTTTGCGGCCTAGGCCTTTAGCTAGGCGTATACGCTAAGTCAGAATTAGCTAAACTAAGCAATGCGAACCTAAAATAAACTAAAACTTCCAAGAATATGCGTTGTCGTATAAATTATGTCGTAATACCATACTGACATGACGCACATGGTAACATCATAAGATGTGGGCCAAACATAGGATATGATCGTCCCTAGGACGGTTTATAAATGTAAACGCGACCGGCGCCTCGCTGGCCGCTCGGCTCTATATATATGGACTCAAATATATTTACCGAAAGGAATAAACTACAGTTTTTCGTGTTTTATATCATCCAGTGATACGATCTAATTAACGATTTTTATCCTTGGATGGTACGTATCTTTTTATCCCTAGAGATACATCTTTTAAGGATACCTTGCCGACCAGCGACAGTTCACGAATGCGCAATGGGCCGGGTCAGCTTAAAATCATGTTAAATGCAAGAAATCTAAATAACAATTATATACAGCAACATTATAACAAGTAAATCGAATCAGCAGATTGGATTAGGTTTACTACCTTTCCGTAATGTAGACATATCACCAGAAGGGACACCTGAAAGCAGATTAATGTATTGAATCAGCTAATGTTGACACAACCTAAAAGCACTGGCATATTCCCGACAGGACCAAAACAGATGGGATGTGTAACTGGGGGGCGGGGGGGAGTGAGAGATGGATGGAAAAGGACGGCCAGCTTTTAAAGGTCGTCAATATAAGAGGACGCCAGGGAGCTGGGATTCCAGTAAAGGAGGAAAAAACATATCAGGTCAAGGAGTCACCTTGGCAGCATTCTCGCGTTTGCAATGCTAGTTCAAACCAGGACTCGGTATGGCAGTGTGGCCATTTAGTGGCACGATTCGGAAGTACAAGGCACGGTGCTGAAGGGCACAACATATATAGAAAATTGACTTGGCTAAAAATATGGGGAAGGAACCATTACCAATCCACAGAAATGATTATTGTGAACCCAACTACACATATTCTAACATTTACTTCAGGTCATATCTTGTAAGTGTATTAGTTAATTTGTTGTCATTTTTGGGTATTTCGGAAATATTTTATTCTTCTCTACAACAAAACCAAATCAATCCAAATGCCGAAAAATCTCTACCCGATCAACGACCCAATCGAGCAGCAAAAACAGCAGCCGTGTCTAAAATGAAATCACAACAACCTTTTTAACTCCAAGGAACTCTCACAAAGGAATTCACCAAGTCAGATAATTAAGGCTAAGCTAGAACCTTCAGTTTGTTTTCCACAAGTTCGTTTTTTCCAACTCGAGCAGCTTTGGGCCTGAAGAGGACCCTTGCCAAGAACGTCCAAAATACAGCTCAAATAAAATTCAGCTGACGTATCCGTTTTGCACTGTCAAATATTTTATTCCTCTTCCAGTTTTAAGCTATTTGAAAGTAAATTTGATTGATTGATTGATTCATTTTCTTTCTGTAAAACCAAAACACTAGCCGAAATGTTGACCAGTAAAAGACACCAAATTAACCCTTTAGCGCAAGGAGACCATCGACCTCACTATTGACAATTATTCAGGGATTTGATGGCATTCAGTGGGCCTTGCGAGACACACGTTTTCTTCTTGAAACTATGGCGGATTGATGTACAAAAGATATTACTGAAAAAAAAAATTAACTGCAGAATTTTCAGCTTTTAATTTTTTATTTATACACCAATACTTTTCTTTCTATTTGATTATCTGCTGTGACCTATTATGACAACGCCCAGCCGTGTACTTCCGACTCCCGCCAGTCCTGGTTAGATCTAGTATCTTAAATGTGAAGAGAATGCTTCCGAATCAACTTCTTTCTAAGAAGTTCGATAAAGCTTTACGGTCAAATTTCAAGTTGGTACGAAAAAGACTTTTAGTAGAACTAAAAAAAAATCGAGTTTTTCAACGACGAATTTTTGTTTTCGAGGACTGAGACAAATTCGGCTACCCCTAACAAAGTTAAAAAAAATAGGAAAGGAAAGGCATGGTGGGAGAGGAAAGGCAGTCTACACAAATCCTCAGTTTCTGGGCACAATCTTCAAACGTTAGGGCACAATGCCCTGGAGCAAGGGCACAAACCCAAATAAAAATCTGTTTCAAGCACACATCTTCATTTCAGTTTTTCAATTCAACCCATTGTCATGGGGGTACTGTACCCTTTGCCCAGAAATCGAGGATTCGTGTATGACTTAAGGAAAGGGTACTAAAAGAAGAAAGCTGCACAAGATCGAACGGCTATAAAGAGTTTAAACAGTAAACCCGAGGCTCGAGTTTAAACAGTAAACTTTCCTTATTTAGGGTTCACGGGGTTGGGCTTAGGGGGTTGGGCTTAGAATTCTCGAGTGACGTCATTTTACAGATTTGGCCTTACAAGTATTTCTTCCCCCCAAGCTGACTACAACACTTTTTTGAAGGCGCTAAAAGGGATGAATCAGCTAAAATAAAATCACATCCAAACAAATACTAGCTGACTTACCCGTGTAGCGTCATCAACCAGAGAGCCTTAGTTACGAACTCGGGCCAGATCCTCCTTTTTGTACCCCCACCTCGTCCCCTTCCTTTCCTCTTTTTAGTATCCATTCCTCTTGTACACGATGATTTTTCTTTCCTTGCTTAAGTCGATCTCACTTACCCCCAGCAGCTTTCCTATTTTTGGTATCCTTTCCCCCTGCACCAAGCCTTTCCTTTCCCTATTTAAATCGATGTCGCCCCGAAGCGTCGATCTCATCCATCCCCTCTACAGCAGGTTTCCTTTTTTTGGTATCCTTCATCCTACATCATGCCTTTTCTTTCCTTGTTTACGCTGATCTCACCCCTCATGCATCCTTTTCTCCTGCACCATGCATTTCCTTTCCTTGTTTGAGTCATTCCCACTTCTAAACGCTCGGGTGCCAAGTTTTTCCCATTTCGGCAATGCACATTCTTTAGCCGCGGTGTACGTACGTTTTTTTTTGTAAAATGTGGATTGCCAACATTTCTCCAGAGAATCCAACTTTTTTTTTGAAGCTAGAACCTTCAGTTTGTTTTCCACAAGTTCGTTTTTTCCAACTCGAGCAGCTTTGAGCCTGAAGAGGACCCTTGCCAAGAACGTCCGAAATACAGCTCAAATAAAATTCAGCTGACGCATCTCTTTTGCACTGTCAAATATTTTATTCCTCTTCCAGCTTTAAGCTATTTGGAAGTAAATTTGATTGATTGATTGATTCATTTTCTTTCTGTAAAACCAAAACACTAGCCGAAATGTTGACCAGTAAAAGACACCAAATTAACCCTTTAGAGCAAGGAGACCATCGACCTCACTATTGACAATTATTCAGGGATTTGATAGCATTCAGTGGGCCTTACGAGACACGCGTTTTCTTCTTCAAACTATGGCGGATTGATGTACAAAAGATATTACTGAAAAAAAATTAACTGCAGAATTTTCAGCTTTTAATTTTTTATTTATACACCAATATTTTTCTTTCTATTTGATTATCTTCTGTGACCTATTATGACAGCGCCCAGCCGTGTACTTCCGACTCCCGCCAGTCCTGGTTTGATCTAGTATCTTAAATGTGCAGAAAATGCTTTCGAATCAACTTCTTTCTAAGAAGTTCGATAAACCTTTCCGGTCAAATTTCAAGTTGGTACGAAAAAGACTTTTAGTAGCACTAAAAAAAATCGAGTTTTTCAACGACAAATTTTTGGTTTCGAGGACTGAGACAAATTCGGCAACCCCTAACAAAATAAAAAAAAAATAGGAAAGGAAAGGCATGGTGGGGGAGGAAAGGCTGTCTACATAAATCTTCAGTTTCTGGGCACAATGTTCAAACGTTAGGGCACAATGCCCTGGAAAAAGGGCACAAAACCCCAATAAAATCTGTTTCAAGCACAAATCTTCATTTCAGGTTTTCAATCCAACCCACTGTCATGGGGTACTGTACCCTTTGCCCAGAAATGAAGGATTCGTGTATGACTTGAGGAAAGGGTACTAAAAGAAGAAAGCTGCACAAGATCGAACGGCTATAAAGATGAAGTCGGGCCCGAGTTTAAACAGTAAACTTTCCTTATTTCGGGTTCACGGGGTTGGGCTTAGAATTCTCGAGTGACGTCATTTTACAGATTTGGCCTTCTAAGTATTTCTTCCCCTCAAGCTGACTACAACACTTTGTTGAAGGCGCTAAAAGGATAAATCAGCTAAAATAAAATCTCATTCAAACAAATTTCAGCTGACTTACCCGTTTAGCGTCATCAACCAGGGAGCCTCAGTTACGAACTCGGGCCATATCCTCCTTTTTGTACCCCCGCCCCGCCCCGCCCCGTCCCCTTCTTTTCCTCTTTTTAATATCCATTCCTCTTGTACACGATGATTTTTCTTTCGATCTCACTTACCCCCCAGCAGCTTTCCTATTTTTGTTATCCTTTCCCCCTGCACCATGCCTTTCCTTTCCCTATTTAAATCGATGTCGCCCCGAAGCGTCGATCTCATCCATCCCCCCTACAGCAGGTTTTCTTTTTTTGGTATCCTTCATCCTACATCATGCTTTTTCTTTCTTTGTTTACGCTGATCTCACCCCTCATGCATCCTTTTCTCCTGCACCATGCATTTCCTTTCCTTGTCTGAGTCATTCCCACTTCTAAACGCTCGGGTGCCAAGTTTTTCCCATTTCGGCAATGCACATTCTTTAGCAGCGATGTACGTACGTTTTTTTTTGTAAAATGTGGATTCCCAACATTTCTCCAGAGAATCCAACATGTAATGGAAATTAAAAGGGGACTTACCATCCGATGTAGCACTGGCACAGGTTCTCATGATCCATGGCTTGCTCGATCAGCAATTCCACTTGCCTCTTGAAAGGGAGGACCCCATCGGTATCGGCGGGGAAATCCCGTCCTGTCAGCTTATCTCTCACCCGGTTTACAATATCCACAGCACGTTTATTCAACGTAACAGGGGCATCTAAAAGAAAATAAACTTTTTATTTGTGTATTACCAAACCAAACTTGGACTTGTTAAGCCACGAAGGGAACAAGACTAAAGCTTAAAGTTGAACCGAAAAGGGCTGAGATTGGAATATCTATTTACCCAGGTCCGTATCCAGGAATTTATTTCGGAGGGGGGGGGGTGCCCGCGGGTCGTACCAAAAAGTACATAAAAGACATAGATCAGAAGTTAGACTCTATAAAAACGATTATTTGTTTATGTTTCGGGGGGGGGGGGGTATCTAAGCAACAACGTGGTACCTCTGTGCGGTTGTATCTGTGTTGTATGCTTGACGAAAACAATTTACGAAAAATAAGTATTTACACACTGAGCTACCATCCGCAAGCTGGTCACTGTTCACTGAAAACCCGAGTTTATATTGAGATTCAGATTTTCGGCGGTCATAGTAGAACTTTGCGGTGAGATATTCTGAACGTCATATACCAAAGCAAATAGTGAAAAGAAAAAAATCCCTTAACCTAATCCATATAGGGCAGTGTCTTCAGTTAAACGGTACAAATATAAATTGGCTTTTCAGTTAAACTTTAAGATGGGATAACAAAGGGGAAAATTAGCTGATCTTCCTAATAAGGACAATCGGTCTTGCTGACTTCAGGTTTTTGAAGGACCCAGTACACATGCCATTTCACCTAAAAGACGATTAACCAGATCCAACGGGTAATATTTGTTAGCGGAAAGCAGAGATCCAGTTTATTCGTTCAGGTTCATTGTAGGTTGAAGTTGTGTTTGGATTAGTTATTAATACGAACTATAAGGTGATTGGTGAGTAACTGGAGTGGTACAGACGGATTGCGTTTGTATTATTATTTTTTGTCCAGCCATGGCCCAGACGGCTTTTTTGGGAATGGATCTATTCATTCATCATCATAATAGACCCCTTAACGATTAGGCTAAACAATAGCCGACTAAGGTTCGTAAACTTCCGGATCAGATTCCGACCGGACTTTCCGTCCGAGGTAAAGTATGTATTGGTCTGAGAACTTAACGAAAGGAAATGGTGGTTTTCCACCGATTATGACCACACGATTGATCCGCCCTAAAACTGAGAACAGATTTGGATTCAACGTGTATTCTTACTTCAGGATTAATTTCCACCAAATTTCCGGGTTTTTTTCCGAGTGAACCCAGCAAAAATAATGATCTTATATGAATTCAGGATGTATCCAATCACATGCTCGAATCGACTTCCCAAAAGATAGGCGATTTTTACTGCGACGCTAAAAGCACGAGCAATTTATTCTGAAAGATACTGGAAACTCTTCTGTAGAGGAATGCCAGGCTCTGCAAACTTCTAATGAGACCCCCCCCCCTCGGTTTCCCAGCGAGAAAAGTTAAGAGCGGAAACTGTATACTCTAACCACGCTACCTTCGTCAGCTTCTATTGATGGTGGTCAGGGAAAGAATGGAGGTGGATTGATGGGAGGGGGTCTTCACTTATAACAAAGAAACAGACGGGGCAAGGACAACCCTGACTATTTAACGTCGGCTTCGCTACAGGATGTGACTCGGGCAAAAACCGATTTCCATACTCTTGACAGGGTCGTCTCAAGGAATATTTAGGAGCTTGTTTTTCCAGGTGTTGGTTCAAACCATTCAAGTCGCGTATGGCCCTTACTTAAAGTTTAACTGAAAAGTCGACTTATTTTCGTATCATTTCACTGAAGAAACTGCATTATTTGGATGGTGTTAAGGGACTGTTTTATCTTTCACTATTTGCTCTAGCATGACGTTCAGAATATGCACTACAGTCCTCACAACCCAAACTTCTAATATGACGCGGAAAATTTAAATCTCAATACAAATACGGCTTTTCAGGGACCAGTGATCAGCTCGCGGACGGTAGCTCACTGCGTGACAACTTATTTTCCGTAAATCGCTTTCGACAAGCATGCAACACAGGTACAAGCGCAGAGAGGTACCACAAATCCGACAGGGAAATTCCACTATGTTAAAATCCGTTATTTGTGAACAGCGCAGCAACGAAGTAACGTATTTTCATCCGGCCTTCAAGCTTCTTTAAGTGAATAAGTGCTGGGTAACTAGAATGTCCCATTTCAGCCCTTTTCAGTTGAACTTTAATCATAGGATTCTTCATGCAATCGGCTAACTGGCCATTGGGGAAAGACGCTGAAACCACCGTTTGAAGTTTAGCTGAATAGGGCTGAGATACGACAGTAGTTACATCACTTATTCACTTGAATAGGCTTGAAGACCCGGAGAAAATACGTTAATTCATTGCTCCGCTATTAATGTAATCGATTTTCATCTAATAAACTTTTTCTTTTGGAATTGAAGTACCTCTATGTGCTTGTACCTCCATTCTTGGAATATTTGGCAACTGCACGGCAAACGATTGCCTAAATATTAATCTGTTTTGGGTCACATGCAGTAGCGGGCTTTCATCAGAAGTGACCTTACGAATTGGAAGTGAATATTTCCTGAGCTTCATTTCAGTAGCCATTGAAATGCACGCTTTTGTTGAAATTCAAATTCTCTGTGTCGGGAAGAGTTTTAATTTTCTTGGCTGGCCAGCAGAGCACATTCTGAACTATTTCCGATGAAAAATTTCCGAGAATTAGTCGTATGGAGTAGTACGAAAAAGTAGCATGCCGACGTAACTGTTGCTACTACATGCTACTACTACCAAACTGGATGCTATCGGATACTACTACATAAGATTAACCCAGTCGGAGGCATGTTTATCAAAGTATTCCATACTACTACTTACCAATAATCAAACTATTCCATACTACTACATATCATTCCATGCAACTTTTTCGTTCAACTACCATACAACTACACAGTCAAAGAATTTTATATCATATTGCCGAATGTGAAAAAATAAAAATCCCTTAGCTGAGTCAAAGTAACTGGGTGTTTACCAATCCAAGATATAAAAATAGGCCGGCTTTTCAGTTAAACTTTAAGCACTCAGCAGTATTGGGATTTTTTCGATCGAGACAGTTGCAAGGACGTTTTTTTTCAGAGGCAACTTATACTTCGGTAATTTACTGCCATCAGTTTCGATGGCCATGATCTACAAAGGTTGCGACCCCCCCCCACACACACACACTTTACTATTTACCGAGAAGAGATAGAGGGAAGGTTGAAAAGGGGAGTAAAGATCAAGGGCTGCAAGGAATAACACATTTTCTTAAGCTGGTCTGTGTTTTGGTTTCTCATTCTGCTGGCGATGGACCTAAGTGCTCTTTCGTATTGTTACGAAACCGCTAACCCTTTTGTTTATTTGTTCGACTGAGGGGAAATTAAAGCGAAACGGATGAACGAACGAATCAGATAATGTCCGTTCAGTATTATTATTCCCTACTGCAAAACCTGTTTATGATGCAAACATATGATTGACGTTTTTATGAAGATGAAAAAGATTAATAAGAAAAACAAAAACGATTAGTAACAGCGTAACACTTCCAGTGTTCGCAATATTTGTTCAAAACTTTCAGTATCCGTTCAAAAAGTCTGCGTTACAGACGCTGTCAGGCTGTCTTATTCCTTAGAAAACATTCTCATGATTGGAAAACTACAAAGCCAAAAGCATGCTCAGCACCAAGCAAGCCTTGACCGGCAAAATTAGAAGAACTAGACTGCTCGAATTGCTCGAGTTAGGCGAAGTTATAATGATTTTACCGTGCCTTGTTTGCTTTAAAGGACACCTTGCACTACATGTTGTTTCTGCTCAGATGTTCTGAAATAGTTGACCACTTTACAACTAAGCTATGCTTACAGAAAATTACACACGGCTTCGGCTGTTTTTAGGCTCTTTCCGTGTCCCTTGCCTTGGAGACAATCTTAGCAAAATTTGCCTAACAGGTCTTTGGACAAATAAGCTCCTCGGAAACAGTGATCGGGCGCATGATACGTCACGTCTCGCGTCACGTAAAGAGAACAAACATGGCAAGCGTAACAGTGTATTGCTAACAGAGGAGATAGGATACACACATGAAATTAAGAGTCCAGGGAACGAGAATGGATGGAAATAGTACTGAAGTAGAATGAATTCCTTTAAGACAACAGAAGTTCTATGACAAAAGAAAAGCTTCTCGTGCCATATAGGCTCAGAAATACAAGGATACCTAAGGTTGACAAATAGAAGCTCTTGGAGACTAAAATTCTTCAAATTCTCGCTCGAACTGAAACACGATGTAAATCAGTAGAGAAATTTGTCAACGTCAAAGCAATTTTTGTTCGAAAATTCTTTAGATTTCCAGACACGTTCACTAGAAACTATCAATTTACGACACTGAGCGAGAGCAGATGACCCCCATTCATTGGAAATAAGATCTGAAGAAGCTGCTGGAAATTTATTTTTTTTCCGTCTTTTCATTAGACGGGGGAGGGATGGAGACGGTGAAAAGACGGAAAAGAAGGATAGGTACTGGATTCTACGCGGTCTCTGAAATCTGTGGGTAAGTAGGAACTTCCGAACACTGAATGGGGGTCGATATACAAGAAACAAAATTGGTAGTCAGCTTTTGTTTGTGGTTTTAGCTAATTTCGCTTTTGAACACCAAGGTTGCGTTCCAGAAACTTAACAATTGTTAAGAATCGTCAACTTTTATTTCGGGCGGAGCCAACTGCAGCTTTAACGATCGTTAACTTCTCCCAAATATACAATTGTTAACTTTTCTCAACGGCGCTCACCAACCATAGTTGCAAAATAGTTAACAATCGTTAAGCTCTGGAACGGAAATCGTAGGTGGGCGGAGCTTAAATTTTGAAATCAGAAACCTGGAACGCAAAAAGTCAACAATCGTTAAGTTCTGGAACGCAATTTATTTTAAGAAATGTATGTAATGTAACAGTCTCCAAACCAAGTATCAAAGCCCGTATCTGCAAGCAAGCATAAGACAATATTGGGAATAAACTCCGACGGGTTGGGTAGGCTAACTTTTGAACTGGATTTTTTGTTGTGATAAGCGAAGCTTTGACCACATATGGCACTAAGTGCAAGAAAGTAAACCGAGGACAGGGAATCGCGGGCGTTAATGTACCTAATAAGGTGAGAGCAATGAGCTCTTAGCCCGACATCTCTGTACTATGACAAGCTGTCTGAGAGGTTCAGCTAGTGAACCGCTACATTTTTTAGGTCGTCAGTTCTCTTATAAGCATCACCATTTAGAAAATGGAAAACTAGGCATGCAGACGTGCTTAAAATATTTTTATTGATGGAACTGATAGCGGTCTTACTTAAGTTATAAGACTTTCTTCACCCGACAACCTTAGCCGGCTATCTACAGCTAGTTCGATCCGGGCTCTAAAATTACCACCTAGGGAATATAAGCTTTGTACCATCTAAGGTCATCACGATCCCTGCGGGCATCGGCTCGTGATGACGAGCATGGGCAAGCAAGCGGGGGGGGGGTTACCTTCTTGGAATTCCATTGGGTTCTTCTTCGGCGGCAGCGGATTTGCCATTCCCGAGATATCCGATCCGTCTTCTTCAGCCTGGAAAGGGATCAGAGAGAATCAGAAATATAATTATTTTCTATAGCATTATTAGTTTTGTGGTAAAAAACCAAGCCTCACCATCAACCAAAAATCTGACTGTGTTATCGCTCCCTCACAGATTACTTGAAAGCGAGTAAAATCCAGGCTTTGACCCTCGTGAAATCAAGCCTTCAGCTCTGACAGATTCCATATACTTTTACGGTGAAATTTTCTAAATGAATGTGTTTGACTTTGCATGAAACGTCAACGAGAAAGTATCAGAAGAAAAAAAAGAAAAAGAGAAAAACGTAAGATATGATTTGACAATAAACAACTTCAATAAAAATCATCATTATTTGTTTAGCTACAGCTTATTTGCAGGATAGAAGCTGTTTAAAGGGTCAAGGAATCCTAGGAATCCAGCATGGCTCTTTACAACAGCCTCAATCAAGCGGGTCTCTAGCCTCATTATTGCGTGTGACCGCAGCAGCAACAACAACTTCTCGGATTTGTGGAAAAGATTCCAGAATTCGTGCTATACGTGCATGCGGTAATGCAAGAGCATTGTGCCTTTACTTATTACATGCTTTAACTGAAAAACCAACTTATTTCTGTATCAGTTAAGTGAACACACTGAATTATTTTGATTGTGTAAAGCGATTTTTTCATTTTCGCTAAATGCCATAGTAGTAACGTTCAAAATCCCTACGGCCGCCCCCACAACGCGAAGTTCTAATCTGACGCGGAAAATTAGAATCTCAACACAAACGCGGCTTCACAGCGCTTTTCGGTTAAATTTTAGAAATTACAGATTTTACATTGCTAATTTGATGACTAGTTATGCTCATGAACAGAAATCAACAATGCCGGAGTCGTAGAACCGCATCCAGGTGGTGAGGACAGGGATTACCCACTAGCGAATAGCTGCCTGAACAAAGTGTATATGAGGTTTTTTCAATGTTTATGGCATTTTCGTAGAAGCATAAGGTTACTGGTACAACACTATACTGGTTACTGGTTGTAACAGTACACACAGAGGAGTTGGTTTTAAGCAGAAAGAGCCTGATCCGTCAAGTAAAGAAAACAAACTTGGCAAGTGTGAGAATCAGTGTAATGCTGTAAGGAGATCGGATACAATTATGATGTGTAGAATATTGCGAACGAGAAATACTACTGAAGTAAAAGAAGTATTACCATAAGTACGACGTGCCCTTTAAGCGTGGCTTAAGCCGTCTTTAAATCGGTGTAATATGCCAAATAAGGATAACTTCTCGGAAATAAACAGTTAAAACACCCGTCTTCGTTATTCTGCCTTTCATGTTATTCCTAGCTCCCTTATACGATTATAAGAATCTGAAATCCCGCCTTTCGCCATTGTTTCCTTTTGCACCTTCGACTTTCTAGCGCTTTTTCGGCCGAGCCGAGTTTTGGCAGTCACGCAACGCAAACTTCACCGAACGCTTCAAATTCCGTCAACGACACTTTAAAGTAATCTTTTACATTTTGGAAGACATGGTATACGTTCTGTTTTGGACTTCTTTTGTTTTGCTTGGTTTTCCAAGGCGCGTTCAATTTTCAAATATTTTACGTCCAGCCACCACGTCGGAGAGAGGGAAGGCTGGACAGAGTGGACAAGCGCTAACAAGAAAATCGCTAATTTCTAGTGGAAAGTAATATTATCTTTGAAAACGATATTTCTAAGCCGATTTACCGTGAAAATATATTTTTTTGTTCTTTAAAGTTTAACTGAAAAGCCAACTTATTTTTGTATCATTTAACTGACTAGATTGCATTATTTTGATTGTGTTAAAGGATTTTTTGTTCACTATTTCCCGTCCTCACAACGCAAAATTCTACTATGACGCGGAAAATTTGAATCTCAATACAGACGCGGCTTTTCAGTGGTCAGTGATCAGCTAGAGGAAGGTGGCTCACTGCGTGAACACTTATTTTTCGTAAATCGTTTTCGTCAAGCTTACAACATAGATACAAGCGCATAGGGGTACCGCAATCAGGCCGGGAATTTCCACTATTTGAAAATCGATTAGTCTTGAACAGTTGAGCAACGAAGTAACGCATTTGCATCTGGTCTTCAAGCCTCTTTAAGTAAATAAGTCATGGGCAACTAGATTGTCTTATTAAATCCCTTTTCGGTTAAACTTTAAGGCCCTATCCCAATCGTCTCCACTTTTCCTAAAAATCGTGAGAGTGCAGATGATGAAGCCTAATTATCTTAAAAAGAGGAACCTATAAAATCGACATCCCCTATTGGAACGTTATTCAGCCCGGGACGAAAAGAGTTTCCAAAAAGATCCATCATACGTCTTAAACTTTAGCGACTCTGTCTAGGTTGGGGGGGGGGGAGGGTAAGGAGCTAACAATCCAATAACAGCCTCCATCCTGGAAGGCTAGAGGCGAACAGGAACTGGAAATCGTCTTATAAATTTCCGTCAAAGCTTCAACATTTCGTCCTCAACGTTAGTAATGAGCGGGGGAAGAATTCCGAGTCTCCAGACACATGGACTGACCAGAATGTTCTGGACAACAATCAGGTCTCGTCAAAGGAAAAATTCCTGACAAATTACTGATAACACAGATTCCTGGTGATATGCTAAGCTCTCGGACTGCCAAGACGTGAAGCGAAAAGTCTCCTAACTGTGGCGCAAAAGTATGGAGCAGCACTCAATTACTTGTAACGTCATAGTCTTCCCAGACTACGACGAATAGAAGACTAACGTGGTAGTCTTCCCAGCCGCAGGGACTGATAACGTCTAGAGGGATGGGGAAGGGGGCATAGGAAAGCCATGATTCTAGATAAGGATTGAGTTTCAAAGCGCCCAGATACCGGCCTGACCTGTAGGTCGATACTGTATGGCCTGTACTTTCCCAGTAAATCCTTATCGCAGTTTGAACACATATATGAACCCCCTCGACCCCCCCCCCCGACAATCCAAAATCCAAAGAATACGTACGCTAGGTTTAAATAGTCTTCTATTAAACCCAATTAACTTTGGCGTATGCACGCGACCGAAGTCACCATCCCTCTGGGTCTATAGATCAAACAAAGTGACGTCACCCACGCGCACAGCTTTCACAAGTGTGAATAAAGAGGTAGGGTAGGGACTCGAAAATTGGTCAACAAATTTTATTAATTTTTACCAGATAGTTGTCGGATGCATTCTGACCTTTCGACCCAGTAAATGCCGGTTGGGACTTTGAAGATAACTAAACTGATCGCATACACTTTTTGTTTATCATTAGTATGCTTGAAATTTGCAACAGCAGGTCTCCTCACTCTATACCGACTATGTTAAAGGTTCAAGGTTTTATTATTTACAACAAAACAAAATAACTAAATATCAGGAAGTTACCCGGCAGAGAGGGACTCAACAAATGCTCGGGCAACATACAAAGAAGAGAAGAAAATTCAACCAATAACAGATTAAGAGCGCGCCTATATCATAACAACGTGAACAACAAGAAGAAAGAAAAACATGAAAAACAATAAGAGATTATAAAGCAACTTACCACGTCAGATCGAAGACTCAATAAACATAAAAATATATAAAATATATAACCATGGGCAAAGAATCAGAGAATCAGGATTGAACAAACCAGAGGCCAAACCACCTTCTCCAACACTCCTCATTAATACAAATCCAACAATTTAGTTTTAAATCTTTTTTTTAGTAAAGGAAGAGAAAGGCAAACTTTATCTTTATCTTCTAATAAAATATAAAATTTAACTAAACAATTACGCAAACTAAATCTGGATCGTTCACATCTGATCAGAGGTTGACGAGGATCCGAACCAAAACGAGTAGCATAATGGTGGTCATAAGCGGTGGGGAGCAGCTCGCAAGAATACAAAATCGAAGGCAGTCTATTTTTGAAATAACACTCCAACATTATTATCGAAAAAAAAACTGCAGAAATAAAGAAACGGGTAAAATATTAAGCAACTTATAAGCACTCTTTGTGGGTGACGAGTTTGGTAGCGATGATGGAGATGGCATAAACTCCTTCAGGAGGCGGATCCCCTTATTTTGAAGTCTCTGAAGAGGAGCAAGATGACTGCTGAACGTGTTCAGATATACAAGGGGACAATAAGTGAGGTACAAGTGAACAAGGGAAAAATAAATAGATGCCCACGCTTCACAAGCTTCATGATTTCCGGATTCAGCGCAAACTATTTGTCCGGCGTGAAAATAATTTTCATATTCGGATTCAGCATGTGTTCCTACCCCTGAATCCAACATCTAAATCAACTTCAGATACAACTTTTACTTGTTCCAAAATTTCCGGTTTTTGCCAGATTCCGAGTGAGCTACTTCTTCGGCGAAAAATAATTTCATATTCGGATTCAGCATGTCTCCTTACCGGTAAATCCACTATCTCATTAGCTTTTTAAAAATATTTTTGTGTCGTCCCTTAATCTGAAACCCCTCCCCCACCCCTAAATATAACGCTACAGAGCCCATCTTCAAACCTGACCTGTACTTTGACCCAAAGAGTCATCGTGCCAAATTTGAACAAAATAACTCAACCCCTTCGAGAGTTATCGTGCTAACAGACGGACAGACGGACAGACGGACGGACGGACGGGTAACTTTGCGATGTCATAGGTATACCTCCACTTGCGTTTTGGGATCCCAAAAACCTTGTTGGGGGCAGAAACAGGTTTGTGGGACACACAACCGATCGCGGAAACACTCATATTGAGCAAAAACCGAGCCACAGCCCTTTGTTCGACCGCGGAAAACGCCTTAATATACCACATTCTTCACCAAACGCCAAAACATGATCCAAAGACTGCCCCCCCCCCCCCCCCGATAATAACAGGGACTTACGGCAGACGCCATGGAAGCTGACGCCGTTGACGCTGACGACCCGTGCCGGTTCCTCGTCACTTTCGGGTTGGTATTTTCAACGAGGCGCCAATTCAATAACGGATCGTAGACAAAGGCTTCCAAGACAGCCATCAGACTGTCTTTGTTCGCTCTTAAAACTTCCATTACGTTCTCACAGGTCTTCCGGTAGGTCCCTTCGATGCCAGTGACCTGAAAAATTAGAGGCCGGTTACCAAGGACAAGAGCACTAGCATGCTGCCGGAAACGAGAAAAGAAAAAGCGTGTTTTGAATGGGAGACAATGACGTTTTAAAAGATTTTTTTTTATTTTATTTAAACTAGGATGCGACCAACTAGGGTCAAAAGTGACAAAACATATAGAAACACTGGCATAAACATGAACTACAAATACAATAAAACAAAATTTCAGCACATCAACGTGGCACAACCGTTTAGCACAACCCACAATATAGTAGGGTACCCCCCGACAGCCAAATTGGAAAACTCAGCCGCATCTGGGAACTCGCCATCACCAGAAGAAGAGGATTCTCAGCGAGCAGAATTCGTGTCTGAAATGATAGGGCAGGCCCGCCTCACTTCATAGAAATATGGAAGACCTTCACCAACAAACATGCCTGAAGCACTACAATTCCAAGAGAACCCATGCAACCACCTTAGAGAATTGTTGTATAGGACCCGGAAAGCACTCTCACGCTTCAAGGTAAGCCTGTTCACGAGGGAAACGCAATAAAGTTGCGTACAGTACGCTCTGAAAAGAAAAGATTTTACAGGAGCATCACATCTACCAAATCTACGAATTAGCTCCGTAGCTAATTCGTAGCACAGCCTTGACTGGGAGCGTTAAGTTGCTTCCCCGTGAAACGGGCAAGAATGCGGAGGAGAGAGGAAGCGTTGACTTGGGTTGAGCTAGCCGAAACAAGATAGCTGAATGGAAGAAAAGTGGGAAAAATAAGAAGGAAGCATTAAATAAGTTTTTATTTTATTTAAGTCACAAACTGTTACTGAAACTGAGCTCATTATTATTCATACACATTTAGGATTGTATTGTTCGTAAGACTGTCCTGCCAGAAGTTTGTTTGTTATATTTTAGATTTTTGTTAACATTTTTGTGTTAAATGTTATGTTTCTTGTATGACCCGTTTAAGTGTTATGTTTCGATAAAAGATAATACTTAAAAGAGTAATACAGAAAAATCCTCGACATTCAAAATAACATTTAACGCAATTATAAGCAACCTTGCATTACATTTTTCCCATAATGCTGACATTTTAGATGGATTGAGAAGGGATGATAAACACTGTCAGAAGTTCGATAAATTTACATCCTCGTGTTCAATGACATTATTATCATTTTCCTGATTCCTTCAAAACAGAACAGTGAATATAAAAATTTCAAACACCAACATATGAGTCAATTCACAAACAATTAGGTGAGTGTAAAGTAACTGATCGAGCTACTTAACCTACTTAGCATTAGCATACTTAACCTACAATCAAGAACAAAGAAAGTAAAATATAAAATAGGGAACGGATCGTGATGTACCGGCACACGGGTATTTTCAGCCTTTCTTTTAAAGTTTTGTATTTTACTATTCACAATCTCCAAAGAATTCTTCACTTTAAAATTAGAAGTTAGAAATAGTTACTACTGGATACAGGGAAACCAAGAAGGAATTTAGAAAACTTGTAATAAGTAACTTTTAGTAATTTTAGTAAAGTAACTTTTAGCAGAAAGTTAAGAAGGACGGAAAGAAGAAAAGAGAACAGATGCAAAAAGAACGTGCAAAAGAATGACGGATGTCAAGAAAATCAATAGTACGTCCCTTTTAGCCTAAGTGTTATTTTTAGGGGGGGGGAAATTCTCGATGCTCGAGTGCTCACGAACAGCACTGGTTATAACGTAGAGCAAAATAACAGTGGGGAGTTGCGCCAAGAGACACACACTCGAATAGCAGCGACACTAGCACCACTACCCACAGAGAACGTCCCAACTGAAACTCAATCAGCCGTGCACCAGCGTTGCCTCCAATAAAATAATATTCCAAGCACAACAAAAAAGAGATATAACCTCCCCTGTTTTCCTCCATGTGTACAGACACCACCATAGCTTTACTAGAAATTTCCAAACCCGCAAGTTTGTCTCGCTTTAAACGCCGCAAAATGAGTGGTTTTTCTCATCCAGTGTTCCGCCCCCCGTTCCAAGAAAATAATAGACGAGACCTACCTCCATCGCATTGACCAACATTCTGGTTAGTCTGAAAGGGATCTTTTCTGGGAATTTGTCTCGAGTCATGGCAACTTCAAAGCAGTCACCAAAGTCAATGTGTAGGATTTTTCCACTCATCCGGTCTAGCATCAAATTCGAAGGGTGCCTGTAAAACAAAGTTGCCACATCAGCCGCTTTCCGGATCCCATATACCTAAAAAACTTGGGTCTGGGAATAAGTCTGGGAATTTTTTTTATTTATTACTATTATTATTTATTTGGATCCTTCAAAACTGAAGAGTAATATATAAAAAAAAGAGAACAACATGTCAATCGAACTCGCACACACTTACAAAGATAGTACACAGACAAACAACTGACCATTAACAACAAATAAGCCTACTAAATCTACATTAGAATACTAATGAAAATACAAAAATCAAAATAAATAAACTAATCAGGGCGCTTTTTCAGTAAAAAAAAATGAAAAAGGTTGTGATGGACAAGAATGTTTTCAGCATTTTTATGGAAGTTTTGGATTTAACTGTTAAAATTTTCCAGAGGAGTTAGGAAAGAATTACTCGCAGAAAATTTGTAATAAGTAACTTTAACCCAGAAAGTTCGGAAGGACGGAAAGAAGAAAAGAAAGCAGACGGAAAAGAATGTGAGGGAGTGCAACAGCCGTATAAACAGAACCAAGAACATCTCTGCGATACATACCCCGTAAACGAATAACAGCACCGAATGCTCTTCTTTTTTTTTATCTTGCACATGTTGAATAAGGATAAGTTTCCATTCCCTGGCATTCGAAGAATAAGGGATTCCAAGATACCTAAATTTTTCAACAGGGCTGAAAACAATCCCCCCACCACAATCCAGAGGGGAATTCAGTGTCGGCAAACTACTAATCACAAAATAATTGCATTTTTTAGAACTAAATATTAGACCCTTCTTCCCCAAATTAGACAATATTATGTTAAAATTTTCAATCGACATAAAGCTAGGATTGTATTAATTTGTTTTTACAGACCAATCAGAATTAGCGAAGCGTCGTTTTCTTTATGTCACTGGCATGTCTGTCGCTTTTTTTTCAACTTTGATATTTTTAGCATTGTCAATAAAATTGTGCCTTGCCGTACCTTACCTAAAATCTAAGCCAGACGAAGTCGCGGACCGAGCCAAGCCGGTCAGGTCTTACAATGCACAAGTTTGAAGGGGACGATCTATCCAAACGAAAGACTGCGAATCCCATACCCTTCCGAAGAGCCGTATATTCCCTAACCGCTCGGCATCTACCAGATACGAACAGCCTTACCGACGATCCTGTTAGTGCAGCATCGACTAATAGCTTTAAGTGCATTGTGGACAAGATTTTTAACTCCGCTCAGTATATAACTTTTGTTTGTTGTTTCGGTAAAAATAAAAACAAAAACCTACCTAACATTCTGGTTGCCTACGATCATTCCATTTTTTTTTTTTACATTTCGACCATTTTTTTTTTAATATTATGGATCAATAAACCGAACTTCATTGAAATTTCTGCATGACCTGTAGGGAGGAAAGCCTTTCATGTATGTCTAACAAGCATCGGCTGGACGGAAAGATATTCAACCTCCCGTTGTCGAGCTCTCTCTCTCTCTAAAAAAAGGAGCAACGTTTTCGTTTCCCATATTCCTCATTTTTCCTAGAAAACGGCAGGGGAATCCGACCAGCTTAACAAACTGATTGCTTAAGCAATCTATTTTTCCGAATAACTTAGCGACGGTCTAAGGCACGCAACTGGCAGTCCTTAGGATTCAACGAGGGGAGAAAGAGCTCGTTTTCCCATGCTTGGAAGGTGCGGTCATTTGCAAGTGGCAACGACTTACGTTGCCTTTCGTACGACTTACGAATGTGAAAAAGGCATTAAAACTGTCGTAACAAATTGGTTACGGTGGTGGACTAGCCAGTTCAATACCACTAATGGGCGAAAATATAGTTGTTAACGTTCTAGCACCAGTCTGCTTTAGTCTGCGGTGTAGAGGCTACACTAGTAATGTAGCCTTGCTCATTTACTGTTTTTGGTCATTTCGAGTGTCGATTTTCGCTAGTTTCCGATTCACCTGAACTGACAATTAATAGCATACCCTAACTCACCACGTTCGTTACCCCTATGCGGACCCCCCAGTAAACTCCCAATCAATTCGGTCCGTTCTCAAATTACTCAAAACACTTGTACCGACCTGCGCACAGAAGGACGGACAAATTTACTAAGTGATTCGCTAGTATCCCGTTTATTGGTATGTCATTGTTTTTTTCTGTGGATTCTGAAGAATGCGAATCCACCCATGCTGCCGACGGCTAGTAAAGTATTCCGATTTTGAGATATACATTGTTACATCCCTGTCAACTTTAAAGGCATTCACATAGCTTATAGCAATCATTTTGTTAAGAGAATAAACGGTTTTATTTCTACCTCCCATGCCCAGAGGCTGGCCTGTAAGGGATTAATAACCGTAAAACATCAACGAAAACAAATTGCTAGAAAAAAAAGAAAGAAAGAAAGAAAGAAAAAAGGAAGAAAGAAAGAAATGAGCTTGACTACACGATTTGGGGCACCCAATAACAATAAAAAAAATCAAACAAGCACATTGCTAGCTATACCGAAAAAAAAATCCTATTCAGTTTTCAGTTACATACCGGTCACCAAGTCCCAAAATATATCCAACCATTGACATCACAGCAAGAGATCGGGTGTAGTTGGTCCGACGGTCAAACCACACTTCTGAAGAGGGGGACTTTAGCCATAATAGTTTTGCCAGGTCATCTCCCTGCGTATGTTCAAGAGCATGCTCGAATACTTCGACCTTCTGCATAAGGGTGAGATGGTCGTAGTCGGGTGCCATCTGTAAGTGAACAAAAGTATAATAAAAGTGGACTTTACCTGTCAAGGGAGCCATTCACCTATAAGATCATCAAGATAGACTAAGTTTCCGACTAAGTTTCCCTATCCAATCCCCACCACAAAGACAACCTTCCACTTTATGGCGGCCATAGATGGGGTCTGTCGCTTGGGCGATTTAAAAAAAAAATCCTCACGGTTACTGCAACAATTTCTCTGTTAAGCGAAATGGACTTCGGCGGACATGATTTCCTGTTCGAGGTGCGTGGCTTGCTCTTCTCTAAAGACGTTCTTCTCACAACCGAGCTAATGAAAACGTTGAAAGTTGATTCTGTCAATATGTTTATATTTACATACGAAATACATATATACATATATGTATATATATATATTTATATATAACTGGGCCTAAATAAGTTATGAGTTGAATGACATGACGTGCTTAATAGAGGCGCCGACGTTCTCTCCGTTGACCCAGTCTAGTACACTAGCCCCTTTTCAGGCACGGTGCTCAAACGTCTAGCACCATGCCTGGGTGCTAGACGTTCAAGCACTGTACCTTGGATTTGATGTATGGTGCATGGATTTCAGTATACAGTGCATACATGAAAACACAGTTTCTGTCATCACAACTGAGCACCGGCTCGGACAGGGCTGAAATTACTACCAAGAATTAGAGAAATAAAAAACAATCCTTTATATATTTTTCACAACAAAAACAAAAGGGCTTGGCTGATGACATGCGTGAAAAACCTCATTTCCTTTTCTACATAGTCAAGGGTTTTGCATGCAAAGTGTCCTGTGCCTCAGCTTTTTCTACCTAGCAGCCAACCAGATTATTGGCTCTTGGGGCATTCTACATGGAAAATAGATAGGGTGCTGTTAGGTTTTTCATCTCCATCATCAGTCGAGCCCTTTTGTTTTTGTTGTGAAAAATATATAAAGGATTGTCTTTGATTTCTCTAATTCATGGTAGTAATTTCAGCCCTATCCGAGCCGGTGCTCAGCTGTGATGACAGAAACTGTGTTTTTCATGTATGCACTGTATACTGAAATCCATGCACCATACATGAAATCCAAGGTACAGTGCTTGAACGTCTAGCACCCAGGCATGGTGCTAGACGTTTGAGCACCGTGCCTGAAAAGGGGCTAGTGTACTAGACTGCGTTGATCGAAATGCATCTTGGACACCGTGCTTCGGGAATAATGTATTATTCCGACAGGAACGAGGGAGATGCAATTGAAGTTTACAGTGGTTTAAAATAAGACTACTTCAAGGCTTCAATGTCTTTTTTTCCGCAGAATGTTACTACTGAATTCTTATACAATGTCTACGACCAAAAGAATGTAGAACGAAGAGTCCTTTTTTGTGTTATACTGATATAAAAATAATACGAATTGTTAGCATTCTTATCATTACTGACAGGAAATATTTGCGTTGTCAATGCTGACCTAAAAGGCTGTTCCCTATTATTATTATTGCTGTTACTAATAGCAAAAAAAGGCGCAAGCCTCTACAAAACTCTGTGAAAATTACCAACACAATACTTGTCGGTTCCAACATGTTCATCCCAGTGCGTTTTTGAAAGCGTCGACTGATGGGGCGAGCTAACGAGCTTGTATCCCTGCCGGCCCCCACTGATCGATATATTGTTAAATTTTAACCGAAAAGGACTGGGATAGGACAATCTAGTTACCCATCACTTATTCACTTAACTTGGCTTGAAGACCCGATGAAAATGCGTTCCTTGGTTGTTCCGCTATTCAGGAATAATCGATTTTCAAATAGTGGAATTTCCGTGTGATTTGTGGTACCTCTAATTTGTTGTATGCCTTACAAGAAAGATTTATGACTTTTTTTTTGTTCAGGCACTAAGCAGTCTTCACCAATATCGCCACTGCCCACTGAAAAGCCTTGTTTGTGTTTAGATAAAAATTTCCCACGTCATAGTAGAATTTTCCCTGTGGGGACGGCCGCAGATATTCTGAACGTCATAACTAGAGCAGATAGTGGAAAACAAAAAAATCCCTTTGCAGAATCCAAATAATTCAGTGTATTCAACTAAATGACACAAAAATAAGTTGGCTTTTCAGTTGAACTTTAAGAAGTATTTTTGAAATTAAAGAACCTGAACCTGAACTTGATGGGCTGACACCGACGTGGGACGGAAGTTGTTTCCAAGCCTACACGATGCAATTTCTAAACTTCCACCTGCCGACGACTTTCTTGAATCGCTAAGAGCTAAGTTAGACCAAGAACAAATAATCTGATAGAACCTCCGTCTTCCTATCTCTGTAATACGACCACGCGGAGTCGAATATTTCCACATACCCTGCCCGACGCAAACGAGCGGAGGTTAGAAGCTACGCGGCACATCACTCTACAAGTAGCTATATCGCTGTGAAGCCGCGTAGAAGAAACTTCAAAGTAAACCGATTGGTTCTCTGGACGCGCTCCAGAGCGGATCAGCGTGCCTCCTGTACTTATTCTCGGCTGTGAGCAACGGCGAAGACGGAAGTACACGGGTATTAACTCAAAGCTAGAGCCAGTACTACTAGCTCAGCTCAGTAATGTCGGGATATCCATATTCGCTGCATGGGACTAAAGACGGAGGTTCTATCAGATTATTTGTTCTTGGTCAGACTCGTGGCCCCTGAAGTTGTTGGGATCGAGAGTAACAAGTTCACCTGCGAGCCGACTATCCTAGGGTCCACTGCTTTATATGTGGTTATCCTCGTTCTTATGCGCCTTCTCCACCAACATCGGGAAAGTCCCCCAGTATAAAGTACACCGCCTGTCCTATCCTGCACGCCTTGCGTCCCCCTCCCCCAATAAAATTATGATTGAGTGTTTCATGGAAACTTGGAAATGAGTGTTACTCAAACAGATCAGATTCTCTTCTGCTTTCGATTCTTCTGCTTTCGACAAATTCTCTTCGACAAAAAGAAATTGACTGAGGCTCGAGATCATCAGTCGTAACAAACAGCGTTACAGAAGTGGGATTGGAAATTAGAGAACGACTCGAGGAATACTTGGGGCGGTGTCACAAAGTCCATTAGACAAGTTTCATATAAATGAGTCGACCGTGATTTCCGCGGGTGAGAAACAAACTCATCAACATCTTCTAGTAGGAATTCCGAAAAGACATTGGAAATTGGAGTCTCAAAAACCGAAGAGTGGACCACTGGAATCATATTCCTGATCATTGGATCGTATTCCTGTAAGTGTTGTGGATGCAGAAACCAGAATCAATCAAAAGCAGGTGTGGATCACAACTGGCTGACGTTCAGTTTAGTGTTAATAGTGTCCTGAGAAAACTAGACAGGCGCAAGACTTTTAGCTGTATATCACGATTAATATTATCAGTAGTTTTACAACGATAAAAGCCGTGCGATCACTCCTAACTTCTTCGTGAGAAGTAGAGGCGAAAGCCTTTTACAATGCATCCATTACCATTATCAAAGATTCACTGAAGAACTTATCTTTCCAATATCCCACTAAGATCTTATCCGTTTTTACGTTTCGTTTGTACGTCCGGGGCTAGAATACCTGGTGGAAGCTTGGCACTGTGGAAGCTTGACCTCGACAAATTTGGATTTTATCATGATAGTTTCGAGAAGCATAAAAGCTATATCTATCTATCTATCTAAGGGAATGCATTTGCTGCATTTCAGTTCAAATGTTTGAGTAGAAAAAAATAAACTAATCATATGCATTAACCCTCTCAATGTCTCTCCACTGTAAAAGGACACTACCTTGATGACTAACTCTCCTTGCCGATGCAAAACCGCCGGGTACCTAGCGGAAGAGCCGGAATGCCCCAAAAACTTACTAGAGAGAAGACTCACGCAACTATGCCCAAAATCTAGGAATCTAAAAACCATTATCCTCCTACAGAGAAAAGGTGGTGAAGGAAAAAACAATACTTACTCTTAACATAATTCTGTGTTCAATATTCAACAGAATCTTCTTTTTTTCCCTATAGTCCCGGATGAGAGCGTGCAAGGTATCACAATGGGGAACCCATCCAATAAGACCACTGTTGGTGGAGAGAGGGATAACAGCATACCTCTGAAAATGATTAAATGAAATTATTCTTAGTCACATATCTGGAGTTGCCAGAGACAGAGAGGAAATCCTGGTCTTCGAACCAGTGCCGTCCCCAGAAGAAGAATCAGTTACAGATATACTATGAGGCTCCCATCAAAGGAAGATGAGCAGCAAGTGTGCGAGAACAGACTTAGCAGATTCCTGCGTTCACTTGGATCCTTTTTTTAACCGGACAAGAGAAACAAAACTGCGGAGTACAGAAATAAAAAATAAACTCGAAAAAAAAAACAGCTTTTTACCCATGAAAAAGAATACAATAGCTGTTTCTTTGGCATCATTACCTATTTGAATTATTTAACAAATCGGTCTTTCTAGATACGGTATAGCCACTAACAAAAAAAAAAAAATTCAAACCTGAGCTTTTGAAGACCAGAATGTGATTCTCCTATCTTTTAGCTCTGATTTGAGGCAAAAATCACCTCTCTATCTAGCCTCTGAGCATCTTAAATCTTCTTTAAAAAGCAGTAATTTAGATTGTGAAATGCCTGGTGGGCAGCCATTGTTCTGTGCTGCCATCTTGTGCTTCAATGGAATTCTATGAAACTGGGGTGGTTTTGGGCTGGTTTTGAGGGCATGGGGCACCCCAGCAAGTGAGTTAGTTGAGAAAATATGAATATGATCATCAAGTGAATAGACCAATAGACTTATTGCTGCCACTGCCTGCTGACTTTTCCTCCTTGGCATCAATAAATTTTTGTAGACAAGTTCAGTTGCTTTTTTTTAGATCTAAATTTACACTGAATATTAAGAAATAATACAAAATAGCTAGGACATCTTACTGTTAGCCTTATAAAATAGACAGTTTTGTCCTGAATGCAATGGTATTTTTTAAATATTTTTTGAAGATGTTTTAGATAGTTAAAAAACAGATAAGAAAAATTCACAGCATTCATGCTTACATTACAAAAAATCGGCAAATTCGTGGCACTGCCAATGGCGTTTTTGCTAGATGTGGATGCCAATATACCCTCAATGTCCACTTGGAAGTACTGGTCATTGGTAACTTTTGCATTTATAATCACCGCAAAAATCCAACGTGGAAACGCCAGCTATTTGCAACGTGGATGCTTTCAAGATCAATCGTCTTAAATTAGGTTTGACTGACAGAATGAAAGCATTTCCGCATTACAATTTACGCTCAGCAACATCAGTGATGATTTCTATCCAAAAATGCACTCTAAGTCCTCCTCCCCATTTCCTAGGGGAGGTTTTCTCCCTCTCACCCCCCCCCCCTATCCAAAAATGCACTCTAAGTCCTCCTCCCCGTTCAGAATTTCTAGGAAAAGCGTCAAGCTGATTTCCTAGGGGAGGTTTGCTCCCTCTCACCCCCCCCCCCCCCCTTGTGCTGCAAGTGAAAAACAGAACACAGGCGATGCAAAGAATGATACAAAACTAACGTTTTGCCACGTGTTGCTTAGCTGGTTCTCTCAAAGTGTTGACCCCTGTTGTGGTAGATCTGTTTCACGAATTTAGAGAGTTGAATGAATGGAGGAAAGGACAGTATGGAAAGTGTGAACCTGATAAAGAGCGGATGAAAACAGTTGTGAACGGTGAGTGTTCTACTAGTATTAAGACAGTGAAGCGTTTCCTAAGGTTGGCGATGAAGCAAAGAGCAAGATAGGCTATGTTGAGTAGCTTTCTGAGTTTTTGTGTGTGCTTAAGTTGTGGTATATGGCCCTAGGGTCGCTTGGAAAATAAACTTGCAATGTACGAATAGCACAGAGGAAGATTTGTTTAAATTTCCGGGTATTTTTCGTGTGTGTGGTGATGTTGTTCCAATGTTCAGCTTCTGCCATGACACCCCATTCTACGTAGCAAAAAATCTATCTATCCATTACTAACTTTATTACTAACCGGTTTTGCTAGTTCGGGCACTCCACATAAGCTAGGACGATGAAAGTTGTCACAGGTATGAAGAACTCAACCAGATTAAACTGGAAAAAGTCACTTCCCCCATCCGACCATCTGGGGGGGGGGGACTTGGGGGTGGTACCGGAATTTCACCAAAAATGCTCCGACGCGAGTAAACATGATAGGTGGTAAGAGAAGATAGGTGGTAAGAGAAGATAGGTGGTAAGACCACCTACTCATAACAAGTGCCATATGAGCTCGTAGCTCTTGTTTTATTTATTACCTGGATCGTAAGGTTTCTCCTGAAAGATTCCGGATGGAATCTCAGTACTGTGTTGACCAGACCAAACAGCTGCATGACACGTTCATCTTGTCTTAAATCTTCATGGCCCTTTAACAGGTACATATAGTCTCTTCCATTACTACCTGGAAAAAAAAAGGTTTAATGTCAATAAGTATAAAAATATTCTTCAATAAAAAAGTGTCTTGATTAGTTTATTTATTTTGATTTCGTGTCATCATTTGTATTTTATTGTAAATTTTGTATGATAGTTTGTTTTTAACGGTCAGTTAATTGTTTGTGTACTATCTCTGAAGTGTTTGTGACATGATGTTCTCTTTTTTTATAGACTTTTCAGTTTTGAAGGAATCAAATAAATGAATGGATGAATGAATACTATTTAGTCGGCATATCCTGTTTTCACAAGTTTCCTTTTTCCATCTTGAGCTGCTTTGAGCCTGAAGAGGACCCTTGCCAAGAAGGGCCGAAATATGGCTCCAAGAAATTTCAGCTGACGTATCCGTTTTGCACTGTCAAATACTATTTAGTCGTTTCAGTAACGAGAGTGGTCAGGAACCCACCTAGTCCTGATATTTCTCTTTCAGTCGTTCCCGCGCCACGGCACTGTCAATCCGCTCAGTTTTGGTAGGCGATCCTTAACCAGTGATAGGCGAAACAATCAAGAGGCCATATTACCACATAAAAACCAACGGCTTTAAGAACGGTTTGAAGGAAAAGCTTTCACAGGTGTGTCTACGTTAGTGGTTTCATCTTTCATCTGATTTTTCTCACGCAAAATTCTTCGGCTTCAAGGCTCAGCGAACAATCTCCTAAGCCCCCAAAGGGATCTGGGTGGGGCGGAATATCCGTGCTCATTTAAAGTTAAACTGAAAAGCCAACTCATTTGTGTGTCATTTAATTGGATACACTGACTTATTTGGATTCTGCAAAGGGATTTTTTGTTTTTTCACTATCTGCTCTAGTTATGAGGCTCAGAACATCTCCAGCCATCCCCACAGCGTAAATTCTACTATGACGCGGGAAATTTTAATCTCAACACAAATGCGGCTTTTCAGTGGGCAGTGGTGAGGTTGGTGAAGATTGCTTAGTGCCTGAACAAAAAAAGGGATAAATGTTTCTCGTAAGGCATACAGCAAAAATACAAGCGCATAGAGGCACCACAAATCACACGGAAATTCCACTATTTGAAAATCGATTATTCGTGAATAGCGGAACAACGAAGTAACTCATTTTCAGCGGGTCTTCAAGCCAATTTAAGTGAATAAGTGATGGGTAACTAGATTGTCCTATCCTAGCCCTTTTCAGTTAAATTTTAAGCATTTATTTAGGAAACATCACAAGGTTTTCAAATACAATACTATCCATGAGTAGCTTGGCCGGGAGTGTCCCGGCTTACTTCTCCGGATCTCGGCCTCCGATTCTCCCAACTGCGATTCAGGGGCAAATCTGGGGGCAGGATTGCACAGTGTTCTACCGGTCCCCGCTTTTCTACAAGCCTTGTTCGTCTTATACTGTATCTTACTGTATGGTATCCCGTATCATATATTCATACGATGGACGTATCAAAGTTGTCGCTTGCTATGCATTCAGATCTTGGCAAATAAATCTGAATTTGAACTGAAAAGCCTCTCGGAAATGTCTCTAATTCTCTCTCTTTGCATACTGCACTGACTGACTCAGCGTTACGCCCCGCAGCTCAGTACCTAATATATGTGTATGTACATAAATGTATTGCATATAATTTAGTTGATTCATATATATATGCATAGAGTTTATTTTCCCAGAAAACTTTTCTCGGGAATTTCTAAGAGCAAGCGAGAACTGCGAACACAAAAACTAAAAAAAAATGGAAAACCGAAAAGACAGGACCAAACGGCTGGTAAGTTAGTTAGTTAACTGGTTTTACCATTTTTTTATCCCATAGCATCTTTTGTAACTTAATTTATTTTTACATTTTTAAAACAAAGCTAAGAAATCACATTTCTTACTTTTTGTAGCTACAAATTCAGCTGACATATCCGTTTTGCACTGTCAAATATGATTCGCAGTCAGCTTGGGCTGAAGGAATATTTATACTCCTCCTACCCTCTGTGACGTTAATTTTGACTTATTTTTACGGGCCTTTAACTATTCACGTCACCTAACTTCTAAAACTACACATTTTTCGTTTACTTTTTCTCCCTTAATAATTTCCAATTAATTATCTTTAATATATCCTACATCCTTCATCACACATATTTTTTTTCATAACTAATAATCCTGACTATTAACGATCTTATTATTTCTATCATTTTAACTTACTATTACTTCAATACTTCACATGACGAGAAAAGGATTGCAAGCTTGTCTTCTTTATTTTGTAATGCTGTCTGTATTTCATCGTTGTCCTACTTCTATTGCGTCGCTTTTCACCTCATCGCACATGCAGGAAATCCTATAAATTATCCTGAATCGACAACCCATGTTCTCCAGTTTGTGCTGTCAGAGAAATTCCAGGGAAAATGTCAAGTTAGGTTACAGTTTCATTACAGCGAATTACGACTGAGGAATGTTGATGAAACTGCTAAGACGCCAACGACGAAGATTGGGATCCATATACTGTTCCTCGGAGGGCAAAAGTTAGACGCAAGACGTTAAAGATCACTGAAGAGCTTGACATTCCACCTCGGGAAAACAGTCGCTGCATTCCAGTTCCAATTCCCAGAAGAAGAAAAATCCTATGCATTAAATCTCAAAATGTCTTTCCACTGCCAAAGCAGGCTACCTAAGCACGCTACCTATTAGGCGAATATTAAGATCACCAGCTAGTGTTGTCGCTGATTTGTTTGTGCGGTCCCTACCTTCCGACTGAACCAATCCCAAACGACGCGAGAGGCGGGGCTTAATTGTGAAAAGGCTCTCCTTAGGAAAATCAGATATGAATAGAAAGCAAAAGCATGAAAACAACTATGAAAGGAAAATAGAAAATAGGTGGGCTGGTGATGGCAATTATTATTGCTAAGGAAAATTACGGAAGGGTGTCAGGTTCCACTTCTGCTTTAAAAAGTTCAACGTCCGGTAACCCCAATGACACATGTATGCTATGTACTGTGAGCGATACTTATAGGAAGGAGGTAATCGATACTGCGGGAAATGGATGAGAAACCATCACCAGTACTTTCACATTTTTAGTGCACTAATGCCCTCAGGTAGTCTTAATAAATCGTTCATTCATTCATTCAATGCTTCTACTACAATTATCACGATCGCCGCGGTGGGTCCCCAAAATTGCTGAAAGAGCGGAAGAAAATATCCATTCCCGAGAGTTACGGAATACCCTTGCTCGCTTGCCCATTCATTCAGGAAATAACGCTGAGACTCGAAAGATGATTAAGGCCTCTTGAATAATAAGATTCTAGCAGTTCGGTGTGGTGCGGCCTGACTTACTTCTCCGGAACTGGGAAACAAAAGGAAGTACTCGAGGATTCCGCTCAAAGGACGAACAGCTTGGAACAGAAAGACACGCTTGGTTGGGAATCGACAAAGCAAAGGCGCCCATTTATTTTTAAGAACCCCTCGTACTTATCCTCCCTCTAGCTCCCCTACAGATTTACAAGCTTTAGATTCCCAACAATTCGTCACTGTTTCGTATAGCACCTACAGCTTTTTCGCGATTAACGAGTTTGCCTGTCACGTGGCGCAAAATTTGCCGAAAGAAGAAGAAGAAGGGCAAGATAAAATCAAGCTTCAATATTTTGTGTTTCGTTTTGCGGCAGGCATGGTAGGCTAACAAGTTTATCTTGGGTGTCATCTAATGCATTTCCTGGCAAATTCAGACTCCTTTTCGTTTGCTTGGTTTTTCCCACTTTTTAAATACGGCGCGCATAGTTTTCAAGTATTTTGCGTCGAACTTCTGCATCCAGAAGTTGGCACAGAGTCGACATTTGCTAACAACAAAATCGCTAATTACATGGGGAAAGTAGACTATTGGTATTTTTCTTTAAAAAATGTTTCTTATTCGTTTTATCGTGAAAAGATCATTTCTAACTAAAATTGTGCTTTAAAGGCTGACTGCGAGCCCTCATGTTTGGAAAGGTGTGTTTTTATGATTGTATTTTGTATTCCTCAAATACTTAGTTTGTGTTGATAGTTTGTGTTGATGTCTTTCTCTCTTTTTCTTATTTAGTTCTGTACTTTCTGTGAAGATCCGTGGCTTGTTTGCTACTGATGATGAGCAACAAAACACACTCATTCATAATAGTAACAATAATAACACAATGAACAAGACCAAAGGTTTCGATGGGATCCCAAAAATTTAATATCTGATCCAGACAATCGGCTCCTGTCTTAAGACATTTTTCCTACGAAAATTCAGAAACAGATTAAGGCGAAATAGCTAATCATCTGAGAAAACCAAGTTCAGCTATGGATACAGCATGTGTGTTTACCCCTATAAGTCATATCTGTTTTGACGAAACTGATCGAAACTTCCCGCCTTAGCTTACTTCTGCCAAATTTCCAGTTTCTGCCGAATTCGGGAACTACTTGTCCGGCAAAATAACAAAGCTCAAAAACGAATTCAGCGTATCTCCTTAACCCTATATCGAACATCTAATCAACTTCAAATAAAGCTTTAGCTCATGACATATTTTCCGGTTTCAGCCGGATTCCGGGCGAACTATGCGTCCGGGTAAAATATTGTTGTCATAAACGGATTCACCATCTCTTCTTACCCCTAAATCGGAATCTAATCAACTACAAATTGAACTTTTGCTTTTAACAAATTTTCCGGTTTTGGCCTGATACCGGGCGAACTACTTGTCCGGCAAGAAAATGGTTTTCATAGTCGTGTTCAGCGTGTCTTTTTACCCCTAAATCGAGCATCTAATCAACTTCAAATAAAGCTTTTGCTTTAACAAATTTTCCGGTTTGGCCGGGTTCCGGGCGAACTACTTGTCTGGCGAGAAAATGGTTTTCATAATCGTGTTCAGCATGTCTTCTTACCCCTTTATCGACTATCTCATTAGCTGTTTGAAAATATTTTGTTTGCCCCTTAATTTGAACCTCCACCCCTAAATGTAGGGCTACAGAGCCCATCTACGAACTCGACTTTTCCCTTGACCCAAAGAATACTTGCACCAAGTTTCATCAAAATATCTTACTTCCTTCGAGAGTTATCGTGCTCACAGACGGACAGACGGACAACTTTGCGATGTCATGGGTATCCCTCCATTTAGGTTTTGGGATCCCAAAAATAAATAGGTCGTTTAGCCTCTACAGAGTTTTCATCGTACATTTTTTCAGCGGACACACTGTTCAGGGAATTCTTGAAAGCGCTGACGGGATCACTCTAAACTAAAACAGATGGAAGGGCGTTCCAACAGTCCAACTAACAAGATCCTAATGTCCTTAGAAAATCGCCAGCCCCTCAGCTTTGTGTCCATACACAAATTTCCTTTACCTCACCCCTTTCTGGAGAATGTTTACCCGTTTTGAAACCAAACACATCCGTTCACTGTTCTTTCGCTACTTTAAATTTTTGCTAAAATTGCCACTATGGACGCGGAACACCTATTTAGCTTAGATTTAAAGTTGCTGAACCTTTCACCGCGGTGGAAGTTCTCCCTGCTCGTATCATTCGTTCTTGCAACCATCCCTGGATCACCCGTCTGTGCGGCGAGGAATAATCAAAGTTTGATTAGGTACCGTTTAGGTTTAAGTGTATCTGTTTCTGGGATCTCAAAACATAAGTGGAGGGATACCTATGACATCGCAAAAGTTGCCCGTCTGTACGTCTGTCCGTCCGTCTGTCTGTCTGTGAGAACGATAACTCTCGAAGGGAATGAGATATTTTGATGAAACTTGGTGGGAGGATTGTTTGGGTCAAAAAAAGGTCGAGTTCGTAGATGGGCTCTGTAGCCATATATTTAAGGGTGGTGGAGGGGTTTCAAATTAAGGTGCAAAAATATTTTTAAAAGCTATTGACATAGTTGATTTATGGGCAAAGGAGACATGCTGAATCCGAATATGAAAGTTATGTTCTCGCCGGACAAGTAGTTCACCCGGAATCCGGCGAAAACCGGACACAAAATTTGTCAACCAATTTTCGGCTACAGCAGTCCCTACCCCTTTATTCTTAAACCAGTATAGCTCTGCGCGTGGACGACGTAATTCTTTGTTTATTCTATGGACGTTGGAGAGATCTAGTGTAATCGAAGGTCGATGGGGTTGATATATATTGTTCAAACGAGGAAATCTGCTGTTCAAGCGAGGATGTTGTTCAATGAGGATTCACCGGTAAAGTATAGGTCAAGTTCGTAAATGGGTCCTTTAGTCCTATCTTTAGAGGCAGAGGAGGGTTTCGAATTTATGGTAAAACATGTATGTTCTATAAGCTAATAAGATATTCATTGAGGGGGTAAGGAGGTCCGCTGAATCCATATCTGAACTTACTTTTCTTGCTGGACAAATGGTTCATCACGAACTCGGCCGAAACTGGAAATTTGGTTGAAGCTCAAAGTTGTTTCTGAAATCGATTAGATTCGGTATCGGGGCAAGGAGACATGCTGAATCCATTTTTGAACTTTATTTTAATAGTACAAATCTTCAAGGAATCTGACGAAGACTGAATGGCGAAGACATGACCCAATTGTTTGGATCAAATGTTAGATTTTTGGGATCCCATCGAAACCATAGGTCTTGTTATTCATGTGTTTTGTTTTTCCTTTTTCAGTTTTATTTTAATACACTCCACTAGTTCTCATGTAGTGCAGTGCGTCAATAAAATTCATTCATTCATACTGAGGTGTCCGGGGCGATCCCGCATTTCTAGAAATCCTTGGTTCTATTTTTGTTGTCATGAACCAGGAAGTAACGAAAGTAAGATTAGTGAATGTACAGGTTTCGTAAGATCTTCGTCCGAAAGCTGCGTGCCAAACCGATCACTCTCGTATCGAGAAAGAATCCACCCCTGGACCTGCCGGAGACACGACTGAGAGGCGAAGGTAGATGGTTTTGTAACACATGGGTTAGAAGTCCAGCTTTTCAAAGTCTGTCTCCGACGGAAACTCAAACGCAACGCTGTAAATGGAAAGTTGTCCTCACATTCACATTGTGCAAATTTGAAGCACTACTGGACATTTCCTCACTTTACAACGTTTTCTAAAATCTTACAAAATATGCTAAACACTGCTCGAACCAATTAAAAAAAAAAAAAAATGGGCGTAAATGACCAATCAGAGCAGTACTGTTGCACACGAAAATGATTAACCAATGAGGCAGGCTTGCGTAAGGAGTAGGTTACGAGGGCGGGTCCTTGTCTCAACCAATAAATCTCTGCGTTGCATGGACAAGAACTAGATTCAAAACTCGTCGGAAAAGTTTTTTTTTAACAAAGTGCGGGGTTTGGACTGGTCTGCTGAGCTTTTTATCACACGGACACTAGCAATTGGAAGTGACCTTTACAAAAAAAAAGGCGAGAAAATGCTTGGCTAGTTCAAACGTGGCACTGAAACTTCGAAATGGGACCATAGAAGAAGCATAAGTGAATTTATCCAAGAGTTTCGGTTTTCTGGAAAGGCGAAAAGGCTGAGGAAGCTCTTTTTTGCATATACAATAGAGATGAACTGCCCGAGTCGTCATTTAGGGCCCGGGATTACCTGCAGACCAACAGACAATAAAACCGAAACTAGGGGTAGCCTTGAATGTGAACTTCCAACTCGCCAACAAAGGCACTTCTCATGTAATTGCCAACCCATAAAAGTTCTACTCCGTGTTACAACCCACTATCGTGCTCAGGACCCAAGAAAAACCGTGCAAACTAATGGCTGTCAAGTTACCGACTCACTGTCAGTATAAAGACGACGAAGAATTACATGAAAGTAAACAATAAACAGTTAGTCAATCAATCGTAATTTAAAGGACCCCACTTACTATTTCTGCCTTTTAATGATCCCTAGCTCACATAATTATGGAATTTTAAGCTTCAGAAATCCGCGCCCTTCGCAATTGTTTCGTTTTCACCCACGACCTTTTAGCGTTTTTTCGGTTTATCCGCATCTGTTATAAACTTCTGAGAGTGTGCAGACTACGGTCGGTTGTCAGCCCTGGTTAGGAAAAATGCGATCAAAACGACTTACCTTTTACGGTAAGCTTTCTCGGTCTCTGTTTCGACGTAATCACAGACAAGGAGGTACTGACTTCAGAAATTCGAATAATCGGCTGTGATGGCACATAGCTGCCAGGTACTGCGAGCTCAAGATCTCGACACTGCATCAGCTTGGGAGAGACGTACTGCAGCTCCAGACTGGTAAGCTGCGGCAGCTGCCTAGAGATCCTTCGGAAAACGTGGTAGTACAGGTCCCAGGCTTGGTTCAGGTCTCGGACATTTCCTGACTGTTTGTAGCGGCGGCACCAATCCAACGCTTCACTGAGATCACGTCCGTAAGCCTAAAAGTAACAAATGTGTAAGCCAACATTCCCGAGGGAACACATAAACTGAAGAGAATATATCTCAACAGCTTCATCCAATGTCAAAATTTTTCCACGCAACCTACCGTGGGAAAATCCGAGCCCGTGGCCAATATTCCCGGCGGAAGATATAAAACTGAAGAGAACATGTCAGCTTTGCAGTGACTGATTTAATAAAACTCAGCATTAACCATCATCATAGGATATACGCGTTCACGCTTGACAGAATTGTTGCTCCTCGTAACAGCCTTACCGAAAATGCGATTAATGATGAGTCTATCAACAGTTTCAAGTGTATAATAGATACCAATTTTAATTCTGCTCAGTTTGATCCCTTCTAACTTCTCACAGTTATTTAGGGGCGAGCGTTTTTGACGTTTCGGCGTATTTGACGTTTACAATGTTGACGATTTATCGTTCCGGAGCAAGAACAGGAAGAATGACAATAGTTACTATCTTTGCTTGAAAGATATCTGTAAGGCCAGGGCCGTTTTGCGTTGGAACAAGAGTTCATCGTTACAAAGCCCCATGAAGGGCACGGGGCTGACTTCACCCATATCCAAATTTTCAAAACAAGAACTACCATCCGGAACGAATTCGTGAAGAAGTGACAACTCCTGTTGCAAAAATCTTTCGCGAGAAATCACGGAAAGTTATTGACAAAGGTAAGTGACTGAAAGATGTCCTGTTCATCCTTCAGATAAAGTCGACAATATATCGGTTCTTCAGAATAATGTAAATTATCTAGTTAAATCTTTTAAAGAATATGGCCTGTTTTTCCGACCTGAAAAGTGCCAGTTTATGGTCTTTGGACCAAAACCCCGTGAACAAATTTCTCTTCCAGTATCTGTCCGTATAAATGATTCAATTCTGAAACCTTGTGAGTCTTTAAGATATCTGGGTATCCCTTAAGACTTTGGCTTTAACGAGGGCTTTTATAGTAAAAGATGTAGATTCACATATTTCTTCTAGTTTCGGGGCGGTGATTTGTCTTAGGGATTTCCTATCTAGACGTAATCTTGCTAGGATTTTTAACACTGTTGCCCTTCCACAGACTTTGCTTGCACCTCCCTTTTTACCTTTTTTAACGTTTACAAATTTTATCTCGCATTAAAACTACTTTTTTTTTATTTTGGGAAATTTTTATGCCGGTTTTCTAAATTTCAATCTAGTTCTTTTATGATGGAAAATTACGGTTTAAAAACCCCACTGATATTTTGAAAAAGAAACCGGAAACATTTTTCTCAGAAATTTTTACCATATAGCACACTTTTTCTGATGCGTTGCGTTGATTGACCGATGAATGTATTTTGGTTGAAGTTTAAGGTAGACATTCATTTAGGCTAGTGTAATTTCTTAAAATGAACTGAATGTAGAATTGTGAAAGTTTATGGTCTAGTTGTTCGTCAGTTGTAGACCGATTATTTATATTTTATTATATTTTTCTACTCGCCAGCTTTGGCGGATATACATAAATGAATTGAATTGAACTGAATAAACAATTATAAAAACAATGATAGCATCAATCTAAATTGGACCGCCACTGAGACTAATCCCCATTATCAGCTGCAAGCTACTCGTCCAGATACCACATCATAATTTCATTCAGTTCAATTCAGTTCAGTTCAATTTTATTAAATTCAAAATAAATGAACAAAATAAAGTTTCGACCCCTACAAAGCTCCATGGGCACGTGGCCCGTTACATAGGGGCTAATACCAAAACAATCAATAAATAAACGAGTCTCTTCACTATTAAATTAAAAACAATTGACGAATTTACAAGGGCAATTACAAGTTACAAGCGCAAGTTTTATGGTAGTTAAGGGTAAGTCGGCTCAACGGTTACAACTAGATTGTGTGCAGCGGTTTTGCCAGCCAATAAAACTGAAATCTGAAATCGTTTATTGACAAACCAACTTCGTAGCTTTCTTCAGCAGAAGATGCTAAATTATGCTGGTCACTTACAATAATGAAATAAAATATTTACACTATAGTTCACTTTGTTAAAAATCTCTGTAAAAAAGGGCACAAACGAGTTCATAAACCTCGAGGTTCGTCTTTTCACAGGCACTAATCTATTTTGCCGTCTTGTCCTGTTGTTTTTGGGGGCATCAGGGGGGATCACGACTCGTTACTTTTCACTTGCTAACAGCTTTTTGCCGAATTTTGAAATCAGTTAATCGATAGAGTAGCCAAATTTACGGTTAGACAGCGAGGGAACGGTCAGTTCGCCTAAAATCCGTCGATTCGCCTACATTTTCTTACATTTCACTCACCCGTCCGTCGACCCACCCCTCAGTTCACCAACCCACACATATTTACTCCCTATTTGAAGTGAACATGCGCAATAATTTACCTGGGTGAAAGAGGTTTCTTTGAGAGTCTGAGGTCCTTTGTCTAGTAGCGCATGGAGGGGCTCCAACGTAGCGAACATTCCAGCAACATTCTTCTCTCCGAAGAAAAGACGACTCGCTTCTTCAAGCCCTTCGTGCCATAATTCATGCCACAAGATGGCAACTCGAATCAGTTCATCACTGACCTATGGCGAAAGTGGATTTAAGTAAGTTAAGCAAAGTACTGCCTACATTTTACTTTTATTCTTTTTTTTCATCACACGTCGATGAGAAAACATAAAAGTAGATAAAAGAAACTCCAATACAACCATAGACATGTACAACTCAAAACGACTAGACCGAAAAATCATGGATGAGTAAATCTGTCTTATGAACTGATGAGGTTATTGCTCTTTTACTTGCAGTGGCCCGGATGACCTTTTTCCGATACTAAAGTCCGACTTGAGAACATTACAAGGTAGCGTTCGAACGGTGGGGAAATATTCAACGCTTCGAAGGCGTACTGGGGTCGTAGTCTTTCGTTTAGAGAAGTCGGTTCCTTTTCTTTCACATTTACTTTATTCATCTCTTGGAATACAACTCTTAATTCTGGTTCCAGAAACACTTAAATTCATCTGCCCGCTTCGCGCTTCATCCCATCAATTTCCTACTTTGTTTACTGTGTAGTAGCCAACCTTAAAGATCAAACCCCAACCTTCATAAGCGCACAACAAGACTCACAACATCTGCACGTTCTCAAAGGTTAAACCAAAGTCCAGATGTCAGGAGTCTTGAAAAGGACAAAAGGATGTGGAGCGAACCAACCGCTCATCAAAAGGATGTGGTTATTTGTTGAGATAACCACATGAAAACGAAGTCGCTGATCATGCGGCAGCCGCTGCATGAAAACGAAATTTGACAGGCGTTACATATCATGCGGCAGCCACTGCATGAAAACGAAGTCTAACGGGGTCGCTGATCATGCTACGGCCGCTGCATGAAAACTAAACTCAACAGGCGTTACATACTATCAAGTATGGACCTACCGCTGCATGGAAACAAAGTAAAACGGGGTCGCTGATCACGCGGTTGCCACTGCATGAAAAGGAAGTTGAAAGGGTCGCTGTCACTAGTCTCAAAAGCTCGAATTATCCCAGCTATGAAGAAAGCTAATTTTTTATATTTAATATTTCTAATATACTATTCGTCACACTTTCATTTGCTACGTGGGTTTTAGTACAGCCCCGTGGGATCAGCTATACAAACTTGGCAATACGTAGACCTAACTGTTTCTTCAATATCGAACAATTCGGAATGCGATATCAGCCGATAGGTCATTCAAGGTCAAAGGTCGTGAAGTATACTTACTGTCACGCAATACACAACTTACCTATGAAAATAAACAACCAAAAAACAAACTTCAAGAAGAAAACTTCCCGTATTCGGTAGGCTACTATTATAAAATCTCATGACAGAAGTGACACAGCTCTTTTAGTACCCTGTCTGCCAAACGTGCGGTGGGTTAACTGTTGGCGGTCAAAGTGTCAGGTACGTACTTCGGGACTATGTCGCATGATCCGGAGTTTCCCACAGTTCTGAGTAGACTTTCTCAGCGGTTCGAAAGTGTTTCTTTGAATATTCTGCGATGAGTTCAGATAAAGGGGCTTAGTTCTAAAAGGGGCTGCCCCCCCCCCCCCCCGCTCCCCAAACGCACACACATAGATTTATGGGAAAGGCGGTTCGGTCCTGAAAGAGGTTTAAGTGTGCAGCATGGAATCAGTGGATATCTTCAGATGACCTTTTGTTTCCTCTGAAATCCCATCTAGGTGGTGAATAACAATCCACCGCAATCCACGTGTGATAGGAGCTGTATTTGAGGAGCCATAAAAATGCATTTTCATTTCGCTCGCCATTTTCTTTCGCGTGTTCCAAAAGCCTTCCGGATCTTGTTCACCGATGAGATCAGTGCGAGGTCACAAAAATTCAGACCCCTACGATCTTCAAAATCCCTTCTACAGATCTAAAATCCTGTCTCAAGAATTTACATTTGTATGTCTTTCATTTCGGGTCCCAGACAAAGGAAGCCCTGGGGATCCCATATAGGTGAATCCAACCACCTTGAAAACCAGCGACTTCTCTTTTCGACATTCCTATGCAAAATTCGTTTCCATAAACGATCCCTCTTGCTTATTGTGCATTTTTTTATTATCTATGCTCCCTTATTAGAAGCTTCTGAAAAACCCGCTTTTCGCCCTTTTTTCGTTTTGTACTCACGGCTTTTTGGCGCTTTTTCGGCCCAGCCGAGTTTTGCCTGTCACGCAACACAAACTTCACCGAAAGCTTCAAGGTCCACCGATAACTCTTTCTTACATACGGACATGAGAAGCTTAAATTGCTGTTTTTCATTTTGGAAGACATGGTAGACCACCAGGCCCATCTTTTGTTTTGCTTGGTTTTCCCTATTTTAAACCACGGCGCGTTCATTTTTCAAATATTTTGCGTCCAGCTCCCGCGTAGGAGAGCGTGAAGGCTGTATAGAGAAAAGTGCTAACAAGAAAATCTGTAATTTAGCGTGGAAAATAATGGTATTCCCGAAACGATATTCCTACGCCATTTCATCGTGAAAAGATCGTTTCTAGTAAGAGTTTTGCTTCAAAGCACAAGTCACAGTATATACATTTTATGTTCCAATATTCTAACATAACTGCTCCATTGAAAATGTGCTTCTTTTAAAAAAAAAAAAACACCCGGCCTTTTTAGTTTTGCACGGCCCCCATTGCTTTGACGAAAAAGACGGAATTCTTTATGTTTTTACCAGTGAGCTCCTCGCAAGCAATAAGCGGGATCTTGATCCGCTTCGAAAAGAGTCAGGCGTAATGCATGCATAACACATTCTGTGACGTCTTTGTATACTATGTTGTGTGGATATATGGCTGATAAACTCTTCCGCAGATGTAAAAATCAGTGTAGTGCCTTAGCCTTAGTATGGATAAACAGAACATCGGAAGATCGAGATCTCAGAATAAAAAAAATGGATTGAACGATGGACATGAGCTGAATCAGTAATATAGGCAAGGCAAGTTCTTTAAAGTGTGTGAAATGACTACCAAAGGCCTCGTTAGTTTTTTAAGACTTGGAACAAACGTTTCCATATTTTGTTTAGACTTCCAGCTGATTATATCGTAAACCTTTCAAGCCTCACTTTCAGTAATTGAACGCTCCTATCGGAATTGCACTTATGGGAAGAGAAAGGGGGGACTTGAGTACCCCTATTACTATCATTATTTTGTAAAAAATTTGTTCATATAGCCTGCAGATATAAATCACAATTCTGTTTGGTGGTGTAGATCTGGATGGATCCATAATGTATGCGATGTATTTAAATGTATGTCATTTCGCCTCGAAGCTATTATCGGCCAAATTGGCTCTTTGCAATTATTCCGATCAGATTCATACTGACCAGAACTTGAACTAACTATAAAATACGTTCTTGTTGCCATCGCTGTAGTCCCTGCAAGTCCCAGTTTTGCAGTCATAAAAAAACGAAAACGAAAAAAAGCACAAATCGTCGAAAGTCTAAGTTTTCAAAAACTGGTTAGCGAGGAGGACAATAGAGATGAAGGTAAAGGTTCGATTGGTTTGAGTATGCAAGGACTTGAACCAGGTTTGAAACTTAAGTCTGGTTTACACCACTCAAGAAACAGAGGAACAAACTCTGGTGGGTAAGAACTTTCGAACGAGTTACACGATCTGGATGGAACAGGACACTTGACAAGAGCACATGACCGAGATGTTCCGTTCCAAGTCCGCAAGGATCCGGAAACTGTGGCGGGAATCGGAAGGGGGCTACGGAAACCCTGTTACACGTTTGGAGTCGAGGAATCAAGACGAGACTTGGCGGGAAGGACAAGCACAAGCCCTAGATGTACCATTTATGGAACCAGGCCGGATCCGGGCAATGTGTGGGGAGCTTGACGGGGGTCGCGGAAATCTCGGGGCACGCGAGGTTGGGTACTTTCGAATGCGCTAGGATGATGAATCTTGTGGCACACTTATACGAAGGGAACTTAGCGGGAAGGAAAAACATAAGCCCTAGTTTTACCACTTACGGATTCGGACCGGATCCAGTTAGTGTAGACGGTAATGGAGGGGTGATCCCGGAAATCTTGTAACATGCATAACTCTCGAACGACTGACCTGCTTCGGACGAAACTTGATAGCTGGCAAGGTCACATACCCTAGATGGTGAGTTACAGGTACGGACCAGAGTCGGCCCCTGTGGTAGAGTTGAGGGGGGATGGGCAAAAACCTTGGAAAAACTAAGTTTAGGGTGGAGAGATCGGGACGGCCGTTGGCGGCTTGGAGGGGGGTTTCAAAAGAGCCATGCGACACTGATAGCGAGAACCTTAGCTGATCATGATATCCATGCCAACAACTCGTGCAAGTGCCATATTATAATCTTACAGCTTGTTTAAAGCAAACAGAGTATAGTTTCAATGAGTCAGGTACATCACAATACTGGAACAGAAAATGTATCTACTGCAGCGTCTTGAGATATAACGAGTAACGACGGAACACGGTAATTACTAACAGTCGTTGCAAATGCTTACTATTTGAATGAAGTTTAGTTTCCCGACCAGATTTTTCCGTGCGATATTGTCTTATTTTATTCGCCACAAAAGTCTTACACAGTGATTATCATTCGCTTGGGCGTATTTTTTTAATACTGTATTTATAATAATAATTCATAAATAATAATAATAATTTATAAGTACGATAGTAGTCATAGCCGATCGCAACAGGCAATATTTACTATCGGAGGATACTCGCGACTTTCAAATCCTCTCAGAATATATCTTACTAATCAAATTCCAGGCGTTCCGCAACTTTTTCCAGAGAATTCTCTCTCGTTCTCCAAGTCGTTACAAGCTCGTAGGAAATCTCCAGGGTTATAAGTTACAAACTTTTACTCCAAATATGTTGTTGTACCTTGTGGGCTTGTGTGTCAGTTTGTTATGTCTTATGTCTTTATTCTTTTGCGTGTCAGTTTGTTATGTCTTATGTTTTTATTCTTTTTTCTCTCCTTTTTTTTATTTTTTTGGTTTGTTTCCCGAAGACTATATGAATAAAGAATAAGCCCCGCCCATTGTCAGGCCTTATGGTGGAGCCATAAGGAGTTAACGGTGCTTATTATTTTTATGAATGAATAAAACTGAACTTGAAATTGAACTTTGAACTTGTGCTGCGAAATTACACCCGAAGAAGACGATTCCGGCGATTTCTGAGACTAAAGGAACGTGCACAACAAGTCAGATTTTCGCAGTCAGATGCGAATTTCCTCCTTCGCTCAAAAAATTTTGACGCATCTCATGCAGTTTCTCCATAGTGAAGCAAATTTCGCACGCTTTTTTTCGCACGCGAAATTTCATCGGATTGTGTGTGCGCGTATCTTAAGAACACGTGCGACAGACTACTCACCATCAACGCTTGTCCAACAAGAGTGGGGCTGTGTTCTCTCATACTTTTCAACACTTTATCCGCCGCTGATATTCTGACTTTGGATGACGACTTGGAGGCCACTGTGAGGGGATATATAAGCGCCTGGGGGTGAGCTTTCCCAATATCCACGAGAAGCTGGTGGATCAGCCGATTGACAAGGGGCTTTTGGTTGTCGATCCTGGCGATAAGCTGAGGAATAACCTAGAAACAAAAGGAGATAAAAAAGAAAGACCACTTCCTACGTGAGTGCACAGCATTTGGAAGAAAGGAGGCATGCTTTAGGGGACTATTGTTCTTGAAGAAACGAGCCTGCATTCATTCACGAACCTGCAAACGAACCATGCGTGTTTGCTTATTCCTACAGCCTGAAGAGGACTCTTGCCAAGACGGGACGAAATATCGCCAAAAACATCCATAATAACTAACTTCTGAGTCATTTTTAGAAGAAACGGCTATTGAAATAATGGACTTATGGTGAGGTGATATTGTGTGGCTTCGGATAAAATTAGGCCCATCGCCCGATTCGGACCTTTGTATTTACTACAGTAGCCCGAGCAGTAGCTCAGAGAATGACGTCAGGGTCTTCTCCAAAATAGTAGCATATGCTTAAAAAGTACAAGGACAGAGTGATCATCATCGCAGACTTCAACTTTCCTCATGTTGACTGTTCCAGGCGCTACACAAGTACATCTAATAACTTTCGAAGTAGCGTAAAGGTCAAGAACCCAAATAAAAAAATTTGGATAATCCGACGCGGGAAGAACGCCAGTTTTCAGAGAGACCGTCCATCCCCTTCGTGATTTACTGGGATACACATTTTTTTTAGTGAATTAGCAGCTTTCGTGTGCTTATTACCTAAAGGGCAAGCATAAATCAGCTGAAGAACAAAAATGATGTCATTGGAGCTTTCAAGGGTCCCTAAGAATATACAAATCGGTGTTCTAAGCAAAATGCGTAGACCTTCCCAATCTTCCCATCGTGTAACATTCCTCTACTTTACAAAAAAAATAATTCCTAGCTTTCCGTTTATTTCAATCGTTGCCAATGTTCTGAAACTTTTCAGTTTTTTCCCGAACAGCCACTTTTTCTTCACGCTAAGTCCAAAATCTATAGGACTAGAATCTTCGTAAGGATGTTTCGTTCATACGCTCTGACGCAACAGCAATTACGTACATGCAATTATGGTATGAACGATTCTTGTTTTAACAGCTACTCAAGCTACTCAATTTTTCCCATCGTACAAACATTCAAACACGGGACTGTGAGAGACCAGCTTGAACTAACCTCCCGAAAGTAGCAAACTTGGCTTAACTGCGCTGTCTTTCCACCCAACTTACCTGTAACCAGTTGATGACATCAGTCCTTTTTATCCCATCAACAAGAGCTTCGTAAACATCCGCTGCATGCCCATGGTCAAACCATAGAGTTAGTAGCCTCAACGTATCTTGGAGTGAGTTCCCCTGTGACAACTGAATGGATTTGAAGAATCCATGAACTGCTGGCACTACATATGTTGCGATCTGCTGAAGCGTCAGGCTGTCATTTTGTTTGAAGTACAGGACAGCTTCATAGTTCATCTTGGCCCAAGCGTGCCAGGCTTTGTAACTGATAAACGAAAAACATGTGACATGGGCGCCTTTAAGACGACTTCATCTATTACCTCTATTTGCGTTTGTCTCCTAAGGCGTATTCTCGCCATTCCCCGAGGACTCCTCGGGGAATCAAGGAGAACGGCGAGAATACAAGGAGTCACTCCACGCGGACTCCGCGTACGGAAAACAACGAGAACACGGGGAATGTTTCTAAAATGGATTTTGTTCGAACAAAAATTATGCAGTTGACGAAATTAGTCTAGATCCACTTTATTATTTGTTTTGTTTATTCTGATTGTTTTTAATTAGCAAAAATTGATTCCCCTCTGAATCTGAAAGGGAGTCCCCGGGACAAACAAAAACGCGGGGATTCCTCAAGTGGAGTCCTCGGGGAACGGCGAGAATACGCCTCTAGACTCTATCAAGAATAACGGAAAAGCCAGCTTTTGTAAAAGACTATACTGAACTACGGTATTTTACCTTAGTTGTGATATTCATCCCAATCAAACCCTGACGCGAAAAGGTAATTTCTGACCCGAAGTAGCGATATCACTGGAGCCGAAACTTCAACATTTCTTAGATCTTGACGACTATAGGCCGATATAGTTTAAGTGGTGCAAGAGCTGTCGGTCCAGCAAGGACCCTTTGAGTGCGATTACTACACGATTTCGGACTTTAATATGGCGAACTGGCTGAAAACGAGGAGCACTTACTTATCCTTGTGATTTTGCCACAAGGTTATGGATCTAACAACTGGGAGAAAACTAGGAGTAAAGGTAGGGGGAACCCATTACAGTAACGGTAGGCTTCTGTGAACATAGGCTACTCCACTTTGAACAGTTCAATTTACTCCACGTGCTGCGATAAAATTAAAATAATGGTCAGCCAAGGCAGTTCTTTCACTGCTACTTAGCAATTTTGAGTAAATGTATACTGTTTTATTGTGCTATTTAGCAAAAAACTGTACTCTCAAAACTTAAGTACTGTTCAAAGAAGCATACCTCGACTGTACCATCAACCAGAGACGTCACATAGGGGGGGGGGGGGGGAGCAAAGTCGCTTTTTTTTCTGAAAAACACTCGGTAAAAATGATCAGCAAGTTGGTAAATACCTTGCCCTCCCCCAACCCTAAATATTTAGTCTAGTGACACCTCTGCTACCAAGGGCCCAAGTTAACGGAGAAACAAGGACTATGGACCCACTCGAATGAACAAAATCCTCTACTTACTATTCCGGTCCATACTCAGTCGCCCGCTCATAATAGCTGATGATACTTGAAATAGTCGATTCGCTCAGAGGCATCAGACTGTGCTGCCACTGGCCCAGCTTCAGGTAACACTTGGCCGCCCTATCGGGCACGTCACTGTCCCTCATTACACTCAAACTATTCTTGGTGGGTTGGAAGTAGCTCTGCACAAAAGTGTTCAGACGGTCGAACGCCTCCGTTTTCTTATCAGAATCCCACAAGTGTTTGCAATAGACGAATGCGACGTGGGGGCTGACTTCTGGGCGATTGAAGTAGGTTTCCTTAGGGGCGGTGGTTGGGACGTCCATGAGCATTTCGATTGTCTTTTCGGAGAGCTTGAGACGGCCGGATTTCCGGCAGAGGGTGCTGTATTTGAGCCAGGTATGAGTGGCATCGTTGGGTTGAAGGACAAGAGAGCGAACTTGGATGAGACGCTGCCAATCCTCAAGAACACGGTTGCAAACTAGAATTATGACACAGCTTTTTCTAAAGTTGGCTGGCGCGGTTGAGAGCTACAGCCCTACACTGTTAGAACAGAAAACACAAGGAAGCGCCTTTTCAACAGATAACACTTAGGTTAGCTGTTATGTTTCACAAGCATTACACATTAACTGTTATGCATACAAGAAGAGCCGAAACACCGTCGAAAAACATCATGTGTTTTTTCATATAATATGTTTTTTATGCTGGCCTTTTTGTTTGTCAGTCTTTTTGTTTTTGTTTGTCAGCAAAATCATAACAGATAGCATCGCAAGTGTTATATACTGAAAATGCGCACCCTTGTGTTATTTGTTACGAAACTTTTGACAGTGTAGCAAGGATTCACTGAGAGTGACCATCGTTGCAATGCCACTTTTAAACCGCTAGAGCCAAACATTCTCATAGGACTGACGAATTTATAAACAACCCCGTTTCCGGGTTGAACCGGATTTTGTCTTCTTCTATATTTAATTACTCCGTCTTTCTGTACATTTGTGCATTATGATGGGAAATAAATCTATGATTATTATTATTATTGTTATTGCGCCACTGGTGGTATTTGTGGCAACCAGCGGTCTCCAGGATAAAAAAAAAACAGCTTAAACGTCACCGAACCAACCAAAAATTCCTTCCTTCCGCGAAAAACGGGCAGACATCATTTTCCAGGACGCAAGCCGATATTGGCACATTTTCTGTCCTAACGACATTACTTGTTGCATTACTTGTTTCATTTGTTGTATGCTAAAACAAACAGGTGGCACAGATTAAAAGAGGCGAGCAGAGACCTGCTTAGGACCACAGATGGGCGAATCCGACCATGAAAGGATTCGAATCCGAATCCGAAGCCAGGGCTAGATACGAATCCGATTCCGAATCCAAATCCACCATTTCATGCTGAGGATTCGAATCCGAAATCAAATCTGGATTCGGATCCGACCTTAACAAAAATCGAAGCATGTACATAAGTTATAGTTTAAAAATCAGAAGTGAGAAAAAAGACTGATACCTAAGGTAATCAGATAATGTGATAGATTGCTGAGGATGGTTGGTGGTGGAGATCAAAAAGTTGGACTGTCTAAGCCCACTGTTTAAAAACTGGGAAACGGAAACTGGAAGGATTCAGACTAGAAATTTGAGCGGATTCGTAAGATTGAAGGTTTAGAATCGGAGTCCGAATCCAGCCTGACTAGCAGAAGATTTGAATCCGGCCAAAAGACGAATCCTGGATTCGAATCAGAATCCGGATTTGGATTCGCCCACCTCTGCTTAGGACTAGGTCTAATATTTCAAACTTCGTATCACCTTTAAGTCTCTCGTTCCACATCTTCTTTATCGCAGGCCTCCGCTCCGGCAGTAGCTTATACTGTATCACTTCTTCCAATTCTGAGATCATCTGCGCTGATACCATAGATGCGTAACCGCGATCGTAGCTTTCGCCGATCATGGCTGTCAGCTCTACGTCTAGCAAGTCTCGACTGTTGTCGATGAGGGTCTGTGCTGCTGCGTACTGTTCCTTGTGTACAGATAAGACCTAAACGAGAAAGCAGATGATAGGGAAGCGGTGCCCCTTTCCAATGTATGTCAGCTCGACGAAGGCGGCCCTGAAATCGATGAGGAGCTTTTCAGTCCCTTCCAAATTTTATACCTCGTCGATGAGGAAGATGAAGAAGCTCGAGTCTCCCAGAGAAGGATTCAGATAATTCGTTCCATACGTATGCACTCCTATCAAGCCATTATGAATATAACGAGCAGAAAGTGTACCTCCTTCCGCCTGGCGTTGCCCAGGTGCCGATCTCATGGATATATATTACACAGATAGCACTTCATACAAGAAACTTTTACAATGACAGATAAACCAGAAGCAAATTTTTGAATTCAAATTAGAAACTACTCCAACGCCGGACCAACGATAGGACCCACATGGCGGAGCCTCATGGTGAAAACCAAATTTTTGATGGGGAAGATGCACTTGGAATGGAAACATTAATATGTAGAGAACTGAAAGACAAAAATGCACCTCAGCCGGGATTTGAATCCAGGACCTCGGACTTTCTAGGCCGGTGCTCTACCACTGACCTAGAGAGGGTCTTGTGAACATAATTCTCAAACCTCTACAATAGCCACATAGAAGCCGACCTTAGGAAAAGTGACCCCCTGAAGGCAAACTCATCTAAACAGTTCACATCCTTATTGTTGAGATAGAGTATTTTATTTGTAGGTCCTTTATTGGGTGGTTTGGGAGGTTCGAATGATAATTTAGTAAAGTGGTGAAGAGCCGTAAAAAAAAGGATTTTTATTTTTATTTTTGGTAATTTCGGTCACGGTGGAAGGGGTGCCGCCCTATGCTGGAAGGGCACCCTGTGATACCGGTTGGGCCATTATTTTAATGTGAATGTTTTAGATCGTTTGTAGGATACAGCTCTTTTTGAGTTTATTAGTTTTAACTGCCCAAATAAAATTAAAAGAATATTAATTATTTAAAGTAGGAAATAAGTAATAATTTGAATTAGTGTAAGAGTAGAGTGTAGCTGACGTATAAAGATAAGAAATTTCTGTTGTAATAATAAAGAAAGCTGCGTCCCTGAGAGGAGTGGAGGTGGGAAAAAAAAAAAAAAAAAACATCCTCATATCACGGGATTAGCTAGATATTACACAGATCGAATGTTATACACGGACTTGTACCGTGAGAAATAGAGGTAAATTAAAAAGAGAACAGTGCGCCACTTACCGCCCGATAGAACGTCCCCTCTTGGGTCTCCTTGGGGATAAACTGCACGAACTCCTCCATGGGGTCCCATTTCTTCAACCCCCACGCAGAGGCGGCAGCCATTCGCGCCATCTTGCTCTTGCTCGTAGTGTCGACCGTGGGCCAATACTCATGGGACGTCTCATACAGTCCATCCCAGTCAGCGAGCGACTCTAGACACCTCATCTGCCCGACAATCAGTTCCACATTTCGAGGTTCGTCTTCAAGTTTTCGATGGTACGCTTCGAGCGCTTTCTCCCAATCGTGCAGTTTTTCGTACCACATGTCGAGAACTGGAAAATGTGCTTAAAGGACACCAGAACGATCCTACCATACTTCCATTAACCCCTCAGATCGTCTTCCACAGTACCGGTACAGAGAAGAAGAATTTTTTCGCTCCGTGATTTCGGCGCTATCCACTCTTGAAGTTCTAAGTCTCCCTATGGCGATTCGTTACGACCTCCCAAGACAAATTTAGCGCCAATATTTAAACTGTCATTATCGCATGGATAAACGTACGTTGATAACGCATGGATGGATAAACAGCGCATGGATGGATAAACGCATGGACTGTTACGGCGTGGACTGTTACAACATGAACTGTTACGCATGGACTGTTACAACTGTTACGGCGAGCGTTACGATCAAGACAAGTCGGAAAAAAGGCTGAAAATTATAGCACGGTGAAACTTCATCCGATTTTAGTCCGGTTTTCGATAGATAAATGGTAAGCAGTATGGAAAAGTGGCAATTTAGGGTGTTAGACTTCATTCAGATGACCTTTAACGTTTAACCGAAAGGGCTGAGATACGATAGTCTAGTTCAGTGGTTCACAACCAGTAGTGCGCGTACCCAAAGGGGTACGAGACACTCACAAGGGGTACGCGAAGGTCCCAAAATCAAGTTCGTATGTAGCTTTAATGTGTCCCCTCAGTCGTTTTTTGAGATACTGCCCTCAAGATCAGACACCCCATCGTACACAATTTCATTTGCACACTTGTGCCTTATAATTCTTGACATTAAATGTCATCTTTCTGACGTTCTGATCCTGGTACAAAATAGTGAAACAAAGATTCGGCAAAAAGGGGTAGCCCACGCAACATTTTTGACCCTTGATTAGGAGTACGCGGTACGAAAAAGGTTAGGAACCACTGGTCTAGCTATCCATATCTAATTCGCGCAAATAGGCTTGAAGGCGCGACCAAAATGCGTTACTTCCGTTACTTCGCGGTTTCCGAATAATCGATTTTATCGAATGAACTTATTCTTACGGATGTGCTTGTACCTCTATGTTTAAAATATTTAGCAACTATCCAGCAACTTTCAATCCTCGAAACAGAGGGCGTTCCTCAGACGGGAACTTGCGCTAAGTGGTCATCCCTCAGACGTGACAGACGCTTTGTTGGCCGTTGAAATCCACGCTTTTTCAAATTCGGCGCAGCTGGATGAATTTGGACTTGTCGTTCAAGCAGCGCGTATTCCAAACGTCACTACCAGAGCCAGAGATGAAAAAAAAAAATCCCTTAGAAGAGTCAAAATAATTCAGTGTATTCGAATCTAAGATATAGAAATAAGTTGGCTTTTCAGTTCAACTTTAAAATTACTGTCTTATAGTGTGAAAATTATTCGTTTGGCGATGATGAAAATACCGTGACAAGGACGTCGAATGGCGGGAATCTACAACGTCCACAAACTAGATAACTCTATACTGCCCATGCACATTGCCTCGGGAGGCTATCATAGCTGCAACTGCAACGCAAAGATAGCCTGCACTTGAGAGGTCGGCAGTCCCGTCAGCGGGAGCTTCTTTAATGGTATCCGGGACTGAAGAACTGGTAGGACCTTTAGAATGAAACTTTATGGAAAAAGGTTTTTTCGAAAGAGGGAGTGAGTTTTTATGAGATTGTTTAATAGAAAAAAGAAAAGTTTGAAAAGAGAAGTTAAATAAGTACTATAAAAGTACTACCGCAGAAACCTATAAAGTATACAAAGGTTAGTAGGTTTAAGACATACAATAACGATAACAGTAACATACATACAATAACAGACATAACGTGTAAGTAGGGTAAATTATTAGGTAAATTTTTTATTAACGTCACTGAGTTGGAGGAACTTGAGTTGGACGCGAACTTGTTTTAGTTCGATCTAAAGCAAGAACAAATGAAAAAAAAGCTACGCGGGAAAAAAAAGAACTGGTAGGACAGCTGTCTAACAAAGCTGGCACCGGTGAGTCACGTGTTCAAGGAGAATGAGGGACATGCTCGGGATATTAGAAGACTCTCCTTACCGGAATTACAGAGTGAGTAACACACCTTTTGTCTCCCCATCGTGGTGTTTTCGCGCATACTCAAGCAAAGCGCCGGCTGTCTCCTTCTGTTGAAGCTTGTTGTTGATGGCGATGAGAGATTCGATGATCTGCGCTGTTGGGCCTTTGTGGAAGTCCGCCTCCGTGTAATGAAGGGCCTTAGCGTAGGCTCGACACTGGATGGCGCGAGTGCCTTAAAAAAAAAAGAATACTGTATCACCCACAGCTTTCTAAGCCCGCACGGTATCTCTAGCCGCTGTAGATGAATTTTGGCTAGTTCACAAATGGTCGCTGACCTTTTCACAGTCGCACCGAACCTGCAATCATTAGCTGGAGAATAAAGAGGGGCCTTGCCATGAAGGGCCGAAATACCGGTGGATCAAATCATACCCGACTTATCCGTTGTACACCATTAAATAACTGGAAACAAATTACGGACTTGCCATCACCTCCGAAGACCAGAGTAGCTAAGGCCGAGCAAGATGTTTTTTTATGTTTTTTTTTGTTTGTTTGTTTTATTTTTTTCGGGTGTTTTGCTCCCTCCTTCGTTTCAATTTCGCATTCTCATCTCGCATCATTAATTTATATTTATCTGAATAATTTGTGTTTCTGTTTGACAAGTTTCAGAGATATCTGAGCCAGATATTCATATAATATATACAAAAAAGGATCCGTCAGCTTTGGTGCTTATGAAGCGACATTTCGGCCCTTCTTGGCAAGGGACGAAATATCGCTTCATAAGCATCACAGCTGACGAATCCGTTTTCGTATGTATTATATGAATATATGAGTCTAAGTCAGCTTGGGCTCAAGGAATATGTATCTGAGCTAGTTTTGCTTTATCTTATTTAGATTTGATTTTTTTTTTTTTTTTTTTTTTTTTTTTTTTAGTGTTAATATGGACGAAATCGGCTTGACCGTTGTATTAGTTTAGAGAAGAAACTGAACTGAATTGAGTGTTCTATGAATTCTTTTCCCGCCATGGCCATGGGGTTTTCAGGGAATAAATTCATTCATTCACTATAGACTTGCCTAGTAGTTGGGTCGGCAGCGCGAGCGGTCCCTGTTCACAATGTTCCATGAACTCGGCCAGATTCAAAATCGTCTGAGTCATTTCCGGCACATCCTTCACTTGAATCGCCTGTTCCAAACTGTGAATCAGTTCCTTCTGCATGTCCTCATTCAACTCAGTCCAAATCGCAACGAATGAGGCGTTGAACAGATCTTTCGGGAGCTGGTTGTAAGTCTGGGCAAGGTTCCAGCACGACCGCAGCACAGGCGAGGATGATTCTTTGAGGAGGTCTATGCTGAGTCGTCGCATCCATTCCTGCCAGTCGTCCCGAGAGGCACGACGCGTAGAAGCCAGGCTTCGGCGGAGGTTATCAAGATGTACAGGAATCTACAACAAGACCAAATACTTCAGAGGGATCCCAAACCGGGGCAGTGCCGGGTTACGAAAAACGTAACGTAAGGCAAAATTATGCTAATCTGATCCTAAAAAAGTAAAATAATACTGATTCGATCTCGGGAAAATTACAATCAAGCTTTCTTAATTCGGTGCAAACGACATAAATGTAATGAACAGTAGTGACGGTTATCACTCTCTATCGGCCGACATGCACACTACTATAGGATATTATGTTATAGATTCTTTCGTTTCCGCAAGGAAGATAACTTTTTTAGTACAAAAATACTAAAAAAGCACAGTACTAGGATATTATGTGAAAACTGCACACTACTAGGATATTATGTAATAGATTCTTTCATTTCCGCAAGGAAGATAACTTTTTAGTATAAATAGTATATTTGGCTGCCAACCAAAAGGATCAGCTATGAAAAAAGTAATTTATTTCAATATCATTATTTGACTTACAATTCTTCATTAAGTTTTATATCATAAGATTTTCTGGCATTCGAGCCCGTCAAAAATTTGAAAAAATTTTGTCCTCAGATTTAAAACAATAAAATGAACGTGAATCTCACTGGACCAGAAAAGACCGAACATACGAGGGTTAATTGCCAGATTTAAAAAAAAAAAAAACAATCCGTTTTAGCCATTGATTTGATATATGTTTCCCAGTCAGCTTTGGGTCAGCCGAGTATTTATAAAGGGAATCCGACTGTGGTCACTAAACGCTGATTTGCAATTCCTTTTTTTATTATTCCAGTAATAATCTCATCCAGTAATAATACCATCTCCCCTCCCACACCCCGTAACTGAGAATAACTCTATCGTTTAATTAGAATTTTAGACAGCTTGTTAATTTTGTTTGCATCTTACGATAGAGTGGTAGAATGGATGTTGGACCTGAATGCCACGATATTCATCAGTGTCAAGCTCCCTCACCTTTTTCTGTATCTCAGAAGGTACAATAACGCCATCTCCCCTCCCTCGGCTTCTTCGGGGTCGCACGAGGTTGCTGAAATCTTCTTCAATTAGGGAATTACCCTTCATGATGCTATTTACCAGGTTATCATAGGGCAGGTGATGGATCCTATGGCGGCTCAAAACTTTCTGAAGAAGCGGGATGTAGATCTGGTACTTCGAGCCTGGAAGAAGGACTCTTTCAAGGATGTAATACAGTCCTGCGTTCTTTGTCCGGTGACTGCTCACCGGTGCTTCTTATAGCGCGTTTTTGCATTTATTAGTGACTGCTCCCCGGTCTTATAACCCGTTTTTTTTTATTAACCAGTGGTTAGTGCTCACCGGTGTAGAATAACCAGAAACTGGTCGGCAGGCAGGTTCTAGTGACGTCACAAGTGAGACCAAAAATGCGCAATAGGACAAGCCGAAACACCGGTGAGGAAAAACCAGAGACAGCCCGGAGTGCAACGAACGCAGCTAATGACGTAAATTTTTAGACGCTTTCCGCTGCGGTTCGTGTGGTCGTTTGTGTTTTCGCGGCCATCAAGGTTTATGTGGCTACTGGCTCGCATTTGACAAACAATAGTCGAGATGATTTTGTGGCTCGAATTTGGCGGGAAATACAGTTTATAGCAGTAAAATAAATTAAAAACAATAAAATCGGCTACTTTCTCAAACTTGTAGACATAAAATTGAGGATACTTTTACTACAGATTGGCAAGGACGTACGCCTGAAGTTCCATCTAAAGGGATTTTATTTTTATTTTTAAACATATGAAACTACCGCCCACAAACAGACAAAACGGCGTTTCCGCGAGTTTCAACTTGTGGTTCGAGTGTATGGTACACATGGTTTCCACGACAAACCACAAATGTGAAGCGGAAAAAAGCCTATAAGGTTGTCATCGACGCAGAAATACAGGGACCGGATCGGGCCCACGCGGAGCAGGGTTGGTTAATGCTACAATGTCATTGCGTGAAACCACGATGATTATGAGAGGACGTCTATGGGAGAGTTTTGTAATCAAGGATCCCACTGCAGAGGAAGAATATGGATCAGTTGAAATCACGCGCTTCGAGTTTCCAAACAAATTGGCCGATCAGCTGAAGCCCTGAACAAAGACTGGTTTCTTTCCATTGAGCCATTCTAAAACCCAGCAGGACAGTTACAATTTTAAGCTATACTCTCGCACCATTCAGAGTCATATCCGCTGAAAATCATCTCAAAATCTACTGGAAGCGCAGCAATTTGTGAGAATTCTCGGCAGCATTTCTCCATTCCTTGTTCTTCTTTTACTTACTTCTCAACTTTTAACACTTATTAAATCAAAGCTGCGGCATTAAACGAGTTAAATCGAAAGCATTCCAGCATTTGCGATGTCCAGATCAACCCCAACGAAGTCGCCGGTTCAGACCGGGACTCGATACGACCGTGGGGTCATCTAGTGCCGCGATCCGGAAGCTAAAAACAGATATTAACAAGGAAATCACACACAAAGAAAAACATTTAGCTGCTGGTGAATTAATAAAAAGTAAAAAATGGCAAGATATTTGGCAGCATCTACTTACAACAATTTGTTTTGAGAATTTTATGTCGGATGTAATTTTATTATTATGTAATAATATTATGTTGCAGTTTATTACTATATATTATATATATATTATGTATTTTATATATATATATTATTACTACATATATTAGTACTATTTATTATGTAATCTTATGTCGGATTTTATGTTATTTTTCTGTCTAACAATCAGCCGACCATAAGAGCTTTACTAAATCAAAAGGAATATTAAAAGGGATCTAAAGGGAAAAAGAATGGCTTACCCATTTGAGCTCCGATAACGGTTAGCGTTTCCATAGCCTCCATTCTTAATTCAGGCGTCGTATCAATAGTCCGTAGTAGCGGCTGAATAATCCTCGACGCAAAATCAGAAAAGTCCAAGCTTTCACTCAAAATATCCAATGTCTCTATAGCGCTCTTCCGAACCCCAACCGGCGCATCGTGGGTGTCAATTAATTTCAGAACAGGGGGCAACACGAGGTGGATGAACCCATCCAAGTTCCCACAAAATCTTTGCAGTGCGACGAGGAGCTTCCCGGTGACGACTTGGTCTTTGGATGTGTCGTGGTTCAACGTGCGGATTATCTGCGACAAAATCAGGGGTACATATGTTTTAAACTCCGCCCCTAAAGCCAATGCGATACTTTCGATCAGGTTGATGATCGTGAACTGCACTTGAGGCGGTGTGGAGAGTTGCCAGTTATCTTTGATGATTTGGAAGATGTTCTCCAGGAAAGGCCTGATGTGTTGCTTCACGATGCCGATGAGGAGGCCGAGTTGTTGGAACATGTATTCACGGGTTCCCTGATCAGAGCTGACGACGTGGAGGAAACCGGGCATGACTTGGCCGATGTAGGTGACGCCACGGATACCAAGCGCTTTGAAGATGAACATAACAGCCTAGAAAAACAAACTCTAAGTAGCTGCATCCGCCCAAACTAAACAAGATTTTTGGTGGCTTATTAATAACAATAAAATAATATAATGCAAAAAAAGCACGCAGCAAAAAATACACGTCTAAAACACTTTTCATCATACATTTGTTCGGCATACAGGTGTCCAGGGAATTCTTAAAATCTTTAATGGGGTCATTCAAAACTTCTTCAGGCGGAAGGGCGTTGCCGCAATGACCGTTCTTGTCAACTTAAAAATCCTGTCGGCAGGCACGTTATCGTAGTTTCCTTGGCAACTTTTGTCACTTTCAATCAGATCGTCACGTTGAAACCCATATGACTGTGAAGGTAAATCAAGGGCTTCGAGTCTTATATGTGCTGAGGCTACTGGGGCTACCACGAGGAAGCTTGCAAATTGTTTCAAAATAAGGGGGGGGATGAGCTACTTCTAGGTATCCTGAAATCCACGTCTCTTAGATCTATAGGGTTTTTCTTTAATATGGTAGAAAAAGTTATTAGTTTAGTAGAGAGTAGGTAGGTGATATTAAGTTGTGAATGCGAGAAATAGTGAGGTTTATTAAAGCAGAAATATAAAAATGCTATTTCTGCAAGAGATACAGTGCTTACCATCCCTACAGCCTTTCTGATTCTTCCAACACACGAAAAAGACAAGAAAACAACAAGAAAATCCAAAGAGACACGCCAGGTTTCAGTTTGGCCTTATTACAATTCAGCGCTCCAAGTGGAGTAACAGTCTCCTATTTCCTCAGGCTCAACACTTGTATAGACATAGTAAAAAGTCGGTTCCATAGAATGGGGGACTTTCACTTTCTGCTGCTGAGACCTATGTAAAATCTCAATTACCCGGGACGCAAATGGCAGGTTTTCCACTACTAACCTGTGGATCTATTTTTTAATGTCTGGTCCAAGTGCTGACGGTGAGGCTAACAGAAACTAGTCCTCTTGGAACCGGGGAGAGGGAAAAGAAAATTCCGTAAAAAACAAGCTAACTAATCCAATGTTCTTTTAAACAAGAAAATAAAGAGTAAAAGCAGTAACTATGGTCGTGAAAAAAATTACGAGTTATCTAACATTATTCTATCTTCTCTATTTGCGGGCGTAATCCTCGTAGGGATGGACTTTCGGCTTCTCTGCGGTTTATTTCTTGAACCCCAACAGCAACACTGCAGAAAAAGGCAAACATACTTGAGTTTTGGCGTCGCGATTGCTTTGGAAAGGTAAACAGAAAGTTTATGTAGCATCTTTAAGTTATGAACGTGAAAAATAGTGTGGTTGTTTTTAGTATGGTTTTTTGTGAACTGAATTGTTCTGCATATGGCTTAATAGCTTTTAAATACAGACATATATATATATATTATCAAAGCAACACTTCCGCATGACGATGCACGTCCATTCTTCATTCACCACCCTTCCATTCACAACAACTATTTAGAAGTTCACTCAAGCTTTAACATTCACACGCCAAGTACTTCAGGTTCCCATTCATACTACCACACATCGGATATGAGACTCTTAGCCTTCCCGAACTGACGCCTTCCCTTCCCAAGTGGCAGAATGTCTGACCTACTATTAACAAAATCCTTCATTTCTGCCCTTTTTAAACACGTTCGAAGTATACCTCCTCCCTCAAAATCTCTTTTGATCTGTGGAGAAATGCATCTAGAAAACAAACTCTTAATGTTGTAACTTGTTATAGTGTAAAAATTGTAGGTGTGGTGTTACATAGCTATGTAATAACACAGCTACAATTTGGGACACTTCGAATTTCACCACCTGGTATCTTCGGACGCTATTCGATCACTGGGAAAGGAAGAAAGCTAAAATCTCTACAGGGGTTAATCCGCCTCTTGGAATATTCTGTCTTTGCTTCTAACCCATTTTCTATAGAAGTAAAGCATGATCGCTCTAATGCCATTAGCCTAGGCGTACGCGATTATTAAATCGGATCAAGTCGCTAGATGCTCAGATACTTCCTCACTTGTACTTGTTTCAGGGTTCAAGCTGTGCAGCTCTCACTGGCGATAATAGCTAACGGAAGTCGTGCTATGAATCTCGGTCGTGTGTGACCGACATCGAGAGTTGAAGCCAGGACGGACCCCATCTTCTTCCATGACGGCGGAAACCTCTATTAGGCTCGGGGTCTTCTTTGAGAGTACGTTTTCCATTGGCCTACGCAGAGTTTCTTCCAGCCGCGCAGTTACTTGGCGAGCAAAGCAATCTTCGCCAGGGTGGAGCTGCCTCTTCAACTTGAGTGTCTTTAAACTAAATTAACAGAAATCGTAAGCTAAGTTACTTACATTCACAACGCTTGAGTGATATTGGCTCAACGTAGGTTCCTTCAAAATCCGCATCAAGGTATGCAACGTTATCGCAGGGTAGTATTCTTCAAGGCCGCTTGTACTAATTATCTCGTGCGGGTTGATCTCTTCTTGTTTCGTATCCATGGGTAGCAACGGAATGCTTTCATACTCGTGGATGTCTAAACAAACAGGAACAAATAAAGTTTAACTGAAAAGCCAGCATATTGTAGTATATTCTTGTTAAATGCACTGAATTATCTTGACTCTCTTGAAGAACTTAAAATTTTTCCACAATAGGCCCCAGTAGGGTCGTTGAGAATATGGACGGCCTCTCGACAAGATGGGCTCCACAGCTAAACTGCTAAATTTAAATATGAGAATATGATTTTCTGACCTCTCCTCTGACCAAGATCGAGTTTCATGGCTAAAGAATCAAATAAGAGACGTTATATACATATCTGACGATACAAGAAGCTGCAAATATTTTTCTCTCGGAATATCCTTCCTTGACATAATTGTTTTTAAATTGCAAACAAGGTCTAAACATTAATTAAGGCGTATTCTCGCCGTTCCCCGAGGACTCTTCGGGGAATCGAATGGAACGGCGAGAATAGAGCGAGTCACTCCACGCGGACTCCGCATACAGAAAACAGCGAGAGCACGGGGAATATGCTTCCAAAACGGACTTTGTTCGAAAAAAAAATGCAGTTGACGATATCAGTCTGGATACACTTTATTTTTGGTTTTGTTTATTCTGATTGTTTTTGATAAATTTCATATTGCACTAATACCAGCAAAAATTGATTCCCCTCCGAATCTGAAAGGGAATCCTTTTTGATGATGCTGATGATAATTGGAGCATATATTCCCTGTCCGTGGGAACTCGCGAGAATACGGAGAACGAGTCCCCGCGGGTGACAAACAAAAACGCGGGGACTCCTGAAGTGGAGTCCTCGGGGAACGGCGAGGCGAGAACACGCCTTTAGTATCAAATCTGTAGCTTCAGGCCACTTACTTGGGGAGTAGATTTCTCCGGCGATGATCTTTTGCTGATAGGGGTCCAGAGCTCCGAGCAGTCCAAGACACCTCAAAGTCTCTCTTCTAACCGTTGTTGACTGTTCTGTCTTCATCAGGCCGAGAAGAAGCTCTAGCAGCTTAGGATACTTCTCATAAGCCTCTCGCCCCACTCTTCCAACGCTTTCAATCAGTTGTGAGAGGACCCACAGCGACACCTGCTTTTTTAGCTGAACTGAGTTATCCTGTAGCATTTCAATCACTATGGTGAATAAGGTATTCTCCCATGCTATCATTTCGTTCTCACTCACTTGAGCGAGTTCTCCCACGGCGGTTAGCACACTAATAACAACACTCGGATTTGGGTCTTGGTCTTGCAACTTGGGGATGAGTGCTTTGAGTATAGGGTCCATATAGGGCTTGATTAGGCGCGGGGCGCTCGAAACCAGTTTACCCAGCATCCGTGCGCAATGGTCCTTATTCTTCCCGATCCCGCTGTGTTCCAACTCAATCAAGATCTGAACCAGAACCTTTCTTAAGGATGGCATTACGTACGCTGGGTTCATGGTACTCAGGTTGCCGATCAAATAAATGGTGACTTCTCGGATTTCAAAAACTTCATCATTTAAAGCAATAAACAAGTATGACAAGTTCTCCGCTTGTGCCAAAAATGGGTAGAAGCTCTTGTCCAATCCCGTCAAGACCGTAAACCGGATTTCCGGATCCGGTTCAGTGATTCCGAGGACAAGCAGCTTAGACACAACTCTTGTAGCCGTGCTATGCAAAGTCGCTGACAGCTTCTGCCCTCGCTTTGCTTGAAGGATGGCACTCAAAAGCTTGCAGCAAGTGCGCACTGTTTCCTTCCGCACGGCTAGAACATCATGATTGAGAAGATTGTCAGCGCAATAGGTCAGAAACTGGAGAATCCAGTGAATTTCAAACTCAAACCGAGCCAAGGTCCTTAGTGCTAAAATGACACTCTCAGTTCCATTGGGAGAATCGTGGAAGTCAAGCACCATCCTTCCGGACTTTTGGGTTCCTAGAAACTTCAGGGGCTGTTTCATAATGATCCACGACAAGATCTGAAGCAATCCATCTGATATATTCTTCTTCAACACTGGTATCTGGGTTGCGAACTCTTTCAAGCAGCTCGTAAAGGGGGCAGTAAGCCCTACTAGGAACATGGACTCAAGTATGTCAGAGACAATGGGTCTTAACTCCTGCTTAACAGCACGGGCGAGCAGGCTTAAGCAGACAAACACAGCTGGGTCGGTCAGAACTTGCTTCTTTTTCGAACTGCTATCCTTAATAGGGAGAGACGATTTAATAAAGTCCATTATTGTAGGTAGATATGGTAGGATTCTGTCTTCCACCACCACCGCGAGCGTACCAATAGTGTGAAGAGTAGCAGCCTTGTCACGTTCCTTTTTTGATAGACTAGCGACAAGATAGTTCATGGTTACAGCGAGATGGCGTTCACAAAACCGCTCCCGATTAAATGCCGCCAGCTTAGGTATCAACCGCAGCAGAGCGCTATGAACGTGGGAGTTTTTGACCGATCGCTGGCCTAGAACATTTGAGCAAATTTGGTCAAAGTGTTCAGTGATTATGTCCCTGCACGTGTTGCTCTGCACTATTGGGAAGGTGGTTTTCTCGTCAAGAATAACCGAAACGTGAAGCTGAATCGCTTCACTATCTGGAATTGAATCCTGGAAGAATCCAGCACCTAATCTCAAGTCCCTTTTGGGATCCATTTTCACTTTGCTCGGCTGATTCGTGGTCGACTTGAGCTCTTCAAACAGTTTTTCCGCGACCGAATTCGAAACACGGAGAAGTTCAGTAAGAATGAGTAGGCATCCATGCGTTCGGTCGTCTTTTGGGAGTTTGTCTTTGAGAATAAAATCGTCAAAGGCAATTTGCGCTTCGTCGTAGCACTGTCTATACCAGTGTGGGCGTTGGACTTCTCTTGCCTCACGCTGTGACGTAACGACCAGAGCGGCTCTTATGGCTTCAGCGGCCAACTCTCGGACATACGGCTTGGGGTCCCTTACTGCAGTAAATATGACGTCGAAGAAAGTCTGCACTTGTTGATAGAAGAAAGTCGGCATGGACATGGCCAGCTCACGTAACGCCAGAACCTGAAATACAGATGGCTAATTAGGCTACAGGCAACTACAAGGACAAAATAGCTGTAAGGAGATAATTTGACATAAACCGTGCTTCCAAGCGAACTAGCTTCTGAAAGTAGGCTACCAAATTGTCTCAATTTCAAGACTTGTGACAGATATACTAAACAGATCAACAAGCTGATGAGTTGACAAATGACAATCTACAATCTGCTTTCCAAGCAATCGAAGTTTCGCCTGGAGTAGAAAATGAAAGCCATTACGTTCCGCTCATTACTTTCTGGATCCATATTGTACTATCTCTCTGTCACGCGTGTTCATAATGAGACAGTTGAGGACTCTAAGAAACTAGTTTTAAGAAACTTACTCTAGTGCTGAACTGGAATACGCGAATTGTAGTTCTTGCATTCAAAAGAATATCTATTATCCTAACAGCTAATTTAAAACTGCATTCTGGATCCACCCATGTTGTAGGCCACTCGGTAAAAAAAAAACTGAATCCAAGCGAAGCCCCACAATTTTTCTTAAAAATAGTCGATTTTTCTCAAAAACAGTCGGTAAAATACCCCGCCCCCCTCCCAAACATTTCGTCTAGTAACGACTCTACAGAGAAGATTAATCACTTGTTTCCGAATATTCATTGTCCTCGGACAGTAATGTACTGAAGCTACTGTATCAGCTGTTGTTTCATGCTATGATTATGTACTGAAGCTAATGTTTCGGATGCTGTTTTATGCAATATCTAACGAGCTCTATAGCGTGGATCGAACGCTCGCAAGCTTACGACAGTGATAAACCAGACGAAGCTGGTACAGTGATCGATTTGAGTGTGACCTGTCTATGAGTAAACTAACAAGGAAAAGCAGTACCTACCGCAGCATGTCTCTTATTCTCATGTCTGTCTTCTGAGAGCCACTCAAAGGCTTTCTTTAGCTCAAAGTCTACATAGTCCATGGTATAGTTGCCAGATGCATTAGCTACAAAGCAGATTGCTTTAGCTGCAAGCTCAACAACAGAAATGTCAGATGAGATTAAAAGATTTCTTAGGTAGTTGACAAATCTTGCAATTCGTCCACTGATAACGCCTGCATCCACTCTGACCAGACTTATGATTGCGTAAATGGCACCCTTCTTTTCATTGGAGTCACTGCTTGAAGCCATCTCCAAAATATGGTGGTTGATAGCCTCCAAAAAATCTGGAAAAGATACTATTTAGTAAAAACCAAACATAAACTAAAATCGAAGTGAAAGATCTCCATGCATCAGTCCTAACTCCTTAATCAAATCTGTGGATTATCCCCCGGTCAGGCTGAAGGTAACTACAGGAATAATAAGACTGGTAGATGTAATATGGAGATTCATATTTTCTTTTTTTCTCATTTTTCTTCACAAAACTTCCCAAGACCTAATATAGTAGGCTACAATGAGCAATTGAAGTTAGCATTCTTCATTCAAGCTGTCAGGCAGCCTACACTCACAATATAGGCTACCCAAACCATATAATTTTTTAGAGAAAAAGTTCATCTAGAAAAGGTAGTAACCCTTCAGTCGAATCTAGTATGAGATGGCGAGCAGTCTTTCTCATGATTCTTTCAACCATTTAACCATTTAAGACAAACTCTTTATCTGATCCTAAAAGTCAGATTCAGCATGTTTTATATCTCAGATCAATACCTATTCATACTCAGTGGACAATTTGGTTCTGTGAATTTAAGCTTTCGAAAGAATTCCTGATGTACAATCCAGCTGAGGCAAGAAAAAATAGTATTTCTTGATTCTGTCATGTCTTTTTATCATCAGATGTCACCTTTCTAACCAAACTGACTGGAATGCTTTACTGTGCTTAACTCTCCCACAATCATAAATGTTGAGGTCTAATCTAATCTAAGAATTTAACCTCACTCAAGCTCTCAAGAGTCTGTTTATCAGCTTCCACAAAAGACAACATAGTTGTTGTGATCACTGACAGATGGAACAATCTACAGTACCATAGCATGACCTTACATTCATTTGGGATCCCAAAAAGAAGCACTGGTCATAATGGTTTCAAAATTTTAGGTTGTGGGGGTTGCTCCCAAGGGCTTTGGCATGATATCAGTTGTTAACTATAAGTTTGCCAGGAGATTTTGTCACCTAGAAATTACAAATTTGATATTATGTAAGACGGCTTGAGCCCAGACCTGGCTCAGACTGATTGAAAATGGCACTCTGTCACTGTGTCACCACCCTAGTCTAGTCCCTACCAGGGGCATGGGATATCCAGATGTATTGGTGGGGAGAGGGATGCCTCCCCTCCAAAGTTGTCATCCAGTCGGTAAAAGACAACATATATTTTTCTTACTAGGCTAAGTCAAAACAGTGGATTTTTTTAAAAAATTGAAGATTTTCTCGGAAAAATAGTGTTTTGCTCTGAACATCAGTTGAGTTTCTTCAAAACAGTATATTTTTTAACAGGCTTTTTTCTTAAAACCAGTCATTTTTCTAGTGAATAACTCTCCTCTAAAAGACATTTCGCTAGTAACGCTTCTGGTCCCTACAGGAGTGTTGCATGAAGCTGCCCGTCCCATGGTGCCGCCCACCCCCTAATAAAGCCACTAAAAGAAGTCGAAATCTTAGAAACTGTAATTTATTAACTCATTTAGATGTTTGTTTATTACTATTTGGCTTGTTTTTAGCCAGATTTGACTCCAACTGGTCATGGTACATGAACCTGCCACCCTGGATCACGAAGCTGCCATCCCAGAAAAATCATGCAAATTCAAAGAAAATAGCAAATTTTGTTATTTGCAATAGGTCAAGGAACCTCTCTGACCAAACAGCAGGCCTCTAGCATTCGTAATGTAGCAAAATGCAAATTTTAGCAAAGTGGGCGGCTTCATGATCACTTGGGTGCCTGTGATCTTTCATGTTTGCCAGCTTAGCCTTGAACAATTACAAGTAAACTGAGTTACCAGCAGCAAGTGAAGGTTTTGAGCTTCCTTTTAAGATGCTCCACTAAATTTTATTTCAATTTTTACTATGTTTCCAGAAGTCACTTCCCCAAAATAGGAGTTTAGGGTGGCGGCTTCATGCAACACTCCTGTAGTAAAGTTTTTTAATCCAGCAATCCTTGAAATCCTAGGTAGCGTTCCAGAGACGTAATATTAGTTACGATTGTTACTATTTTTGTTATTATTGCCGTTCCAGAGCATGCCGTAATAAGTAAATTAGCTCCTCCCACTTATTATTTTTGTTCCAGGATTGTTATGATTGTTCCGATTTACTTATGATGGTCCCGAGCATCATAAGTGATAATAACTATCGGTTCTGCAGGAACTCCCATAAGAGTGATCACGTATGTACGCATTGTTATTTTGCGTTCCAGATAGTATCACAATACGACGATCGCCCCTCCTCTTGTCATCGTATTGTAAATAACTTCACTGGAACGCTACCCTAGTCTAGCATTTAACATAGCCATTTTGTGTGTAGACTGATATTCCACAAGGAAATAAAAAATGACACCCATCTATTAAGTCCTTGGCTAGGCTCCAGCTAAGACTCTGCTGGATGATTAACAAATTATTCATTACAAACAAAGCATAGAATTTATACTTGAGATTTCATCTGGATGTGCATCTCGGAGCTCTGTCATAACATAGTGATAAAGATCAGTTGAGGCCTGAATCTTCTCTTCATCTTTCCTTGATTTCAGGCCAACAATGAAGCTTTTTAGATGTGCTGATGTCATTTTCTAATGCTGTTTTCAACTTCTCACAGCTGTCATTGAACCACTAATGCCTAGAAATAGGCCTAGGCTAGCAAAACAAATTCTGCAGCTAAGTTGTTGTGTTGTTTTTCGATTAAAGTTTCTGCAGTCGTACAAGGGTTTTCCGAACTTTTTCGATGCGATACACGTCGACACAGTATCGGAAACAAATCTCTAAACTGTATCGGGACGATGTGGTAGGCTAGAGCAAAGGGCTAGAGGCGTGTTCTCGCCGTTCCCCGAGGACTCCACTTGAGGAGTCCCCGCGTTTTCGTTTGTCCCGGGGAATCACTCCCCGTGTTCTCGCGAGTCCCCAGGGACGGGGAATGCTCCCATTATCATCACCATCATCAAGAAGGACTCCCTTTCAGATTCGGAGGGGAATCAATTTTTGGTGGTGCTGGTGCAATGTAAAATTTATTAAAAATAATCAGAATGAACAAAACCAAAAATAAAGTAGATCCAGACTAATTTTATCAACTGCATGTTTTTTTTTAGAATAAAATCCGTCTTGGAAGCAGTCCCCGTGTTCTCGCTGTTTCCCGTACACGGAGTCCGCGTGGAGTGAGTCCCTCTATTCTCGCCGTTCCTTTCGATTCCTCGAGGAGTCCTCGGGGAACGGCGAGAATAGGCCTTAGGCCTATGGATTTATGTAGAGATTGTTGCAGAGATTCTTTTTGGAGTTAAACAGGAACCCAAGAAGAAATTATTAATCGCTTCTAGTCTAGATACCAATTGGCATGGGCTACCATAGCTTTGATTCGATGTTCTTCTTCAAAGGTACGTGCACAAACAGTCCGATTTTCGCAGTCGGATGCAAATTTCTTCCTTCGCTCCGAAATTTGGTGCATCGCATGCAAGATGTAAGTTTCCAGGTTTCCCTACTGTGACCCAAATTTCAAATGCGTATTGTCGCTTATAAAATCCTTATCAGACTATAGCTTAATAGCTTCACTCGGGCACAGACAATCAAGATTCAAGAAGAGATTGGTCTACCATCTCTCTGAAATTATCTGAAAGATAGCTTGACATTCATTATAGGCATTTCACATGTTTGGTCTAGGTTAAGCTTGGTTCCCCCAAAAGGCGAATCTTTTCCGCGACTCGAAAAAAATCGACTCAGCGCCGATGGCGCGGCGCGATATTATTCTGCTAGCGTGGCCGAATTCGCCAAGGTGATTGCGAATCACGTCCTGTGGGCACCAAGCTTTAGGTTAATAACTTTCAATACCCTTGGTCGAAAAAGACCTCTGCTGCCTGGATGCCCAGGTGCCGATATTTGTTCCCAGTATCATGTTTACTATCATGTTTACTGGCAGCGTATCGAACTGAAAGCGTATCGTTTCGAAAAGCCTTTCTACCACTACAGAAGAGCCGTGGCCTCGAAACCCGAGTCAGCTGAAGCTATAAGCCTCAACAAGCGAATTGACAGGAACTAGTCTTTTGGGAGCGCGGTTCTTACGAAAAAGACATAAAATTGTAAAAACCAGCTCGATGTCACTCAAGACTGCGATCTGAGTTTTGTGGGACTTGCAACTTTGAAGATGAATGGATCATTTCGAACAATATGTACATATAGTCTATATAGCAATCGAAATATGTGTCACAGGTCACAGTAGTCATCGAAGTCCAGTGTCAAGCTGAGAAATTGTGTCACCGCATTCATTTTAACTAGCAGATCGGGTGTGTTCACCACAACTACAATTACCGAACGAATATGAAAACAATATTCAAGTTTATTACACAGCGTAGGGAGGGAGAGGGGGAATCTCACAGCATTCTGAAGCTGAAAAATATTCGGGGACGATTCTGCTAGAAATATAAAACAAATGTTTTTTGGCTATTATTCCTAAATTATAATTATCTGTACAGCTTTATCCCGCAGGTTCGATGATCTTTTCACGTGTTGTCAGTGCTACGGGAGAGAAGCTATCGACTCATGTGGGCGTGTGTCCATGGATAGCAGACATGACCTATAATTTACATATATTTAACTTCGTAATCCAGTAGCAAACGAACCTCTTTGCTATTACAATATTTCTTTAACAGAGGCTTTAAAGCACAGCTCTTACTAGAAATGCCGACTCTGGCTGGGCTAGTCCCGAAGCCGCGCCGAATCAAAGTTTGGCGGCGGCGGAGGGAGTTTTGGTTGGCGTGGTCCCTCTGTCTCACTTTTGGGAACCTAAAGGCGCATTTTCGCCGTTTGCCGAGGACTCCTCGGGAAATCAAGGGGAACGGCGAGTCACCCCACACGGACTCCGCGCACGGAAAACAACGACAACATAGGGAATGCCACCAAAATGGGTTTTGTTCGAAAAAAAAAGTTTAGGTGACGGAATTAGTCTGGATCCATTTTATTTTGGTTTAATTTATTCCAATTGTCTTTACTTAATTTTGCTTTGTCATTACTTGAAAATAAAAAAAAATCGAAACCTCAATAAACAACAGCTACGAGCTCATATGGCACTTGTTACGAGTAGGCGGTACAACAAAGTAGATGACAACGTCGCAAACTACACACGCCATCAAAAATGCGGGTCGGACCTAGAAATAGAATAAGTAGTTTCACTCAAGTCTGCATTTCTGGCATCGCCTCGGATTACCTGGGGCAAATGACTGTTGTAACTTTCAAGTTTTAGCCCAACAAACCCACTGGTTTGATCCCTAGACGTGTCAAACGGTTTCCGTTACCTCCCTCCAACTGCCCCTACCGCGGCCGAATCTGGCTCGGACTCGTGAATGAATCATCTAAAGCATCTTCTCTCACCACCTATCAAGTTTCACTCGAATCTGAACATTTTTCGGTAGATTCCGCACCCTCCAACTGTGGTCGGATCCGTTTTGGACAGTAAAATATGTCATGTAGGGCATATGCTGACTCTACATTCCAAGTCTCATCTAAATTGCTGCACTCGTTTAACCTCTATACGAGCCAACAAATTTCCGGGACTCCCCCTATTGTGGCCGAATACGAATTAAAAACACAAAGTCGCATCTCTGACATCTGCTCTTCCCGTCCATCAAGTTCAACTCGAATCGGAGCGTAGCCTATCCAATCCCTTGACTACAAGTGTTTCATGAGTCCCCCCCCAAAATTATTGGATCCGATCGGAACTTGACACGGAACATCTGGGACGATATTTCTTTCCACTTGCCAAGTTTCATTCAAATCTGATCACCCGTTCATGCATGCCACTAGGTTCCGGATGTCCCATCCCTGCACTCCCCTCACGATGGTCGGTTTGGGGAAACGACTATTCTCAAGTCAGTCTGTTCGAGTCCCTGACATGCCTGCCAAGCTTCATCGTCCTAGTACATCAGGAAGTACCGAACTCGCGGGATTGCCAGAAATCCGGACCCCCAACTCCCCCACAATGCCCGGATGCGGTCCGATTATGTTAATGACATAATATCTAGGGCTTTCCAGTCAATCTGATCGGGTCCCTGGCACGCCTGCCAACTTTCATCGTCGTAACACATCAGGAAGTACCGAACTCGCGGGATCACCAGAAATTCGGATCCCCCCCAAACTCCCCCACAGTGAGCGGATCCGGTCCGGTTATGTCAATCGCGTATCTAGGACTTGTGCTTGTTCTTCCCACCAAGTTTCATCCCAATCCCTTCACTCCAAGCGTTTCCCAAGATTTCCGGCTCCCCCCAAAGTCACCAGATCCGGTCCGGATTTTAATCGGGTCGTCTGGGGCAAGAGGTTTTTCCAAATATCAAGTTTCATTAAGATCTGATCACCGGTTCTAAAGTTATAAATTCCTCAATATTCCGGATTCCCCCTCCCTCCACGATGTTCCGATCGGGATAGTGACTATTTCCAGCTTAATGATTTAGGGTCCCTGATATGCCTGCCAAGTTTCATCGTCCTAGCTTATGTAGAAGTGCCGAACTAGCAAAACCCGGACCGACCGACGGACGGATAGAAATTGCAATCGCTATATGGCACTTGGCCGAAGGGCAAGTGCCATAAAAATATGTTTATTCTCAAACTCAGCTTAATCGATTCCCCAGCGAATCTGAGAGGGAGACCTTTTTTGATGATCGTGTTGATAATCGGAGCATTCCCCAGTTTTGAGTGAGCCCCTGGGACAAAAGAAAACGCGGGGAATCCTAAAAGGAGTCCTCGGGGAACGGCGAGAATACGCACTAAGACGGTGAACTTGACAGGCTTATCAAGGACCCGACTGAATACTCCGCGAAACCATGTTTTCCCGGATTATATCCGATCATCCGTGTGGGGGTGGAGAAAACGGAAACTTGTGACCCGATTCGAAAGAGCAGAGATATTCCGTTTATATTCGCAAACCGCATACGAAATTCTGGAACATGCCTAGGGACCAAAGGAATACAGGGATCTGGATGAAACTTGGACGGTACAAAGATCATGGGTCCCAGATGTGTGATGCTGCAGTCAGTCCAGACCGAACCCGACCTCGTCTAAGCAGTTCACATCCCCATGTCACGGGATTAAATATTTCGTAGATTAGGGGGTGGCTTTGTGCCCGTTCAATCGCGATGACTTTATCAACAAATCACACACACGTTATATGACGTCACAACTCTCCATTTGTTCCTACGCCTCAGCAGCGAGATGTGTTCCTAAGACAAACAAATTTCTCAATCGAAAACTACCAAGAAAATAAACTAAGAAACAATGAAAGCAAGCAGACCCTCTTGTATTCACACGAAAATCAACAAGTACTTTTCGTCTTTATCTCGAAAATAAAACAACATATTATTGAACGTAATTTCATAAGCGCCTAACATCGACACAGTCTATCTACAATACTTCGACGCCGCTAACTGACGCATAGCTCATCAGCGCTTCTGCTGTCTGTCTTACTTCGAGAGAAAGTCGCGCTTCCTTCAGCCAGTCCAGCGCAACGCGGCGGGGTTCCCCCCTCAGAAGATTCACATAGCGGATGGCCTGTTCGAGGTCATCTTTTTCAAGGCAGTACCTGCGACACAAAATTATTAGTTGCGTTAATTATTTATTAGTCGGGGGAAGCCGGGTTCGGTGATTGAAATTTAACCAAGTCCAATGAGGCCCGGGATTGGCTGCTGGAGACGAGTCTCCGCCATGAGGGAGGAGTTTCTTTGGCCCGCCCTGGGGGAGGAGCTACATGGTCAGAAGTCGCTGCTGCGGCAAAAACAGAAGAAATACAATTTTCTATGCTTTTTTTTTTTTTTAAAGCGGAATGCAGTTTATTGATCAAAATTAAAAATACGTAAAAGAAACAAAAAACATACTCGCAAAAATTGTCAACAGATAATGCGGAGTATCTTAAATGTGGAGAAGAGGAAATACCATACAAATAAAAGCTAGGTCACTTAGCAGATATCAGGATGAGAAAAAGGCTACGGAGGATCAACAGTAAGTTAGTTTAATTACGATAAAGCCTTGACGGCCATGGTAAATTGCAAATGAACAACAAACACAATTTACAGATCAACAAGAAACCTGGGACAAACCTGGATAAAGTGCTCTCTGTGTGATATTCCCTAATACTGTACACTAAAGTTCCAAGATTTTGAATTCCCACACAAGATGTTTCTTTTTTTTTTCTCCCGCGTAGCTTCTTTTTCATTCGTTCTTGCTTTAGATCGAACTAAAACAAGTGGCTACGTCTCCACCTCCAGCTCAGTGACGTTAATACAAACAATACCTAACAGTTTAACCTACTTTAACGTCACTTACACTTTCGTCTTAAACCTACTATCTTTTTATTCCTTATGAACTCTAAATTTATCTTCTCTTTTCTAAATTCATCTTCTCATTTTTCAATCACTAAATTTTTTCATAAAAACTCGCTCCTTCTTTCAAAAACCCGTCCTCCATAATTTCTCCTGTCCGTATCTACCTTTTAAATTTTTTTTTACAATATTACTTTTACCTATGATATTTTACAACCATTAAATATCTTTTTCTCTTTACCATTACATATTTTTAAAACCTTATCAAAACCAAAACATATATTAATTTTCTTCACTTCGAATCATGCAGTCAAATTTTATAGGTTCGATCAGGAATAAACAACCAACAAAAACAAACAAAACTTTAACTCACGCACTACCTGTTTCAAGATTCTCTACCGTCCTTAGAGCATCTGTCTTACAGTGGCAAAAAATTACTTCACAAAAACAAAAACTTCAAAACTTATTCCTTCACTCACCTACAAAAAACAACGAAAGCCAAACCACCAAACTCCAGGTTTAAAATCTCCTTTCTTTACAACAAAAAATTAGCAAGGAGATTCTAAATATCACTTAAAACCTTAAAAACCTTTAGGTTGAAACATTGACTGCTCAAAACAAAAACAAAAAAACAAACTAAAATTTTTTTTTTTTTTTTTTTTTTTTTTAATTAAAACAAATAAAAACCCACTAATCACCCACACTTCAATCATGGGATTTTTAACGCATCCTTCAACCATTCCACATCCATGGATCTATTCCATAACTCACTCTGCGAATTTACTCCAACCAGACTGTGGATCCAACTGTAGAACCTCGGGACATTGATACTTTTACCTTTTTTCCTCATTTTCCACGCGGGCTTGGGTCAGAGCAAAATAACACCAGGAAGTAGCGCCAAGACTTGCAAAAAGTGACACACACTCGAATAGCAGCTACACTAGCACCACTTAGCGATAGTGAACGTCCCTACTCAAACTCAATCAGTCGTGCACCAACGCTGGCTCCAGTAACTTTATATTGTGAACACAGCAGAAAAAAGATGAAACCTTCACTTTTTCCTCCATGGGTGCAGACCTCATTTTGGCTTTACTAAGAATTTCTAAACACGCAATTTTCTCTCGGTTTAAATGCCGCAAGCGTCCGTTTGCAAAGCATGGAAAGCATAGGTCTTGACGCGACACTAGCACCACTACCGATAGTGAACGTCCCCACTGAAACTCAATCGGTCGTGCACCAGCGCTGGCTCCAATGACTTCGTATTTTAAACACAGCAAAAAAAAGATACAACCTCCCCTGTTTCCACGATGTGTGGAGACCGCATCTTATCTTTACTAGAAATTTCTAAACCCGGAAGTTTGTCTCGCTTTAAATGCCGCAAGCGTAATGGGCGGCGCTATGAGTATGACCCGTTTGCACAGGCTTGGGTCGACTCGTCGGCACATCGGGTTCTTTCTATACATAAGAAATACAGAAGAAATAACATTTTGTATGCTTTTGTTGGGCGTTGGTCGTTGCCACATCTGGTTCTTTTTATACGCAAGAAATAAAATTCTGCAAACATTTGTCGGATATTGTCGTTTTTAGAGCTACCATGATAGATATTTCTTCAGCCCAAGCTGAACCATGGCTCCTACCATGGTATCTGCTAGTACGGTTGCTTCGCAAAAACGACAATTGCCATTTCCAGTTATAGAAGTCACCCCGCAAAAAATATTTGTATCTTCTCGCACCATCAATTCCAAACTCCTTCCCACCAATTTGACAAAAACTCAGGCTCTTCTGTCGGTGATGATGAAAGTGGGATGTATTTTCAGATACCACGGTTATTTACTACGGCCAGGACGACTTTATTTATGAAAATGATTTTTCATGAATTGTGAATGAAAAACGAAAATTGCCGTTCCACTTACAGAAGTCACCCCCTCAAAACTCCTTCCCACCAATCTGACAAAAACTCAGGCTCTTCTGTAGGCGAGGATGAAAGTGGGATGTATTTTCAGATACCACGGTTATTAACTACGGTCAGGACCGTGGTTTCGATATTCAAATACTTAATAACTGCAAAAACAACTTTATTTATGAAAATGAGTTTTCATGTATTGTAAATATTAACCATAGGCTACATATATCCTCAGACCTGTCCCACCCTAATACTCTTGATTACTAACTCTTCTTGCCAAGAATGTCACGACAACAAACGTTGCTGATTTGTTTACACAGAATTCGAATCTATTTTGAGGATTCGCTTGGGTGACGTTTCTTGTTCTTCCCGAGCTTCACTGGCGTGTTCGAATTTTGTCATATAGAGTATTGCAAGAGCGATGCGTCATACCCGCCCCCAAAAAGGCTGGTTCGCAGAAACCTAATCAGAAAACCATAGTCTACTAAAATAAATCCGATAATGGCTATTTTCTGGCATTCTCGGGCTCGACTATCTACACTGTCCGAAGTCTGATAACAGATAACATATGTTTGTGCACCCTTATCTTAGACGTCACGAAAAGATGCCATTTTTATATTTTATATTTTCGCAAAACTTCACACTTCAATTCAATTCAATTTCAATTTATTTTCAAAATTCCTTCACGGGCAAGCCGAACATTGTATTTTTCATCGTAAATATAATAACATCAGCATTAACACAGTCATAACAGATCCTAATAACGTTTAACACGTTATTATTAAATATAATAACATCAGCATTAACACAGTCATAACAGATATATCCTAATAACGTTTAACACGAGGATGCAAACATGTGTTAAATGTTACCAAACTTCTGACAGGATTATAGAAATATACTATACAGAAATATACTATTTATAGATACAAGGATATAACAGAAATATACTTACTTGGCTCTAACCAGGACATCAAATGCATTCAAGTTCTCGGTATCGACTTCTTTCTCTGCCGCGGATGGCAGTCGGATCGCAGCATTTACAACGAAAACACTCTGGAGGTAGGACAGCATGTATCGTATAAGGGACCCACCGTCTTCCCCGACGAGGGCAACTCTACGGGCGACGCGTTCGACGGATAGGAATCGTTCTTTCAACGCAGAAAGCGGAAGAACGCCTCGGCCTTTCACGTCTTCAGGGATGCCATCAAGAAGGGCTGAGACAAACGCATCGTCGCCGTCTAAAATTAAGAATTTTTTATATCTGTAACACAAAAACACTTGACTAGATTAAGGTATAATAGGCTTATTAATAATCGGGTCGGGTCCAAATATTCAAATAGAATAATCGGACTATAAATACAAAACTATGATACAAATTGCGATCTCAAGGCGTTTCCGTTGTGATTCTTGATGAAATAAGGGACAAACGACTTCCAACAGGCTACGCTGGAACGAATGAACAAGTGGGTTAGCCAGGAAGAGCCTCTTGTCGCATTTTGTCCCAAGACGCGTTGCTGTCGGTTGTCCGCATTTGGATGCTAACTATGATAGCAGGTCTGGATGGTCGGAGGACTCCTCAGACCATCTAGGCCCGGCAGGATTGCCTGCTGTCTTACGAGACGACAGCAGGCTCTCCTGACCAAACTGAACTAATCATTCTCAAATCCAATTTTCCTCACAAGAGGAGTATGCGTGGCCTAGGTACCGGGGGGTTTCGGGGGTGCCGATGTAGGATGCGTCCCCGAACAGAATATCCGAATTCAATTTCGGCCCGGATTACTCATACTGGAAAGCCCCTAGGTGAAGCATAATGTCCATTTCTAGTATGCTTACCAGTCGAAGAAGCGAACAAAGAGTAAGCCTATACAGGCAATGACTTCTTGGTGGGTAGTCACACACCCGCACACCAGTTCCAGGCCATAAGACCTCCACTGCAACCTAAGAAATTCACCAGAACAGGTTTTTCAGCTGGGCTACAAATTCCGTTCCGGTTCACCAAGTTTCTACAGCACACCTCGCACTATTTACTGTTTATGTTCTTAAAACTGTATGTTCTATTTAAAAACTTTATGTACTTATATCTATTTTCTTTAAAACTATTTGGATACAGTAAAACTAGGCCATGCTTTTAACAAATTATCAATGGCTTTGGCTGTTTTAAGCCTTTTCCGAAGCCCATTGACTTCTAGCAAAAACTCGGCAAAATCTAGATAACTGGTTTTAGGCACCAATAGCATGATGCGCGACCACTCGTCGGCAGTCATCATGCGCATGGATAATAGTGAGTCGTGGCAAGTGCTAAGATTAGTGAGGTAAGCTATCGTTAGCGGGCTTATAATCTAACTTCTGAAATGTGGGTCTCCGGGCTTAAGCATTAATTAATGTAATTATGGAAGTAGATTGCATCGGCATAATAGACACGACTTGTCCTTTAAAGTGCCGATCTCATCCATCTCAAAATTAGAGGGGGGAGGAGGTAAGATACGTTTTTTTCTGACTAATTCGTTGCTCATATTGTCCAGAATAATTTCCTCCTGTTCCGAAATCGTTCCTATATTCTTTATTCTTTACCGAACTTGTATTCAGACTATCAGCCCTTGCTTCTTCTCAGACACTTCAGACTCTGCACTTCTCAAAAAGCTACGCGTGAAACGGCAATGGAAGTCCTTCAAACTTTTACGTTCAAGATAAATGGGCAGGATTTACGTTTGAAGTAAACATAACCCTGGACCAAGAACCCTTGTACCTACCCCCGTGTACCCGGACCCTTGAGAAGGAACTTACCAGCTGCTTTTTTGATGGCCTCCACGTGCCCATTCACCGGGAGAACTTGCTCCTCCCACGACTTGGCAGTGGCCGATCCACGTGTCACGGCATGTGCAAGGGCTTGACATGCGCTCCAGAGGCGCTGAGCGCGGTAGAAAGTTACGTCACTCTCGGCTCGGCCTGGAAAATTAAGAAATAAAAAAATAATAAAAAAGTTATAAATTAGCCTATTAATAAGAAAAAGCTGCGTATGATTTACTTCAAGTGTGCGAAGTATTTTCAAAGTATTATCAGACCAAATGTTCAAGTGTGCTTTTAAGTTACTTCAACTGTGTGAAGTGTTTTCGAAGTACTATCATTTCAACTATGATCATGTTCCTGGTGACCAGAGCAAAATAGCACTAAGGAGTAGCGCCAAGACCTATGCTTTCCATGCTTTGCAAACTGGCTATATTCGTAGCGACGCCCACTACACTTGCGGCATTTAAAGCGAGACAAACTTGCGGGTTTAGAAATCTCTAGTAAAGCAAATGTGCGGTCTGCACACACCAAGGAAAGAATGGAGGTTGTATCATTTTTTTGCTATGTCCAGAATATGAAGTTACTGGAGCCAGCGCTGGTACACGACTGACTGAGTTTCAGTAGGGACGTTCACTATCGCTAGTGCTATTAGTGTCGCTGCTATTCGAATGTGTGTCACTTTGTCCAAGTCTTGGCGCTACTCCCTACACTGTCAGAAGTTTCATAACAGATCGCGCATAACACTTTCAAGAATAACACCTTTTCACTTAGAAATAAAGTGTTATAACCAGTTAAGTTTACACTATTTCGTGCCTAGATCTCCAACAACACCTTCAATTGGTAAAAATACTACACTGTCAGAAGTTACATAACGACAACAGAAGGATGCCCGGTTTCAACAGATAACACTTTGGGATGTTATCTGTTTATGTTTATTTCGTTCCCGTTAGTATTTTTACCAATTGAAGGTGTTGTTGGAGATCTAGGCACGAACGAAAAAGCACGAAAAAGTGTAAACTTAATTGGTCATACACTTTATTTCTAATTGAAAAGGTGTTATTCTTGAAAGTGTTATGCGCTATCTGTTATGAAACTTCTGACAGTGTAGTGTTATTTTGCTCTGCTGCTGACACACTTTTCAATTTTAACAAGAACGGTCTGCTCGGACACGACATCAAGCTGACTGGCTGGCAATTTTCCAAAGACATTGGTAGATGGGCTTTCCAAAAACAGAGTGGTGGACTGCTGGAACGCCCTTCCATCTGAAGTAGTTTTGAGAGACTCTATCGACGCCTTCAAAAATTAACAACCTGTACGCTGAAAAAAAGTAGCAATCCAGTGGTAGATAGGGCTACAGCTAATAATGATCCACTTGGGCCCTCCTCCAAGTCGGGCCAGCTGTCACTAGTCACCACTTGACCCCCAAGGCAGGAAACCTGTCACTTGTCAATACTTGATTCCTCTCAGAAGGAGGAGCCAACTCATCCATCGACCAATCCCGGGCCCCGGAAAAAAACGCGGAAAAATACCTTTCAAAGCAGTTTCAATTCCCTTCACGTGCCCAATCATTCCAGCCACCTTCGACTCATAAGCAAGCTGCTCTCTGGTCATTGCATCCTGAAGCTGGTTGATGAATTTGCGTGTCAACTCTTTCTCCTGAGAGGCCAAGAGATCTGTCAGGTGTTCCGTATATGCCGCCGCCTGCCGTTTTAATTGACCGCGCAGCTCGTCCTCCAACTCCTTCTGAATGGCAGTTATCTGAAAGTACCGAATTCACATATGAATGAGTAGTTGAATAGCCAACTGGACGTACCAAACCTTACCTTAGACCCGCAGATCCTCCTGAGCCACCAGCGGCGCACAAAGCGTCAAAATACATGAACATAATAATAATATACTTTTAACCCGCTACAAAAAATCAAAGAGGAGTAGCAATAAAAGAAACAAAAGAAACACTTCACAAAGCAAAAAGAAGAAAAAAATAAAGCAAACGAGTAAGTACACTTTACAGTACACTTCACATGACTGTTTAAGAATGGCACTCTCTAAAACTGGGCAAATCTTAATTACTTTAGCTTTATTGCTCCTAACAAGAATATCAGGGAACTTAATGTTATACCAAGAACAAATAAGCAAATAGAACCCCCGTCAAAGCTGGAGCACAGCTAGAGCTACTTGCTGAGCTTTGAGTTGACGCCCGTCTACTTCCTTCTTAGCCACTGCGCAATGAGAGGAAAAGACCGTAGCATAGTGACGTCACAATGTTAAACAACCAACTCTCAACTTTCCTTCTCCGGGCCTCTACTGCGATGAGCCGTTTGTAGAGGTAGCGAACCGTGAAGTACCCCGTAGCTTCTAACCTCCGCTCGTTTGCATCAGGCATGGCATCGGGATCTATTCAACTCCGCATGGTCTTATTACAGAGATCGGGAGACGGAGGTTGTTTTATTGTTCTTGGTTATGACCATTAAGAAAATGTTGGAGCTAAACTGACAAATTCTGGAAATATATGTAAAAATATAGACGACTTCGCCGTCACTTGTGACTAAAATTAATAGATTGGAGGGGGGGGGGGGGAGGGATATCGTATGATCTTGTTGCCAAGGTGATTACCTGCTTGTTATACTCGATGGCCAATTCTCGCTGCTGCTTCTCCAGCTCAGCGTTGATGCGCGTGTCAATGCTGACAAGGTCTTCACGTCGCTGGGTCTCCAACGCAGTCAGGAAGCGTTGCTGCTCCAAAGTCTGAAAGGAACACCAACATGATGTAACTTGTACAAACGTTAACCCTCCCAGATCACAACGGGATCACATCGCGAACAAGAAAATCGCCAATGTCACCGATCTATATTGGTATTTCCACAAAACGATATTTCTGAACAATCTTATCGTGAAAGATCACTTCTAGTAAGAGTTGTGCTTCAAAAGGACCTGGCGATTTAGCTCGTCCAAATGCCTGTCAGCGGTCGTGTGACTAAACAACCATGGCAAGAATGATGTTTTCTTTCAATCTTCGGCAGATACACATTTTTTATTATATGTCAACACACTAAATGTTGACAATAAAACGGGATCCATATAGGCCTACCACCAGTTAGCATGCTGCTAGAACCGCTCGACCAAACCCATGCTTTATGTTAGTTTTTTACCACTATTATAGTAATACAAGAACGTCATAAATACTTATCCCTACGCAACCCCCTACTCCTTCGCTTAAAGTTTAACCGAAAAGGGCTAGGATAGGACATCACTTATTCACTTAAATTGGCTTGAAGACCCACTGAAAATGAGTTACTTCGTTGTTCCGCTATTCACGGATAATCGATTTTCAAATAGTGGAATTTTCGTGTGAATTGTGGTGCCTCTATGCGCTTGTATTTTTGCTGTTCAGGCACTAAGCAATCTTCACCGATGTCACCACTGCCCACTGAAAAGCCGCATTTGTGTTGAGGTTAAACTTTCCCGCGTCATAGTAGAATTTACGCTGTGGGGACGGCTGGAGATATTCTGAGCCTCATAACTAGAGCAGATAGTGGAAAATAAAAAAATCCCTTTGCAGAATCCAAATAATTCAGTGTGACACACAAATGAGTTGGCTTTTCAGTTAAACTTTAAAAGAAAAAAGTTAGCTTTTATCTATTTTTCGAAACAAAACGAGTTTTTCTTTGTTATTTGCACAAATTTTAAAGGATGGACTGAATCAGTCGGGAATTCATCAACATGATACATCAATCTTTATGTGCTATGTTATCAATACTAACAACTCAGTTTCGCAAGTGTCACTTGACAACTTTTCCGTTAACAGCTGAACAGCTTATACTTTTGTTCGTTCCGTCTTATGACTATACCCTTTTTTCTGGCTACCCAAAAACTAGGATTTTTTTTTTAGGAAACAGTCAAGAAAGAAACAGATGGAACTGAAACAGATCATAGTTAAACTATGAAAAGCAAAGGAAGTTTAGTGTCACAGCAACACAATTAGCCCCAAAACAAAGAAGTTATGGAGATAATTTTTAAATAAAAATATTACACGGGTATTTTTTTTTTAAATAAAATAGCTGAACAGAAGCCGTCCTTGCAGCTAAAATAGAGAAATTGCAGCCTACCTGACAAAAATGAATATTTCTAATTTCTCATCGAAAAAAGAAAATTTCGTGAGGTACAGAATTTTCAACTTTGAGACTGAATTATCGACGTGTGCAACTACTCAGAACCTGAAAGGTATTGGAAACGTTTCCTAACCTTTTCTTGCTTGTTTAATCACGGGATTAGAGCATAATCAGAAATGAGATCCTGAAGGTTTGCAACTTTTCCCCACAAATAAGTCTCGCATCCTCGTGGTCTGTTTTGAAACTTGGAGTAAAGCATACTTCCTACTTGGTCAGTACTGTCTTCTAATTTCTAAAAAGTAACTGCCCAAAATAGGATATCTATTCATGGTTGTTAAAAGTTTCATTTATTTATTACACGGTCGTTTCTTCCAGTCCAGCAACAGTCTGACGAGGACCCTTGCCAATACGGGCCAAAATATCAATGTCAAAGATCGTAGATGACTTTCCTTTTTTAGCCATTGTTTTAATACAGTACATCCTTGTTGACTAATATTAAGAGTTTGACTTATGAGACTGACTTATTGAGGAGTTATTCAAGAAGAACGTATTGTTGATCCCGCTAAAGACAGGACATGACATCACCATCCCCCTGGTCGCTCTGCGCCTGCGCGTGGGTTAATACTTGCAAAATCACGCACATGCCCGTCTACCTGTTGCCTGGCTAGCTCTCGCTGCAATGCTACGATCTTTCTGTATGCGTGCGCCATAAGCATGTTCAGCTCCTCTTCGTTCAGCTTGGAATCCTTTGCGCTCGGTGACACTTCGGGAAGAATGCTGGATAACTCCATCTGAAATATATTCACATATAAAACGGCAAGGGTTATCTACTGAAGCATATATTTATTTTATTTACTTCAGCCGTAGCTATATACATGGAAAAACACACAATAACCACTACATTCTACACATACCCACTAGTGAGAACAAAAGAAAAATGAACGAACCACAAGTTCATCACTCCATTCTTCCCGCAGCGGCCGTGAAAGTTGAAAAACAGAATTTGGATCAAGTTATTATCAGTCCTCAAAAGACGGCTTTAAATGTAAATGGCCTTCTCCATACCACGTGCCTATCTGTTTATTATGTGTTTTCTATTGTACCTTCTTTTCTTTCTATCACTTCTTTACTCCACTACCTTTGCATTGTTCACGTTCAGTGGGTTAAAAAAAATATTATTTATAATAACATTACTGTAATTAATTCTTACGAAGAAAATACTTGTATGATCATGCTGATTATTCCATCGACCTGCTGAACCGTGCGATGGCTACTGGAGTAGTTAAAATGACTACAAGAATTAAGGAATTGGACATGCAGACCTTTCACTGCGGCACTGTTGCAGGAAGAGTAGGCCGAGTTTAGGGAACAAACTGTACTGAAGCCCCCAATGGCCGGTGAGTACCGATCAAACGAACCCTCTTTCCACGACAACCTTTTAATCGTTAACGCTATATAATCAACAGCGGTTAATCAGTGCCGAAGCTGACTACTAACGTGGAATAAAACGTGCCATAAGGCGTTTTTCCGCGACTTGGCTCAAAAGAGTAGTTGTGTTTTTGCAGACACCATGGTATCTGATACCACGGTAACTGGATCTGGATTCTGTCGTTTTTGCAGTTACCGTGGTATCGGATACTACGATTGTTTTGCAAAAACGACAATTGCCCAATTTGCGCTTTTAGAAGTCATCCCCCCAAAAAACTATTATCCACTCATCACAAGTGCCAAACTTCTTTCCCCCCAATTTGACAAACAGACTCTTGTGTTGGTGATGATGAAAGTGAGATGACTTTTTCCAATACCACGATCAGTTACAACGGTTGGGATCGTGGTATCTGAATGTCAGATGCCACGGTAACTGGCCTTATACCACGATGACTGCAAAAAAACTTTTTGACCGTGGTATCAGATGCCACACTAACTGCGAAGTTACTAATGCTACACAGGAAGCTGTCGGGATCAGCCTACTTTCGTTTTTCACCACACCACCCCCTTACCCCCCTGTTTTTGTGCTAGTGTTTTTGTATGTAGGCCTATAGTTATTTTAGTATTTTTCTTCCTTTCTTTTTCTTTATTGTACTCCACTTGTCTTTCCTCTGGAATTTGCGGGTAACAAATAAATTATTATTATTATTATTAAATAAAACTAACTACTTTATTCAAGCATGTGGACATAAAAATTAGGATACTTCTTGCATAGAATGGTAAGCACATAAGCATGAAGTTCTATTTACTAGGATTTTCGATTTTACTTTATTTTCACACATTTAAAATTACCGCCAAAAACAGACGAAGCGGAGTCTCTGCGAGTTTCAAAGTGCGAGTCGAGTGTGAGCGTGTTCCACCCTACCTACCATAGTTAATACGCATGACTTGACGAATCCTGGCTTCTCGGCGTCAAGGCTGGAACGAAATTTCCTATTTTCGGCAAAATACCGTGCCGCGGGCTGATAAGGCCAATCACGACACAGAGATCGTAGTTACCACGCTAACTACGCTCCCGAGCGTGGTAAGCAAATAGTTACTATTATATATTATCGCCCTTCCTGAGGGTGATAGCAGAAAAATTTGGCCCGCGGGTAGCATGATAGGCTGATTTCGCCTGAGCGCACAAGGGCGATAATGATTATAATACTAGTACACTTGTTTTAACTTTCTGGTATTCCCCTGATGTTAAAAGAAAAAAGTTCCAACTGTGCGATATCACTTGTTATCGCATGGCTGGCTGTGCGATAATTGTTATCACACGGTTGGAACTTTTTCCTTTTAACATCAGAGGAATACCAGAAAATTTTGGCACTAGGTAGGTGTGGCACACACTTCTGTTCCGCAAAAAAATGTATTGGTGTACAAACGTGCCGCGAGAAAAGGCCTTCGAACTGCATTTAGCGGTAACATAATCAAATTATTACTTGTATTCGAAATAAGATTTTCCTATGATTACTGATACGTATTTGCACGTATTACTGAGCCGCAAGGCTAACCGGTTCTTCCCAGGTAGCACGCGTCCATTTGTTTCATTAGCATACAAGTTACTGTACATTAAAGGTGGCGGAATAAATTAATTCTACTGGGCAGATGCATCAATGGCGACGAGGATGGGATACCACCTTTTAAGGTGGCGGAACAAATTAGTTTTGGTCAACAGACGTATCAATTACTAACCTGGAGCTCACTGCGGGCCTTTTCCACCAAGTCTCTGTACTCGTCCATGATTTTGGCGTCCGCTTTGGCTTGCTGAACTTTGGCTCTGGCGGACTCCAGTTTGTAGAGGGCTCTGGCTGCTGTTTCGTCGGCCATGATCAAGTCTGGACTCTTGATGAGTAGTCGGTTCTTAACACCACTGGCGACAAGTTGTTTCAGCTCGGCGACGGCGTCTCTAAAATGGGACGGCTTGAGTTTAGCTACCGACAAAAAGGCTAAAGGTTCATTGAATAGTAGGCTACTGAAACACAAAAATATGCTTATGAATCACTTTTTAACATACACAGGTTAGAAAACCAGATAAAAATCCTTTACACTACTTCTCCGCTATTTCCGGATTTCAGTGGAGTGTTCATTCATGAACAATCCACTCTTTCCCCAGATACCCGTTTTACGGCTGGGCACTCTTGCCTCTTGCCCTTGCCCTGTCTTACAGAACCAGTTAGCAATAGACATTTCATCTATAAGTACAGCTTAAGAATAATCATTTAAATTACCTGGAATTAAAATATTGGGTGAAATAGGGTACAAAAGACTTCAGATAACGATCAGTCGAGTTTACGGGTGGTCTTACTAGTTTCTGGGAAGCAGCGTCCCTCTGTCTTTGTCGCGTATTGGGCCTGCTACTTGCTAGGGTCTCAAAGACATTTGCTCCCAAACGCTATTGTCAGCTGATGCCGTCTACGCAAGGGTGGGCAGGTCAAGCTTGACCAAGCCATCCTCGTAAGAAAGAAAACCCGGGCCGAGCATAATCGTAACAGCCCTTTTCTGGATGGCTTCGAGTCTTTCAGTCTGTGCGTTAAGGTCGGGCTTCACTACCCAGATTTTTCGCCAGGATTCTGGGTTCCGTTTTCTTCGATATCGGTATGGGTAGTGAAGACAGGTCTGAAAACACCCCGGACGCGTCCGGGAATCTGGTAGAAAAATCTACCAGATTCCCGGATTCTGGGTGAAAAGAAATGGGAATTTGAAAGTAGTTTTCATTTGACTTGGAAAAATGATTGTGCTAAGGTGGTAAAATCTAAGAAAATGACAGAAGTGCTGAAAAATACCCAAAAGCGGACTGTTGAAAAGACATTTGATTTGATTTCTGTTTGGGACCGTCTTCACATAATCCGGACCCCAGATTCTGGGGCGTCTGGGTAGTGAAGCCCGACCTTTAGTGAGTCCTGGGTGCCAAACCAGAAAAGCATACTCCAGGCACGGTCGAATGTCCGTGCATTACTGCCTAAACCTCGCGATGGAATAGCAAAGCGTTTCAGAGCCGCGAACGGCTTGAGGAGTGGTGCTGCTTTTCCAGTAACATACTGTACGTGGGAACTCCACTTAAGGTCATCGTCAATCAAGAAACCGAGGAGTTTATCTGTTATTTTGGACTAAAGACCTTTCAATCTCAGGAAGGTAGCGTGTTAAAGAAGACACTCTGAGTACAACACTCTTTGTACGGCTTACTGAAAGTTTAACTTCGGATAGGCCTCGCTGCAAAATTTCAAAAATTGTTGAAAGAGGTGCTTCTTCATCTGAAGGAGAGAGTGAACGAAGTGAAACAGTTGAAAGATCGTCAGCGAATTTAAAACGGTGATAAAAGGTAGTCAACACTTTGTTGAAAACACTGAAACTTCGCCGAAAGCTTCAAGGTTCACCGATACTCTTTCAAGCACAAGGCCGGCCGTTAATGGTAAATTGTTTGTTTAATTTATATGTTTTGGATGAAATTAAAAAAAATTGTCTGTCAAAAAAAGCTTCAAAGAGTTGTTTTTGGGATCCCAAAACGTTAGTGACGGATACCTATGACATCGCAAAAGTTGTCTGTCTGTCCGTCCGTCCGTCTGTCTGTGAGCACGATAACTCTCGAAGGGAATGAGATTTTTTGATGAAACATCGTGTGAGGATTCTTTCGGTCAAGAGTAAGGTCGAGTTCGTAGATGGGCTGTGTAGTCCTACATTTAGGGGTGGGGGAGGGGGTTTAAATTAAGGGGCAAGCAAAATATTTTGAAACAGCTAATATAATAGTCGATTATGGGGTAAGAAGACATGCTGAACACGATGGTGAAAACCATTTTCTCGCCGGACAAGTAGTTCGCCCGAAATCCGACCGAAACAGGAAAGTTTGTTAAAACTAAAAGTTTTATTTGAAGTTGATAGAGGTTCGATTTAGGGGTAAGAAGACATGCTGAACACGATGGTGAAAACCATTTTCTTGCCGGACAAGTAGTTCGCCCGGAATCCGGCCAAAACCGATTTGTTGTCAAAATAGATATGGCTTATAGAGGTATATATCTGAACTTGGTTTTCTCAGATGATTAGCCTGGCGAAGACTGGATCTGGCGAAGACAAGACCCGATTGTCTGGATCAAATATTAAATTTTTGGGATCCCATCGAAACCTTTGGTCTTGTTACACCACGGCGCGTCAATTTTTCCCCTCTCGGAGTTCGAGAGGGGGAATGCTGGATAGAGTCGACAAGCACTAACAAGAAAATCCTTAATTTCACGTGGAAAATAATGGCGTTTTCGAAAACATTATTTCTGAGCCATTGCATCGTGAAAAGGTCATTTGTGCTTTAAACACACTTTAACATGGGACGAATTTTTTATGCATAACACTAAAAGGCTTCTGGAATTGTGTTATCAGGACTGTTTAAGGATGTCAAGCACTGGCAAGGCAGGATGTTGGTCATACATTAATTGCGTTTTCGATTGCAGTTCCTGATCTCAGTTCTTCTTATTTCTCGTTTTCGATCACCTTCCGAGTTCGCAGTTTGCTTAAAGCAGAAATATAAAAATGCTATTTCTGCAAGAAATACAGTGCTTACCATCCCTACAGCCTTTCTGATTCTTCCAACACACGAAAAAGACAAGAAGACAACAAGAAAATCCAAAGAGACACGCCAGGTTTCAGTTTGGCCTTATTACAATTCAGCGCTCCAAGTGGAGTAACAGTCTCCTATTTCCTCAGGCTCGACACTTGTGTAGACATAGTAAAAAGTCGGTTCCATAGGGTAAAGGGTGACTTTCACTCTTTGCTGCTGAGACATATGTCAAATCTCAATTACCCGGGACGCAATGACAGGTTTTCCACTGCGAACCTGTGGATCTATTTTTTAATGTCTCATCCAAGTGCTGACGGTGAGGCTAACAGAAACTAGTCCTCTTGGAACCGGGGAGAGGGAAAAGAAAATTCCGTAAAAAACAAGCTAACTAATCCAATTTTCTTTTAAACAAGAAAATAAAGAGTAAAAGCAGTAACTATGGCTGTGAAAAAAATTACCAGTTATATAACATTATTCTATCTTCTCTATTTGCGGGCGTAATCCTCGTAGGGATGGACTTTCGGCTTCTCTGCGGTATATTTCTTGAACCCCAAGAGCAACACTGCAGAAAAAGGCAAACATACTTGAGTTTCGGCGTCGCGATTGCTTTGGAAAGGTAAACAGAAAGTTTATGTAGCATCTTTAATTGTCGTTTTTGCTGAAACGGAGACTCTATAAGGTCTCGGTTCTAAAACACCTGCGAGTGAAACGGCAAACTGTGTCGCAGACACAGTTCCCGGTCAGAGTTAGCCTGTCCTGACTAAATTAACCAAAAAAAAAAGGACAGTGTGTTTGAAAATGGATGATTACAACTTGTATGTCCTTGATTACAAAAATGGCCTTTTCACTGTCAAATGTAACTACCCTTTACTGACTTACTAGGCGATTTTATGAATGGTTTGCCGGGATGCTTATTTTCCGTTTTTATTCACCTGCGTCTTGAAACGGCAAAGGCGTCAGGCGAACTGAGCGTAAAAAAGGAAATTAAGCTTCAACGGCGAACTCACAGGGGAACTTACACAGGCGGTCAAAAACGCAACAATTGATTCCTGTCATTCTGCGTACTGTACACCCAACCGTGATTACTCGAGTGGTAGTTTACACAGGCAAAAGTTTGGAAAGAAGGAGAAGTTGGCGTGTTTAAGTTATTTTTGTTGATCTTTTTTTTTGTGCCCCTTGGGCTTTCAAAATACACGGACCTATCTATCTGTCCATATCAAAGAGTCCGGAAATGATCGAGCTTACGAGGTCTTACGAGCTACCAATGCGGAGCCACCCCAAATTATGTCTTCCATCTGATATGACTGTTATTTGGGATTTGTTATATCCATGTACCTCTGTTTAACCATTCATTTATTATTGTTCTTTTTTTCTTTTTCACACTCAATCGTTTTGGCTTCGGCCAGCTGACGGGTTAAAAATAAATAATAATAGTAACAATAACAATAAGAATGGAGTGGGACCTCCTTCTTAAGAAAGAGTTGACGGCGCTTCTGGTCCGTGCTCTTCACCGAATATCACTTAGGAAAAAGTCGTGAATTACTTTAACATATAAATTAGCATAAAAAACAATATGAACATGAACATTTCGTAAAGTCTATTACCTCGCTTTCTGGAGCTTGGCTTCAGCATCCTTCACGGCATCTAACTTGGTATACGCTGCGTCAGCCACTGGGCCGAAGGCTTCCGCTGAGCTCACCGTTGGCTCTCCAGCTTTGTCCAATGCCTTATAAACTAGATCCGTGTGTCCTAAACAGAGGATGACACTTAGAAAACAAAAACTTAAAGGACCCATCGCACCTTAATGCCAATGCAAACTACTTCCGTAAATGCATTCATTCATTTTTAAACCCAGAAACGTTATAAACCCACTAAAGAGACCTCACTAATTTCTGCACTTGCCACGACACACTACTGTCCATGCGCAGACGAGCGTATTATGCTACTGATGCGTAACACCGGTTATCTGAATTTTGCCGAGTTTTTGATAGAAGTCAATGGGCCTGGGAAAAGGGTTGAAAAGCCAAAGCCGTGGATAATTGGTTAAAAGCAAAGTCTAGTTTTACAGTATTCAAATAGTTTTAAATTTTGGAACACTAACTGGTGTAAGGTGTGCTTTAACTGTTTTCTTTGGCTCCAAAAAGTCCCGTCGTCTTTTGGGTTCCAGGAAGCATTTTTTGGGTGGTTATGAAAGCTCCAGGTCACTCAAGGCCCGTTATACAGTATAATACTAATAAAACACTGCATCAGAAAAGGAGTCTGGCTCTACATATATGTACAGATGATGGTCTACCATAGATAGATAGATAAGTGTATTTAAAAAGCCCAAGGGCCATATACACAAAAAAACAACAACAAAATATAACTTAAACAATCAGACTCCTTCTTAACTCTAAACATTTATCTATATACACGCCTACTCTAGTAATTACGGTAGGGTTAATATTAGTCAAAATTTCAGGAAGCGACAAATTTATACCTTCTAGATACATTTTTCTTAACTCAGAAAGCTTCGGGCATCTGCGGAGAAAATGGTCCAAATTTTCTTCCTCCTCCTCACAAAGTGGACAAGCATACCTCCCAACAGGAGCCAAACTACCTCTCTCAAAAACCTTCTGCCTGCTCTGAATTGGAAGGCAGTTTGCCCTTAATTGGATCCACCGCCTTAAAACTTTCCCGGGTAGATTAAACTTAAAATAAACTTCTTCTCCAAAACAAACTTTAACCACTTGATAAAAACTTAATGTTATAGAACTATTAACAATACTCTGCCAACACTGGATTTCCTGTCCCTCTAAAACCACTCTAATCTGACGTTCTAAATCTTTTGGCAGATCAACACATCCAACACCTTCATTCCATACATATGGCATTCCTGCTCGCTCCAGTATTAGTTTTATTTGGGATGGCCAAGAATGTTTCAAACCAGTCTTCAACATCTCATCATAAGCCAGCCTAGCTAGTCTATCCTTACTCATTTTTATAATCTTTAACCATAATCTAAGCATCAGGATAGACCTACGTAATTTTAAAGAAAATAAACCTATATCACCTTTCAAAATTTGAGAATGGACATGTACATGTATATATTAAAAATAGTCACCATAAGTGAACTTATAACAAGGGCTACGAGCTCATATGGCACTTGTTACGGGAAGACTGTACAAGATACTAAATGAGGACGTGACGTCCCGCCCCCTTTCCCCCTCCAACTCAATCACTATCACCGGATGCGTTTCGGACACACAAATTAATGCTCGTCCCCCGCTTAACATCTTAAAGGGACCATTAACTGATCAAGAAAAAAACGAAAATGTCTTGTTTTTTTTCGTAATAACCCGTCATCGAAACTACGATTAGTTGGTGAAGGTCTACTTCCTAATTGTGAAGTAGTTAACTATTCTGCACTAGAAAGTCGCAAAACTTACTTCGAATGGCAATAGCTGCACTATCCTGGGCCTCCACAGCCGCCTGGACAGCCAGGGCTGCTCGGAGCTCCATGTCCTTCAGTATCATCTCCAGGGGTTTCTCCCGACTTTGCTCTTCGAGGCTTTTAGCTGGAGGGGTCTCTAACTGGCTCTCACCGTTCATAGAGGTAGGGGACTGAAGGAGAACACTAAGGGCATCTTCTGCATCGGGCGTAGCACTGGGGGAGGCAGGGGCTGTTTCTCTTACTGGAATAAAAAAAACTAAGATAGTTAAAGCACGTCCAACTACCAGCTTTCCTCCCGACTCTGGGTTCCTAGACGAGTAACTGATCCTTACTCCTGCTTGGTATTAAGAGCGTGTTCCACCCTTCTAACATAGTAACTATTAGTTGCTAATTCCGTTCCAACCTCACGAAAGGTTACTACGCTGACCGTTCCAACCTTGTCGAAATAGTAACTAATAGTAACTACTTGCTTACCATGCTCGGGAGCGTAGTAAGCGCGGTAACTACGGATTCCTGTAACGTGATTGGGTGGATTACCCCGTGGAGTGATGTGATACCGAAAAAAAAAAAAAAAAGCGTTCCAGCCTTGACGCAAAATAGCAAATATTCGTGACGTCATAAGTAGGGTGGAACACGCTCTAAGTAGTCAACTGAAAGGCACAAATATTCCTCAGGTGGGATTTGAACCCAGGACCTGCGGCTTTAATGGCCGATGCCCTGAGCTACGAAGGGGCTTGTGACCATAGTCCACCACTACCATGACTAGAGAAGCGGTCCACAGGAAAAGACCCCGGTAGCTCAGTGGTACAGCGAAGAAGTTTAAGGATAGCCCACTCGATTTTCAACGTACAGCCGATGCCAAGACTGAACACCCCTTAAGTTAATGCTTTGTTTGCTGTTCTTAACTGAAGTGTGCATAGACCTTTCCATCTCACCATTTTGCATCGATCACCCAGTTCAGTTAAAAAAAAAAAATTTTTTCGTTAGGCTGTTTTAATTTTTCTTTGTTTCTAATGAATGAATGAATGAATATTTTTATTTACCCACTTCTACAGAAATAGAAATAGTGGAGTACATATAAAAAAGAAAGAACACAAGTTAAATTACAACACAGTTTTACACTTAAACAAATTATTACACTTCAAACAAACGGACAAGACCATGATGCGGAGAAAACGCGACGACCGACAGATTCCTATGCAGCTCGTCAAGTTTAACAGTTATGTCTGTTACTGAAAATTTATTTATCATTTTTCGGTTTTTATACCAAATTGGCAAGTAAAGGAAAAATTTACAGTAACGGATGTATGCGATTCGAATTGCAGCTACATCCTTTCTATTTTACTTTGACCTGTTTTTGTCTTGTTTTCATTTTACTTATCTCTTTCTGTTTTTCCCAAACAACAGAAAAAGTACAGATGGACTGGAAAACCTTTAAGTTCACAAATTTCACTCAAAACTGCAACCATTCTTTATTTGGTTCATGCATGGTTAACCATAGTTGTGTTTTTGTAACTACCATGGTCTAAAGTAGTTTTCGTAGTTACCGTGGTATATGATACCACGATCAAAAGGCATTTTTACCGTAGCATCTGGCCAAGCCGTGCTAACTGATCGTGGTTTCTGAAAACTCCATTTCACTTACATCATCACTAACACAGGAGTCTAGTTTTGTGTCAAATTGGTTGGAAAGAACTTTGTCACTCCGCAGATGTCAGTGGATTTCAGAATTTCTTTCTGGATGATTTCTATAAAAGCGCAAATTGTCGTTTTTGCAGGGCAACCGTAGTATCAGATACAACGGTAACTGCAAACACGACTAATTTTATTGCAGATCCAGTTACCCTGGTAACAGATACCATAGTATAATAAGTTTTCTGCTTAGCGTATCCAGTTTCCAATAATGATCCTAGGTTTACTCACGTTCCCGAGGGGCCTGGTTTGCACTTTCTTCGGTACTTGTGGTATCTGAAAACTCTGATGGCACAGGTGGCGCCAGTTGTGGACTAGCAACCGATCCAGATGAGACAACTACTCCACCCTCTGGGACATTCAGTTTCAGAGATGGCGTCGCTGGTGCAGGAGCATCTTCCAGAACAGGTTCAGGTTTCTTTGAAGCGTCCCTTTCTAGTTTCTTCTTCATTAGGCTGTCTGAACTAAAATAAGAAAGCAAATATAAATGCAAACAACGAATGGATTGGGACATTTCAAGACAGTAAACAGAAAGATAGGAACTGGCTAAGGTTGAGGTATTTGCTTCCCCCCCCTAATGAGTAATAGGCACAACCGAATGAGTTGCTTGATCCATGTTAATTTGGCGACACCTGCAACCCTGTTGCTTGCAAGTGTATTTTAAGGTGATACTTTCTTGAAGGAATTTTCTTAAAAATGTTGAGAGAGATAGAGAGAGAGAGAGAGAGAGAGAGAGAGAGAGGTTTATTTAGACAACATCATAGCTAACAGCTAATTTGCGTTGCAGCTTACTGTGCCCTATAACTAGAGAAAACTGCGTGAATGAATCACATTCAAAGCTTCTCTATATTATATGTTATGTTAAAGACCTGAACCTTTGTATGCACCAATTTCGGTTAGGTTGTCACATCATAGGAAACATTTTTTTTTTTTTTATCTCTGTTAGTTACACCAGGGACCCATAAATGTCCTGTAATGCCTCACCACTCAGGGGGCTTGTCAATAAGAGATTTCTGATGCTATGTTGACCGACCGGAAGATAGTTCGAGAAATACCCACGGTCCAATCACGCCCAAGGCCAGATAGACAAAATTTGGGATTGGCTGCTGGCGCCTTGAGGGAGGAGTCTCTTTGTCGCCCACGTCCAATGAGGCAAACAAGAATGCCGATTCGACCCAAGTGGGATTTTTGGAAGACGAACTTGTGAAGAACAAATTGAAGATTCAAGCTTAGCCTCACTTCGTGAATTCCTTTGTGAGAGTTCCTTGGAGTTTAAAAGGTTGCTGTGATTTCATTTTGGACAGGGCTGCTGTTTTCGCTGCTCGGTTGGTCGTTGATCGGGTAGACTGCATTTGGGTTGATTTGGTTTTGTTGTAAAGAAGAGCTTGGGGTCTGAATTTCCTTGCACTGATGATCCCGTTCCATGTTTCTGGTAGTGCGTACTCGCCTGTGTCTCTGTTGATGCCTGAACGGTTTTTCTTAATTTCAACAGCTTCTCTTATAGTTTGGTGAAGTCCGGTGCACGTTGCAAGAATTTGGGCTTTTTCAAAATGTACTACATGGGATGGGTTTCCGAAAACGGGTTCTACCAGTACCGACTTGAAGTTGTCCTGCTGGCAGGACCGACAGAACTTTCGAAAAGAGGCTCACAGAACACAAACATGAGATCGACCAGGCCCTTTCGAATGGACACCGTCCAAATTACAACTTCAAATCGGCACTGGCAGAAAACGTTTTCGAAAACCCATCCCATGCAGTACATTTTTAAAGAGCCCAAATTCTTGCAACGTGCACCGGACTTCACCAATATAAACTAAACCCAAATGCACAAAATCAACCCAGATGCACAGAATCTCAACCCGATCAACGACCCAATCGAGCAGCAAAATCAGTAGCCGTATCCAAAATGAAATCAAAGCAACCTTTTTAATTCCAAGGAAACTCTCACAAAGAAATTCACCAAGTCAGATATTTAAGGCTAAGCTAGAATCTTTAGTGCTTTCCACAAGTTCGTCTTCCAACTTGAGCGGCTTTGAGCCTGAAGAGAGGGGAAAAGAATTCCACTCATAGGAAAAGAATTCCACTAGCAGGATATTCAAAAAGGGTTGGATAAATGGATACAGTAGTTTGTGAAGAGGACAGGAGAGCACTCTGAGTTCAGTAATACAAGTACTCCAATTGGAGTACTCCTTACCTTAGACCCTTACCTTAGACCTTAGATCCTCCTGTGCCACCAGAGGCACCCAGGGCATCCACGAATAGGCGCCAGTCTTCCCTCTGGTGGGCTGCCGCCAGGACATCTTCCCACTCAGGTTGCAGACTTGCGTGGACGTTTGCAAGGTCCCTCTGGTAGGTGCGACGGATCGTATTTCTCGGTCGTCCCCTTCGACGTCTTCCTTTTGGTTGCCAATGGAAGATGTTGTTTGGCAACCTGGATTCGTCCATGCGAAGGACGTGGCCCAAGTATCGCCATCTTCTTTTTCGGATAACGTCTGTTATCAGCGGCTGGCCAGTGAGACGGCGTACCTCCTGGTTTGATACTCGCTGCTGCCAAGTTATGTTGAGGATTCTCCGGAGACAATTCGTCTCGAAGGCAAGAATCCTCTTCTCCTGCTGCATGTTGAGCTTCCAACATTCACTAATTGGAGTACTCGTACACCTTTAAAGTTTAACCGAAAAGGGCTAGGATAGGACAATCTAGTTACCCATCACTTTTTCACTTAAACTGGCTTGAAGACTCGCTGAAAATGAGTTACTTCGTTTTTCCGCTATTCACGAATAACCGATTTTTCAAATAGTGGAATTTCCGTGTGATTTGTGGTGCCTCTATGCGCTTGTATTTTTGCTGTATGCCTTACGAGAAAGATTTATCATTTTTTTTCTTCAGGCACTAAGCAATCTTCACCAATCTCACCACTGCCCACTGAAAAGCCGCATCTGTGTTGAGATTAAAATTTCCCGCGTCATAGTAGAATTTACGCTGTGGGGACGGCTGGAGATATTCTGAGCCTCATAACCAGAGCAGATAGTGGAAAATAAAAAAATCCCTTTGCAGAATCCAAATAATTCAGTGTATCCGATGAAATGACACACAAATGAGTTGGCTTTTCAGTTAAACTTTAAAGCTCACTGGAGGAACAAAAGGTAAAGACACAGCTTACGAGATATAGCTAGATTTACCTGGTAATTGTACCGGCAGGAACGAACTTCTTGACTGGGCTATATGGTGCAGGAGTTTCTTTCGGGCCAATAGTAGCGTCAAGAACATTTCTGGATCCAGGTATGTTAGACTCAATCCAGTTTCGAGCAGAAGGGCTGACTTTAGCAGAGGCAACAGCAGCTCCTGCCACAACAGCAGTTCCAGCGATGACCAAGGTCACTTTAGAACGCCTGCAACCAGAAAACATTTTTAACTGGAACGTGAAATAAAATTAAGAAAGAAACCAGGTAAGACCAGCGGGTAAAAATGCAGTATTTTCCTCAACCTGACAGCCAGTTTTGTAATTCAAAATTTGTCAAAAATAATCTTTCGTTTTCTGGGGAGAACTCTCGACTCCATCGTCTAGGTAAAATACACTATTAAGAGGCAAATAGCCAACAAATTCCAACTAATATCCATTTTGGAATACATTGTTGAAAAACCTTGCAAAGCAAGTAGGCTACTGATAACAACCTAGAAGAATATCAAGAACCCACCCATCAATTCCTTGTCCCTGGGTTGACATTTTGGCCAGTTGGTTCTTCTTCTGAAGGCCATTTTCTGACAGTTTCTGCAAAGAAAGTTCAAATTACTCAACAAATAACAAACACTGCAACACTAAAGATGGTATTCAGCTCTTCTTCTTGTATGCTAGGACAGCCCACCAGACACTCTTCGTCAACAGAAAGAAGATAACTGTCTTTAACAGACTTCAAATACTACAGCATTGGACCCCTTCTAAGGGCTGAACAATCCAATAGATGGCCTACATTTAAACACCTGTTACCGGAGGCTACACCAAATTGTAGGAACCCAAACCCTGACCTAGCTATCTGGAAAGGAATTACTGTTGGTGTTTTCTAACTTCATTCATATCCTCAACAGCACATTGGGTTAGTGTACCTAAAATTTTGCACAGGGTAACAGCATTTGATCTAGGCTATTCCAACTGGGGGGGGGGGGTCCAACATTTGGCTTTGCCTAAAAAAGTCAGGGATTTGTGGTAGACTGGGTTCGTCACTGTTGAATGTTACTATTAACATGCACATCAATTACTGCTCATAATACCTCCTCAATTTCTTCCAATAACAGCTGAGTGAATTCTGGGGAGTTTCTTCTTCAGCAACCATTCACAGTTAACTGACATTCAAATAAGCATACTTGTATTAAAATAGCTGCTTCTATTCTATGATACTTCTATTTCAAATAAGCACAGTTTTGTTGTTTTTGTTGATAGCAGCTTATACTGTGCAAATGACATTCTGTATTTATTGTAATGCATTATTTCTCTTTTTTGTGAATATATAGGCTACTGTGCAAATGCCTAATTACTAGGCTATACGTAATAAAATCATGCATTCATTCATTATAGTACTATGACCCTGCTACGACCACACTGTACGACCCATTTGAATTAAAATTACTTCATTACTGGTGTAGTATTTTTATATTCATGTTGTATGGAAGTTGATGTTATGTTTTTGTAGGTAGCCTGGGTCAAATAAACCTATTCAATAGACGTCATTACATGGTATCAGAAGTGGATGAATAACAATGGACGTCCTTCAGCCATCAATAAACTGGGAGGCCAACTCCCTTTCAGAGGAATGGGACCGCTTCGAAGAACACGCAAAACTGATGTTTGTTGGTCCACTTTCAGGCAAAGCAGAAAAAATACAGTGTGCCTACCTACTCATCTGGGCCGGAGCAAAAGGTCGGGAAATATTCAACACCTTCAACGTAACGCCTGAAGAGCAGAATAAAATCGAACCCTACCTGGCAAAATTCAAAGCCTATGCTTCCCCGCAGAAAAACACAGTTTTTGCCCGATATCTGTTCCAGAAGCGAGACCAAAACGATACAGAGACTGTGGAAAAATACATCACAGATCTAAGGACATTAGTGAAACCATGCTCTTACTCAGACCCAGATGAAATGGTTCGGGACCGAATTGTATGCGGAATCCAAAACCAAAATGTTCGTGAGAAGCTCTTAGCTGAAGGCGATGAACTCACACTGGAGAAAGCAACCTTTATGTGTAGAACCCACGAAGCGACCCAGGCTCAACTGAAGACATTCAACGGAACGAGGCTAGCCCCCATCAAACAAGAGATCGACGCTATATCCCGCTACCAAAACCGGAACAATGGTAGAAACAAACAAACAGAAGCAAGCGGCTCCAAAAACAAAGCATGCTACTTCTGTGGCGGAACATACTCCCCCTCCCACATATGTCCTGCAAGGGGGAAAACCTGCTCCATATGCAAAAAGACCAACCACTTTGCCAAGGTCTGCCGAAGTAAGACGGTCAGTGCAGTTGATGAAGATGCCGCAGATCCAAACTCCGGCGACGAAACTGTTTTCCTTTACTCCATCGAGCAAAGCAAGAACAAAGACGAAGCAGTTATTCCACTGACCATCAACAACCAGTTTCCTGTCCAATTTAAGATCGACACAGGAGCCCAGGTCAATATCATCCCAAAGAAGTATTTTGACCGCATCACGCCAAAGCCGACTGTGAAACCCACCAGTCAGCGCCTCACTAGCTACTGCGGAGCACGGATCCCAGTAACAGGAGTCTGCGAACTATCCTGTCGGTACAAAGACAATCTGAGCAGCACGCAACAGTTCTACATAGTCGAGACCTCATCCTCCCCAATCATTGGCTACCGTTCTAGCCTCAACCTGGACCTGATCAAGCTGGTCCTAAACATAGACGCAACAACCTCCCAAGTACCACACCTGAAGGAAAAGTACAAAGAAGTATTCAAAGGAATTGGAAAGCTGGACGGAGAATGCAACATACACCTAAAGGACAACGCGACGCCAACCGTCTACCCAGCCAGACGAGTCCCCGCCGCTATGCAGGACAAGCTCAAGAAAGAGCTCAGCCGCCTGGAAAGCCTAGGAATCATAGAAAAAGTAGTGACCCCGACCGAATGGGTTAACTCAATGGTAATGGTAGAAAAGAAGGACGGCTCCATAAGACTTTGCATAGATCCAGTTGATCTAAATAAGTCCATCAAGCGACCGCACTACCCGATTCCCACTCTGGACGACGTCACCTCGAAGCTACATGGAGCCAAAGTATTCTCCAAACTAGATGCCCGTTCCGGCTACTGGTCCATTCTGCTATCCGATGACGCTTCTTACCTTATGACATTCAGCACCATCTATGGGAGGTACCGTTTCAAGCGAATGCCCTTCGGAATCATCTCAGCCCAAGATGAATTTCAGCGGCGGATGGAAGACGCTTTCGAAGGCCTAGAAGGATTCGAAATCATCATTGACGACATGATCGTGTATGGCGACACCCAAGAAGAACACGACGAACGCCTAGCAGCAATATTGGAACGCGCCTTTGCCAAGGGGATCCGATTTAACGAAGAGAAGTGCGAGTTCTCAGTATCCAGAGTAAAGTACTTCGGACACGTCATAAGCTCCGAAGGAATGCAGCCAGATCCCGATAAGATTCGTGCCATAAACAACATGCCAAGCCCATCATGCCGAGAAGAACTCCAAACACTTCTCGGAATGATCAATTATTTAGCCAAGTACATACCAAGTCTCTCAACAAAGAACAAAAAACTCCGTGACCTGACCAAAGCAGACCCCTTCATCTGGGAAGAGGAACACACACAGATCCTAGAGGACTTGAAGAGTTCCATAGTGTCCAACACCCCGTTCTTCAACCACAAGAGCAACAACGTGGAACTCATTGTTGACGCCTCTAGCCACGGACTTGGTGCACACCTGGCCTCGGAGGGGAAAGTCACAGCATACGCATCGAGATCGCTCAGCAAAACAGAGCAGAAATATTCCCAGCTGGAAAAAGAGCTGTACGCCATCGTATTTGGCTGCAAACATTTCCACCATTATCTCTATGGCCGGCATGTCGAAGTTACGACTGACCACCGCCCACTCGAAACCGTGGTGGCAAACCCCATCCACAAGGCCCCACCCCGAGTACAGAGATTGATGCTCCAGCTCCAGCCTTATGACCTCAGCCTGAAGTACCGACCGGGCTCAGAAATTCCTGTAGCCGATGCTCTATCTCGCCTACACCTGGGCGATGCTGATCCAGCACTGGAAGAAAGTCTAGATGTCTACGTACATCAAGTTGTACGAAACCTACCTGCCAGTGACCAGAAGCTCGAAGAGATACGGCTGGAAACAACAAAGGATTCAGAGCTGAGCACCCTAATCAAAACGGTCCAAGCGGGGTGGCCAAGTGCTAGAAAAGACTGTCCAACCAACATCCTAGCATACTGGAATTTGCAGCATGAACTCTCCTTCGAAAAAGGCATCCTACTCAAAGGAGAAAGGCTGATCATCCCCAAGAACATGCAGGCAGCTACACTGCAGCAGTTACACGCAGCCCATCTCGGAATCGAGAAAACGAAACAACGAGCCAGAATGCTGGTATACTGGCCAGGACTCAATGCAGACGTCGAGCGGTACATAGCGAAGTGCCAAACATGCGCCAACAACATGCCAAGTAACTCAAAGGAACCGATGATTAACCACAACATCGAAACGCTGCCGTGGCAAAAGGTTGCGACCGATCTCTTCGAATGGAAAAGTACCAGTTTCTTGGTAACCGTTGACTACCACAGCCGTTTTTTCGAAATCGACAAGCTTCCGACGACCTCATCCAGTGCTGTCATCGCGAAACTCAAGGCCCATTTCGCCCGACACGGCATACCGTCTCAGCTAATGTCAGACAACGGGCCTCAGTTCACCTCGAGAGAATTCACTGATTTTGCCAAGACGTGGGGAATCTCACTTACCACGTCCAGCCCTGGATACCCAAAATCCAACGGACTAATCGAGAAGGCTGTACAAATCTCAAAAAACATCATGACGAAAGCGACAGCAAACGGAGAAGACCCCTTCCTGGGCATATTAGAGTACAGGAACACACCAGTCGACGGGTTCGCATCACCAGCCCAGCTCCTCATGTCACGTCAGTTAAGATCCATCCTGCCGTGCACCTCACAACACCTCAAGAAGAAAGTTATTCCGACTGCAGAGTTCACTCGGCGAAGAACTGAAATGCAGAAACGCCAAAAGTCGTATCATGACAAAGCAGCCAGACCACTGAAGCAACTCACCCCTGGAGACGCGGTTTACGTACAAAAGGCACCTGACGGACCATGGAGTCAGGCTGTTGTGCTATCCCATGCAGGACAGCCACGATCCTATCAGGTACGCACCAACGAAGGTTCTGTGCTAAGAAGAAACCGTAAGCATCTCACAGCCCGCCCACACCAAAGCCAGCAAGGTTTGAGCCGAGTCAGTTACACAAGCGATGAAGTAGCTCCACCAACAACAGAAACGGCTACCGAGTCACCACCCTCAGCTTCACAGCCAGACCTGTTCATGTCCCCATTGCCGCTGCGGGACGGTCAGCAGGGCACCCCGAGCCCCAACCAGACGGCCACTGTATCTCACCCCCAGGGCACCAGCGAAACACCATTGCAGCTACGCACGCGCTACGGACGAACAGTACGAAGACCCCTGAAGCTGAACCTGTAAAAGAGTGAAGTAAAAGGAAGTGTGAAAGCTGCGGTCTTAACGCGGCCGAAGACTCAGTGAGGTGGACGAGACTGAACCAGGACTTTAGTGGACCACCTCTGAAGTTAAAGTGTTTGGAAGTTTAGTATGTTGTTTTTTATTATGAGAAGGAAGATGTAGTATTTTTATATTCATGTTGTATGGAAGTTGATGTTATGTTTTTGTAGGTAGCCTGGGTCAAATAAACCTATTCAATAGACGTCATTACAACTGGAGTAGGGTCAAAGTAGTGTTGGGGTAAATACAGGTAGGCTATCCATGTTTTGGCATAGGGCATTTCACAAAGGGTGTAAAAAAGTCAGGGCTTTGAAATCTACCACAAACCCCCAATTTTTGGATACCCTATGTCTCACGCTATACACACTTTGCCATATACATTTATATACAAATGCTGGATACTCTAACCCAATTAAATTTTGATGACATAGTGAAGTTAAAAAACCAACAAATAAAAAATCACCTATGGTGGGATAGGTCAGCATTAGGGTACAACCATTTTGCACTGTCAACCTGCTGTCAATCCATTTTGCACTGTCAAATATGTTAGGGGACAGTACCAACAGGTAACCAGCATTTGGGCATTGGCATGGGGTCTCCGGCATTCGGCATAGGCTACGCCAAATACTAGATATATCCAGCCTTTGGCACAGGGTATCAAAAAATCAGGGGTTTGGGGTCAGTTCAATACAGTGCTGTTCCTCCCCTGCAGCAGGTTAATGGCAGGGTAGTCATCATATTACAAAAAGATGGCGGAAAATGCTGTGCCATGGCGATCCGACATGTCGCCGATGTCGCCATCTGTACTGTTTCACACGTTTCACTGCTCATGTCAATGCTAGGTGGCATGCACAGCATTTTCCGCCATCTTTTTGTAATATGATTTCTTCTGTTGGCCCCTTTTACCGGGTTATGAGCTTCAAAAAATTCGAAAATAAACATGAAAAAAAAGCTCTCAAGCAGGGCTATTTATTGCTGTTATCGATAGACCTTAAGGAGCAGTCAGTAAGCAGTAATTAATTTTGATTTAGAAAGTGTAGTAGACTGGTAGACCTCTGGGGAAGAAGGGGTACACATACGTATGAGTACCCTACTCACACCTGGGGGCATGCCACCCCATTTGTGAATGCGTATCAAAAAAGGGCCTAGTGTACTACTAGACTGCCCCAGAGCGGATCAGCACACGGAGTATGCCTCCTGCTTGCCTCTTTTGATATTTCTTGTGCAATAGGCAACGGTGAAGATGGAAGAGAAGTAAACAGGTATCAAATCAACATCAGCTCAAAGCTAGAGTAAATACCTCCAGCTCCGCTCAGATTTGTTGGGGTTTTCATAGTCGCTGCATGCGACTCGGAAGTTATTTCTTACTGATTATTTGTTCTTGATGGTACCCAAGTATAAACATCTATTGAACTGAAATGGGGATTTGTTTTCAAACAAATATTCCTGAGAACATAGCCTACCTTAATTGGGGCCCTTATCCGATGCATAACTTAGCCTAATCCTGCCAGATGAAGCTGATCACAACCTTCAAACTGATTTACTGTAGTAATTGTTAATATACTAGTGTAATTTTTATTTTGAAAAGTCCGAGAGAGAAATAAAAATATTAGAAATGTGGAACAGCTAGAGCACGGTCTAAAATAGTAAGAGCAAGCGAAGACAGGAGAAATTCGTTTAGTAGAAAACACGGTACAGCACCAAGCAACACATCATTTCGTTTCTCGTTGCTTAAAACTTCTCATTTCAGTTCATTTCGGAATTTGGCTTTAGGCTATTCAAGATTCAATTCAAGTGCTAACAAATTCTAAGAAGACAGAGGGTTAGTTGCAGTCTAGTACACTAGCCCCTTTTCAGGCATGGTGCTCAAACGTCTAGCACCATGCCTGGGTGCTAGACGTTCAAGCACTGTACCTTGGATTTCATGTAGGGTGCATGGATTTCAGTCAGTATACAGTGCATGCATGAAAAACACAGTTTCTGTCATCACAACTGAGCACCGGCTCTGATAGGGCTGAAATTACTACCATGAATTAGAGAAATCAAAGACAATCCTTATCATATTTTTCATAACAAAAACAAAAGGACGCGACTGATGAGGGAGATGAAAAACCTCATTTCCTTTTCTACATAGTCAAGGGTTTTGCATGCAAAGTGTCCTGTGCCTCAGCTTTTTCTACCTTACAGTCAACCAGAATATTGGCTCCTAGGGCACTCTACATGGAAAAGAGATAGGCTGCTGTCAGATTTTTCATCTCCATCATCAGTCGCGTCCTTTTGTTTTTGTTAGGAAAAATATGATAAGGATTGTCTTTGATTTCTCTAATTCTTGGTAGTAATTTCAGCCCTATCCAAGCCGTTGATAAGTTGTGGTGACAGAAACTGTGTTTTTCATGCATGCACTGTATACTGGAATCCATGCACCATACATGAAATCCAAGGTACAGTGCTTGAACGTCCAGCACCCAGGCATGGTGCTAGACGTTTGAGCACCGTGCCTGAAAAGGGGCTAGTGTACTAGACTGGTTAGTTGGCTATTTAGCTACTCAGAATAAGCTTATCCCGAAGTTGTGCTACCGAAAGGATATAAGGTCAACTAAAGGCATCCCCATGAACCTGGAAAAGTGGACCCTTTTTCAGTGTGGGAGAAAACTTGAAGCTGGTTTAAAGAAAGGATATATAGGTCAAGTACAGGTAGGGTCAGTCTACCACAAATCCCTGATTTGGGAAAGCCTATGCCAAACGCTGGGTATATCCAGCGTTTGGTATACCCTATGCCGAACGCTGGATATACTAAGGTAAAACATTGAAATTCGGACACATATTTACGTTCTTTTTCTTCTTCAACTCGTGAGGACAGCGTTGCCAGTATCGTTTCGGGAATTAGGTTTGTTGAAAGAGCAGAATGTCGGACGTTTTCTGGGCCTCTCCCGGGGTTTTTATTTCTACGTGAATAAAAGCTTTCTGGCGTGGAAGGGATGCCCCTCTGCTTTTGTGTTCGAACAGGGAGTAACCATCTGGAACAGCTATCGGACATTACGGACATACACTTGTTTGTTATGCTTTTAGTAGCGAACAGACAAAATACAACTGTCCGAGTAGCTTTATGTCGTCAAATACGGTTGCCGAATAAATATTTATCACATAACTATTCAACAAAACTAATGACACGATATATCGCAATCAGTGCAACATTTACCAATTCTAACAACTTAGCTACGTTAGCCACCTTCAACAGAAGCACTGACCTTTTCCCGGCAAATTTTCGCTTTACGGAACCACTTCAAAACAACTAAAAAGTAAAATTTGGCAAACCTTTTAGTCGAATTTTCCCTCGCCGAACTGTTACAGCGTTGCCATAAAGTAGTGGCGGTCGAGTTTTTGGTTCTCGCAACTAATGGCTATTCCGTTTTGTCTGCAAGTGCTAACACTTCGCCGTGAAAGATGAAAGAAAACATCCGATTTGAAATGTTCGGTCAACGTGTCCGAATTCCGATGTGTTCGAATTTCAATGTTTTACCTTATGCCAAATGCTGGATACTGGGGCCCAATCAAATATTGATGATTTGAGTGAAGCTAAAAAAATCAACCAATTAGAATTCACCTGTAGTAAGGTAGGTCAGGGTTAAGGTGCCAACAGCTATCCAGCTATCCAACGTTGGGCATATCCAGCGTTTGGCATAGGGTATCCATAAATCAGGGGTTTGTGGTTGACTGGCCAGTACAGGCATCTTCTGGAGAGGTTAAGACCAGAGAAAATAATATAATGATTGTTTCATTAGGTGAGGAGGGGCAGTATAGTCTACACTACAGTCTATAGTAGAGGCATGCTTATTTGAACAGTTACTTAGAGCGTGTTCCACCCCTCTACCAATAGTAACTATTAGTTACTATTTCCGTTCCAGCCTCACGAAAAGTTACTACGCTGACCGTTCCAACCTTCTCAAAATAGTAACTTATAGTAACTATTTGCTTACCACGCTCGGGAGCGTAGTAACTATGCAGCTCTGCAATGTAATGGGTCCGATCAGCCCGGGGCCTGATATTTGACCGAAAAAATAAAAAAAGCGATCCAGCCTAGCGTTGTAACTACGGTAAGTAGGTGGAACATGCTCTTAAATGCAAACAGTGCGGTTTTAGGCTAAATGGTAGAATGTCTATTTCAGTGTTCTTAGTAGAGACCTGTAATTACCTACTTTGGCTAACTGGTAGTTAACTTTAGTTGCAGCAAGTGCATGAAAATAGAAAAGTCAAGTCTACAAACCTTCAAATAAGCATACCTCTACTGTACTCTAATATCTATAGAAGCGTTACTAGCCAAAATGTTTGGGTGGGGGCAAGGTATATACCGACTGGCTGGTCATTTTTACTGACTGTTTTGGCTGAAAAACTACTGTTTTCAAGAAAAAAAGACAGTTATGGTGAAAAATCAATTGATTTTCAGAATAACCAACATTTTTTTTAGAAAAAACCTACCGTTTTGTTGAAAAATGGACTGATTTCCAGAATAACTGACTGTTTTACCCATGGCACTTCGAGGAATGCAGTATTTTTACTGACTGGGCTGACAACATTGGGTGGGGGGGCCTCCCCTCCCACATATGTGATGCCCCTGTCTATAGATAGGGGAAACTAGAAGTAGTCCCTGATTTTTTGATAGGTCATACATACTCTGGTTATAGCAGTTGTAAGGGGTATGCTTCCTCTGGGCTATTCACTCACACTCATAGTTTGGAACTCTGTCCATGCCAAAGCTAGACACCGTAACCCGCCCTAAACAGAATTTTGCTTTGTTCTTTTTGTAGCTTCACAGAAATCTTTTTTAATGGGTTAGGGGGGTTAGGCTACCCAGTGTTAAGTATAGGATAACTGGCATTTGGCATAGGGTATTCCTGAGTCAAAGCTGTAGGTATCCCCAGTATTTGGAACAGGCTGGCAAAGAATCAGAGGTTTGTGGTAGATTAACAGCCTGATGCCATCTTGTATAGTACAAAGTAGTCACTGGCTTGAGCATTGTTAGCACATGATTGAGAGCAGTGTACCCCCATGAACACCATTTATTGGAAGGTTCTGAAATAGCTGAAAATAATTACACAGATTAAAGACAGCTTAACAGTTCAGAGACAATGCTGGATCATTGCCAGTTTTGGAGAATGAGTAAACTGAGATCTTAAATTTTATAGGCTGCTGTTGATTACAATGGGAGCTTCACACAGTAAAGATTGGGAGCATGACCTCTCGTTATTTTCTGCTGAAGACAAAGACGTTGTGCTGAAACTATTTGGAGCTAACAGTGCAGACAGTCTACCGAAAGTTCCAAGAGCTAAATTATTTGATGAGCTGTTGCTGAAGTGTAGCAAAGAACATGAGACGTTTGTTGATCGGTTTTGTGACCTACTGTCCGAATTTGTCCCTAAGACAAGTCACATATCTCTGAAGGCATATGTGGCATGTGCAGCCAGACTCTTAAAAAAGCCAGTTGAAAACCGAGCAGATATTGTAATTTTTCTTGCTTCTGGAAGGAAAGAATATGCCACAAGCTCAGAAATATTGTGGTATCTGGAAACGATTGTGTCCCTCTTCGAAATATTCTCCATGCTTGAACCAGCATACAAAGGTTGGAAGCCACACTTGTATGAAGATAAGGAAATGCTAAAGAATCTTGGTGTTCAGCTTGGGGCTGATTTATTCATGAAGAACATCCCTGTCAAAGAACGCCATACATCAAAATTTGAAGAATCTAAGCATGATGAACCTGCCGTCGCTGAATGGCTGACGAAGAACCACGTTCTTGGAGAAATTCACACAATGCTATACACACGAATCTTCAACCTCACAGTTCCGGCGAACGTCGCACCTATTATTCCTACATGTTCTGTTCCTCCAGGCTCAGACACTCACAGGAAATATTTATCATTCCCAGAGATTGTGTTCATCAATACCTCTCTCCCACTTGATGTCAGGAATGAGTGGCGTTTACTTTTTTCTACTTCTGCACATGGAGAGAGCTTCTCCAGCATGCTAGGAAAGGTTCTGGAAAAAGGGCCTGCCATTGTTTTTGTTGAAGACAAGCATGGGTACCGCTTCGGTGGCTTTGCAGCTGAGGAATGGAGAGTCGGGCCCCACTTCTATGGGAAGCCGTCTGGATTGCTCTTCAGTCTGAAACCAAAGATGGCGCTTTTCAGACCCACCGGATTCAATGACCATTATCAGTATCTCAACGTGAAGTGCCATACGTTTCCCAACGGCTTGGGATTTGGAGGTCAGCTTGAATACTTTGGCATCTGGATCGACTCTGACTTCGGGAAAGGCTACTGTTCTCCATCATGCATCACATATGACTCTCCACAACTTTCTCATGACAAGGAGTTCCAGATTCATCACTTAGAAGTATGGGGCGTCGGTCAGGAACCCAAGAAAGAGGTATCGGAGAGGATCAGCATTCTCGATGCTGATATGGAGGCAGTTGCTATGATGAAAATCGTGGGACGTGACCAGGTAAGCGAAGGAATACGAGAAAGCCCGACTGCGGATATACCGGGGGAAAAAGTGCTTCGTGCAGTGCACACAGATTTGTATGGCTCGAGCCCATAGTTTCGCAGTCCTTTCCAGCTTGCAGGTTTGTTCACATTCATATCGTGTTTCTGTGAAAGTTATATGGTAGCTGAATGAAACTTTACTGTGATCAGTCTTTCCAGATATCTGTGATAGCGTTAGTTTTGTTTTAGTGGGTGAGTTCCTCCTTGCTCTTGAAACACAACTGTCATAATGTGAAGTTCGTTTGACTTAACCATTACTTTACTTTGTGTTATATTTTTGTATTTGAGCCTGTTCAGGTGTTTTATATTTTCCGTTTCTTTGTCTATTCGTCGTCTAGTAAAACTAGTAGTTGGACAGGATTGTAGCTAAGCAGACCAACAACCGACAATTCCAGATCCTGTACCAAACTTTACTCTGGGAATGTGTCCATATAAAATAAATAAAAATCAACAATGCACCATAATCTGCAACACTGCAAGTAGAAAAATATTGTGATTCAGATCCTATGTTTCCTAAGATTCTTCGTTTCATTCTCGAGATGCAGCTGCTGCCTGAGCTGCGACGAATTCAGGATAATCGATAAAACCATCCTTATTTTTATCATCTTGTTCTAAGATTGGATCAATCATTTGCAGAAGCTCATCATCCGTGAATATTTTAGGCTCAGGAATGTGGCCACCAGCTTTTGGATCGTGATTTGATTGGTCTAAAAGAAATGCAGAGGGTAAGAATAATTAATGAACCATCAACCAACAATAGCCGCGTTCGATTCACCTTTCCAGTCAACTAAAATCGTAAGTTGGCCTTTTGTTTGCAATTGTCGAGTAACTGTCGGCATTAGCATTTAACAGAGCAGAATTCGCCATATTCCAGTTCAGCTTCCAAGCCTACTAGTTTCTCAAAGCCACCCAATGCCTCATTCTCAGCACTTCGTGACAGACATAGTATAACAGATCCACTGGTTGATGAGTAGAAAATTTTCAATCTGCTCCCATTGTACTGGAGGTTTTGCACTGTTAGAAAGTGAAAGATGCCATGCTCTACTCACTACCTTATGGACCCATGTTTTTACTATCTCTGTAATGTGCTGATTAGACAATGGAGAATTTTTAGAAACTGGTTCACTTGGAGCGCTGAACAGGAATAAGGTGAACGGTCAGTCGTCGCGCCAAAAGGAGTGAAAGTTCGGAGACGAAAAAGTCAACTCTCGACTGGTGGTTAACTGGCGCAGGTAAATCGAACGGGGCTCATAATCTTGATCTGACAACACAATCGCCCATATGCGAGTTTTAATTATACAGATTTCGATCTGTCCCCGATCCCAACAGGCAAAAAGTACGTTTAAAGGAACAGTAAACTTGACTAGGCAACTTTCGGCCATCAGACCGGCCTGGGGGGCTTAGATAAATGTACAGGGACTTATTGTCGACAGGACCCCCATCTTTGTTATCTCGAAACCCCTCCTTATTGTTCCCAGAGCTAGCTGGCAGGGCTTTGCCCCTTATGCACTGTAGTTACGCACTCATGCACTGTAAAAGTTCGCAATTGTCTGTGTTATCAACATACAGGGTTGCCACTTTACTAAAATAAATTCACTATGCAAAAGGAAAAAAGTAATACCAAACAAGAAAAGTACTCAGAGCGTGTTGCTCGGTCATAATCACCATGGAAATAAAGCCTGACAACTACTTTTTTCTTAAAATCTGCTGCCAAAGTAAAACGAAAGTTCTATTGTGAGCACAATTGTACTACCGGTGGCAACCCTGTTGACATACATTGTATTACTTTGTTTCAAGGCAAAGATCGTGGGTTCGAGTCCTACTCCCGGCACACAAACCTTTTGCTTTTTTTTTTTTTTTCTACTAACTCAAAAGTCGAACTCTCGGAAACTGCCCGGAAACTGCAATGGTCGTAACAAGAATTTTTCTAACTCTCAATATCGACTCAGGGTACATTCTTGATATGTCAGCTAGCTCCCTGAGCCAAGTTTGAGTCAAGTTTACTGTTCCTTTAAGATGCCGATAAACGGATCAGGATTTCCGGCCTGATTTTCTGCACTTTAGTCGTCAAGTTGAATAGGTCTCAAATTTCCATACGGTTCTGACGATGGAGCCGAAAATGTTGAAAGAAATTTCAGTCCGCCAGAACCCGACCCTGGTCATCCTGCCGCGGCATTACCTTAATAAATCATGGAGATAATATGTTTGAGTTGCGTTTTGCGGGTAACTGTTACCACGGTAACTGGATCTGCAGTTATTCGTTTTTGCAGTTACCGTGGTATCTGATATGGAGGTTGTCCACCTAAGGTCTACTGCAAAAACGACTATTGCCGAAATTACACTTTCCGAAGTCATCCCAAAAGAACTAGAGCTGCGAGCTCATATGGCACTTGTACGAGTAGGTGGTGTAAGAAAGTAGATTAGAATACCCCCATCAACCCCCCTAGGATCGGACATAGAAATAGGACATCAAGTTTCAATCGAGTGTGAGGGTTTTTCCGGAAACTCCTGTTCCCCCCCCCCCCCCCCCCACCGCGCTCAGGTCGAGTCCGCAACCTAAAATGTGTCGTCTATGGCATATGGTCTCTCTACTTTCCGAGTTTCGTTCAAATCAATCCACTCGTTTTGCCCCTATGCGAGCCAAAAAATTTCCGGGACCCCTCCAATTACCCCCAACTGCGGCTTAAATTGACTAGGACACATTTAATTCACATCTCTGACATCTCCTCTTTTCGTCCTTTAAGTTTAAGTCGAATCGGACCATATCCGCAAATTTCCGGTTCCTTCATCCATGACCGAATCCGTTCCGGGCGCCAAATAACAAATTAGGCGGCATAACCTCGGCAATGTCCAACTCGCATCCCATTCGGCCTACCCCTTTGGTTTTTATGCATGTAACAAAGTTTCCGGACCCCCCCCCCCCAAATTCCCCCTATCATGATTGCCGCCTGTGCTTCGGAGACATGTTTTGGATATCAAAGTCATTAACTCTCAACATCCATACAGTTTACCTCGAATCGGACCACTCGTTCGCAATCTCAGGAAGTCAGTAATTCCCAGATTCTCCTTCCCTTAACTCCCCCAACAATGATCGAATCCAGGAACGGAAGTTTTCCTAGGTCGGTCACTAATATGCCTGCCAAGTTTCATTGTCCTTAGCACATCTGGAAGTATCCTAACACCCAAGGCCGTATCCAGGGGGGTCGACCCCCCCTCCGAAACCCACAAATTTAATGGTTTTTTGTAGGCTTTAACATGTGATCTATGTCTTTTTTGTACTTTTTGGTCCGACCCGCGGGCAAACCCCCCCCCCCCCCCGAAATAAATTCCTGGATACGGGCATGCTAACACCGTAACACGTCATCACCGGAATTCCGGGAAACCCACTTCAACTCCCCTCAGAGAGCCCCGATCCGTACTGGTTCTGTCTGAACGTATCTAGGGCTTATGCTTGTTCTTCCCACCAAATCCCATCTCGATCTAATTCCCCCATCCCTCAACGCTAAGCGATTCACGAAAATTCCGGTGAACCCCTTCACCCCCCACCCAAGAATCGGATCCGGTTCGGACTTGACACGAAACATCTGAGACGACACCTCTTTCTAACTGCCAAGTTTCGTTCAAATCCGATCGCCGGTTCAGAAGTTAATAATGTCACTAGATTCCGGATAACCCCATCCCTACACTCCCCTACGATGGTTGGATCATACAAACGACTATTATCAAGTCGGTTTGTTCGAGTCCCTGATATGCCAGCCAAATTGCGTCGTCCCAGTACATCAGGAAGTACCGAACTCGCGGGACCACCGGAATTCTGGACCCCCCCCCACTTCCTCCAAAGTGCCCGAATCCGGTCCGGTATATCAATGATGTATCTAGGACATGTGCTTGCTCTTTCCACCAAGTTTCATCCCGATCGCTCGACTCTAAGCGTTTCCCAAGATTTCCGGTTCCTCCCTCTAACTCCCCCCGAAGTCACCGGATCCGGTCCGGATTTCAACTGGATCATCTGTGACACAAGGTCTTTCCACATATCAAGTTTCATGAAGATCCGATCACCCGTTCAAAAGTTACAAATACCTCAAGATTCCGGATTCCCCCTCACTCCACTCCCCCTAAGGTGGTCAGATTACGTAAACGATTATTCTCAAGTCAGTTTCTTCGAGTCCTTGATATGCCAGCCCAATTTCATCATCCTAATACATCAGGAAGTACCGCACTCGCAAGATCACGAGAATTCCGGACCCCCCCCCCCCCAAACTCCCCCCACAGCGCCCAAATCCGGTTCGGTTATGTCAGTGATGAATCTAGGACTTGTGCTTGTTCTTCCCACCAAGTCTCATCCCGATCCCTCCACCCATAGCGTTTCCCAAGATTTCCGGTTCCCCCCTCCAGCTCTCCCAAAAGTCACCGGATCCGGTCCGGATTTTAGACGGGTCGTCTGAGGCACAAGGTCTTTCCAAATATCAAGTTTCATTAAGATCCGATTACCCGTTCAAAAGTTAAAAATACCTAAAGATTCCGGATTCCCCCTCCCTCCACTCCCCCCACAATGCTCGGATCGGGGAAGTGACCATTTCTAACTTACTCATTTGGGGTCCCTGATATGCATGCCAAGTTTCATCGTCCTAGCTTATGTGGAAGTGCCCGAACTAGCAACACCTGGACAGACCGACCGACCGACAGAGCGACGGACGGACAGAAATTGCGATCGCTATATGGCACTTGGCCGAAGGGCAAGTGCCATAAAAACTGATATCCAGTTACATCACGAAGTGCTGAACTTCTTTCTGACCAATTTGACAAAATTCGATGAAAGTGAGATGGCTTTTCAGATACCACGACCAGACCGTGATATCTGAACATCAGTTACCACGGTAACTGCAAAAACGACTTTAGACCGTATATCAGATACCATGGTATCTGCAAAAATGCAACTCTTCCCTTCGTCAGATTTCTTAAAAAAGGAAAGTGACGGAATGATGTAGAAAACTGGTTCCCACCCAATTATGGTGTGGACAACAGATAAGCATTTCCCAGCCGAAGTTACAATTTCACGTTTTGTCGTGAAAATAAAATTCATATGTCATTTCTGCAGTAGAGATTCCTACCAAAAGTTATCATTTCATGTTTTTTCCTGAAAATTTCAGACCCGATTCACTCTGTTTTAGGCCAAAAGTCACTCTCTAATTTTTTTTTTTTTTATGTGGCAACCCTGGTCGAGGTAGCTGCTGTATCTAGAGGAGGCAGGAGCTTATCCTACCGCCAGAATCACCTTTAAAATGGCCAATCTGTTTCATTCTGCAGGTCTCGCAGCAGTCAGACTGACGTTTGGCATGCTCTGTTCGCGTAGGGAACTGTTTTGTGAAAACCGACGGACTGAAAAGCAAAGATCCGTTATGAATCCAGAAACCGCGTACTGAGAGAATTCTGATGGATCAGTCAAGAGAAGGGAGAAAGTAACCTTCTACCAAGAACAAATAATGAGTCAGAACTGCTGTCTCCCTATATCAGTCATACAAACATGCTGAGTCGAGTAAAATACGTCCGACTCCCGACGCAGATGAGCGGAGTTGACTAGCTTCGCGCAACATCACGTTTCGTTACCTCTACAAATAGCCAAATCGCTTTGAACCGCCCGATGAGGAAAAGTAGCATTCAAACCTGATTGGCTCTAAGGAGTGCTCCGGAGTAGGTCAGCGCGAGGAGTACGCCTCCTGCAAGCAATCTTTCACTATCTTTTCTGCAAGATTCAAAGGCGAAGACGAAGAGGAGTAAACGGGTATCAGCATCAACTCACAGCTAGAGTATATACCTCTATCTTCGCTCATTTTTGTCGGGGTATTCATAGTCGCTGCATGTGACTGAACACAGTTGTTCTTCCGATTATTTGTTCTTGCTTCTACTGATTCCATCTAACAAATAACGTAGCGAACAGAAGACCAGGGTCAGACGTTCGCGAACTGGAATTCTTGCCAGGATTTTAAATACCATCATCAATTCCGTACAAAAATTTGATAATTTAGAACTTTGCGATAAAGGTGCATAAATGTAGCCGGGGCGAAGTCAGTCTGTATCTTCAAGACTCGGCAGCCCATGCTCTTAACGGGCACCTCGCACTACTTAGTGTTTCTGCTAAGATGTTGTGAGTGAGGAAGATAGATAGACTACTTTAAAAACTTAGCTAAGCTTACAGAAAATTACACAAGGCTCCAGATGTTTTTAGCCTCTTTCCATGTCCCTTGCCTTTGATGGCAAAATCTACATAACCGGTATTCGGACCAAAAAGCTTCTCCGAAACAATGATCGGAAGCGTGATCCGTCACGTGAAGAGAACAAACGTGACTAGCGTGATTATCCGTGTAACGCTAATAGAGGAGATAGGATACACTTGTTAAGTATAGAATATCGGGAACGAAAATGGATAGAAATACCACTGAAGTACAAAGATTTACTACCACAAGTACCACGTATCCGTTCAAGGGAGCATGCCCCAAGGCTTAACATAGAACTAATATTATGACAAATCGAACCCTAACAAAGGTGAGGAGGCTGTGGTCCCCTGCCCAAGCCAACAGCTTACCGTGCCAGTGAATGAGAGATTTCACCAATTCACATCCATCTAATCGATTGTTGTTGTCTGCATCATGCATCTTGAAGTAATGAAACTGCAGTTCCTGCTCTGTCATTTTGCTTGTATCCATTGGTACAGAAATGTGCTCTTTCAAATGCCTGAGAAGAAAAGACCCGGATAAATCCCAATCATGTATCGGGCTTGTATAGGCTACATCAAATGAAGTGAAATATGTGATAACAACACAGTCTGATCAGTATTTTCTGTTCTTTTCCCCTGAAGACAAAATTTATTCACCACTAATGGAAATCACACAATAGGCTATATAGTGTTTCTGCTATGATCAAATACCTCGAAATTCAGTTGCGCTTACATTAAATTACGCAAGGCCTGTGCTGTCAGTCCCTCTCCATTTCGCTTGCCTTGAGTAACAAATGTGGGAAATTTTGCATAGCCAAACTGGACGGAAACAATAGAGAGTTTTCGGAAATAGGCTTGTCGCTCACGTTAGCACCTCAGCTGACATCTGGTGGTACGTATCGGAAACTTCAGTTTTCGGAACGCTAAATCTGTAACTCCAATTAGCAGCCAATTACAGGGAAAAGAAACACCCTTATACAGTGTGTACACTTTACTGATTTTATTCTTTCCAATCCAATCCAAAACAAGAGCTGGAAGCTCATATGGCACTTGCAAGGCTGGGTCAGAGGATGAAAGTAGGAATTCGTCAATTTTTGGGTTTGTTGTGATCATTTTTACAGAAAAATCAGTAAAAAACATGACGAACTCATCGGGAGCACGAAAATGTATATTTTGCTCAAAAGTATTGTTTGTACTTTAAGGAAATCACTTGTGAGGGATCATAGGGATCACGAAAATGTGTATTTTGCTAAAAAATATTTTTTGTACGTTGTGGTTTCGATTAGTACTTTATAAGGAATTATTAAGGAATTCAGTTGTAAGCAAAACCCTTGAGGCAAAAATGATCATGGGCTCATAGGGATCACGAAAATGTATATTTTCCTTTAAAATATTTTTTTGTACCTACTTTGCGGTTAGCATTAGTACTTTAAGGGATGGTCGGATCAGGGAACTGACTATTTCTAAGCCAATCATGTCAAGTCTCTAATTTTCAAGCCAAGTTTTATCGTCATAGCACGTCTGGAAGTACCTTAACTTGCGATCATCGGAATTCCGGACCCCCTCCCTCTAACTCCCCCACAGTGCCCGAATCTTGTCCGGTTCTGTCACTTACGTACATAGGGCTTGTGCTTGTTCTTTCCACCAAGTTCCATTCCGATCGCTTCACTCCAAGCGTGTCACAAGTTTTCCGGTTCCCCCCTCCGACCCCCCCCACCTTTATCGGATCTGGTCCGGACTTGAAACTGGGCATCCGAGACATGTGATCTTTCTACGTATCAAGTTTCATTATGATCCGATCACCCGTTCGGAAGTTATACATACCTCAAGATTCCGGATTCCCCTCCCGTCACTCCCCCCACGATGGTCGGATCGGGAAGTTGACTATTTCCAGGTTAATCTGGTCGAGTCCCTGATTTGCCTGCCAAATTTCATTGTCCTAGCACACCTGGAAGTAACTTAACTCCGTATCACCGGAATTCCGGAACCCCCCTCCAACTCCCCCCACAGTGCACGAATCCGGTCCGGGTCTGTCAATGACGTACCTAGGGTATGAGCTTGTTCCTCCCAACAAGTTTCATCCCGATCGCTCCAGTCTAAGCGTGTCACATGATTTCCGGTTCCCCCCTCCGACTCCCCCCCCCCACATTAATCGGATTCAATCCGGACCTGAATTGGGACATCTGAGAAATGACGTCTTTCCAAATATCAAGTTTCATTAAGATCCGATCACCCGTTTGAAAGTTATGCATGCCCCTAAATTCCGGAATCCGGCTCCCCTCCCTCCCCCCATGATGGTCGGATCGGGGAGGTGACTATTTCTAAATTAGTTTGGTCGGGTCCCTGATATGCCTGCCAAGTTTCATCGTCCTAGCACATCTGGAAGTACCCTAACTTGCGATCACCGGACTGACCGACCGACCGACGGAAAAGTGATCGGTATATGGCACTTGGCCGGAAGGCAAGTGCCATAAAAACCTCTACAGTGTGGCTCTTTTTCCAATTTCACCCTTAACAGTCCAAGTATGTGACGCTAAAGATAGCGTTTTTCGCTCAGAGTCCACTTTTTCGAACGCTAAATTTTCACCTTATTTGTCATCAGCATCATCACTTTAGCGTGAGCTACAACTTTAGCGTACGGTATTTAGGTCTCACGCAAGTTTCCGAAAACTCTCTAATGATCGCGATCCTGATACGCAACGCAAAAAGAACAAACACGGCACGCGTCAGAATCAGAGTAATACCAATAGGGGAGACGGATCCACCAATGGACTGCAGAATATAAGAAATGTGAATGGATTATGGAAGTAGAGTGAGTTAGTATCATAAGCAAAACGGGTTCTTTAAACACACGTCGTACTTATGATAATAATTCATTCTACTTCAGTAGTATTTCCATCCATTCTCGTTCCAGAGGTTCTTCACTTCATAAATGTATCCTATCCCCTCTATTGGCAATACACTGATTACCACGCATTTGTTCTCTTTACGTGACGTATCTTGCGCCCGATCATTGTTTCCGAGGTGCTGTTTCCGTCCAAAGACCGGTTATGCAAAGTTTGCCATCAAAGGCCAGGGGCGTAGAACGAGCCTAAAAACAGCCGAAGCCGTGTGTAATTTCCTGTAAGCATAGCTTAATTATAGAGTAGTCAACTATCTCAGAACGTCTGAGCAGAAATACTATGCAGTGCGAGATGTCCTTTAAGCTTCATAACACCTACCAGCCCATATCGGTTTTAGACGTCAGATTTACATCGTCACAAGACTAGACTGGCCATGCGGTCAGACTGAACCCGACCTGGTCGGTGCACGAGCCTCCCCGAGTAGCATCGGCGTAATTCAGTCTCGTCTCACCCTGATTAGTCTGCCAAACAAAAGCGAAATCAAACATTATTTCGGACACGATCAGTCGCGTCACGGCGTCGTCTATGACATCTTCACTAAAGATTACTGTTTTTTTTTTATTCTCGTCATGCCTCTAATATGTTAGTTTACCCGTGACTTGGGTCTTGAATGCAGATGCGGATTTTCGGCAAACCGCCAACAAGGAATTCGTGCACTGGATGAGTCGGTTCTGCTCTTACAGTACCATCAGTCTCGTACAGAGACGATGGAAAACGAACGCGTATAAGCAGACGGGAGCGGCAAATCGTACTCATTTACGCAGGCATGGCAGCTGAGGTGCATCCAAATATCTCCAGGCTCAAATCTAGTAAAAATGACCAGCCAGTTGGTAAATACCTTGCCCCCCCCCCAAACATTTTGGCTAGTAATGCCTGTGCACTGGTCATTAGCATTATCTTGAAGACTCTTGAAGTAACCTACTTACTCTCTATCCTGAAGTGCATGCTGAGCATCTAGAATGTTTTGTCCTTGAAATCCTCCAGCATGTCCCCCATGTTGCTGGGCAGCATGTGGCACCTCTTGATGAGGCGGCTGAAACTGGCCTTGCTGGGGCTGTTGAAATTGCCCTTGTTGGGGCTGCTGAAATTGCCCTTGCTGGGGCTGCTGGAATTGCCCTTGCTGGGGCTGCTGAATCTGACCTTGCTGGGGCTGTTGGAATTGCCCTTGTACGCCTTGAGCGAACTGACCTCCCTGAAAACAATATCAATCAAAGAAGAGAATTTCTAGGGGTTAATGAGTTTTATAGGTTGGAACTGGCACAACTATGCATTAGCCCCTAAAACCACTATGCCATTTTGCTGAGATATATTCCAAGCTAACAAATTCATATGTGTCAATAATGCAGGTTTCTCAAAATGTTGAATGCATGCTTCAAACACTGATGTGTGAGCAAACCTGGGCCTACATTATTTCAGAGGATTATGGTTGATGCAACTAAACTACAATTCCACCATCAGTAATTAGGGAAAGGCAATCCTGCATATAATATAACAACACATAACAACAACTAAAGAACTTGGTATATCAATCCTACATAGCCACAACAACAGTTGACTACCTGCCTAGTGCCTACTCGAAGTAGGATCTTATTAGTGAGGATGACAGTTGGCATAGCAGTCTGCCAAATCTGAATTCCCATATAAATAATGATTTTGGTGTATCTCATGACTATCATCTTGACAAGGGCTTTATTCTCCGGTTTGCCTTAGCTCAGGAATACTCAGTTTCTTGAATTTACAAGGAAAGTTAAAAAAAAGGTGTTTTGTATGAGTTGCCTCAAGTCTGTCACCTGTCTACTACAAACCCGAATTTTGGGATAGCCTATCTATGCCAAATATTGTATATATCAAACACTTGGCATAGCTTGTGCTAGTTCCCACAAATTCAACATAAAACTCATTGAAGGCTTCAACAATAGCAACCTTTTCAGTTGTCTCCCAGACTGGACCGGACCAACAGTATCTACCAGTTTTACCGGAGCTTCTCCACCCTTTTTTCTCTTTTCCTTTTCACCCCCTTTTAGGCCACAAAGTGAAACATTTCTTGTCAAAATTACTTTACGAGACAATTATGAGACACAATAATTTTTAAGTTCTTGGATCAGGCTCGGCTATCCACATTTATTACCCAATTCTTGATCCCCATTATATTTCAGCACTTTTCAATTAAATAATACAGGTGTTATAGACAATTTCTCCTGCATTTTGACAAAAGCACTCCAAACCTGCCGTAAAAAGAATACAAAAGTACTATAAAACTAAAAGCAAGGAAGGAAGTATCAAATTTTTTTTTCAATAGTTCTGTGACATGACAATGGATATGCCCCAGACCTGCATCAGATGAATTCTAGAATTTGGACCAAAAGTGCACAGCCACAGCCTGGCCACAGCCACAGCCTCACAGGTGCATTTCTCGAAAAAAATTCAGCAAATTCCAAATGGCAAATTTTCACCATGTCTGGCAAGATTGTGTCCACCAGCTTTCAATAGCTCACATATTTCTGCATCCTTACCGCTTGTTGAGGAGGAGGTGGTGGCTGGAACTGCCCAGCTGGTTGCTGGTTATAAACTTGAGGATTAACACCAGGTGGTAATCTTTGTCCTTGCTGGGCATCACTGAGGCCAGCCACAACAGAAATCACAAAGAAGATATATCTAAGAGTACCCGAAGACATTTTCTTTTATTTAAGCGAGAAAATACTCGGTGATACCAGATATATCAAAACATGGACAAAATCATAAAACAGAAATTTGTCAAAGTCCACGTCAAACACAGATAGTCGAGAGCCGTACCAATGTTTGTCTCGGATGTACACAGGATCTACAAGGTCGAGTTCAAACATAAAATTCTTATTACTAAACGGTGAGAAAAGGCAGAAAGTTCAAAATATTTTGGGCATGGTCTCTTGCTGAGGAAAATGGCCAACGAAACTGAAGAAAGCTGGACCCCAGAGCGAAAAGTTAGAAGGCTTGAAAGAAAGAGAAAAAAGATCGAAGTACTTCTATCTAGTGGAAAAGAGGTATTTTGCCATTTACTTTGCATAGGTTAGTTTTGAATACAGTACTGAGGAAAAATATAGACACAACAAAACAAACAAAGCCTAGGATAGGGTCATATGCTAACATAGTTTTATGCAGAATAAAATTGAACTTACTTGACCTCGAACCTGGCCTAAAAAAGTTATAAGGACATATCGGTTCAGTCCCAGCAGGGTTTTAACTGTCAAGATGGAAACCTGCACAATGACCTAGGAACTCCTTTCAACTGCACGGAAGTTTCATTGTAAGATTTTAAGGCCAAGTTCAAGGTGATATAAATTCGAGGCTGTAGGCTACCCTTTTTTATTTTTTTCCCAAATTCTTAAAAAATGTTGTAAGTTTCTTCAAAATATTAGATTTTCTGGATACAGTCAATACATACCTGCCCCCCCCCACCAATATTTTTTGCTTGTAATGACTGATACATATTATATTGTTTTTAGCTTGGGAGTGTTTTGGTGTTTTTTTTTAATATTTTTCTTTAGGCTATAAAACCCGGGTGGTTCCCCAAAAAATCACCACAGTCTTTTTGTCCACTCTCACAATACACATGCTCAGAATGCCCACAATAAAAATGCCCACGGTTCAAAATGCCCACGATTAAAATGCCCACGGCTCAAAATGCCCACAACTCTAAATGCCCATGACTCAAAATGGCCACAATTAAGATGTGAAACACCCGAGATCGAAATCGTCCAAAATTCTGGCGGCTTAAAGATGCCCGACAGTTTTCAAATGCCAACACTTCAAAATGTCACAGGGGAGGCTAATATCGTCTTAGTTCAAAATGCCGATGGTTGAAACTGTCCACAGGGGAGGCCAACATCATCCTGGGAATGCGGACTATGAGATTACAAGGTGTAGGATTAATCACGGAAAAGGTTTTGAAAGGAATTATTTTATTGTTTCTTGAAGAACGATCCAAAAAGACCAGCAAGTTAAAGCTCTTAAAGAAAATTCCAAGGGGGTTCCTTATCAGGCAGAGGCTTCCTCAAGAAAGCACAGCGCTTTTGCGGCAACTAACCACGACCAATACACATGTTTCTTGTAAGTATTTTACCAGAATATCTGATAATTGAGATTATACCAGTTCAACATATGTCATTCTGATACTCCATCTATTATACTCTTCCAGTTGCTCACTCACTCTAATTCAAGTTTACTACGTTCCGAACACCTCAAATAATCCAATCGTGGGCATTCTGTAGCCTACTGTACTATAATAGGCAGGTCTATACTGCTTCGCTTAGGCTTAGGCTTAGTGTCTCGACTCTGCATACTGTCTCTGCACTGACTCTGTTGTTTCATAACATGTCAGATAATGGCCAGTTGGCTTTATTGTTAGGTTTAAAGGATGTTTATTTCTAGGCTGAAAGTGACAGTGAATCAAAGAATGTGAATGGTCGCCTTTCTGCTGAAGAGTTTGAAGCTCTAAAGAAGAAGCTACATGCCAGAAAGAAGATCCTCGTGGTAGGTATAGCACAGAGAATAGTGAAGGCCTAAGTTATTTGGTAACATAGCTATTTCTTCATTGGAGCTGCTCAAGGGTAGAAAAGTGCTGGCAACTGGGAACAAAATATGACGATAAGAAATGTCTTTCGAGAATTGTCTAGAAACATTCACCTACAGTTAGGTCCTTGTTTTAAGTTTAACCGAATAGGGCTGAGATCCGACAATCTAGTTACACTTCGCTTACTTTCTTCAGTAAGCCTGAAAACGCGATAAAAATGTATCACTTCGTTTGTCCGCTATCCACAGAAAACCGATTTTATCGAATGAACTTATTCTTTCAGGTTCGTGATACCTCTATGTGCTTGTCCTGCGATGTTTGGAATCTTCAGCAAGTACAAAGGTTGCAGTCAGCAAAACTACATTGCTGAAAAATTACAGTCATATAACAAAAAGACATATCCTATCAGCTATTAGCCCCGGGTCAAAAGTGCAAAATCCCTTAGATGAGACAAAATAGTCAGTGTATCCAAATATCAGATGTAAAAGTAAGCTGCCTTTTCAGGTAAACTTCAACTGCTGTTTCCCTTCCAGACAATCCCTCTTTTTAAACTTGGACACCTTGGAAAAGCTGCAAGCCTAGAAAGAGACCATGGCACTAGACAACCAATTATTGCAACAGACGTGCAGACTCTGTTGATGTATGCTGCTGCGGGAGATCAAGCAACATATCAGCCATATCGGTAAGAGATTTTATGAAATCACATTAGTTGCGTTTTTTGTCTCTATTCTGTTCGCTGTTTTCTCTCTTTTTTGTATTTTCCCGCTTTTGCCAAAACACGGGACACGCCGTTTCTCATTTTCCCGATTTTTTACGCTGTTCCGCTGTTCCGTGTTCTGTGTTCAACTGTCTGTTTTGCAAAACACGGAACTTGCTCTCCTAGCATGTTCTATCACTGTTCAGATAAAAAATTGCACAGACATTCGCAGATAGAAAAGAAAAAATTGCAGAAGATAAGAGAATAAGCGTGGACCCTAAAGTATGGTTGTTTTGGAATTTAATTTGCAGTTTAACAAATTTCCCGCCTAAGACATGCTGAGGAACCTAAATTTGCGTTTTCGCCAGAACAGTGACAAAACACGAAACAGCATAAGCAAAAATACCGTTTGTTGGGATGACCTTAACTGCCACGCCAATTCCTCTGTTGTAGCGTTACACAACGTTTATTGTACAACTATTTACAGATGTATAGGTCACGAAGTCAGGAATGAATGAAGTCACGAACCCTTAAATAAATAATAATTCTTTTACTTTCTGATTTTACTTTAAAGTTAATACTTCAGATCTATAATTTCATTTAATATCTTATTTATAACTAATATAATAATCCAAAATGTTTACCTTAAAATTCCAACAAATCCACTTTACAAATTATAAGCCATGTATCTGGTCTGGTTGAAGGCTGTTCATCCACTGAACTGGTAGCACTTCTAACCAGATGTATTACTGTTTAACTTTATTCATTACTGCTAGATGGATTGGAATCGTACAAAGCGCAAAATATTCAAAGAGGTGAAGTGAAATAGGACGATTCCCAACACCGTTTTTTATTCAAAACAGACAACTGTGAACACAGAACACGGAACAGGAACCAGAGACAAAAAACGCAACTTTGCATCTTTCTCCTGCTCCAGTTGTGTTGTGCGACTACCAGTTGAAGCATTACTGAGGTCCATCAGACCATGTTGGTTATGAAGTAGATTGATGCCTTGGAAAGCCGCGCATAATCTGTTAAAAGAAGAGCCAAGTTTTACAGTATACAAATAGTCAAATCTGTGGTCGTATGTGACCTAGGTCTCATTCGTGAAACACCTCCGACCGCATATTTTTGTTGTCCCGTTTTAGTTTCGAGCAAAAAAGAAGGATGATCCAGGACCTCATTCGTGAAACACCGCCAATCGCAGATTTTTTGTCCCACTTTAATTTCGTTCGCAGGTCTCGAATTTATAACGGTAGGCTACTTTTTAGGCCTGCTATTCTCGTGCCCGTAAAGTTCCATCGTGACCCAAGCAAGCGTGCCAATTCGCAGCTCAGAGTATATAGTCTGCTTTTGTCCAGCCTTGTTTGGAGAAGAAAACGGCAAATACCGGTATGTTTTTCAAGCTAACTGATGCAGACGGATTTGCTCAGAGCTTGCTGCGTTTTAATTTATTGATCTAAACATGTAAAAATCCAGAGGCATCAATTCGAAGTAGTTGAACTTGAAGTAAAGTAGGGTGTAATTTTTCAGGTACTTTTAGGTTGAAATTAAAGAATGTGATCTTGACTTGATGATTTACACCTCCTCGAGATGGGCAGACTGGGCAGGTTCTGATGGTAGATGAGCCGGTTGGGCGGTGCTTTCTTTTTTAGGGAAGGAAGTTATTTCTCTGACTTAGGACTAACACATTTGATGATTTCAGCTGGTGCACTCTGAACAAGTGGAACCATGTGAGCCAAGTGGTTTGCCTTGTCTTCGAAGGTCTTACAATAGAAGACTATGAAAAAAATCCCATGTGTTTCAAAGGAGCTAGGCAAATCTTTGCAGACGGAGTGGAAATGGCCACCCCTGCGAGTGACGATCTGACAATTGCTGAAGACCTTAGTTACATTTCGCTGAGTGTGAATAATTTCGTGAAGCTCAAGAAAGGTAAGGGTTTGCCAATGTTTTTTACTCTTTAGTATTCTCCTCAGGCCCACTGCAACAAAGGTGTGCTTCTCAGTTCTAAGGCGTATTCTCGCCGTTCCCTGAGGGCTCCTCGGGGGATCAAATGGAACGACGAGGATAGATGGAGACACTCAGCAGTCCGCACGGACTCCAGGGACGAAACTTACTTTCAGGACACCGGCTGCGATCCTTCCCTGGCGTCCAAGAGTTGTTCCACTGCACCACCCTTGGCGGTCTTGGATCCATTCCTGTGTGAGTTCGAGCCGGTTTTTGTCCCATCTTCTTCCAAAACGCGGAATCCTACTTTCGGCTCGAGATCGGTCTTGACGCAAGCGAGCCAAGTTTTGCGCTATCCTCCTATATGTTTCTTCCACCTGGGAAGAGACGGACGGAAAACTACGAGAAGACGGGAGATGTCTCCAGAAGGGATTTTGTTGTAAGAAAAGACCTTCATGCGACGGAATTATTATTCTTTATTTATTTAAACTAAGAGACGACCATCTAGGGTAAAAAAATACAAAATAAATAACGAACAGTGGTATAAATACAAAAACAAAGAAAGCAAAATTTACAGAGATCAATCTGGAGAGAACCGCAGAGAACGGTTCAATCTGGAGAGAACAATATAGTAGGTTACCCCACGACAGCCAAATTGGCAAACTCAGTTGCATATGGGAACAATATGTCTCCTTACCCCTAATTCCTCTTAGTCCTAGCCCTAGCCATGTTTAAATTTGTTAAAAACGCATCTGCCTCTGTGTGTGCTTCGTTATGTTATCTTTGTTTCCATCAAAAGATTAACGCTTAATTTAACTAATCAGAAGAGTGGTGTTTCATCATTGGTGTACGTTATCAATGTGATTTTCCGTTTACGAAAATCATCGAGTAACAAAGGAAAAAAAATACGGAGGAACGGTTCTCTGTTTTGCAAAAATAAATAATATAAAAGTACAACGACAATCAAAACGGAGAATGGGGGTCGGACAATAGAAAACCGTGAACTTTAACAGTCAAACGTATCGAGATACAGTAGAGGTATGCTTATGTTGACGTCGCTTAACAGTAAACGGTGGACGAGGAAAAAACTAAAATTCAAACCAGGCAATTTTTACTATAGATAGTTAGATATGTAATGCCTAAAAGCCAACAAGGGCCATCGCACCAAAAAGAACAAAAGAAAAAAATATATATTGAAAACATGTCACTAAAACTACAGGGATATACATTTTTGGGATCCCAAAACGTTAGTGACGGATACCTATGACATCGCAAAAAGTTGTCCGTCTGTCCGTCTGTACGGTCTGTAACTTTCGAAGGGAATGAGATATTTTGATGAAACTTGGTGTGAGGATTCTTTGGGTCAAGAGTAAGGTCAAGTTCGTAGATGGGCTCTCTAGCCCTATATTTAGGGGTGGGGGAGGGGGTTTAAATTAAGGGGCAAACAAAATATTTTGAAACAGCTAATGTGATAGTCGATTATGGGGTAAGAAGACATGCTGAACACGATGGTGAAAACCATTTTCTCACCGGACGATTAGTTCGCCCGGAATCCGGCCAAAACCGGAAAGTCTGTTAAAGGTAAAAGTTTTATTTGAAGTTGATTAGATGTTCGATTTAGGGGTAAGATGACATGCTGAACACGATGGTGAAAACCATTTTCTCGCCAGACAAGTAGTTCGTCCGGAATCCGGCCAAAACCGGAAATTTTGTTAAAAATAAAAGTTTTATTTTAAGTTGATTAGAGGTTTGATTTAGGGGTAAGAAGACATGCTGAACACGATGGTGAAAACCATATTCTTGCCGGGCAAGTAGTTCGCCCAGAATCCGGTCAAAACCGGAAAGTTTGTTAAAAGTAACAGTTTTATTGAAAGTTGATTAGACGTTCGATTAAGGGATAAGAAGAACACTGTTTCTACCCGGACAACTTGTTCGCCCGGAATCCGTCCAAAACCGGAAATTTGGCAGAAGTAAAGCAGGAAGTTTCGATCAGTATCGTCAAAATAGATATGGCTTATAGCGGTATATCTGAACTTGGTTTTCTCAGATGATTAGCCTGGCGAAGACTGGATCTGGCGAAGACAAGACCCGATTGTCTGGATCAATCATTAAATTTGTGGGATCCCATCGAAACCTTTGGTCGTGTTTCCTGTGTGCTAACCCATCTGGAGAAATCTTCCAAATAGTTGAATGGCCTGGGAACTTCTCTCAATAATCCACTCACTCTCATACGCTCTCACTCAAATAGCTCTTGTCTAAGTACTTGCCAAAAACTTTTTACAGTTCTTTTTTCATCATTTTTTGAATATTTTGCTGTTAGCGACTCAACTGCCACCTGGTCTACCTTTCACAATATGAATACGTTGCCAGGAGGAACGCACCTTCAGCTAAGAAGGTGGTGGTTCGAATCAACAGAAGCCTCACATAGAAGAAGAAGCACATTTGTAAACTCAAAAGAAAATAAAATTTAATTTGTTATTTTATTTTATTTATTTAAAAATTTATGCCAGGATAACCCTTAAATAGTCGGCTATTAGCTAATGTCAAGTTTGTTATTTTTCCCTTCCATTTGACTGTTGTAGGAGCAAGTAGCGTAATAAAGCCAAGGTAGTGAAACAACTAGAGAAGTGTTAAAATAAGCATAGCTCCAGTGTAATATATATCAATATATGTCATATCATATCATAGCGCTACTGTACTTATCTTATTCCGGTTTACTCTCATAATAATCTGTATTTCCAGATCATGGCTCGCTGACAAAAGCGCTCGAAGTTGGGGCGATTTATCAAGTGCTTCCGCCTGCCAAAAATTCAGAGGACGTTAATACGGAGCCAGGAAACGCCGACAACCAGAGCGATAAACCTGAAAACCAAACTGAATCAACTAACACAATCGAGCGAGAAAAATCACCTGAGCCTATGCCGGTCGAAGACAACCTATCAGCCAGATCCACACCTGAAACTACGCCGGTCGAAGACGACCTACCAGCCAAATCCGCACCTGAGCCTATGCCGGTCGAAGACGACCTATCAGCCAGATCCACTCCTGAGCCTATGCCGGTCGAAGACGACCTATCAGCCAGATCCACCCCCGAACCTACGCCGGTCGAAGACAGCCCACCAGAAGCCACACTGGATCATTGTAAAACGTCAGCTGAAATAAGCACTGAGCTGCTTTCAAGCTTTCCGAAAGCTGATATTCCAGCGAGAGTGGGGAAGGCGGTGAAAGACTCATTTAACCGGTTAAGGTTGCTTCTAAGCCCAGAGCTGCTTGTGGGGGAGCACTACCCTCTTCCGGGCATATATCGCTATGGGGAGTACATATTCACAAAAGATGGATATGCGCCAGTTACGGAGAGTTCGCCGATGTACAGTGTCGATTGTGAATGGGTCGTGTGCAAAGGAGGTAAGTAACTATTTTCTCAGCCAATATATTGGAGTAGTTTAAGTTGAAAAAACTTATCACTCTGGGGGAGAAACCAAACGTGGGAGCCGTTGGCTTTGTCTTCCTCCTCAAAGTTTAGTAGCAATGGCAAAAAGTAAACATATACTGCAGAGAACCTTCGTAAAGTCTGCTTGTCTGATAATGATACAATAAGTTTAAAAGAAAAACGCGCTATTCAAATAATGCATAAAACGTATACGTCAGCTACGATGCTTTAGCAGGAGTGATGGCCAAAGAGTTTAGGCAACTAAGACATCCTTGGTTTCCGATTTGCTTTTAAATAATAATGATACAATGCAAAAAGTATTCTACAAAGCTCTCATAATAATACAAAAAAATTTGTTATGTACGTTATTCCGACATAAATATTGTCCAAGGAATTCTTGAAAGGGAAGTGGTCATAACTCGTAACGACTTCATACGGAATGGCGGTCCGGCAGCTTATCGCTCAGTTCAGGTGAAAAAGTGTTTGACAGGGTAAAACTGCTTCTTCTTCATCGAGAACGTAAAATTTGTTGCAACGTTAAAGAACACCTCCCACTATTACTGTTGATGTTCCACTATTCAAAAATTTTTGAATACTCTAAAAAGGCTCTGCTTTTAACAAATCGTCAACGGCTTTGGCTGTTTTAAGCATTTTCCCAGGCACGTTGACTTCAAGCGAAAATTCGGGAAACTTCAGAAACTGGTTTTACGCACCCATAACATGATACGCGACACTCGTCAGAGGCAAAATTCTCATGGCAAATCTGAATCGCGGCAAGCGCAAAGATGAGTGAGGTGTCTTTAGCGAAAATGTTTCAGGTGTTAATGGACTTGCCCGTGTTGCTATCGTCGACGAGGAACTACGAACAGTTTATCACACACTCGTGAAACCTCAGCTCCCAGTCGTGGATTACTGCACCAAGTTTTCGGGTATTACGCGGGTAAGTTTTAGCCAATCACTTGTTCAAGTCTCATGAACCTTCAACCTCAAATACTTCCATTCGCTCCTGCTCCATCGAACAAGACGGAAGTTTTCGATGGGATCCCAAAAGTTCAGTATTTATTCGATTTCTTGTTCCATAGAGTCAATGTTGCAGATTTCCGTTCTTCGCGCTTAAACATATTTAATATTCACTCCTAACCAGCCGTTAGAAAATTTACAAAAAATGATGCCGCGTAGTTGTGCTTATTGACAAATTGCGCCCAAACGTCTAATCAGCTGAGGAAGCCAAGTTCAGATCTGAATTATGCGTGTAAGTTTATATAGTTTAATATAATCGACTATATCTCAACTCTAGTCGACTTTAGAAAAGTTTTTTACTTCGACAAAATTCCTTGCATATCTGCATTCCGGGCAAACTCATTCCGAAATTTTCTTTTCAGTTTCCGGACGAATTCCTTTTCAGGTAAAAAAAAAAAAAGTTCAGAAACGGCTTCAGCACGTATTTTTACTCCATACCAAATTCTACCAAATTTCCGGGAACTGCTTAGCCGCCAAGGGAAATAAACTCAAAATAAATTCAGTAAGTCTCCATATTCCTAATTTCTCTTGGTCCTAGTCATGTCTAAATCTGTTAAAATGCATCTGCCTCTATGTATGCTCTGCCCAACTCTCGTCAAACTTTATCAAGTTTGTTAGTTCTGGCTTCCGACTTCAGTGCTGATTGCTGTTTGACTTTTCCGGTGGCTATTGCGCGACTCTCTATGAACCAAAAGCCTAATCGCTTATTCCCCCTTTAGGTAACTTATACCAATATCTCACATGTGATTGTTGTTGTTTCTCTAGCACATCTGGTGGCAATTCGTCATTGGGTTTTAGGAAGGGCGTATGGGCAACTGCATCTTAAGCGTCATAGTTTCAGAGCGAAGGACAAAACTCGCATTCGGCTGTGAACATTATGTGTGTGAACGTACCTTTGGTCCAGTAGAGAAAGGAAATAATCGGATTATAGGATAATCGTGCCGTCATGGGCTTACGATATTGTTCGTCAGTCCTGAGTTCATATAACCAAGAACAAATAATCTAATAGAACCTCCGTCTTTGGTCCCATGCAGCAATTGTGGATACTTCTACAAAACTGAGCTAGAGGTACTTGCTCTAGCTTTGAGTTGATACCGTCTACTTCCGTCTTTGCCGTTTCGCCGAGGATTAGTGCAGGAGGCACGCTAACCCGATCTGGAGCGCGTCAGAGAACCAGTATGCTTCTATGCGGTTTCTTCTACGCGGCTTCACAGCGATATAGCTATTTGTAGAAGTAACGAATTGTGATGTGCCGCGTAGCTCCTACCCTCCGTTCGTTTGCATCGGGCAGGGTATGGGGAAATTTTCGACCCCACATGGTCGTATTACAGAGATAAGGAAACGGAGGTTCTTGCTTATTTGTTCTTGAGTTGGTCCATGGGGGATTCGGCATGAATCACGGCATGAATATTAGTTTGGGAAAAGGTAGAAAAAACAAACTGCCTTGAAATGGCTATAAATTGTAGATACTTGAATAATCCACTCTTCCTTAGCAATTGCTCAAAGATGTTACGACGACTTGGGAGGACGTACAAGTACAAATTAGAAATCTTCTGCCGGCGGATGCCATTCTGATCGGACAGTCACTTGGCGGAGATCTAGACGCACTGAAGGTACGTGACAGTGTTGTAATAGGAAAATGGGGGGTTGGGCACCGGGGACCCTAGCGTGAAGACGGCGGGCAACTAAGGGAGGTCAATCCCAACAAGCTGTAAGATAATCCTCGGACTGTCCTATGTGTCATACGAGGATAGCGTCAGCATCCCAACACTTTCGAAGAGACGCCACGATCTTACCATGACATTTGGCACTAAATGTCTTAGATCTGAGCATCATCGTGACATCCTACCGGAATTCACCCCCCTTCCCAACAATCGAACACGTCGTGCCGAAAAACTTAAGGGACTCGATCCACTCCTTCAACCACCACCGACAAAATCAAGTCAACGCTACACAAAGTCGTTTGTGCCATATTTCGTCCGTCATCACAACCTGAAAATAGAAGGAAAAACAGAGGCGATCAGAGTAAATGAATATTGTATAGGAGAAGTAAAAGTTAAGGAAAAGTAAATTTTGTTGTAAAATTAATTTTTAGGGTCGTCGTTCCCCACTGCGAGGCATGTGTCAGAGCCTGAAGTTGCAACATATTATGTAGTGGGTATTTGTTGTATTATGGCCAGTTAATCTTAGAATACATCCATTAAAACCTAGGCATACTAGCCCTAATCGACTTGACACAACCCTATACCCTCTCTTGGCTAGCGGTAATGTAAAAGGAGAATAAGCAAGACGAGTCCTTTGAACATTAATAACGTTCCTGAAATAAATATGTAACGCAAAGGTAGAAGCTGTCCTCTAAAAAGAAATTAAATAAAACTCCTTACAGAAAGAAAGAAAATTATGAAAAAACGTTGAATAACATTACAGAAAAAATGTATAAAAGATGTTAAAAATTCACTGCCCAAGTAGCAAAACAGTAGGCTACTGCCAAAGAAGAAAAAAAGTACTAAATGTAGCCTAATTTTACTAATAGTAGCCTGTAGTAAGGAAGAGAACAGTACATTTTGTTTTGAAAGATTGTAACAGTTAAATTACCACCATCTCGGTTGATATCTGGGTTACAACCTCAATGACCGTCTCGATGTTATTTTCCAGTATCCTAGGGATTCCGGCTAAAAAAAACCCGGTCTGCGATCTTCAAAGATCAGCAGTTCATCCTTAACTTTAATGCCTTATTTCATTTCTATCTCTGTTCTTGCTTGAAATCGGATGTTATATGCGACAATAAAGTTCAACTTCCGATTTCGACATGTGGGATGCGGGTCTAGGCGAGAACCCTCCAGGCGAAACCCCCCCGGACAAAACCCCCCGGCCAACCCCCCCGACCAAAAACCACCCGGTACCAAAACCCCCCCGATACCAAAACCCCCCGGTACCAAAACCCTCCCGGTGAAACCCTTCCCGCATTAATAAAAAAGACAATCCCATAAGAATCTCCTAGTCCCAAATAATCCCTACGCCACGGATAGTACGAGGGATTAGCTGCGTACCCGGATTGGCTTATGTACCTACTGATGGGTGTATAAAAGTAGAATAACTGGACGTGTCAGCGTAATGATCCCCCCAACAAACTGGGGTTTTCGCCGGGGGGGGTTCTCGCCTAGACCCGTATCCTAGATGTTGAAATCGGAAGTTGAACTTTATTGTCGCATATAACATCGATTTGAAGCAAGAACAGAGATAGAAATGAAATAAGGCGTTAAAATAAAGGATGAACTGCTGATCTTTGAAGATCGCAGGTCCTACATTGCTAATTATTCGGTGATGGTGAAGGAATTTTTTTTGCGTTTCGTTTTCGCTTTGTTTCAGCTCACGGAAGGAAATTAAGAATTCAGGCGTCCCTGTGCCGCTTCCATTCTAAAGGAAGTTGATGCCTGTGCGGTTTCGTCAGTATTTTGGCCTATGGCTTTTTTCTAAGAACGAACAGGTTGCTGGTGTCAATGCCATTTTTCATGCCATTTTACGAGAACAAGTAGCAGGTTCAACACGCGACAGAGACGGAGGGACGTTGCTTTCCAGAGACTAGTAAGACCACCCATAAAATCGACTGATCGCTATCTGAAATTTTGTGTACCCTATTTCACCCAATGTTTAGGACAGGCCAGTGCTTTCTGGGGTGGCCCTTATGGGGTTTGCATTATTATCCGTTCAATAAACTCTCTTAGTAAAACGATATTCTTAAGTTTTACGCATAGATAATATGTCTATTTAATGTAATTATGTCATTCGTTATTTGCGTGAATGATGTTCCAGTGCTAGCATGTCTTTTGGGCCTATTTGTCTTCAGTATTTGAGACTAACTTGTCTTTCAGATGATTCATCCCTACGTCATTGATACTAGTGTCATATTCAACTTAACAGGCCACAGAAGACGAAAGACCAAACTGTCCATTCTGTCCGAGCTTTTCCTTGGAGAGAGAATTCAGTTTCTGGCCTCAGGTCACAACCCTGTCGAAGACAGCTTAGCAGCAATGAAACTAGTGCTACTCAAGCTTGAGAAAGGTAACAATTAAGTTAGCTTTATAATTTATATTTCTACTAAAAACAGTATTCAATAGTGGAGGAGTCTAGGCTCTGGACAGGGGGCCAAGTATTGCCGTTCCGAAAAAATGGTTATTTCTTTCGAGACTAGACTGGACATTTTCCAATCCAAGGGCAAGGATCAGTAGATCTGATAATAATAGATCAGATCTGATAGTAACCTAATGATCAATTTCTTCCAAAGTGAAAACAACATTTTGAAGCTTCTCATGTCCATATGTGTGAAACAGTTCTCGGCAGACCTTGACGATGAAACGAAACAGTGTCGAAAGGCGGGAAGTCGGAATCTTATGATCCCATAAGGAAGCTAAGGCTAATACAAAAGGTAGAATAAGTATTAGGAGTCCTTTAAAATTTCGGACTAGGTCTAGGCACTTGACGCCTATACGTTCCCAGAGCCGGTGGTTACAAAAGAATGCGTTAACAAGGTACTGATCTCTTTCCAGGTTATTCGTTTGGTGACGTCTTACTAGGCGGCGAAGTGCCGCAGATGCGAAAGCTGGCACCGGTGCCACAGAATGTGGTGAAAAAGAAGGCGGAGCCAAAGGCGAAGGTCGAAAAAACTCCGAAAGTGGATCTGGATGTTTCGCTAAACCGCGCTTGCCTCTATTCTAAACTCCTGACCTTCTTCCAAAGCTACTCGAAAACTTGTAAGTTTCTAGTTTTTCACCGACACTCCAGATGTCCCGTCGTTGACTTGTCTTATTATCCGTCTTTGCCTGTAGATGGCAGATGGATCCTAAAATCCTTCAAGGACCTGTCGTACCTATGTAATGTCAATTCCACCTTGCTTCCGCAACAGCATTCGTTAGTTCTTAAGCCGGAGACCCATATTCCGTCGACCCAAATTTCTGAACCCAGAAATCTTATGCACTTACCGCAATTTCACTTCACGATTCACATTATGCTCCCAACCAGTGTTCACGTCTCATGCTATTGGTTCGTAAAACCGGTTAGCCTCTCTGAATTTTGCCGAAGTTTTGCTAGAGGTCATTGGGCATGGGAATAGGCTTAAAACAGACAAAGCCGTGAATAATTTGTTAAAAGCAGAGCCTAGCTATACAGTGAAACAGTAAATAGTGCGAGGTGCGCTTTCAGGAAAATGAAATTTTGACGAAGCCCTAATACGTCCGCAGTTTTGTTTAGCCCCCCTCTCCCCTCCCATAGGTCAAGTCAGTGCTTTCCGAGGTGGCTCGTACAATACTAGGATACTTGCAGAGGATTATTTTAGTTATAGGAAATTATAGTCGTTCCACATTTCCTTAGCAGACGACCTGATGGTGAGTATACTCCGGAGACTGTGAACGCCGCTATAGGCGTATTCTCGCCGTTCCCCGAGGACTCCTTTTGAGGAGCCCCTGCGTTTTTGTTTGTCCCAGGGACTCATTCTCGCGATTCCCCTTGGACGGGTAATGCTTCGGTTATCATCACCATCATCAAAAAGGACTCCCTTTCAGATTCAGAGGGGAATCAATTTTTGCTGGTGTTGATGCAATGTAAAGTTTATTAAAAACAACCAGAATAAACAAAACCAAAAATAAAGTGGATCCAGACTAATTTCGTCAACTGCATATTTTTTTTTCGAACAGAATTCATTTCGGAAGCATTCCCCGTATTCTCGCAGTTTTCCTTACTCCGCACGGATGGATTCCCTCTATTCTCGCCGTTCCCCTTGATTCCCCGAGGAGTCCTCGGGGAAAGGCGAGAATACGCCTTATGTGTTCTTGTGTTTCTCCCTTTTTTGCAACTATGCTATGTTTTACGGGCAAGAGCTGTTTTCAGTGAAAATAATATCGGGCAACACTGAAGGAATTTTTTTTAAGGCTGCCTCATCACTGACCCTGGTACTGCAAAGGTCTACAACGCAAAGAAAATCAACCCCGACCAGCCGCCTGCGAAACTGATTGAATCAACAGACTTCAAAGAGTGCATCTTGCAAACGAAACAGGAGTCGCTGAACTTTTTCCTTACTTTAACACACATGTTTTCGTGTGAAAAGATCGACCGCGAGAACGCGGAGGAGTTGGAGGAGAGACTCAAAGCAGTGAACAAGGCAATTGTGAAAGTGCATAAATACATGGCACAGAAGGGAATGTTGGTGGTTGTTTTCAGTGGATCGAAAAGCGGTGAGCCTGCCAAGAACGGAGCTTGTTTTGTAACAGTGAAAAGGCCTGTTTTTGATTAAAATGACTACATGCTGTCAGAGGCGTTACTAGCCAAAAGGTTTGGGGGGACAAGGTATTTACCGACTGCCTGGTCATTTTTACCGACTGTTTTTGCGGATAAAAACGATGACTATTGTTGAGAAAAAAAAGTTGACAAAAAATCGGCTGATTTTAAGAAAATTGATTGTTTTTAAGAAAAAAACTACCGTAACTACCTAAAAAACTACCATATTCGATAGCATCGAATTTTGCTGTAGTAGCATCCAGTTTGCTAGAAGCAGCATGCAGTGGCAACAGTTACTACTGCATGCTACTTTTTCGTACAACTCCATACGACTAATTATCGAAAACTTTTCATCGGGTTTGTTTTGACTGCGTGAGGCCTATAAAAAGACCCTTCCAGTCATACACAAATCTTCAGTTTTTGGGCAGGGTGCTCCAACGTCTGGGCATAGTGCTCATACGTTAGGGCATCAGGCCCTACACAGCAAGGGCATGGTACCCTAAAATCTGTTTAAAATGCCAATTTTCCATTCAGATTCTCGTTTTAACAGTTGGCAACAGATTTTTATTGGGGTTCCACGCCCTTGCTGCGGGTCATGGTGCCCCAGCGTATGAGCACCTTGCCCGTGCTTTGGGGCGCATGCCCAGACGTTGGGGGTCTGCCCATGATCGTTTGTTGCTTAGGGGTTTAATTTGCTTACAAACGAATTCCTAGCTCCTTTAAAGTGTGCATGATAACTGCGACTTGTAAACAAATAGGTACAATTGACCAAACGATAGATTTTCATGGTCCCCAAGTGCCCGTGATAACTTTTGCCTCAAGGGGTTTTGATTACGAATGAATTCACTGAAGTACACTTCTTGACGCAAAGTACAAGTATACCTTTGACCAAACGATACATTTCGATGATTCGCAAGGGCCCATGAACATTTCCGCCTCACGGGTTTTGTGCTTATAGAGGAACCCCTAGTCCCCTTGAAGTGCGCATCACACCGCAAAGTGCAAACGAAACTTTCGACAAAACGACACATTTTCATGTTCCCCCAAGGACCTACGGTCATTTGTGCCTCGGGGGTTTTGCTGACAAAGGATTACAATGAATTCGTCGCTAAATTGGGACTTCCCGCCAAAGTTCGGGCCACAAAGACCTTTCGGTGGTCGCGGGAGTAGACTTATAGTTCATACTAAAGACCGTAGTGAGAAAGACAGGAAGGAAACTCCGCTGAAATCGCTTTATGGAAAATCGAGCCGCCCTCAGTTTTTCGACTCTGTACAACTTACAACGAGGAAAGTGAGAGTAAACAAACACAAAATGTAAACAAACCAAGAGGGTTTGTAAACAAAAACATTTGACGCCATGAACGAAAGTCCAACCGCTAGTAAGCGCTGATTATCGCGGCATGGGAGTTTCCTGTCTTTCTAGTGTTGTGGCCTTGGGTTCATAGGAACGATCGCGGTCATTTTAACTGAAGTCCGAACTTCCCCAGAGGCTACTTCATAAGAGTGTGTCATCCTATATCTGCTGACACTGCACATGTTTTCTTGCCTCTGATAGTGCCTTGGTTCGAGAGACTCGGGACTAGCAGGGAAGCAATATGAGTTTCTGTCACTTGGCTCTTACAAGGCGGGCTAGCTATCGCTTGGGGTCGCTGTCAATACCGCTACACGTCAGTTCGCATAAAAAAAAAATACGACAGTTCGCCTACACGTCAGTTCGCCTACACGCCAGTTGGCCCAAACCTCGTTCGCTCACCGTCAGTTGAACTACCGTCAGTTCGCCTATTTTAGAAATCCATCAGTTCGCCGACACGTCAGTTCACCTACACGTCAGTTCGCCTACCGTCAGTTCATACAAACGTCAGTTGACACAAACGTCAGTTCGCCTGAAAAATCCGTCACTACGCCCAAAGATAATTATCCCATCGAGAACAATGTGTGGACGAACTGTCGGAAAATTTGGGTGAACTGACGTTTATGCCAACTGGCGTTTGTGTCAACCGACGCTTGTGTGAAGTGACGGTAGGCGAACTGTCGGGTTTTAGGATTAGGTGAACTGACGTGTGGGCGAACTGACGGTAGGCACTGACGGTATGTCAACTGACGTCTGGGTCAACTGTCGTGTAGGTCAACTGACGTGTGGGTCAACTGACGGATTTTTGCGGATCAACTGACGTGTAGGTGAACTGAGGCGAACTGACGTCTGTGTCAATTGACGTGTGGCGGTACTGACGGGACCTCGTCGCTTATTGCAAAACGGAGGAAATTTTTTTAATTGAGAGATTCAAACGGCAGGTTAAATGAATCACCGAAAAGTGCAAAAATTTGCAGTCTCTTCGGCGAAAGGGCATAATAATAATTGTATCTGAAAAAAGCCCGAGGGCTTTTAAGTGTTTAACAAACAAATGTGACGGGCAACTTTTGACAATCATATATCGTTTATAGTGAGATAGGAATGATCCACTAGTTTGGTGGCTAGAGCATATGGGACGTAATTTTTAACCAATTTACAATGAAGCTGCGAGTACATCGTAGATAGGCCTACTACTTTTGCAGCTAAGACAGGTCTGCTATTTTCAAACTAAGATCAAACGTACCATTTAGATCCAAACATAAAAATGTGTAGCCATTTATAGCGTTGGCCGGAACGAATCAGTTGAATGTCCTGACAGCGGTTACGCTCAAACTGAAAGCCAATATTTCTATACGCGGCTAGAACTGGGATTTTACGAATAACTATTCGAACAATGCTAGAAAAACAAGACCAAAGTTTTCGATGGGATCCCAAAAATGTAATATTAACTACGTCTTGTCTTCGCCAAATCCAGTCTTCGCCAGGCTAGTCATCTGAGAAAACCAATTTCAGATATACCTGTATAAGCCATATCTATTTGACGATACTGATCGAAACTTCCTGGTGTACTTCTGCCAAATTTCCGGTTTCGGCCGAATTCCGAGCAAACTACTTGCCCAGCAAAAACAAAAAGTAGTTCAGAAACGAGTTCAGCGTATCTCCTTATCCCTATAAAGAACATCTAATCAACTTCAAATAAAACTTTAACTTCTAAAAAAAAAAATCCGGTTTCAACCGGATTCCGGACGAACTATATGCCCGGTTAAAAAATGATTGTCATATATAGATTCAGCGTTTTTTCTTACCCTTAAATCTATCATCTAATCAACTTCAAATACAAATTTTGCTTTTAACAAATTTTCCGGTTTTGGCCGGATTCCGGACGAACTATTTGTCCGGCAAGAAAATGGTTTTCACCATCGTGTTCAGCACGTTTACTTACCCTTAAATCAAATATCTAATCAACTTCAAATACAAATTTTGCTTTTATCAAATTTTCCGGTTTTCGCCGGATTCCGGGCGAACTACTTGTCAGGGAAGAAAATGGTTTTCACCATCGTATTCAGCATGTCTTCTTACCCCTAAATCAAACATCTAATCAACTTCAAATACAACTTTTACTTTTAACAAACTTTCCGGTTTTGGCCAGATTCCGGGCGAACTACTTGTCCGGCGAGAAAATAACTTTCATATTCAGATTCAGCGTTTCTCCTTACCCCTAAATCCACTATCTAAACAGCTTTCACAAAATATTTTTTTGCCCCTTATTTGAAACCCCTCCCCCACCCTCAAATATAGAGCTACAGAGCCCATCTTCGAACTTGACTTGTACTTTGACCCGAAGGATCCTCCCACCAAGTTTCATCAAAATATCTCAATCCCTTCGAGAGTTATCGTGCGCACAGACGGACAGACGGACAGACAGACGGACAACTTTTGCGATGTCATAGGTATCCGTCGCTAACGTTTTGGGATCCCAAAAACTTAATCTTGTGACATAAATAATTTTGACCATTCGATCCTTGCAGGAATTTTTTTATCTCAACCTTTTTAAAAAAATATTAGAATTTATGACGAAATATTTTTATATCATACGTTACAATTCGTAAAAACATATCTTGGTTGATCTTTTAACTGTAATGACATGCCCAGCACTATTTCGTTTGTAAAATATGCTTGTAGACGAACCGAATTGTAATTGTAACGAAAACCGTACTTGAAAACGCAGAAAAAATGTTCCATGTTCTGATTTGAAACATAATTTATTATATTATGGACAATAATCACTTACTGTGGTTTTACAATTTACATTTTCGGTTTACTGATCCATAACATCTTTTACATAAAAAATAGTGCTGGATAAGTCCTCACAGTTAAATTAATCAAATTAGTCTAATTACAATTGTAATCTAACTTATATATATTCAGTTCAAGATTTCAAAGTACAAACACATCAATATCAACCACGAATTAAAATGACAGGTTAAAATAAACACAAGAGTAGTTCGTCATAGTTGCAGTTAGTAAACAAAAAAATGGCTCATCAAAAACGAAATGGTCAAAATGGTTTGCATGACAGCAACGAAATAAAATAAAATAACGACACCGGCAAGTTTTTTGCTTGATGCTATACATTGCACGAACACAGCTGCTTCTCGTTCATGCGCAGAAGAAGTTCGTCAACCCTACAACCCGACTTGGTCACTTTCTTCAATCCTGGATGGAAACGCCGCTTATTAGTTGCGTTTTTGCAGATACCATGGTTTCTGTTACCACGGTAACTGGATCTGCAATTAGTCGTTTTTGCAGTTACCGTGGTATTTGATACACGGTTGCTCTGCAAAAACGACAATTGCCGAAATTGTGCTTTTCGAAGTCATCCCAAAAGAAAAATTGATATTCAGTCACATCACTAAGTGCCAAACTTCTATCCACCAATTTGACAAAAAATGATGAAAGTGGGATGACTTTTTCAGACATCACGATCAGTTACCACGGTCGGACCGTGGTATGTGAATATCAGATACCACGATAACTAGCCAAATCATTGCCGAACTTGATATTCAGTCACGATAACTGCACGATAACTACAAAAACGCCTTTTGACCGTGGTATCAGATACCACGGTCACTGCGAAAACGACTTTCGACCGTGGTATCAGATACCATGGTATCTGCAAAACCGCAATTATTGATTTCCCTATTTCTCATCAAAGCCAAGGTTGCCAAGCACGAAAAAAAAACATGTTCTAGGCTATTATTTTGGGAGATAGAGCAAGATCAAGTTAGAATACTGGGATTTACATTACACCAAGAACAAAAGCACCAGAATCTCTGTAATCCGAGACCATGCGGAGCCGAATAGATTCCTATGCCCCTCCCGATCCAACCGAGCGGATGGCGTGGAACGTGATCGTGCGGCGTACATCACAGTTCGTTACATCTATAAACACCCATATCGCAGTAAAGCCCCGGAGAAGAAATGTTCAAAGTAAAAGCCGATTCGTTGTTGGACGCGACCCAGAGCGGATCAGCGCGCCTACTCCATTTTTCCACTGATATGCTAAGTGGCGAAAAGGGAAGTAGGCGGCGTTTCATACCCGTACACTGACGGGTGGACGAACTAACGAATTTGGTTTTGGTTGATTTACGAAGGGTAGACAAACTGACGGGATGGAAAACTGTACGAAAATGTCGGTGAACCAACAGGGCTAGCTGTCGGGCTGGTCGGTAATGTCACGATTCCCATTCGTGTAAAGATTGTCGTTTCTGTGTCACTAATCATATATTACAACATAAAAAGAGATGAACCTGCACTAATAAACACTGATGTCTGCTGAGCGGCTACGATCGCCCTGCATGCTACTGTTTCTCGCAAGAGTGGAATGTGTAAGAGCTGAAGCTGCAGTGGCTGAAATGTCATCTTTGGGCTGAACAATTTTCCTATCCTAAATTGCCCAAACGGGCTAATCTGTTTTAACTTGCATTCGCACTAACTATAGTAGGTGTTCTTTACCAAGTATTCCAGATACGGGATTCACTCAATCCCGATTCTGCTTGCCCTCAGTTTTCTTCTTCTTGACCCTTTTGTGTTGTCTCAAATTGTTCCGTATTCAATTCCTCGGTCTTTACTTTTCTTTTAGCATTGTTTCTTGTAGATCGTTTCTTTGGCGGGTCTTTTTCCGCGTGGCATTCATTCTTCTTCTGCATACCCAAACGTTTTCCTTTTTGTTTGATCTCCTTCCCTTCCGACTTTCTTTTTCTCGGATTTTTTGCTTCCTTCTCTGGCTGTTTCTTGCTTTTCCTTTTCGACCCATTCACTGCGTTGGTCGGTTCACTTACCACACTTTCTAACCTGTCACTTGTATCGACTTCTACTTCACTTTCTTCGTCGCTGTGGTTTCCAACTTCATCGGACTGTCGCTTATTCTTCCTATTTTTGCCACTTCCAGTACTACTTCCTCCCTTATTCTGTATCTTTTCTGCACTGAGTTCACCTCCGTCAACCGACGCATCTCCTAAATTTCCCTCTTCGCCCAAGTTTTCAACTTTTAAAACTTCATTTTCGTCGCGTTCGTCTTCAACATTTTGAGTTCCACTTCCTCTCTTTTTTCGCGATTTCTTCGCCGTGTTTTCCCCATCTTGCCGAACCACAGGCCGTCCCCGTTTTCTTCCAGTGTACAAGTTGATCTTTGGTACGTCTTTCTTCTCGTTCTCTATAGACTTGTCCGTGTCAGTTACCTTTCCGCGTCTTGGTTTACTGGGTGGTTCTTCTGGGACGGGACAATTTTTGTACTTTTCTTTCATCTCCCTGGTTGTAAGGTCATGTCGCGCCCTAAGATGCATGGCCAGGCCTGCGTGTGACGTGTGACGCGTTCCACATGCTAGGCATTGATAAGGCTTAGCGCCGGTGTGCGTGTTGAAATGGTCCTAAAGGTAAAGAATTAGGGATTACTAACTCGAATTATACAAAATCTGAGGATGTCAAAAAGCAAGCTGCATGGAAGGCGCTGAAGCATTTAGATGAGAGCAGGCTACTAGCCTTTCGAGAAAAGCCCTTGGTAGTTTATATAATAGTTTTTGTTCTCCCTCTGTTTGCAACCTTTCCGGAATTTTTGGTATTCTGAGACGGAAAGACTTAAAATGTATCAGGACTTATTATTTCAAATATTGTAAATTTCTCTTTACCTTCCTCGACGTCATAGGAATTCCCGTATAATTCAAACTTGTTTGCCCTCTGCCCCTTGTGCAAAGTTATCTTCAATTACCCAGGACCTTCACGTTTCTGCAGTTGGCCATCTCTCTGTATTCCATCTAGGAAGAATATTTTTAAGACCCGATTATTCCTTTTTTTTTTATGTTCGATCTTGTGCATTTACTACATTATTGAAAGCTCAGTGTATGTTTTCCTTTTCTTTGTCTGTACTGCGCTATTTTCCTCTTCTGAAGTGCATAAATAAAATTTCATCATCATCTAGTCTAGTTCTGCTGGCTAACACTCAAAATGCCCGTAATAAATGCCCAAGACTCTAAATGCCCACTAAAAATGCCAACAACTCAAAATGCCCACGACTCAAAATGCCCACGACTCATAATGCCCACGACTCAAAATGCCCACGGTTCAGAATGCCCACGATTGGATTATTTGAGGTGTTCAGAACGTAGTAAACTTGAATTAGTGGTGAGTGAGCAACGAGAAGAGTACAATCGACGGAGTATCAGAATGACGATGATCGTATGTTGAACTGGTATAATCTCAATTATAACATAATTCTGGTAAAATAAACATGTGTATTGGCTCGTGGTTAGTTGCCGCCAAAAGCGCTGTGCTTTCCTGAAGAAGCATCTGCCTGATAAGAATTCTCTTGGGACTTTTCTTTAAAGTTTAACCGAAAGGGAATGTAATAGCACAATCTAGGTACCCATGACTTATTCAGTTAAAGAGGCTTGAAGACCCGATGAAAATGCGTTACTTCGTTCTATACGAATAATCGATTTTCAAATAGTGGAATTTCCCTGTGATTTGTGATACCTCTATCTGCTTGTGTCTGTGCTGTATGCTTGACGAAAACGATTTACGAAAAATAAGCGTTCAGGCAGTGAGCCACCTTCCTCGAGCTGATCACTGACCACTGAAAAGCCGCGTTTGTATTGAGATTCAGTTTTTCTGCGTCATAGTAGAATTTTGCGCTGTGAGGACGGCCGTAGATATTCTGAACATCATACTAGAGCAATAGTGAAAATAAAAAAAAATCCCTTAACTCAGTCGAAATAATGCAGTGTAGTTAGTTAAATGATACAAAAATAAGTTGGCTTTTCAGTTAAACTTTAAGAGCTTTAACTTGCTGATCTTTTTGGATCGTTCTTCAAGGAACAATAAAATAAGTCATTTCAAAACCTTTTCCGTGATTAATCCTACCCCTTGTAATCTCATGGTCCGCATTCAAAGGATGATATTGGCCTCCCCTGTGGACAGTTTCAACCGTCGGCATTTTGACCCAAGACGGCATTAGCCTCCCCTGTGACCATTTTTTACTGTTGGCATTTGGAAACTGTCCACATCTGAATTGTGGGCATTTTGAGCCGTGGGCATTTTAATCGTGGGCACTTTGATCGTGGGCATTTTGATCGAGGGCATTCTGAGCGTGGGCATTGTGAGAGTGGGCAAAAAGATCGTGGTAATTTTGGGAACCACCCGTTCTGCTCACCGGTCCGAAATGCCATTTTCTGGTATGATAATATGATATTTACTTACATTAAAAGCCCCACGGGCATAGCAAACAAACAGAAATCTCCTCTCCCCCCACCATTGCTGGTTTAGATCCTGTGGGGCCCCACAAATTATCTCCTAATAGTGTACGCATTGATCGCTAGACGTAAGTCAGTGGTTGTAAAGAAACAAAAATCAAACCTTTAGAACATATTGATCTTTGAAGCTCCTCCCACACTGATCACATGTGTGTTGCCGAGGATTCCCATGTAAATTTCTCATGTGGCGTCTGATACCACTGGACTGCGTGAACTTGGCACCACAAATCTTACAATCATACTTTCCGGTGCAATTATGATCGGCAAACCTGTTACGATATTGGAATCTGAAAAAGAGGTATTGTATGAGGAATGACAACTTTAAGCTAGGAATTACACCAAATCATATGTTTGCTTCCTGGTACAGCAAGCCTTCCGAAAAGAAACGTTTAACTATTACCACAAAAATGGAGAAACGTCAGTAACTTATTAGTTGACACATTTATTGTTTACTATACCTCCAAATAAACAAGACGAGTATGATGAATGAATTAACGTTGTTAACCCTCACAAATAAAGCAAACAATTCGACAGTGAACACGACCAAAGGTTTCGATGGGATCCCAAAAATTTAATATTTGATCCAGACAATTGGGTCTTGTCTTCGCCAGGCTAATCATCTGAGAAAACCAAGTTCAGATATACCTCTACAAGCCATATCTATTTTGACGATAGGCTACTAACCGAAACTTCCTGCTTTATTTCTGCCAAATTTCCGGTTTCGGCCGAATTCTGAGCGAACTATACTTGTCCAGCAAAAAAAAAAATTCAGAAACGAATTCAGCGTATCTCCTTAACCCTATACAAAGAACATCAGTCAACTTCAAATAAAATTTTAAATTGTAAAAAAAAAATCCGGTTTCAACCAGATTTCGGACGAATTATATGTCCGGGTAAAAAATGATTGTCATATACAGATTCAGCGTCTCTTCTTACTCCTAAATCTGGCATTTAATCAACTTTAATAAAACTTTTGCTTTTAACAAATTTTCCGGTTTTGGCCGGATTTCGGGAAAAATTAGTTGTCCGGGTAGAAAGTGTTCAGTGTTCAGAGTAGCGTTCAGCATGTCTTCTTACCCCTTAATCGAACATCTAATCAACTTCAAATAAAACTTTACTTTTAACAAACTTTCCGGTTTTTGCCGGATTCCGGACGAAGTACTTGTCCGGCGAAAAAATGGTTTTCATCATCGGGTTCAGCACGTTATTTGTCCCTTAATTTGAACCCCTTCCCACCCCGAAATGTAGGGCTACAGAGCCCATCTACGAACTCGACCTTGCCCTTGACCCAAAAAATCATCACACCAAGTTTCGTCAAAATATCTCATTCCCTTCGAGAGTTATCGTGCTTACAGACGGATGGACAGACGGACAACTTTTGCGATGTCATAGGTATCCCTCCACTTACGTTTTGGGATCCAAAAAACGGTTAAGTCAGCTGCATTTATTAGGCGAGAAACTGCATCACAGATCATCTCGATGACAACGTTAACCTGACTACAAGGCTAATATCATTCGCCCATTACAATTTAGAAGTACAAAAAAATGAAAAGAAAGATCAAGGAAAACGAAACAATATAGCCTACTGTTTGTACTTCTAAATTATAATGGGCAACTATGAGTCTACAGCGTAATACTCTCAACTATCAGAATAAATGAACCAATTCAGCTCAAGACTATAAGGTTATTATTATTGATTTTATTGCCCATCATAATTTAGACGTACAAACAGTTTCAAAAGAAAGACCAAGGAAAATGGAACAATATACACCATTGCGTATCTACCACGAAATATCAATCTAGCTCAATAACTGAACCAATTCCGCTCTAGACATTTCTGCACAGCAATTAAGGGAAGTGCTGCTATTGCTTAACCAAGGTGGAAATCTCACCAGATACGTCGCTAAGTTATAAACACACTTAAATAATTCTTTGAAGCACCAAATGTGATAACTGGACTGTGTGTGAACGTACCTTAAGGGATAGAAGCACTCAATCTTTCATCACTGTCGTGACTCGTGATTGGTTACAGGTTGGATCAATAAACTATGTAAATAAATCTACTTACTCAGTTCCACATAGTTTGCAACATAGCTTTTCTCCATGTTTTACTTTGCAATCGTTTATATGACCCTGCAACATCCAAAAGTTCATAACAGCTCCGCACAGATAACAGATGCCGTCAATATCCACGTGAAATTTGTACATGTGGCCTTTAAACGCCACGGGAGTAGTAAGCTGGCGTCTATAAGAAAAAAAATTGACACTTAAATCCCTTCTCCAAAAGAAAAGGCAAACTTTTACGCGCAAACCGAAGCGCAGTATCGATATCGTCTTTCATTGCCCTAGGCTGCATGGGAGTGCGATGGATTGTTGAGGGGCCAAACCATCTTACGCTTCCAATGCTTTACCCCAGATTTGAGCCCCCCCCCCCCGTGAAAAACCAACCGGTACCAAAACCCTCCTTGCGAAAAAAAAACGGGTACCAAAGAACCTGGGTACTAAAAAAACACACGGTGTTAACAAAATGCAATATGTTTTATGAAATGTACATATAGAGGCGAGCGGCCAGGGAGGCGTCGACACGCTTTTACGTTTCACTCGCGTGTCTAGGGAACATCCTAAGTGCTCGCGATCCAAACTACAGTTTCTTGAAAGATTTTCTAGTTTCTTATATATTTGCATTCAGGGGGGAGGGGCATCAGGGGAGTTTGAGAACGGGGGCGAGGGGGGGGGGACAAACCCGATTTTAGACTTGAAGAGAGGATGGTCAATTATTGATGACGCAAACGAGCGGAAGGTAGGAGCTACGCGGAACATCACAATTCGTAACCTCTACAAAACAGCTCTATCGCAGTAAAGCCCCGTAGAAGAAATTTCCGAAGTAAAAGCCGATTAGTAAGCGTGCTGCAGAGCGGGTCGGCGCGCCTCCTGTACTTTTTCCTCTGATACGCGCAGCGGCGAAGAGGGAAATAGATGACATAGACTCAACGCTCAGCAAACGCCTCTAGCTCAACTCAAGTTTTGTCTGGGTATCCATAGCCGCTGCATGGGACCAAAGACGGAGGAAGTTCTTTTGGCTTAATTGTTCCTGCTAATGCGAAGCTGATTGATCAGCAATACCATTTATGGTTTTGTCTCAGCAAAACCAAGGGGGCTGGAAAAAAGTCGAGGCGGGTTCTAGGTGATAACAAATGGTAAATCAGGAAAGGAAACCAAAGTCATACCCTTCTGGACAGGAGATGCATTTACAAGCCTCAAAGATCTGGTCCTTTGGGGGGTAGGTGGCGATAACCTCCACTGGTTGGTGGCACTTGGCGTGTATAGCTCGTAAATCTGTAGTTTCGAGTTTTTCAGGCATTCGAGCCATAGAGATGCTATGCCAGTAGTCGCAGATCGGGCAACTACAAAAAAAAGCGTTCTTAGTTTAATTCCACTCTGATTTATCGTGAACACTGATGATTTTTCTTCAACTGTCACGATCGGAATTAAGAGCGTTTCCACCCTACTTACTGTACTTACTACGCATATATGACATTACGAATACTGGCTTCTTGACGTCAAGGATGGAACGAATTTTCATGTTTTCGGCAAAATATCGCGCCCCGGGCTGATCGGGCCAATCACGTTACATGGATCGTAGTTACCACGCTAACTATGCTCCCGAGCGTAGTAAGCAAACAAAAACTATTAATCATTACTTCGTGAAGGTGGGAACGGTCAGCGGAGTAACTTGTTGTTTGAAGGGTGGAACACCCTCTTAATCTCATGACAGTCTATCGATAAACGAAAATAACCAGACTTTGTCTTTTATATTGACGACATCTCGAATCAAACCCAGCAACTTGATTTTCTTCCACATATTACCTTAAATAGTCTTAATTCGCACTTTGGGAGCGAATAAGGTCCATGATGGATCTGTATGCTCCGTTTCTGGTTGCTTTCCTGGTTGGATAGTCTCAACAGGATTTATGATCCCATTGAATGGGATCATAAATGATGGAAATACGTTGACGACTTGTCCCTAGCGGAAGTCGTATCTGAGGATTTGAAAAGTAACGCTGCCGGTTTCATCGACCAGATTACTTCAGAGGCGACTGAACTAAATATGGTCGTGAATAAAGATAAGTGCTCTGTTACGACTTTTTCTTTTCTTCGGAAAACTCGGCCGTCTTTCTATCCTCCTACCGACCCTGGGCTCATCAGTGATAAAACAACGCTACTAGGTGCAGTGATATCTTCTGACCTTTTATGGTATGAAAATACTAAGACAGTTTATTGTAAAGAAAGCTAACAGCGGAATTCAAATGCTAAAAACACTGAAAAAGTTTCGGGTTCCTAAGGACAAGCTAAAGCTAATGTTTTGCTCTTTCATTCGACCCTTAGTCGAATATGCTTGTCCGGTTTGGCACTTTGCTCTTACCCAAGGTGAAACTGATAAAATAGAACGAGTTCAGAAGAGATCGCTCCAAATTATCTACGGCGGTTCCCCCCTACCATACTCTTTTTACCTCAAAGAATTTAAAATTGAATTCCTTTCTTCCCGCCGCGAAAAACTATGCCGCAACTTCGGCTCCTCCCTTCTCCAGCACCCCATGTACCGTTCATTCCTTCCCCCACCCTTTGTTCCTGTAAGTTACTACTGTAATACTATGCGTTACAGTAGGAGCTTTGTACCGAGTTTCGTAAAGACAACTTACGTTTGACAACTTTAATTATGACTATACAACATCTTATTTGGGCTCTGCCCACGAGATATATGTTTTGTTTAATTATTAAATGAAATGAACAAAAAATGAAAAAATTGGTATTTGCATGGTTGTTTCTCCCACTCCTTGTCTAGACGATATTGAACATTGCCATGGACTCGGATGTAGCTGTTTCGTCCGTTAATGAGTTCCAATCGAAGAGAGGAAATTTCTTCGCAGACGTGTGAGGGCAGGTGGCTTCACCTTCCTCGAGTGTCCTCTTGTGTTGTGCTGGTGGGAGACAGAGAGAAGAGCTTGGAAGCATGGGGCCCACTCCTGTATCTTACCGGATACTTCAATGAAAAATCAAAACCCCTCGCCTATGCTGCAGCAGTCAAAATGATCCTGAATACTTCAAGAATATTCAAAATAACAAGCCCAGCAGCGCAGTGTATTTCTATTTAAAGTTTAACTGAAAGCCAACTTATTTTTGTGTCATTTAGTTGAATACTCTAAATTATTTGGATTCTGCAATGGGATTTTTTTGTTTTCCACTATCTGCTCTAGTTATGACGTTCAGAATATCTGCGGCCGTCCCCACAGCGAAAATTCTACTATGACGCGGGAAATTTTTATCTAAACACAAACAAGGCTTTTCAGTGGGCAGTGGCGATATTGGTAAAGATTGCTTAGTGCCTGAAGCAAAAAAAAGTCATAAATCTTTCTTGTAAGGCATACAACAAATTAGAGGTACCACAAATCACACGGAAATTCCACTATTTGAAAATCGATTATTCCTGAATAGCGGAACAACCAAGTAACACATTTTCAGCGGGTCTTCAGGCTTTCAGGCCCATAAGTGAATAAGTGATGGGTAACTAAATTGTCCTATCCCAGTCCTTTTCGGTTAAACTTTAAACTTGATTTACTGTGCAATCTCATCATATTCTCTATTGCAGCTTCCTTGGACGGTTCTCAAATCCGTATTTTAACTGATGGTGGGAATTCTACTTGTTTAAGAGCTTCTTAGCGAAATTTTCACCGATTCTTCCTGCCGATATTTTCTTCGCGCAAACTTCTGATTTTTAGCAACCTTTTCCTAACTTATTAAAATACGAAGTAGAAGTACTGATGTATTTCTTCATGCCCACCGTCCTGGTATGTGTACCCAGTAGGCTATCGTATACTCGTACCGACTAGGCTAAAGACAATGAATTGTATCCTATCATTCTTACTATTATTAATTTTTGCCCGCACAAGACTGAAACTACCGTTCACCGATCGTAAAAGATAGCCTAGATTTTTTTTTTTTTTTTTAAGAAACAGTGAATCAGAAGTGCATGCTACCGTTTATACGTAGTGAACCAGAACTTTAAAGTTTAACCGAAAACGGCTAGGATAGGACAATCTAGTTACCCATCACTTATTCACTTAAATTGGCCTGAAGACCCGCTGAAAATGAGTAACTTCGTTGTTCCGCTATTCACGAATAACCGATTTTCAAATAGTGGAATTTCCTGTGTGATTTGTGGCTTGTATTTTTGCTGTATGCCTTCCGAGAAAGATTTATCAATTTTTTTTTGTTCAGACACTAAGCAATCTTCACCAATCTCACCACTGCCCACTGAAAAGCCGCATTTGTGTTGAGATTAAAATTTCCCGCGTCATAGTAGAATTTCCGCTGTGGGGACGGCTGGAGATATTCTGAGCCTCATAACTAGAGCAGATAGTGGAAAATCAAAAAATCCCTTTGCAGAATCCAAATAATTCAGTGTATCCAGTTAAATGACACACACATGAGTTGGCTTTTCAGTTAAACTTTAAGCCATGACTTAACTCCGCCATGACCGGTCCAAAGCCTGGTTGCAAATAAGAAAGTTGAGCGGTAGGGCACTTGTCCCGTTACTGAACTCCCTGTACCTGGATCATCAGATTCCCTTTCAACGTGGGCACGACACTGAATCAACTGGTGAATCAACACAAATAAAACCATTACTTACGATGTTGTGGTGACGTAGTGAAGATGAACCATTTCATGCTTTCGTAAAGCTCTTTCACTCATTCTTGCAAGAGGACAGAAAAAGCAACCAAAGACCAATTCTGAGTCGTGTTCATTCCTCATATGCTCCGAAACATTGCTCGAGGTACCGTGAATTTGTTCATCGCATCTCCAGCATTTGAAACGCCTCTTGCCAAATGGCAGCTTTATCAAATCCTAGAATGAAACCGAATCGTCAGCTTGAAGGGTAACTAACTACTCCAAGTTAATTTCACAAGCATGCCTATCCAAGCAAAGATGTCTAGGCACGTGCCTAGCATCACCGTTCACACCGATGCCTAGGCACAGATTTTGGGCCAGGCATGGATTTCCAGGCTCTAGAATTCGGTGCCTGGCTACACCTGAGCACGTGCCCAGGCATCTGTGCTTGGCTAGGCATGCATGTGAACGCGGCTTAACAGATTCAGTATTATCCATAATCAGATGCTGCATCTCAAATCACGGGGTCCGTCAGTACCGCCACACGTCAATTCACACAAACGCCAGTTCGTCTCAGAATTCCGTCAGTATGCCCAAATTTTCCAACAGTTCGCCAACAAGTCAGTTGACCCGCAAAAATTCCGTCAGTTGACCCATACGTCATTTCACCCACACGTCAATTCACCCACACGTCAGTTGACCCACAGTCAGTTCGCCTACCACCAGTTCCCTTACCGTCAGTTCACACAAGCGTCAGCTGGTACAAACGTCAGTTCAACCAAATTTTCCGACAGTTCGCCCACGCATTGTTCTCGATCTTTCGGCGTACCGACGGAATTAGAAGGCGAACTGATGTTTGTGTCAACAGACGTTTGTGTGAATGACGGTAGGCGAACTGACGTGTAGGCGAACTAACGTGTAGATGAGCCGACATGTCGGCGAACTGGCGGATTCCTAAAATAGGCGTACTGACGGTGGTTCGACTGACGGTGGCGAACCGAAGTTTGGGCCAACTGACGTGTGGGCGAACTGACGTGTGGGCGAACGAACGTGTAGGTGAACTGAGGTGTGGATGAAATAACGGGTAGCGGAACTGACGTGTGGGCGAACTGTCGGATTTTTTGTTAAGGCGAACTGACGTGTAGCGGTAATGACAGTGACCCACTATCAAGGAGAAGCTGTAGCTAATTTACAGTTAGATAACATTCATTCAATCACATACATTTAAGAACAATAATAGGAGACAAACACCAGTTATTCTTTCGCGTTAGTTAAGAAAGGAACAAATGAGTTCCTATACCGGTTTGAGCGTGTTTTTACGGGCTGGGGTCAAGTTGCCTGGTATACGGTAGGGGACTCGTTCGGGAAGTAACGGCCTACGGTTTTCACTGGCGAAGATACTTTTGATGTCTAACTCTCCTTGCCAATGCAAAATGCCGTGTACCAAGCGGAAGAGCCGAAAGCGTCACCACAGCTTCTGCTGTCCCAAACGATCGCCTTGATTGGTTGAAAAGGATTTGAGTAGTTGTGTTTGAGTCGTTCGGGCGACTTATCTCGTTCTTTCTGTGAATCACTGGCGTGTTTTTGACTTGGTCATATACAGTACGCTGTGATAGTCGTTTTTTAAATTAAAGTATCTCTCTCTCTAAAGTCAAAAACACGCCAGTGATCCTCAGGAAGAATGAGAAGACGTCGCCCTAACGACTCAAACACAATTCAAATCCTCTGTCAACTAATCACGGCAATCGTTGGAGACAGCTGTGGTACCGCTTCCGGCTCTTCCGCTTGGTACACGGCGATTTTGCATCGGCAAGGAGAGTTAGTCATCAAGAGTATTCAGCCTTTATGCATTCTCGGACGCGGCGGCTGGACGAAAACAATTTGAATGAATACGGCTTGGTTATAAAATGGTAAAACAAAGCAAAACAGAAAATAGAAGTGATGGTCTACCATGTCTTGCATAATGAAAACTATAGTTCGAAGTTGTCGTGAAAAGTTTTCGGCGGAGCCGAAAAAGCGACAAAATTCGTAGCTACAACGAAACAATGGCGGGAGGTGGAGATTTCAGAAGCTTATAACTCCAGAAGGGAGCTAGAGACAATAGTGGCGTTTTTGATCGCCGATTAGTTCGGCGATAGCGTAGCCGTTTGACTTTTTGGCGTTTTTGACGTTCGCCGGAAGCCGATAGCCGTAGCTGTTTCTTCTAATTTCTGTTTTTGTGCTCAACGACTAACGTCTATCGCCTAAATTCCTGTCCATCGACTATCGGCCTAAGACTCGCCGATAGGCGATGGACGTTGCCTCCAACGGCTATCGGCTATCGAAAACAGTAAATAAGCAAACTTCCTTCGTCTACCGAGGAAATATCATCGGCGATCAAAAACGCCACTAATATGAAATAACAGACTCTCTGCAGGAATTATATTGGGGGTAGAATTACGGACGTATTCAGTGTAGTACGGGTGCCTTATAAGTGTTTTTCATTATTCAATTTGGGATTCATTTTTTTGTCTGAATAATCTCATAAATATATCAGCTTATTGCCTCGAGGAAGGATGATCGTTTGCTGCCCTCAATGATCAAATAATTGGCAAATAATTTAAACTCCAACTGTAACCATAGAAACTCGCAGTGCATACCGTTATATTTCTTGGGCAATATGTATCCGGCTTCTTTGTTATTCGAAAGCTGGTTTTCTATCGATCGAACTGCCATCCCGTTCCAACAAATGGAGTCTTAGGATTGGGTTGGCACACCTCTTAGTAATCGATGGAAGAACAAGCTAATGCTGTTTTCTCTAGCACAGGAAAGGCCTGTTTGAGGCACGGCTTACCTCAAATATCAGATCGTCAAACTTGGTCTTGATAGTTTCATTCCACATTTCTACGTCGGAGTCGGCGATCTCAATTTGTAGTATTTTCGCAATGAGGTCAACTGTGAACACTGATGTGGGCCCTAAAATGTAAGAAATCCTCAAAAGCTGATAGCGTCCACCGTGCCCACGTACCCCAGTGTCAAGTTGCAAAGAAACTAGAGGCGTTTTTTTTTGGCACTGTCTAGGGAACCGGGAGCCGTACTTTATGCCCTACGGACTACAGAACCGGTAGTTCTCACGGAAACCAAACCGTAAGAGCTACGATTCCGGGATGTGACGTCATTCACTAACGGAAACTTGTATGTGCTGGCTCCCGTTCCGGTAGTAAATGGAAATAGTTCACGGAAATTTCATCGTACCAGCTTCTCGTCCGGTAGTCTCACCGAATTATGTATTCAGAAGCTAGGGAGCCGGTAGGTGATACCGGAAACAAAATAATTGGGCCAAAATAATTAAGTCTATTCAAATCCAAGAGAAAAATAAGTTGGCTTTTCAGTTAAACTCAGAAACAAGAGCTGTAAGCTCATATGGCACTTGCATGTGTTGAGATGTTTTGTTTGATCAAAAGTATTTTTCGACTTTGTGGTTAAAATGCGCACTTTAAGGGAGCTAGATAAAAAGTATTTTATTTTTGAACTTGGGTGTAAAGATACGCACTTTAAAGGCGCTAGAAATGCATCTGTATGCAAAACCCTTGAGGCAAAAACGATCACAGGCCTTTAGGGATCCTTGATGTATACCGTTTCGTCAAAAGTTTTTTTTCGCTTTTCATTTCAAATGCGCACTTTAAGGGTGAATTTTTAAGCAGAACCCTTGTGGCACAAATGATCATGGGTTGAGATGTATTGTTTGAAATAAAGTACTTTTCGACCTGGCCGTTCAGATTCACACTTTAAGGGAGCTAGAACGTCATTTGCAAACAAAATCCTTGAGGCAAAAATGATAATGGGCTCATGGGAATCATGAAAATATGAATTTAGTTTAAAAGTATTTTTCTAAATTTGCAGTCAAGATTAGTACTTTAACGAATGGTCGGGTTTGGAAAGTGGTCATTTTTGAGTCAATCTTGTCAAATCTCTAATATTACAGCCAAGTTCCATCGTCCTAGATTATCTGGAAGTACCTTAAATCGTGATCACCGGAATCCCGGACCTCCCCCCCCCTCAAACTTCCCCACAGTCGCCGGAGCCAATCCGGTTCCGTAAGTGTTTATCCAGAGCATCTGTTTGTTATTCCCACAAAGTTCCATCCCGATCTCACCAGTCTAAGTCGGTCACGTATTTTCGCCCCCCCCCCCCCTCAATTGCTGTCGGATCTGTCCGGACATGAAAAAGATCAACAGAAACATGTCCTCTCTTCAATTATCAAATTTCACTCAAATCCGATCAGCCGTTTCAAAGTTACGCATGACTCAATATTCCGGATTCCCCCTCCCGTTACTCCCCCCACGGCTATCAGATCATGTAAATTTTTCTTTATAAGTCAGTTTGATCGGGTCCCTGATTCGCCTCCCAAGATTCGTCGTGAAAATCCCCAAAACCGGCATAACCGGAATTCTGGGAAACTCCCCTCCACCCCCCCCCCTAATGTCATGATCCATCCCAAATGTATAAACGATTTATCTGGAGCAGATGCTTGTTCTTCCCAGCAAGTTTCACTCCGATCCCTCCATTCTAACCGTTTCCCGATATTTCCGGTCACCCCCCCCCCAACTCCCCCATAGCTGTTTAATCCGGTCCGGACTTCAAATGGGACATCAGAGGTATGTCATTTATTCAGTTATTAAGTTTCATTCCAATCCGACCACCCGCTCGAAAGTTACACAGTACTCCAATTTTCCGGATTCCCCAGCCCTCCACCCCTCTAGTGTCCGGATCCAGTCCAAATGTAGAAACGATTTATCTGGAGCAGATGCTTGTTCCTCCCAGCAAGTTTCACTCCGATCCCTCTATTCTAACCGTTTCTCGAAATTTCCGGTCTCCCCCCCCCCCCAACTCCCCAGAGCATTCGAATCCGGTCCGGACTTCAAACGGGACATCAGTAGTGTGCCATTTATTCAGTTATTAAGTTTCATTCCAATCCGATCACCCGTTCGAAAGTTACACACTACTCCAATTTTCCGGATTCCCCAGCCCTCCACCCCCCCCCGGGTGGTCGGATCCAGTCCAAATGTATAAACAATTTATCTGGAGCACATGCTTGTTCTTCCTAGCAAGTTTCACTCCGATCCCTGTATTCTAACCATTTCTCGAAATTTCCGGTCTCCCCCCCCCCCCCCCAACTCCCCCATAGCTGTCGCATCCGGTCCGGACTTCAAACGGGACATCAGAAGTACGGTATGTCATTTATTCAGTTATTAAGTTTCATTCCAATCCGATCACCCGTTCTAAAGTTACACACTACTCCAATTTTCCGGATTCCCCAGCCCTCCACTCCCCCCCCCGGGTGGTCGGATTGGGAAACTGAATGTTTCCAAGTTAGTCCTATCGGGTCCATGATGCTCCTGCCAAGTTTCATCGTCCTAGCACATCTGGAAGTACTCCAACTCGAAAAAGTGTGACAAAACTCCTTAATTTTCAGAATTTCCCCGGCCCACCACTCCCCCCCAGATGGTCGGATCGGGAAACTGATTACTTCTAGGTTAGTTTGGTCGGGTCCCTGATTTTCCTGCCAAGTCTCATCGTCCTAGCACATCTGGAAGTACCCTAACTCGAACATGTGGGACAAAAAAATTCGGACAGACCGACCGACAGACCGACAGACCGACCGACGGACGGAATTGCGATCGGTATATGGCACTTGAGCCAGAGGCTGCAAGTGCCATAAAAAACACATCCTCAGGAACGCATCCTAATCTCCGATTGGCTGCCTGCGAGACACGGAGATAAAGATCCCACTTCGACTGGACTAACAACTTCAAATACCTAACCGGCGCAATCCTTTTATCCGAAAAGTCTGAATTAATCCGTCTCTGTAACACAACACTAACCATAGCCTTTGTTTCTAAACACACACAAAAAAAGTATATTTAAGCCGACAGAAGTTTACAGAATTTGATTTTTTTACGTGTAAACAGCCTAAGATCCCGATTCGTAGACAAGACCTAAACATTCAGGCTTCGCCCGGCAATATTTTTACCGAACTTGCTTTCTCATGGGTAAAAAGATCAGTGTGCCGTGTATGGGAACCTCGATGGGAACTATGGGAAAAGACTTCCGCCTATTCTTTTCTACATTACATAAGGGACCCATAAATTTCCTGTAATGACTCGCCATTCAGGGGGGCTGTCATTTCCTATGCTTCTATGTTGCTATGCTGCCCGTGCCTCACCTAGTTTCCAAAAATTCTGCTTGGGTCGAATCCGCGTTCTTGCTTGCCTCCTTGGACGTGAGGCCAAAGAGACTCGTCCCACTAGGCGGAAGCTCTTCTCCAGCAGCCAATCCCAAATTTTGTCTATCTGGATAGTCGGGTATTTATCCCCGTGAGCGTTTCTCGAACTATCTGACGCTCGGTCAACAGCGCATAAGAAATCTCTTGTTGGCAAGCCCCCTAAATGGCGAGTCATTATAGGCAATTTATGGGTCCCTGATTATATTATCATTAGTAAAACAAAAATAAAGCATAGGTTTATTGTAGACTTGTAGGTAATTATTGGTGCTTTAGCGGACAACCAAAGGGAGAAAAACTAAGACATTCGTGAATCCGACTTACCCTTAACCGCTGGTCTAGGTTCCGTCCTAGCGAAAATGAAATCATCATCCAAACCTTCGGACTCTCCCGAAGATGCATCAGTTTCGGAAATAACATTGCTTTCCGGCTCGAAATCGGAACTAGCCGAACCTTCTAAATCACTAGCTTCCGACTCATCGCTGAAGTAGTCCTTGAAGCTATGGCTATTTATTGGTTGAGTCCAGGATGCGTATTGGCGCTGCCGCTGCCGTTCAAGTCGCTCTTCCTTTGTCAGCGTTTGTGCTGGCGTCTTTCCTTTCCGAGGTCCTCTTCGCTTTTTCGTGACTGCTGGTATTACCTCCCAGGTTCCTTCCTCAACCTTCAAATTTTGCACAACAACTTCGCCTCCAAGCATATCGCCTATTGCTGTATCTTCCTTGGTGCTGTTTGTTTCTTCTGAATCAGAAAAACATCCTCTGAATACACTGTCCTGGGATTGTACATCTACGATTTCTCTGGATTCCTGCTTAGTCTTCCCCGGCAGTACCTCCGCGATCGGGAGATAAGCTACGGGATCTCGGCTTTCTGCCAATCCTTGATTCCCTAGCTCTGTCTTGAAATTATGAGTCACGGGGACCGGGAATCCCTGGGTAATCGAGTCCCGGGTGCCTGGTAGAGCACCATGACCCTCTTCGGCCAGTGCAGGTCGGCCTGTTGACACATGTTGCGGTTTCTGTAGTGAGAACTTTGCAATTAGTTCTTTGGTCGATCTGATATTAACTGAAGTAGGCTCCCTTGCCGCATGATCTGTCCTTGAGACTCCTGGGTAAGGGATCCCACTAAACTGAATAGCGTCAGGCTTGAGTGAAGGGACTGAAATCGGGTTAGTCCTAACTCCAGATGTGCTTTCAAACGGGCCATACTCTTTCCTTGATGCGATGACCGGTTTTAAACCTGGGCATAAACTATTAGCCAAGTCTCCTTCTGGCTCAAATGTGGATTGTGACTCTTCACTGCTTTGGCAAGGACCAAACACAAAGTCACCCGGTTTTGCCCACATCACTGGCACTGAAGGCATTCCAGTTCCCTTTACATATTTTATAAAGGGTCTAGTTCCAGGCACGGAAGAAGCAGGGACAGAGTTGTTACCAGCGCCGTGTTGCGACCCTTTGGGTTTAGAAGACGGCGAAACTAACATCACCCTTACAATTTCCGCTGAGGATTCGGGAAACCCCCCTGCTGTATATAATGGTGGTGTATGTAGGTCTGCATGCGCTACCGGAGCCTGCAATCTGCCTAAGCCTGCTGACGGCCTTGTCAATGAAGTACTATGATAACTGGGTCTCGAAGACAAAACAAAGAGTGGGTCTGTTCTGCCTTTACATGGCACGGGAGAAACCAACTTTCCCCTTACTATAACTGTTGATCCTGACGGTATTCTTGCAGACGTACACACTGCTAAGTCCGTTTGGGCTCTTTGCTCTGAAGCTGCTTGGAGAACTGCAGCTCTATGTTCTGACCTGTTCGATGAGGGGGTCTGGCAATGGGGTCTGGGTAAGGGAGCTGAGATTGCACAATTAACTGATGGGGGAGAAAGTAACTTAACTATTGTTGGCCTTGTTTCTCCCGTTGATATTAAGTCTGGTTTCACAAATATAGACATTGAAGTAGGTACTGGAAATGCTGGTGGTGCAAGAGGCAACTGTGGGACTGGAGCTCTAGCTAAGATTTCTGAAGGTCCTGATGACACAACTTTCTGATAATGGGGCTCGGGTGAAAGAAATGATGAACCTCTTGATGATGGGCATGTTGCTGGTGTAGTAAGCTGGAATACAGGTTGATCAATGCTTTTCTCTCTATGTTCTTGTAATGCAGCAGGTTTTGCAACTAGAACTGGTGGTGATACTTTAACTGAAGTTGGCAGTTCATACTGCTTGACATCTAATGGGTCTTCCTGGCCATTTGTGATAGTCTGTGAAGAAAACACAGAGGCCGAGTCAACACATAGAGTGGTAGCAACCTCTTGAGCACTTCTGGATTTTGACACTGGAAGTAAATGTGAGCCATTCAAGGCATTGACAAAGCTTCTAGCACTGTCATTGGACCCAGGTTCCAGTCCTTCTACTACTTTGAAAAGTCCCAAAGCTGGATTAACACCCTGTAAAATATACTTCTGGTTATCTGCCCTGGCATATTCTTTTTCCACCTCTGGTAATATATTTTTCTTGTCCATTTTTATATTTGAAACTGCCTTCAACCAAATTTCTGGATCTGCAAGAGAAACAAAAGAGGGTAAGCTAAGACCGCCTATGAGCTAACATCAGTGTGACAGTGGTCCTTAGTGTCATGAAGAGTATATTCCACCCTTCTAACAATAATAACTATTAACTATTCTTTTCGTTACAACCTCATGAGAAGTTACTACGCTGACCGTTCCAACCTTCTCGAAATAGTAACTAATAATGACTATTTGCTTACCACGCTCAAGAGCGTAATTAGTGTGGTAACCACGATCTCTGTGGCGTGATTGGCCCGATCCGCCCACGGCATGATATTTTGCCGAAAATTGGAAAATTCATTCCAGCCATGACACCAAGAAACCAGGAACCGTGACTTCATGCCTAGTAACTACGGTAAGGAGGGTGGAACTGGTGGAAGACGCACAAAGTCTATGAGTTTCTTAAAGTTTAACCGAAAAGGACTGGGATAGGACAATCTAGTTACCCATCACTTATTCACTTAAATTGGCTTGAAGACCCGCTGAAAATGCGTTACTTGGTTGTTCCGCTATTCAAGAATAATCGATTTTCAAATAGTGGAATTTCCGTGTGATTTGTGGTACCTCTAATTTGTTGAATGCCTTACAAGCAAGATTTATGATTTTTTTTGTTCAGGCACTAAGCAATCTTCACCAATATCGCCACTGCCCACTGAAAAGCCTTGTTTGTGTTTAGATAAAAATTTCCTGCGTCATAGTAGAATTTTCGCTGTGGGGACGGCCGCAGATATTCTGAACGTCATAACTAGAGCAGATAGTGGAAACAAAATAATCCCTTTGCAGAATCCAAATAATTCAGTGTATTCAACTAAATGACACAAAAATAAGTTGGCTTTTCAGTTAAACTTTAACATAAAGCGATAATCTTTTTAGTTTATAATCTGTAAATTCCTATAGACAGGTTTCCATTGGGGTACTGTCAGGGGCGTCCCGAAGGGGGGCAGAGGTGCAACCCCCTACGATTTAGGCATTCGGTCAAATCTTCGACGAAGGCGAAAATTCCGGTCGAAACGGCCATCGGGGCGGCTAAATCTTTTGTCCCCACATTTCCAAATTGGGTGATTTAACATGTTTATTTGTTCCCATTCTTTATCAAATTTGGTACTTCATCCAACTTTTGTTCAGTCCGCATCGATTTCACCGCATTCAGTCCGTCCCTTCATAAATTCGGTGATTTAACATGTTTATTTGGTCTCATTCGTTACCGTTTTCGGTAATTCACCGGACTTTTCTAGTCTGTATTTGTTCTACCGCATTCGGTCAGTCAATTTCAGAATTCGGTATTTAATCAGATTCATTTGGTTCTAATTCGATATAGAATACAGTAATTTACCGGATTTTTGTTTAGTCCGTATCTATTAGCCTACCTACCAGACTTGCCACATTCGGTGCTTTTAGGTTGTTCCAACAAGAGTTTTATTTCATTACGAAAATCGGTTGTTATACTAGGGTAGCCACAAAAACACCTAGTGGCAAAAGTTGGCGATTTTTTTGTAATGAATCCATAAATTGCTGTGAATTTTCCTTATCAGTTTTACCTATCTAAAACATCTCCAAAAAATATTTTAAAAATCAAATTCCTAGCTATTTAATATTATTTCTAAATTTTCAATGTAAATTTAGATGTAAAAAAAAGTAGCTGAACTTGCCTAAAAAAATTTGTTGATACCAAGGAGGAAAAGTCAGCAGCCTATAGCAGCAATAGGTCTATTGGACTGTAACCTTGATGATCATATTCATATTTACTCATCTAACTCAATTGCTAGGGCTCCCCATGCATTCAAAACCAGCTCAAAATCACCCAGTTTCATAGAATTTCATTGAAGCACATAGTTCTAAGGCTAAGCTGGTCACTAGATGGACAAAACCCTAAAGTCAATGGATGAACATAGGCATTTCCTTATGTAAAATACTGTTTTCTAAAGAAGATTTAAGATGCTTAGAGACAAGATAGAGAGGTGATTTTGGCCTCAAATCAAAGCTAAAACTAAAAGATAGGAGAATCACTTTCTGATCGTCAAAAGCTCAGGTTTTATTAAAAAAAAAATTAGTGGCTACCCTAGTTATACCGCTCTCGATATGTTCCTTATTTTTTTTTTAGTTGGTTTTTCGGTGTACAAATTCATTATTTCATTCACCCCAGTTACTGAGTTCGGTAAATTAATCGGCATTTATTTAGCTCTTGTTCTTTACCACTTAATGATTGCTTAAGCTGGTTGCCATTCATTACTTAACTTTTACTTCCAATGATAGCGGTACTTCAGGACTAACAAGACCAAAGGTTTCAATGGGATCCCAAAAATTCTGGGCCTGGGCTGGGGAACATTCTACTGACTCCTAGACTGATTAAACTTCTGCAAAAACGAAGACAGTTGATTATTACCTGCTAAAGCTTTTCCATAAAGTTAGGAGATACGGATAATTCTTGAAGAAATGCCATAGCATACTCGGTGTATTTGTCACTAATCAACAAAACCATGCTTTTTGCTGTTTTTAAAATAAACTCGAGTTCGTCGCTGCAACGCCATCGCGGTGTTAGAAAAGTGCCTTGTCTTCTTGTAACGCTTTCGGCTAGGTGGCAGGACCGGCACAACGCCAGTCATCGTCATGATTGCAGACTTGCAGTAGGTTTACCCCAGAGCAAAATAGCACTAGGGAGTAGCGCCAAGACTTGAACAGTAGAAATAAGTGACAAGTGACACACTCGAGACTCGAGTAGACTGGTTTCGATAACTCTACTATCCCGAAAACCAGCCAAAAAGAAGATACAACCGCCTATGTTTCCTTGGTGTTTGCAGAATGCTTCGCAGCTGCACTAGAAATTTCTAAGCCCGCAGGTTTGTCTCGCTTTAAAGGAACATAAAACTTGACTCAAACTTGACTCGGGGAGCTAGCTAACATATCAAGAATGTACCCTGAGTCGATATTGAGAGTAAGAAAAATTCTCGTTACGACCATTGCAGTTTCCGGGCAGTTTCCGAGAATTCGACTTTTGAGCAAAAGGTTTGCAAAAGCAAAAGGTTTGTGTTCTGCGACTAGGAATCGAACCCCGGCCGTCTTGTCGGGGAGGTTGTTAGTCTGTGGTCTACATGTAAAAAGGCGAACTTTTACAGTACATAAGTGCATAATTACAGTGCATAAGGGGCAAGGGCCTGCCAGCTAGCTTTGGGAACATTAAGGAGGGGGTTCGGGACGATTTGAGATAACAAAGAAGGGGGGGCCTGTCGACAATAAGACCCTGTATATTTATTTACCCCCCCCCCCCGGGCGATTCGATGGCCGAAAGTTGCGTAGTCAAGTTTACTGTTCCTATAAATGTCGCGAGCGTAGGAGGCGGCGCTACGTACGACTAGGGCCCGTTTTCGATGCATGGAAAGCATAGGTCCTTACGCTACTCCGTAGTTTTATTTTGATCAGGCTCATTCACAAAGCGTAGGTCGGAGTGACCTATCAGAAAATGTTTAAACGCTATCTGCAGAAACTAAAAGTCAGGAAACTGAACCGAATCAATTCAGCGGAGTTCAGCTCAATCGGGATCCCGACAGAATTCATAGAAAATCGGAAGCTTGGTAAAGCTGCTAATTTTTTTTCATGATGTTCTTTGATGTAGGAGAGAGCAGGGGAGAAATTGTTTTCTGACCAGATCGCCGAGGACTATGGCAATAACTAACGCGAACCTGCAGTCTTGGCATGGCACTAATAAATGCGAGTATAGCCTCTTCTCACCCAAAAGCTCTTTTTTTCCCCCATAAGATCGTGAATTTTCGTTGTCATGAATTTTCCCGAAAAGACTGAGTTCGCACAGACATATGATGCTGACTGGTGGTGTCGACACAGGCAATGGGAGAGAGGAAGGATCTAAACAGTCATGTTTTTGGGATCCCAAAACGTAAGTGGAGGGATACCTATGACATCGCAAAAGTTGTCCGTCCGTCTGTCCGTCCGTCTGTCTGTGAGCACGATAACTCTCGAAGCGAATGAGATATTTTGATGAAACTTGGTGTGAGCATTCTTTGGGTCAAGAGTAAGGTCGAGTTCGTAGATGGGCTCCGTAGCCCTACATTTAGGGGTGGGGGAGGGGGTTCAAATTAAGGGACGAGCAAAATATTTTTAAACAGCCAATGTGATAATCGATTATGGGGTAAGAAGACATGGTGATCACGAATATGAAAACCATTTGTCGCCGGACAAGTAGTTCGCCCGGAATCCGGCCCAAACCGGAAAGTTTGTTAAAAGTAAAAGTTTTATTTGAAGTTGATTAGATGTTCGATCTAGGGGTAAGAAGGCATGCTGAACGTGAATATGAAAATCATTTTCTCGCCGAACAAGTAGTTAGCCCGGAATCCGGCCAAAACCGGAAAGTTTGTTAAAAGTAAAAGTTTTATTTGGAGTTGAGTGAGTAGATGCTTGACTTTGGGGTAAGAAGGCATGCTGAACATGAATATGAAAACCATTTTCTCGCCGGACAATTAGTTCACCCTGGATCCGGCCAAAACCGGAAAGTTTGTTAAATGTAAAAGTTTCATTTGAAGTTGATTAGATATTCGAATTAGAGGTAAGAAGGCATGCTGAAGACGAATATGAAAACCGTTTTCTCGTCGGACAAGTAGTTCGCCCGGAATCCGGTGAATCATGAAAATATTATATTTGTTTTTACCATGATTTCTAAAATTCGTTTTCTTAATGATGAGTTGTTTCACCTTAATCCTTTTCCAAAGTTCAACAGTAAAAATCTTCAAGAAGTCTAGCGGACACTGGAGAAGACAAAACCGATTTGTCTGGATCAAATATTCGGTTTTTGGGATCCCATCGGAACCTTTGGTCTTGTTAAGTTAGAAACTACAGGCTATCAGCCGTACTTCCATCATTCGCCATGAGTCCGTAATCGCAACTTGTATTATAGCATAATGGATGGATAACGTAACTGCAATAAATGTTGGCGAAGGCAACCGAAGTTTGCTGCAACATGCCATGTTACCCTACAACGTAGGTCTAGTTACATTTATTTTCGTCACGAACCTTACAACAAAAAGGACCACAGAAAAGACTACAAATAACTGTGTCTGCTTTCCGCATAATTTCTTGCCGCAACTGAAAGCTCATAGCACGTGCAGATTACAGGACAGATATCCAGCAAAAATATCTGGGAATTTTCTCTTGTCCTCTTTCAAATTCAGTTCAAGATGGATCTATCCATTCGGGAGGTAATCAGGCCGCAATATTCCGGATTCTCCCTCCTCTACCCCCTTCATACCGGACCAGGAGAATAAAGATTTCCGTTGATTCGACGTCATGGAGAGAAGTTCAATGTCCCGAGTCAAGCAGTGGTTCCTTGCATCCAGTCATATCCGGTTTGAGTCAGAAAATATAACTTCTAGGGCCGCCCGATAACATTACGTCAGTCCACCAGAAGATTTACAAATACCCCTGTCAAGCTCTCCCGCAGTGCTCGGATTGCCCGTCATGTTATACCAAGCTCTCTCAACCCTAAGCGTGCCACAATATATGAGCCACTCCCGTATTGTGGTCGGATCCGGTCCCGGATCTATAAATGGTACGTCTGCGATTCAATCTGCCCTTATTCCAAGGACCCTCCCTTGAAAATAACTGGACCCAATCCGGATCTTTGAACTGTAGACCTACGGTTAGTAACGTCATGCCGTCAAAATTCCGCCTCGATCCTCTCTATTAGAACCATACCACTGATTTCTAGGGCCTCATTCCAACCCCCACAACAGTTGCCGGGTCCGCATCACTCTTTCGAGATTTACGCATGATTCGAAATCGCTTCTAGCCCCTGCTCCACGTTTGTTTGACTCCAAGATTTCCGAGGGAATCTAGTCAGGTCTATTAGGCCCCCTCATCTTCCTAGCCCATTTGGAAGTACCGTAAATCGTGAGCAGTGGACCGACAAAAAACCGACCGGTTTATAGCACACTTGCGGCACGAAATGATAATTAGTTACTGCGAAGCTGGTACAAGACTACAGTGTAAGTACATAACGTTATGATCATATGTGTCACATACTTTCTTGATAATGCTAAGACTCCATAGAACTGAAACTTGACTTTAAATTGCTGGATCACATTTGCCTTTCCGGTATTAACAGCATATCCTGTAGCAAGAGCTAGTGATGCGATTTTTGTCTGTATTTTCTTGAGGTTATTCACAAGTTCATCAGCTGCAATGGCAGCTACCATCAGTCTAGTTAGATGCTCCATTACAAAGATAACAGACCAAATGGGTATATCGTCAAATGATTTTGATCCTAGTATAAAGTCATCCAGAGTAATCACTATCGTTGTCATCGTTATTGCAATAATTGCCGGTATTATCAGCGTAAACACGAGCGCGAAACAGTCGGTTAATTTTTCAATCGTCACTTGGTGTTTTAAGAAAAGTGCTGTCAATTCCTCTTGTTTTGCCGCCGGTTGGGTCTGAAGTGCTGCGGAAGAAGCTTTACAGAAGAAAAAGAACATCCAGACCAACACTTGTTGCCAAAAGTATGGAAGCTGGAATAATATTTGTAAAATAATTTCCGCATTCTTATATCGAGAACTCACTGTGAACATCCACGCTCCAAATGCAGTGTGACAACCAGCGTAAAGGACCACCAGTAAAGACCCCCAATAGATCTTTCTTGTTCGGCAATCAGGAAGACTGTCAATCAATTTTTCCAAGTGGACAAACATTTTCAAAAGCCCACTTGGAAGGATGGCCAGCGTAGGTCCAATCATGATGACAGAAGTAACTACCCAGTCAAAAACCAAAGCAATCTGGTAAAATGAGTCCCCAATAGTTTCGGACACACACAATACAGTCACATAAAGAGAAACGGAAACAGCAGTAACAAGTTGGAGCAAGCCGAAAATTCGGTAAGCCAGTTTGTTCTTTCGGTCAAAGGTACTCAGGTAACTAAACTTGTAGATTGTTCGAAGCGGAGTGAGCGACTGCTGTTTTCCAGTCTTTTTGGTCTTCAAAACTGTTAGTGGATTTGTAGAAACAAACAAGTTTTTGCCCTCCATGTAACTCTCTTAACCACTCTTGTTGGATCCCTCTCAGAAACTGCATTGATGTCGCGTCTCGTTGGTCGCATTCTTGTCAATAACTCCTTTGGAAAACAGAAACGCCTAAACTGTTTGCTAATTAAGTAAAAACCGAGTGACCCTTGGTTCACACTGCTGCGTCGTATGCGACATGAATTGACGACGGAAAAAGGTTTTGAAAGGAATTATTTTATTGTTTCTTGAAGAATGATCCAAAAAGACCAGGAAGTTAAAGCTCTTAAAGAAAAGAGGGTTCATTATCAGTCAGAGGCTTCCTCAAAAAAGCACAGCGCTATTGCGGCATCTAACCACGAGTCAATACACATATTTCTCTTAAATATTTTACAAGTATTATATTATGATTGAGATTATACCAATTCAACATGCGATCATCGTCATTGTGCATGATACTCGGTCTACTCCTCCCGTTGCTCACTCGCCCCTAATTCAGCTTACTGCGGACTGAACACCTCAAATAATCCTATCGTGGGCATTCTGAACCGTGGCCATTTTGACTCGTGGGCATTTTGAGTGTTAGCAGGGACACATAAGTTTCCTGTAATGACTAGCCATCCAGGAAATTTATGGGTCCCTGGTGTTAGCCAGTAAAAGGCTTCACGTAAAATTGCGGCTTGGTTCAGGGGGAGAGGAGAGACAATATGGTCAAGGTTCGATGTTGAGGAACGAGTGCTTATATAAGTCCTGAAGGGAGGAGAGAGCTTTGCTAGTCCTTGTTTCGAAGTTATTTAATTGCATGTTATGTGATATTGCTTTAGATAGAATGTGTAGCGGTTGTGGAAAATTCAGTAAGCGTGCTGCGACGTTTGGGTTTACGTATCTTTTCTACTTCTCTTTTATTTTTGTCAATGTCAGTCTTTGCATAATGGAGCCTCAAACTATACTGATACTGATAGAATCATTATCGGCATATGATGAGGACAGAGGCGTCACGACTGTGGGGGGGGGGGGGCAATGTTTTCGGCCAGTCGGTAATAAATAATGAGTACCAAATCTCGGTCGGTATGTGAAGCATACATGTGGAAAATCATGCCAGTCTGAAAATTTGATTGTGAAAGAACATATTCACTCCAGGAAACAGATGTCAAGTCTGAGGACTAACCGAACAAAAATAAAGTGCTTAGGTTGTATGAGTGTATTTGATAAAGACTATCGTAAACGTCAAAACGACACTTCTCACCAAAGTAAACCCGAGCAGAAATGGATTCTAGCAGATGAGCAGGTTGTGAGCAACTCATTTGTCGAATGAACTAAAACTGGCAACACATTCCAACGGAATTAAAGGTAAGATATATTTAATTTAATCGTTTAGTGCCCATCGGTCAGCCCATCGGTAGGGTAGAAAATCTGAGCAATAGATTGAGAAGTATGAGTTTGAACCCGATGTACTGCCGTCATACTGTAAGGTCAGTCGGTAATTTTCTTTCCTCTCTTAAGAATCCGTCGAACTCTAAGAACCTCTCTAAGAACCGGTGTGGCAACACTGGCATCCACACATACGGTACTTAGCCAGGCAAAATCTCCTGAATTGACTAAGTGATTTTGCAAGAGTGAACACAAAAATGGAGCTGTCAAGGAAAAAAACGAAGCTAAGTGACCCATATCACTGAATGTATGAAATATACGCTAACAATATTTCTAAATTTGTGTATGCCATCTAGCTTCATAAGCTCAAACTAGTTTCTCGCGTTGCAATGCTGCCTTGCCTTGTTTAACTTTGTTTACGCGGGAAGGTTTGAATCTCGCGCGTGAATTTGAACCGCCACCATCTAGTGACGAAAAAGTAAGAATGAGTGGTTTTGAAATCCTGCTTATAGACATCCTGCGTCTGAACGTCAAAAGTTCTCCCTAACGACTTCAAAGCATAGCTGGGGATCTGAACGAAAACGTTCTCCCTAGCAACGCTCGGGGTAGAGCGTCAGTCGCTCCTCCTGCCGACTTCAGAGCATAGCTGGGGATCTGAACTTAAGTTCTCTCTAGCAACGCTCGGAGTAGAGCGTTAGTCACTCCTCCTGCCGACTTCAGAGCATAGCTGGGGATCTGAACGAAAACGTTCTCCCTAGCAACGCTCTGGGTAGAGCGTCAGTCGCCGCTCCTGCCGACTTCAGAGCATAGCTGGGGATCTGAACTTTTCTCCCTAGCAACGCTGGGAGTAGAGCGTTAGTCGCTCCTCTTGCCGACTTCAGAGCATAGCTGGGGATCTGAACGAAAACGTTCTCCCTAGCGACGCTCGGGGTAGAGCGTCAGTCGCTCCTCCTGCCGACTTCAGAGCATAGCTGGGGATCTGAACTTAAAAGTTCTCTCTAGCAACGCTCGGAGTAGAGCGTTAGTCGCTCTTCCTGCCGACTTCAGAGCGTAGCTGGAGATCTCTCTCTAACAACGCTCGGGGTAGAGTGTGAGTCGCTCCACTTGCCAATGAACTACCTTCGACAAATCCCTTAGAAGGATGGCTTCAAGAAAGAAGTTCTTATGTCCTGTGTGCAAAGTCAAAGTGACTACGAACTCAATACAGTGCTCAAGGTGCCAGAACTTCATCCACCCTAAGTGCAGCGGTACATCGGTGAAAGAACGTCTACAGGGAATTGCAAACGGCATCCCGTGGTATTGCAAAATCTGCGATGATCGCAATGGCATGGTCTCCAAAACAAATCCCTCCATGACCTCCGTTACTCCTGAAACAAACCTCATGAAGCACTGTAGAAACCGTGCATTCCGGCTGAGACTTGCGTCAGCAAGCCGAGCTTTAACTGATAGTTCAAAAGTCCTTAGTTCAACGCGACTATCAGTACATAAAGATAAACCCAAATCTGAACCTTTTGTGAATATACCATCTAAGTTAGAGTGTTCAATCGCTAGTGGTTCCCAGGTATGTTTTTCGAGCGTGTCCGAAGATGAAATGGTCACTGACAAAGACTGGCATGTGAGCACACACGTTTTAGATCAAGTCAGCGCACCACCGACCTCCGCTGGCTCTATACTCGACAGCTCTAAGGAAGAAATTAGCACCGAAAAAGACCGGTGGGCGAGCACACGCGTTTCCGACCACGCGTCACCTGCCATCGCTGACTCTACACTTGATAGATTGAGTGAAAGTGCAATGGATCGCCCTCAACCTGAAAAGGTAGATACAGAGAAACTACAAACATTTTCCACGCCCAGCATTCCAAGAAGTGACGTTAGCGAGCGCTCCGAAATGGATACGGAAATGTGTGCGTCAGACAACATAGCAGCAAAGTGGGTCTTGAAGAGATGCTCGAGTCTACCCGACAGAACCACTCTCCGTACAGCCTTGAATCTCTTTCCAAACGGTCTGCAAACTGACGCCTCAAATGCGGAAAATCTCAGTATGGAGTGGGACGCTGTAGGCATGACGCCATTCACTACGATGAACAAAATGACAGAAGATTTCTTCGAAGATTCCTTCCAAGATCCCCCTCTGGCAACATCTTTACTCGAGGAACGTGACTCAGTCATAAGGACCCAGCAGAGCGTTATTAGGCAGCTGAGCTCGCTTGTAGCCGAATCAAATCAGTTATTACGCAACTCCATTCGTCATCCAGAGTACGTATTAGGTTCATTACATAAGACGCGTTGTGTTGCCACACAGACAACTGAGTTACTCACCTTGGGAATAGCTGATCCTTCGATGGCAAATAAAGCTCAGCAAACGGAGGGATCTGACTCTGACGGAGGACACCGAGCGCTTCTGGCAAAAGCGGAAAGACTCCTGGATTTAATGAGGAATAAATACCCACAGGACAGACGGGTGACACGGTGGCAGCTTGTAAATCGCTTTTGATAGAAGCCGGTGGTTTTCATCAGCGAGGAAGCACCTTGGTAAGAAAAGTAGCTCGAATATGCCCCAGCTGTCAAATATCGGACCCACGGACACTATCTGTACAAGCATCTGAAACACTACCTTCAGACCACAGCAAGCCACCACTTCTGTCCGGAATCTCTTTCACAGATTGCTTTCTCAGCTCTCTGGTGACAATGAACGTGTCGCTGCCCAACCTGAAACTGACCAACAGGACGGAAGACCCGGTAGTGAAGATGCGACACCCCCGACTACATTAACATGCATTTCTTTCAGACAAGGGTACTACAAAAACGAAAAAAATATGTGCTTTCAAACATCCAGATAATCTACCTCCCATTTGTCCCGACCATTTCGACATCGAAGGCTGCACTCTCGAAGCAGAAACTGGCTTTCCGAACTTGCACTCTGAAAAAGGCAGAAGAAACTTGTCTGGGAGCTGTAAAAAAGTACAAATCTGCAAATACTTCCACTGGAAGAAACCGAACTCGCTCGCCAAAACCACCGAAGATGGAATACCGGTTGAACAAGTGGCACCACCAAACATAATCCATATCGAAAAAACAGTGGAAAACACGCGCATGCACCGTCTACTGTCACGGAAGGACTGGTCAATATCAAGGGCAGTAGATACTGGCGACCATGGCAGGATACAACATCAACCGGAGATGCGTACCGCGGTAACACCGAACGTGGAAAATCACGAATCAATGCTACTGCCTGTTACTTTTTCACTATGGGCATATGTCGCTACGGGAAAAAATGCAAATACATGCATCTAAACAATGATTCACTCAACACAGACGAAAACACAACAAGATCAATCGGAGAGGCGCACCACAGTAGCACTGAGTATGGAAAATCCCGAATCCATGCTACTGCTTGCTACTTTTTCACCACGGGCATATGTCGCTACGGGAAAGAATGCAAGTACACGCATCTAAAAAATGAAACTTCGCCCAACACGGAAGATAACGCACATTCCCAGCCAAAATACTTGCAAGAATGGGACAAGCATCACCGGCTGAAGAAAAAACAGATCTACTACAATTCCAGATTCCATCACCATCCAAGGACGAAAAGCTAAAGGACTGGCTTGAATTGCACCAATGCACACCACCCCCTGATTCCAGCTTTCAACATGCTTTTTCAGCCAACGTACACTGCGAACCGGATTTGCAGTCTAAACAATCGGATAACCAGCACCAAACAAACAAAATATACAATATCAACCTACTACCAGTTTCCAAATCTAGGCACTCAACCAAACTATGTATGTATGTATGTATTTATTCGTGAGTAAACCAAACAAGGTATTTCACTCTATATACTAAACTAAAACTACATGACATGAAAAACACACAAAAAACACTAATCTAAACTTAAAGTCTCAAATGAAGAAAAATGATTACACAATCAATGTCATTGACAACGATCACCAACTACGAAATTTCTAATCTCCTAGTTCTTTTTAAAAAAAACAGTAACAAGGTTTCTAACATACTTATTACTCACTACTAAATTCAAACTAAAAGGAAAACTAAGACCTAGTTCAGAAAGGCACAAAGACAAAAACATTCTCTGGGTATAATATAAAGGACAATCAAATAAAAGATGGCTGCAAGTTTCAGGAATTTGGCAACAATGGCACAAGCTAGAAGGTACTTTACCAATTCTATGCAGGAAACTATTAAGACGACAATGGCCGGTAATAAATTGTGTCAACTGGTATTTTGGCTCAAAAGAAGAAGCAGCAATTACATCATTTGTACTTGAAAAGAAACGGCTTGGCCAATAGCTAATTGAATTTTGAAAATCACTATACCACAATTCATATAACTTAGAATTTAGAAACTGACGGTTTAAAATAAAATCATTATCAAAAATATTTTGTCCAAACAATTCAGAAAGAACTTCATCTGTAAAAATACTATGAAGAGATGATCTTTGAACTAAAGGGAAAGAAGGTGGAGTAAACATCGGCCAATTTTGAGGGCGGTCTTTGCGAGCATATCTTAATGCAGTCAGTTCAAAAGCTCTAATATGAATAGGTAACACTGTTATTACTTCTGACTGTGAACTTCGAAAAGATTTGGAAATCGCCAACATCGAAATTCTTTGAGCTGATTTTAGTTTTCTCAGAATATGTTTTTTCTTAAGAGCAGCGATCCAAACTGGAACACCATATAAAATTGTACTTTCCACAACCGACTTGTACAGTTTCCTCAATGCAAAAGGTTTTAGGCCCCAGGTTGTTTTTGCCGCACATAAAAGACGAGTTAAATACTGTTTAGCCGAATTAATTCTACTAACAACATGGTCTGTCCACAATAATTTTCTATCCAAAATAACGCCCAAGTATTTAACTTTTTCTTTCACTTCAATAATATCACCACCAAATTTCAGAGTAATTTTTGGAACTTTATGCTTATTAGTAAACAAAACAGCTTCAGTTTTATTTTTATCAAATTCAAGTTTATTTTTAACAGCCCACTGCTCAAACTTTGTAAACACTTTCTGAGCTATTTCTTCCAGTTGACAAATGCTTTCTGAACTTATTATCACGCAAATATCATCTGCGTAAGCTTGTATAATACAATCTTTGTCAATTTTCACATTCAAAAGATCATTTATATTAATTAACCATAAAAATGGAGATAAAATTCCACCCTGAGGACATGATTTTTCCAGAGCCCTTGAAACTTCATTTTGGTATATAACTACACGGTCATTAAAATAACTTTGAACTAATTTTATCAAACTTCCCGGACATTCTTTTTCTATCAGTTTTTTAATTATTCCTGGATGCCAAGCGTTATCAAAAGCCCCTTTTATGTCGAAAAAAATACATAAAGTAAATTTCTTTTTTAACTTATTATTTTCAACAGCAGTAACAACATTATCTACTGCATCAACTGTACTTTTCCCCTTGCTAAAACCGAACTGCAAAGAAGAAATCCAATTCTTTTCAGAACTTAAATTATTCAATTTCTGCATTATTACTTTTTCTAATACTTTACCTAAATTCGAAAGTAAACTAATAGGGCGGTTAGAACGGGGATTCCCATCATTTTTCTTTCCTTTTTTCAAAATAATTATCACATTAGCTCTTTTCCATTCCTTAGGAAAATAACACAAATTTAAACATGCATTTATGACTATCCGCAATAAAAAGGTCAAATCCTCCGAAAGTCTTGCTCGCAAACATCCGCTCAGTAACGAACAAAATCGACGAGCTGAGCTGTGTTCTACTGTAAGAAGATATAGATGTTGGATTTCTCACAGAGACCTGGCTTGGTCAACCTGACATATTGAGCTTCGATGGATATGATTGTTTTCTTCACCCTGAGCTCCGTCCTCTAAGCCATGGTGGTGGCGTGGGAATCATCTGCAAATCAAATATCGTTAAGAGTGTATTAGACCCACCTATACCAAAAGACAGAGAATTTATTAGTTGGCTATCGCTCAGATCGAGAAACTTACCCAGCGAAATCTCATCTTTAGTACTTTGAGTTCTTTATTTCCCACCAAAAGGACCCTTTCGGAAAAAACTTCAGCAATATCTCCAGTAGTGCACTGACTACTTCAGGCGCAAATACCCGAGGGCTGGGACAACGATAGTGGGCGACTTCAACGACCTAAAACCGCAATGGCTAGAGAGAACCTTAGATCTAAAGCAGGCCTTAAAATCCCCAACAAGAGGCAGCAGTATACTGGACCTAATCTTTATCTCTATGCCTGAGATGTACGAAGAACCGAAAACAATGGCGCCAGTAGGGAACAGCGATCACCTGACCATCATCTGGAAGCCTAAATCACACGTCCCACAGCCTGTCAAAAAGGAGATATCATACTTCTACAAAGAAGAGACAATAGCTGAGTTCAAAAATGCACTTCACGGGTACAATTGGACTGCAGTCTATAAAATAACTTCTGCTGAGGATATAACGGATGAGTTCTGTAATATACTCATCGCTATATTTGAGGAATTGTTCCCGCTGAAAACTAAATATGTCAGTCCGAATGAGAAGCCGTGGATCACAGACGAAATCAAGAGACTGATCAAGAAACGCAATATCTACCACGAAGAAGGGAACATTGCCAGCTTCAGGAGATTAAGGAACTCAATATCAAACAAAATAAGGAAAGCCCGAACCAACTCTGGACAAAAGATTAGGACAAAATTCCAGCATACGGACCCTCGAAAGTTCCACAACACAGTCAAGACGCTCCTCGGTAAGGACTTGTGACATCCAGACATACGAGACTGTAACGGAAATAAACTATCTGCGGAGTCAACAAACCAACACTTTGTCACCATATGCCAGAAGCATAAAGGGCTTGAAAATCTACCTGACCTACCACCAAGCAGCGATATACCTGTCATCGACAATGCTCAGGTTGAGCAAGCTCTTTCCAAGATCAACGCAAAAAAGCTTCGCCTCCAGGCGAGATTCCAGGCCGTCTTGTGAAAGAATGCAGCAGGGAGCTCGCTACACCGCTTACTGCAGTTCTGAACCAGTGTGCGGTCGATGGGATTTTCCCCAGAAGGTGGAAATTAGCCACTTATTTATTTATTTATTATTTATTTGCGACCCGCTTTTTGGATAACAGCGGAGTATGAGTAAACACACAAAGGAAAATACACATATTAAAACACTAAACAAGACACTGCAAATAAACATGATACATTCTTTTCATATATTTTAACAACACACTAAATAGACCTACAGAATTTTACACAATGACAAGCACATTAAACGGATTCAGGATTGAAAAATTGGCCAATAATTTCGTGGGCTGACAAGGCAGGATGTTTGTGGAGGGTAAGTAAATTTGAATGTGAACGAAGGAGTGTATTGATACTATCCTGGACATTAAAATTCAAAACCAATTTACGATTACGGAAGGATTTTGGAAGATACATCAGAAATTTAAAGTACTTAAAGAAACAGCTTCTCAAATTTTTTACATCTTTATTCCTTAAGATATGGTAAATTCCGGAACTTTTGTAAATATATGGGCCGCAAAAAGCACTATACAACCTTCCGAGCGCCTTGCGTGAATATTTTCCGCTATTTGGGACCAAACGCCCGTAACCCAATCTAACGGAATTTGATACACTTTTTAGAATAGAGGAGCAAGTTAAAGATAATGTGGATTTGAAGGTAATTCCGAGCCATTTCAGCGACTCGGACGATAAAATAGAAAAAGAACCAATTGCAACAGAAGGGCACTCATAGGCTGTTGTACGACCGAAACAAAGATATTCACATTTTGACAGATTTATCTCAAGTCCAATGTCCGAAAGTTTGTTTGCTAAAATTTCATATTTTTAGAAAGAGTAGATTTTGTACGGCTGACTAGGAGAATATCATCAGCACACGCGATGTAGCTGATAGAAATCTCCTTGAACAGATATGAAGGAATAAGAGAATCCAAGCAATCAGAAATGTTGAAAATATATGGTGACAAAACTCCACCTTGGCGAACTCCATGGTTTACTGAAATATTTTCCGATAATTGACCCTGCCATTTTAACCGAACGGTAGAATCTGCGTACCAATACTTTAAAAGGCAAAGAAAAGAGGAATTGACTCCAGAACGAGAAAGCGAATACAAAGCCTACGAGAATTTTTAACACGTCGGACTCTTGCTAGGATCTTTAATACGGTTGCCCTCCCCCAAGTTCTATTTGCTAGTTCAGTTTTTTTTTTTTTTTAGAATTTCAGATATAACACACCTTCGAGTTTCTTTCTATAAGTGTTTGGTAAGTGGCTCTGCAAATTCAACAGATTTGAGTCTATTACAAGAATGATGCGAGATCTAAATCTGAAAGACCCTATTGTTGTTGCGAGAAGTAAGGAAGATAAGCTGTCTGCCCGGTATCAAGAACTCAATATAGTTTTTATTAAATATTTTAGTTTATGTTAAAATTACACGCTGAAAGTGAACTTTTAAAAGTTCAGTGAAAAGTTTATTCACGTTAGTTTTTGTTCGATACAGATTATTGGTCGTATTTTTTTGTCTATCAGTTATATAGTGGTTTGTTATGATTGTGTTTATGATGCCGATGTTTAGTTGTTGTCGATTTATTTTTTTTAAACTCGTCTTTTTGGCGGAATAAAAGCTTATTATTATTATTAATGGACAACATTATCAAAAGCCCCAGAGATGTCTATGGAACAAATGTGAATGGTTGATCTGTTTAAGGTGGCCTGTCGCATTATTTTTGGTCAGAACGTGGTGAGCATGCGCACAACCCGTACCATATCTGTAACCCAATTGCATGTTTCTAAAATTAAATTTTTGAAGAAGTTCGGGGAGAAGGACATATTCAAAAATTTTACTAAGTGTACATGATACCGGACGGAAACTTTTGCACAGTTCAGGGTCCTTGCCTCGCTTAAGAACAGATGTTACGGTTCCAACAAGGAAGCTATTTGGGTTGAGATTGGGAAAGAAACATTTGGAACAGTACTTGAAGATGCTGGATCAGAACAGGACATTCAGTTTTTAAGAACTTTTTGAAGAACTCCACTGTTACGCCTATTCCCAAGAAGCCAGCTGCTATGTCTGTAAAAGATCTCAGGCCTTCATCAGTCACTTCCACGTTTGCTAAGATCTTTAAGGGATTCATTTTAAACTGGCTCCTGACTGAAATCAGTACAAAGCTGGACCCCAGACAATACGGCTCTCGCCCAAAACATAGCACAGTGAACTATCTGACCCGGTTTCTGCACGGTATCCTATCACACCTTGAACTAGAAGCAGCATGCGTCTATAGCATCATTACAGACTTTGTTAAGGCGTTTGACTATCTCGTCCACCTGACTGTTATCACTGAAGCGAAAATAATGGGAGCCAGTGAATTCGTCATAAGAATGCTCGCCAGCTTCTTGCCCGAGTGGAAGCAAATGGTTAGACTTCATCAAGATGGAGAAGAGTCGTCGATGCAGGACATAACATGTGGGGCCCCTCAGGGAACCAAACTAGGTCCTGTTGCCTTCCTGATGGTAGCCAACCGTCTGGCCAAGGCAATCAAGCACCGTTACAAGTTTGCTGACGATCTGACACTCAATGCTATGCGTCTTTGCGGTGACCCTCAGTCGGTTAACCCTGTTATACAAATGCTTACCATCCTAAAATCTGAAGCAGAAGAACTAAAACTGAGCATCAGCGAAGAAAAAAGTACACTTTTCCGTGTTAGTTTCCTGCGACAAGATCTGCCTCAAACCGAAGACACCCTACTGGAATATTCTGATATCATAAAGCTGCTTGGAGTTTACATCAGTAATGACCTACGTTGGGCTTCACATATAGACTACATAGTAGGGAAAGCAGGTCGTCTTCTCAAATCCTTCTCATACCTAAAAAGATTCGGTTTCGGCGCTCATGCTATGGCTGATTGCTACAAGACGTATGTGCGGCCGGTTTTTGAATACGCCTGTAGCGTATGGCATAGCTCTCTCTCCAGTGAACAAAGCGACCAACTGGAGACCCTTCAGAAGAGAGCTTGCCGCATTGTACTCGGTCACATGTACGTTGATTACAACACTAGCCTGCAGACTCTAAAGCTAGAAACACTCAACCGAAGGAGACACGATCTCACCATGGCATTTGGATATTCCCTCCTTCTGTCTCCAGAACATCGCGACATCCTACCGCCTTTTTACACCCCTGAACCAACCGTCGACACGCGGCAAGCAAGAAAAGTAGCGAAGAAACAACTCCTTAGAGAACCCGATTTCAAGTCTTCTCAGCGTTTCATAAAATGCTTTGTACCATATTTCGTAACTTATTATAACAAAGCAGCGTTGTTTTATGTATTTTTCAAACCATTTTCTTTTGACGTACAGTTATTTTCGTTCAACAAAAATATTATCTGAGATATACTTATTGAACGAATAACGTTTCAATGAAATAAGATATTGTTCTGTCTTTCCAAGCAGTCAAATGAAACTTCTGTAGCCACGAAATCATATTCGTCATACTGTAGCGTTTAAAATTATAAGATTTGTCAAATTATTCCGCGTATTTTACCAGAATAATATTATCACTTCCCGCGTAAAACCACCCAGATAGGAATCAGAAATAGATTTGAAAATGGCATAAGCCGCGTTCGTTTTCGTCGTTCGGCTCGCAGTTCCAATCGTCGTTCTACTACAAGCGTTTTCCTTACAACGCCGTTCATGTATAGCGTTGAACGAGCGAAAATAAAGCGTTTTCTTTCTTCCGTTGAACTGCAGTTTCATTTATCGTTCCTAGAACGACAAACTGAGCCGGAAAGTCAGTTTCAAGAATTTTGCGCGAATTTTCAAAATGGCACAGCAACATGATGGCTTGATTGATACAAATTACTTTGTGGCTTTCAAGGATGGAATATATGAGCTAAGAAATGGTTAGTATTAAAAAAAAATTATCACAGCCACTCCAGCTAAGGAATTCTTAAGTATATTTTTGTTTTTATTTTTGTTGACAGGCCAATGTGGCTAGCCTAGCTGTAGGTCTTGCTTTAAACTATTACTGAGCTTTATATGTAGTTTCTCCTTGGAATCTTTACCCTCGGCATTTTTTAAGAGATAGAATAGTTGAGCATATTAGCAGCAGGTGGGCGACTGCTGCTCACAGGGACCTACATTTTGCTATTTGTCTCACCCATACAATTGCATCACCCAAGTAAACTTGTGTAAATACTGACCAAACCGCAAGGAATGTCTGTTGAACATCAAAAAGCATCAAAAGCAGAATCAGCCAAAGCCGTCGTGCCAGGTCATCCAGCATTGCTTACCCATCAATGCTAGTAGGAGCATGGTCAGTAGAACTTTCAACTGGTTATTAATCAAGATTTTTCTAGCCAAGAAAGAAGTCATCTATTGAGGAGACGAAGATTTGGCTACTTCTGGGCTCACTCATGAGGATTCGCTTGCATGCATAGAGGTGAACAACCCATCAGATGAGAGCAATTTATCAGACCGTCTGAACGGGTATATTCACACAGACGATGAGATATGGCTTAGCGGGGAAAGAAAAGTGTAGAATCAGTGAAAAACGACGAAATTACTTTTGTATTTTTGCTGTACAATCTGCAAAAACCAGATTACAAGAAACGATACATTGGACACTCCCGGGGTCTTTGGGACAGCTTAAGCAATTTGTTGGCAAGACGAGGTTTCAGTCTGGGAAAAGTGCCCAAAGACAAGTGCCAGAACAAGTATTCAAATGCACTGAAAGATTACTGCAAATACCGAGACAACCAAAAGCAGACTGGAGCAGGCACATTGAAAAAACGACTATTGTGACGATATTGATCAGATTGAAGGAAAATTTCACTCAAGTGAACCAGTGCTAGTCATTGACTCGAATGCTCCTGGCGCTGAACCCCCAAAATTTCAAAGGATGAAAATTAATACAAAAGTTGAGCTTTCTTTTGACATGGGTTCGTCTGACCTGGAAAGTGAATCTCATGAGTCAAAATCTCCCAGAATGTCCCCTGTGGCAGCTATGTCCTCAAGCAGAAAATCGAGAAATACGTTTAACAAGAGCTACGAGCTCATATGGCACTTGTTACGAGTAAGCGGTACAAGAAAGTAGAAGAGAACGTCACAAACTACACCCGCCATCCAAAAATGCGGTTCGGACCTAGAAATAGAATATGCAGTTTCACTCAAGTCTGAGCATTTCTGGCATCGCCTCGGATCATCTGGGGAAAATGACTGTTGTAACTTCCAAGTTTCAGCCCAATAAATCCACTTGTTTGATCCCTAGACGTGCCACACGTTTTTCTTTACCTCCCTCCAACTGCCCCTACCGCGGCCGAATCTGGCTTGGACACGTGAATTGATCATCTGAAGCATCTTCTCTCACCACCTATCAAATTTCACTAGAATCTGCGCGTTTTTCCGTAGGTCCCCCCCCCCCACACCGTGGCCGGATCCGGTTCGGACGGTAAAATATGTCATATAGGGCATATGCTTACTCTACACCAAATCTCATTTGAATCGCTGCACTTGTTTGACCCCTATGTGAGCCACATAATTTTTCCAGGACTCCCCCTACTGTGGCCGAATACGACTTGGAAACATAAAAGTCGCATCTCTGACATCTCTTCTTCCCGTCCGTCAAGTTCGACTGGAATCAGAGGGTAGCCTATCCAATCCCTCGATCAGAAGTGTTTCACGAGTTTTCCGGTGCCCGCCTCCAACCCCTTTACAATTATCGGATCCAATCCGGACTTGACAGTGGAACATCAAAGAAGATATTTCTTTCCACCTGCAAAATTCTATTTAAATCCGATCACCCGTTCGAAAGTTATGCATGCCACTAGATTCCGGATTCCCCATCCCTCGACTCCCCCCACGATGTTCGGATCGGGGAAACGACTATTCTTAAAGGACGCCTCGCACTATTTACTCTTCAACAAATAACCCACGGTTTTGGCTGTTTTAAGCCTTTTCCGAGACCCGTTGACTTGTAGCGAAAACAGGGAAACAATTTACATAACCGATTTTTCTGATGGAAAAACTTCTCGCAGACAACCGTCGACAGCGTGATACACATCGAGGGTAACAAAACACGGCAAGTGAGAAAATCAATGTGGTCTTGTTAGAGGAGTTAGAATGTACCGTACGAAATTGGGGTCTCCGGGTTTATAAATATCTGGTGTTATTATGGAAATAGGCTGCATTAGTATTATAGCTAAAGCGGGTACTCCACTGGCAATCGTAAGCTGTCGGAAGCGATCGTAACCTGTCGTAAGCGGCCATTTTGGCGGTTTTCAGCCAATGAGAGCATGCCGGGTCCGGACGAGCACGGTTACGACGGACTTACGATTGCCAGTGGAGGAACCACTTAAGACAGGTCCTTTAAGTCAGTCTGTTCGAGTCACTGAAATGCCTGCCAAGTTTCATCGTCGTAGTACATCGGGAACTCGCAGGATTGCGAGAAATCCGGACCCCCCAACTCCCGCACAGTGCCCGGATGCGGTCCGGTTATGTTAATGACGTATCTACGACTTATGATTGTTCATCCGACCAAGTTTCATCCCGATCCCTTCACTCTATAAGTGTTTTCCCATATTTCCGTTTCCACCCTTCAACTCCCGCGAAAGTCACCGGATCCGGTCCGGATTTGAAGCGGGACGTATGAGACACGAGGTCTATCTAAATATCAAGTTTCATTAAGATCCGGTCATCCGTTAAAAAGGTAAAATACCTCAATTTTCCTGATTCCTCTCCCTGCAACCCCCCCCCCGACCCCCCAGATCGTCGGATCGGAGAAACGATTCTCTCAAGTCAATCTGTTGGGGTCCCTGACACGCCTGCCAAGTTTCATCGTCCTAGCACATCAGAAAGTACCGAACTCGCGGGATCACTCGAAATTCGGATCCCCCCCCCCAACTTTCCCACAGTCACCGGATCCGGCCCGGTTATACCATTCACGTATCTAGTACGTGTGCTTGTTCTTCCCACCAAGTTTCATCCCGAACCCTACACTCTAAGCGTTTCCCCAGATTTCCGGTTCCCCCCTCCAACTCCCCCCAATGTCACCGGATCCGGTCCAGATTTTAATCCGGTCGTCTGGGGTACGATATCTTTCCGAATACCAAGTTTCATTAAGATCCGGTCACCCGTTCAGAAGTTATAAATTCCTAAATATTCCGGATTCCCCCTCCCTCTACTCCCCCCACGATGTTCGGATCGGGAAAGTGACCAGTTCCAACTTAATCATTTGCGGTCCCTGATATGCCTGCCAAGTTTCATCGTCCTAGCTTATGTGGAAGTACCCTAACTAGCAAAACCCGGACCGACAGACTGACCGACCGACCGACCGACGGACGGACAGAAATTGCGATCACTATATGGCACTTGGCCGAAGGGCCAGTGCCATAAAAACGTAAGTGTGGCATGTCCTACAGTCTAGAGAAGATGAAAAATCAGAAAAACAGACCAGTTCAGAAAGAAACTTCTCTGAGTTTAGGAAAGGAAGAGAAGAGTGCACAGGAAAGTGGAGCAGAATGAAAGGTTCTTAGCTCTCATGGAGGCTACAACTGGGAAACCGAAGTCAGAGAAGGAAAGGATCTGACTCATCAGATGACTCGGGTTGACTAGGTGACCTACCTACAAATTTGCCCATAAAGATGTGTTGTTGTCTAAGTTTTTGACGGCTTTTATTCTGACGTTTTCTCAGTGTAAGATAGTTCACCTTAATTTTTTAATTACAATAGAACATACAAACATCTTCAAGGCAATGTTTGGAGGTATGAAGCAAAAGCGTCTCGTTTTGCTTGTCACTTCCTTGTCTGCCGGGATGGTACTGCACTTTGCACATTTACGTTTGGTGTAGCAATTCTACGCAATTCTACGCTCGTCAACATCCATGTTACCATCATCCCACTCCTCGAGACTCCCTTCATTCATTTCGCAGATGTTATGCAGTACGATGCAGCCGAAATTATATATGGTATAAAGTCCGTTGGTTCCGACCGATCGAAGTTTTCTCCACCTGCCCTTTAGGAGGCCGAAAGCATGCTCAATAGAGATTCTTGTTTTGAGAGTCAAGTATTATAATTTTTCTGTGCATCAGATAGTGTCCCACAATGCTTGCGGAGTCATGACATATTCACTGATAGGATACGCAGAGTCACCAAGAATGTGAAACTGGTTAGATTGGAACAAGTCTGCAGGGTTGTTTTCTATTGCGGTGGCAACTGAAGAGGCAAGGAATACTCTAGCATCGTGACAAGAACCTGGGTGGCCAATAAACACAGCTGTGAACAGTTTATCAGCGTTGCAACATCCTTGCAGAACCAATGATAACCATTTCTGTTGCAATAGGCCTTCTGTTGGTTTTGGTCAGAACATAAATGTTCACATGGCAACCATCAACTGCACCAATTACTCCACGAAAACCGCCTTTACTACGAACATTTCTTTCCGTTACTTTTATATCCTCATCAGAACGGGGCCAGAAAACAAATTTGGGTAACAAATTGCTCAAAATATGGCAAATGTAGGGAACATATTTATGAACAGTTTACTTAGTCACATTGAAGCGGTCACCAACATCTCGCATGGAAACCTGATTTCCCAAGTACCAAAGTGCCTTCTCTATTGTAATGGCCGTAAGTTTGCTTTTTGTTGGTGGGTCAGAACCGTTGATGGTTTCACAAGTATTGTTGAGCAAGTTCTGGTTCACTTATTATTACTACCAGTACTTCAAACCTAATATGGGAACCTAACCTAATATGGGAAACCGAAAAGGTCCCCCGTCAGTGGACAAAGAGTACCCTAATCAAAATCTTTAAGAAGGGCGATTCCACTAAGTGTGAAAACTGGCGTGGGATAAGTCTTCTCTCCATCCCTGAAGAGCTCCTGGCCACCATCTTGCTGAACCGCATACAGCCAGCAGTCGACAAACACTTGCGCGAAGAAGAGCATGGCTTCCAAACAGTTCGTGTGCGGATCTCATATTCGTGCTGAGAATGCTGCTAGAGGAGTGCAATGAATGGAGAAAAAAGCTGTATCTGGTCTTTATAGACTTCGAAAAGCCTTTGACTCCATCGATCGTGCTACATTCTGGAGAGTGCTCCAGTACTATGGCATACTGGACAAACTCATAATCGTGATAGCAACCTTTTACGAAGACACGGAATGTTGTGTCCGTACCCGCGACGGCAACGCGAAATACTTCCGGATTATGACGGGCGTGAAACAAGGGTGCGTTCTCTCTCCACTGCTGCTCGTCCTGATCATCGACTACATTCTAAGAAGATGTGAAGGATACGGCATTGACTGGTGCGATTACAGGCTCTTCTGCGAAAGTTCTAACGAAGAAGTTTTACGGACTCCTGAAGGGAATTCCGCCTGATTTTGAATTGTCCCACCTGATGTCCTGCCCTGGTGTTTCTGGCGCCTCTAGGCTAGGGAAATCCCTGGCAGTAAAACTTGAATTCTCCGATGCAGCATCAAGATCCGAAGCATTCAGATATGGTATCAAAGTAGGATACGAAATCCTAAGTGTTTATGAGTTCAAGGCGATTCCCCGGTGCTGTAACAATTGCCGATCCCCTGACCGTCTCCAGTCGTCTTGTTCCAGTGTTACACCAAAACGTGCGCGCTGTGCCGGTCCTCATGTTTCAGATAGAGACTCGCCTTGCAATTTTTCTCCTAAGTGCGCAAACTGTGGAGGCGATCATGTTTCGTTTAGCCTCACATGCCCAAAATTGAAAGCAATTGTCAGTCGCAAGTTACCGAAAACAAATTAATGTCTGAATCAGTATCAGTCGTGTCTTTCAATATTAATGGGACGAAAAACAAGGACCTGACCATTGATGAACTGTGCAGAAATTTTGACATTGTATGCTTTCAGGAACATCTTTTGACCGCAACGAGTGTTAATTTCCTGCGTCGCAGTGCCGCCCATTTGGTTTTCACAACAAATGCTAGGTCTACTTTTGGAAGGCCTTCCGGGGGTTTAGCTTGTATTATAAAACAAAAGCTCAGTTTTCTGTCTCCGTCATGCTATTTTTCTGACGAACATTTCTTGGCTATAAGACTCGGAAAAACCGTATTGATAAACACTTACCTGCCTCACGATGGGAAAAAAGTGACTTCGCTTAACAAATTCTCCAAAGCATGCTCTAGTTTGAAAACTCTCCTTCAAAGCATAAGCAAAAATGGGTACGAATTCATGATTATCGGAGATATGAACACTGATATAAAACGTGATTCTGTTCGTACTGTGAATCTACTTGATTGTCTCTCCGATTACAGAATAGTTGCGTAGGATTTATCTTTTTCATATGTGCATAATTCCGGCAGCCTATCGGATATTGATCACGTAATTTGTTCCCCGTACATTATATCCTCAACAGTGGATGTCCACGAAGATGAGCAAGATACTGATCACCTTCCATTATCGCTCTGCTTTTCGATTAGTAAAGATAGTACAGACCAGGCTTGTGCTCCTGCCTCTAAGTGGTTCGTTCGGAGAAACTGGAAAAACGCTGATCTGCCATTATATATTTCAACCCTGGCTATGCTCCTTGGTTCCTTACATGTACCCTTTCATCTACTCCAGCGGAGTGTTAGTCCTACTAAAAGTAATTATGATCTGAACCATTATTACAACCAAATCGTGTGGTGTTTGAAACGCGCTGAGGAGGTTGCTGTCCCTCAGGAGCGAGTGAGGAGAAGTACGAGGAAACCAATCTGGTCGTGTGACCCTGAGCTGAAAAGTGTGAAAAATAAAGCCAAATTGTGGCTGCGTATATGGATAGCGAACGGTCGACCACTGTCTGGGAATGTGTTTGAAATAAAACAAAAAACTAAGCGCGCGTTTAAGAAATGTCTGCGATCAAGCCGATATAAAGGGTTAGATTGTCCTACCAGTAAGAGAGAATGGGACAAAGTGATTAATTCAGCTAAATTAGATAATTCGGAAAATCGTAATTGCCCAATTACTCCAGCCGCATGGTCTGACCACTATTCAGCTATATTTTCCAAAGTGAATTATGCAGTGCACGCGTTTTACTCGAAATTGCTTGATTCGGTTCTCCCGTCTTGCCTGACTCAGGAACAAGTTCTTCCCGTTTCAGTTGATGCTGTAATTGCTTCTGTTAAGAAACTGAAATCAAGCTCTTTTGATGTTGACGGTATCAGTGCTTGTCATCTAAAAATAAATTGCCCGTCTTTGTTTTTCCATTTACAGTTGTTTTTCCAAATGTGCCTTTGCTGTTCCCTTGTTCCTGACAGCTTTTTGTGTGGAACTGTCACTTCTGTACTTAAGCGAGGTAAAAATCCGCTGGATTGTTCTTCTTACAGGCCTATCGCGGTTGCTTGTAATTTTAGTAAAATCCTTGAATATATCCTACTCCCTTTCATAAGTATTAATGCTAATTTTGGGGAGAATCAGTTTGGTTTTCAGTCTGGCATTGGCTGCCAGCACGCTCACCGTGCTCTTGCTTCCCTTCTTAAAGATGCTTCGGCTAAAGGTTATGGTCTTCATATTTGTGCTCTTGATCTTTCCAAGGCTTTCGATAGTGTTGTACATAGTCAAGCTCTTTACTCTCTTTATAGTCATTGTATTAACCTTTCTGTTATTTTTCTTCTAAAGTTTTGGTATGGTGATTCTTATCTTCGAATTAAAACTAATGGTGCCCTTTCATCTTCTAATGTTCTTGTTCGTCGGGGCGTACGGCAGGGTGGAGTGTTATCTCCTAGTATTTTCAAATTTTGTATTTCTGGTATTCTTGAGAATGTTTCTTCTATGTGTTTTCTTGGTTTGAGTGATATCTCCTACCTTGCTTATGCTGATGACATTCTTCTAATTAGCCGGTCTAAACTCAGTCTATCGCAGATGGTTCATAAAGTTTCTTCTTCTTTTACTAAAATCGGTCTTTCGCTTAATGTTGATAAATGCGAGTATCTTTCTTTCAACGTTCCTTCCTCTACTAGACCTCTAAGTTCTCAAAATTTCTCTATCCCACACGTAGGTTCGATCCGGTGGTTGGGTATTACACTTACAAAAAATCTTAAAACCCTTCGGGAGCGTGCTGTACGGGATGCTAGAGTGAAAATCCAGATTGGTTACTCTAAAATTGTAGCCAATCGAGGGAAATACAATCGTGTCGCCCTTGGTAAGCTTTATTCTACTTTCTCCGATCATTCTGTTCTTTACCTTTCTGGGCTTTACCCTATATTTAAGGCAAAAGATATTAGTGATATTCGATCTTCTTATTTCCGGTTCTGTAAATTTCTTCTCTATCTTCCTCTGTGGTACAAAAATCGAAAGATAGTAAAAAAGTTTTATCTTCCGAATATTACCGAGAAGCTGACTGATCTACACAAAAGGCTATCAGAAACAGCGTATCGGCGTCTGTCGCCTCACCACGGTTTGATCCGTTTGTTTGATTAATGTTTTGTCGACTTTAGTTTTTGTTTCACGTCTTTTTCCGTTTTTCTTTTTCTTCAAGTTTATACTTCACTATTAATCTGTTTGATGTAAGTGGGTAATAAATAAATATTATTATATTATTACATCGGGGATGGCAGAAAACAGGAGGGCTCACACGAACCAGTGAAACAGCTGAAATGTTCGGATTGAAAATAAACATCCCGAAAACAAAGAGTATTGCGAGCAGCGGATCCCCGCTAGACATACGCTGTAGGGACCAGCAAGTCGAACAGGTCGTTGAATTCCGATATCTCGGTAGTACAGTTGAAAATACTGGAGCTTGTGCAAGGGAGGTTCAGTTGAGACTTGGCCAAGCCAGCGGTGTATTCAATCGGCTTAAGAAGATATGGAGGAGCAAGAAGTACTCCCTTGGACTCAAACTGAGACTTTTCAGCAGCAACGTTCTCTCCGTACTCCTGTACGGAACCGAGACGTGGCACCTCAGCCAACAGCAAGAAAAGCGTCTGCTAGCCTTTGAAAATACCTGCCTTAGGCGGATCTTAAACATACACTGGACAGAAAGGGTCACAAATCTGGCGATTTGCCAGATGACAATGCAATCTCTTATTACTGAAGTCATCAAGATCCGCCGGTAGAGGTTTCTGGGCCATACATTTAGGATGGAAAGCACCAGACTCCCCAACGCTTTCCTCCAGTGGCATCCGGAGGGATCCAGACGAAGAGGGCGTCCGAAGAACACAGTTCGCCGTACCTACCAGTCGGATCTCCACAACATCAACGCGTCTATCCAGCCCGAACGGGAAGATGTATGGGCAGCGACCCTTATGAGAGACGACTGGCGGCTCTTCTTGGATGCCCTAAGCGCCTCCGGAGGTGCAGGAGGAACTAAGGTCTAAGGTAAGGTCTTCAAAGAATATCCGAGTCAGGCGGAAGTGCTCTTTGAATCGTGTGTCTGACATACATTTGACGGTCTCTTCGGTTAATCCCTGAATTTTATTTCTTGATTTAACTCTCATTCTCACGAACTCTTCCATCTGCAAGAATAAGAATACAGGTGCCAAGAGTAGTAACATAGACGTTTCCCTGGTCAACGTAATATCCTTTGTTCGGATTCGCCGACACAACAGTTACGGTTTTGTTTCTTCCCTCTCAATTTGAAAATGACCTTTTAGTTTTATAAATCTCCGATTTTTGGCCGGGTTCAAGGCGAACAAGTTGTCCGACGAGAAATTTAGCTTCAGTTCTTAATTGAACACACTTGCCTTCAGAATTTCCTGCTTTACTCCAGCAAATTTCGGATTTCGCAAATTTCGGATTCAGCCAGATTTCAACGAACAACTTATCCACCAGGCTCAAAAACCTGCTCTGCAAAATTTTTAAAGTACAAAACAAAACCTAGCCTAATTACGTAATTAAAATATTTTAACTCTGCTACTGATGTCGGACAATAATATCGACTTCCACCCAAATCCCAAGCGAACTTTTAAATTTAAAATTAACTACTTCCTTTTTTGCAGCGAATGATCTCCCGATTCTCAAGACCCTGCCGAATGAACACAGCTTCGCCTTTGCCAGAATCCCAACTAACAGAAATAAAATGATGTCGTTTAGGGGTACGATACTTCAGATGCAAAAACTCCCCCAAACAACACCAACACACCCCACCACCAAAATTACAATAGCAGATCAACTCCTCACTGAAGCAATAGAAATAATGCTTTGGAACGACCTAGAAACCTCCCTTAACCTCCGACCCTCCATGATTACCTTTTTATCAACATTTATATTAACATCTTTCCGAACCAGACAAATCTTATTTGCTCCCAGTATACCCCCTCCCGTTTTATCCACCTAGACATCTGCCAGTTATTGCCCCCCCCCCTACCATCGAACAAGTAAAATACCCGATAATCATAGTTAACGACGATGGCACTTTATCGATCAACGGCGAGCGAGCCACACTGGACCCACAAGTAAGTATTTGATCTTCTCTGATAAATTACCTCCACCTATTTCTTCATTTTTCCTATATTATCTTTCCGTTCGCCTACACTTCAGTTCACTTCACAACTAATAGAAGACCCGTCAACTCATTTGTTACGAAATCCTCTTACCATTTCCTGTTCATGCTTAGTAGGGGTTGATGTACGTTGTCGAAGCTTAGTATGAGGATCTATTGGCAAAGTACAGGTGGAGTTCCTAGATGGTGTCCTTTAGTCATTTTTTTTAGAAGCAGAGGAGGGATTTCGAATTTACAATAAAAACATGTATGATTTATAAGCTAATAACATATTCATTGAAGGAATAAGGACTTCCGCTAAATCCAGATCTGAACTTTTGCTGGAACCATATTTATTAGTTGCGTTTTTGATCAGAATTCTTCAGGCAATTCTCTTCTGAATTCTCTTATTTCGCGTTTTTGGACGATTCAGATAAAGCGAATTTTCCTTTTCTTGTGGTTCTGTCAGAATCGAGAACGGGGAAAGCCAAGTGAATTTCGCGATTCTGCTCCCTGATTGGTCAACAGAGTGGGGTATTTAATATGCACAAACCATTAAACCGGGTTGCAAACGAGCTGCCAAATTAGTGCTTTTGTCAAAAGCGAGAATGCAGAAACGAGAGAAGCAAAGACGGTAAAATTGCACGACAATCGAGAATTCAGATAGAAAACGCAACTATTCTCACACATGCAAGATATATCCAAATAGGATCTTACCTCTGTGTATATCAACCTTAGGTCCTTATTTCGGTACAAAACTCTCTTCCCCAGCTTAACAAGACCAAATATTTTGATGGAATCCCAGTATATTTGACCCAAACAGACTGACACCTTATGCGATGTTATAGTATTCCTCCACTCACCGATATCATCCTCTTCGTGAATTATCGTGCTCACAAACAGACGGACAACTTTTGCGATGTCATAGGTCTCCCCTATTTATACCTCACCTTACGTTTTGGGATCCCAATTAGTATCTACTTCCAAAGTTCTGCACTTCTGATAGTACTCTACTGTTGCAGTGCCTTTCAGATGGACACACAAGTAGTAACTCGACTATCTTTTCTTCTAGCTACTGGCCGGCTAAGCTCTAGACGAGTCGGAAATCCGCCTGCTCGAGACAGGTAACTTCACTGCTAACATCAACAGAAGAAACATCTTCGACATAAATGTAGAGACAGTTTTGACGCGCATCGAACCGCCAGAAGAACAGGAGCTGAACGACTGAACTTCTGAAACTTCCTTTTTTACTTAGTATAGTGTACAATAAAATTATATTCGACTCGGTACATAACTCCCAAGCAAACAACTACCGCCAACACTTTCCTTGTTCTCACAAGTGCCATATGAGTTTTCAGCTCTTGTTAAACTTGTAAACCAAGTTCAGAAACAGTGGACCTGTTATACTGAAATCCATTTTTATCATTGTTGTGGCTGCTACTGTAGATATTAAGATCAGTCGACTTTTAGGCGTTTTTGTAACTGGTCCGGTTCGTAAAACGACGTTTATACAACCTAACAAAGAAAACGCTAATATGGAGAATTTTAAACGACGTCAAAATCACTCTCAAATTTTCTAAGACTACATCACCCACATTTAAGTCGGTCGTTTAGACTAGAAGCTTGGCATAAAATCACAAACTAGCAGCGCGACTCTGTAGTAAATTCTGTGACTTGGTCAAAAAATGTCACGGAACTGCGAAAGCCAAAAATTAAGGAAAGAGGTAGATCTTGACATAGTATGTAGAGGAAAATATATTTTTCTATAATTTACAGATAGTTATTTCGAACACGGATATTGATGCTCTGGTTTTAGTGTCCATTATTTACGTACGATGCAGAAAGATAATTCATCACATGTTGTTATTTCTTATTAACTGATTTTTATACTAACTGTTCTGCCCAAAGTTCTAAGTAGGCTAGTGGACCTATCGAGACTACACTGAATGTACCCAGCGATTCGACTGGACTCCTTGCGCTGAAGGTTTGATTCAGTTTTCTATACTTCAATGACATTAGTTGGTGTTGGGATTTTTGCAGAAATAGAGTAAAGCTAGGTTGCTACTTAGCAACTGTGTGTTGTGGAACCCAGTTTCAGCTATTCTTTCATCTCTTTCATTTTCTATGGGATACTTCATATAACCAGCCTAACTTATTTTTGTGCCTATTTTACCATTTTCTTTTAAGGACCCATCTTGCTTATTCTGCCTTTTTTATCTCTATAATGCTATTTCGTTGGTTCGCATCCTATACCTAACCCCTTTTTGGGATTCTTGTATTAAAATAATTAGTGATAAATATTCAGTTTGTAAATAGGGTTCAAGTTTAATAAGGGTTGTAAGTTCAAGTTCAGGTCAGTGTAAATATTAAGTAGTTTCGGGAATTTGATAAATATGTAAAAATGTAAATAAGTGTCCGTGCTTTAGTGTAACATGTGATTTTGAATTCAGTTAGTATCCAGATGATGTAGCGAGTAGTGAAAATAAAATAGTGTTAGTCTGTCCATCAGACAATCAAGCATCAGACAACTACAACTGGTTTAGCAACGAGCGTCTCCGAGAGCTTCAGTCGAAGTTCAGCTTTCCAGAATGTTCCAGAGAAGAAGAACGTCAGCTGCGAGACCTGATCGAGACTTATGCTGACATCTTCGTCCTGGACGACGACGAACCTCTTGGACGCTGCAGTACGTACCGACATCGAATCCAGCTTGAAGCAGATGCCCAACCGTATCGTGGACACCCATACCGCGTCCCGCACTCCTTGCGACACGAAGCAGACAAGCAGCTTCAGCGCATGCTTCAGCAAGGAATAATTCGAAGAAGTACATCAGAATGGGGCGCACCAATGCTTGTTCTAAGAAAGAAGAACGGAGGAGTAAGGATCGTCACGGATTTCCGGCAGCTGAACTTGCGTACTCGATTCAACAACATTCATCCCTTGCCAAGAATAAGCACCATCCTCGAAAGTTTTCAATCATCGAAGTTCTTTGGCAAGTGTGATTTGGGACATGGATTCTTTCAACAGGAACTAGAGCCCGAATCCAGCAAGTACACAGCATTTGTCACATGGGACGATCAATTCGAATATACCGTGACTCCTCAAGGCTTGAAGACCAGCGGCCAAGCCTTCCAACGCATGATGGCCAGAGTTATCGACAAGCTGAAGAAAACTGAAGCCTATCAAGATGACACAATATTCCATGGAGCCACCTTCGACGAGTTCATCAACAACACTTCAGCTTTGTTCCAGCGGTTTCGAGAACACAAATTGCGCATCCGTCCTGAGAAGACACAGCTTGCGGTAAAAGAGATAAAGCTTCTTGGTCATCGAATCACACAACATGGTATATGTGTTGACGAAGACAAGGTGAAGTCCATCGTCGACTATCCGGTTCCAAACAACGTGAAGCAGATTCGAAGTTTTCTTGGTCTTGCCGGATTTTACAGACGTTTCATCCACAACTTCAGCAGAATCGCAGCTCCTCTTTCCCGTCTTCTTCAGAAGGACGTCCAGTTTTTCTTCGACGAACAGTGCAAGGCAAGCTTCGAAGAGCTTAAGCGAGCACTCACCAATGCTCCGGTTCTTGCTCAGCCAGATTTCTCTCCGGCTGCAGACTACGTCGTTCGAGTTGATGCAAGCAACTTCGCTCTAGGCGCCATCCTCCTCATCAGAAAACAAGGACTTCTGCATCCAGTCGCTTATGCAAGCCGTCAACTCAACAAGGCTGAACTGAACTACACAACGACCGAAAAAGAATGCTTATGCCTGATTTATGCCCTCGACCACTTCAGAGAGTACGTCTACGGAAGGAAGTTCGAAGTTCAGACTGACCACAAAGGATTGTCGTACCTACAGAAGTCAGTCTCCACCAATCAACGTCTCCAGCGATGGGCTTTAAAGATCCAGGACTATGCAGGTTCCATGACCATAACCCACAAGCCTGGATCAAACCACAAGGATGCAGATGCGCTGAGTCGAATCAACGTTAACTTGCTCGAAGTCCATCTTGCTGATCCACACATGAAGAAGAGATGGGTAAAACATCAGCAGCAAGATCCTGAGCTTCGAAGAATTCGACAAGCCATAATACGCAAGCCTACCACCGATGAAGAGAATAACGAAGAAAGCTACTTTCTCCAAGACGAGCTACTGTTCCGGCGTCCCAAACGAAGTTACCGGTCCGAAGACAAGCTCTTGGCTGTTCCTAAAAGTCTACGAAACGAAGTTTTGGTTACTTACCACTGTAACCCGATAGGAGCACACCAAGGCATCGAGAGACTTTATCGGATACTTCGGAAGACGTTCTACTGGAAAGGAATGTACCAGGATGTTGGCGACTTCATCAACAACTGCCCTGTTTGTCAAGCTATCGGCCACCACAAGAGGGATCCAAGACGAGCTCCACTAAAGCCACTGCCCGTCACCGATGAGCCGTTCAAGAGGATCGCAGTAGACATAGTCGGAGAGATACATCCTGCTAGCTCCAAGCAGCATAGGTACATCTTGACAGTCATCGATCATTTCTCCGGCTATCTACTGGCCTTTCCTCTTAAGAACCAAAGTGCGGAAACCATCGCTAAGGTTCTGGTGGACGAAGTTTTTATGAAGTTCGGCATCCCTCGTTCAATTCTCTCAGATCAGGGAAAGAACTTCATGAGCAGCCTACTCGAAGAAATCTACAAGAAGATGGAGATCCAGCGAATCCGGACAACGGCGTACCATCCCGAATCAAATAGGAAATTGGAGAGAATCCACAGAGACCTCAAAGCTGCTCTCTCCAAGTTTGTTCAGGCGAACCACCGACATTGGCACCTGTACCTACCCTACGTCGTATACTCCTTGAACAACAGTCCTAACAAGGCGAGCGGCGACACTCCCTTTTTCTTGATGTTTTTCCGAGATGGAAGATTTCCCCATCAGATCGTATTCGGCAGCAGCGAAGCAGATGACAGTATGCAATGGTACGAGTATGATGACTACGTGACGAGGGTCGAGAAAGGAGTGGAAAACGCAAGGTTACTAGCAGCAGAGAGAACATCGAAGTATCATCAGCAGCAGAAAGTCTACTACGACAAGAACACCCAACTGCAACAGTTCAAGGCTAATGATGAAGTACTCTGCCGCAGAATCATCCCGGAAGCTGGCATATCATCGAAGTTACAGCCAGCATACGATGGTCCATTTCGCGTCGTTGAAGTCTGTAACGACCACAATTACATAATCATGGACGAAGAAACCGGGATCGAAAAGCGTATCCACGTCAACCGCTTAAAGCCTTACCCGAAGTCTCAATGGAAGTACAACAAGGCAGACATAGACGATGGGAGCACAAACGTCTCTTCGAAAGCCTCCACCACTGACGAGCCATGCAGCGAAGAGAGTACACCTTCCTTTTCTCTCGATAATTGGGTAGCCACATGTGCTTCGGCAGAGCCAACTGCTGTTCGAGAGATACGGCCTCAGTCAGTCCCGTCTACAGGAGCAGGCCACTTTCCGGAGGAGGACCATTTCGAGTCTTTCCACGAGCCACCAGAGACAGAAAGTTACCTGCAGCAACGGCAGTCAGATGAGCATCACCGCCCACAGCCAGGTCAACATCATCAGATGCAGTCAGAAGAACAACAGCAGACGCAGCCACACTCATCCATAACCACAGAAGAACGAGATGCAGACGAACAACCCATACGAAAATCTTCAAGGACAAGAAAGCAAACGGAATTTTTCGGGAATCCAATTTTCTAGGGTGTATTTTGTTACACTAAGCACGATAATAATTCCATTCTCAGTTATGATTTAAAGTTAATTTCCATTTCGTAATTTCATTTCATTTTTCTTCTTTTTATTTATGACATCTCGTTATCCCCTGCGAGATTAGTCATAATTGTATATTTTGCATTTTCTCGCATTTGTATTTTTGTAATATTTTCGCGCGAGGTCGCGCTATTTTCTTTTAGAAGGGGGCTATCTTGTATTAAAATAATTAGTGATAAATATTCAGTTTGTAAATAGGGTTCAAGTTTAATAAGGGTTGTAAGTTCAAGTTCAGGTCTGTGTAAATATTAAGTAGTTTCGGGAATTTGATAAATATGTAAAAATGTAAATTAGTGTCCGTGCTTTAGTGTAACATGTGATTTTGAATTCAGTTAGTAGTATCCAGATGATGTAGCGAGTAGTGAAAATAAAATAGTGTTAGTCTGTCCATCTTTATATGACAGGGATACTTTGACTACGGCTGATAAAAATAAACTCAGAAGGCTGTATTTTAAGTTCACAAATATAGCTGTTCCAGGTCCCGCAGTGGAAAAGAAACGGTTTTGTGGCATTGTAGAGCAAATAATCGCAGCGGATAAGCAATTTAACGAATCATTGCAACGCCCTAGTACGCATAGTTGAAAGAGGGTATTAGTATATTGTGAGGAAATATTCTAAGTCCCATCACCTAGTGCCTTTTACCATTCTCATTCCTGATTGGCCGTTACAACAAATGTAAACCGTACGCTGATTGGTCCGCCCATTCCACGTTTCCATATAAGTTCAGGTATCAGCAATTAGCCATTCATTCCGTCCGAGGAGCCGGGCAAGCACTGAGCCAGTAAGTTAGCAGCGGCTGAGTACTAGAACCTTAAGCAGGTAATAGCCATAAGTATTGAGCAGAAAAGCACAAGCCCTAGAGAGTGACTGATTATAAGTTTAAGTGATTACCTGAGTGACTATTTCTTAACTTAAGTGAATATCAGAGAGTTACGTGGTTTTTGGTGCCTTCTTATATTGTAAGTGTGTTAAAATAAATCACCTTTTTTTGTAACAATGCTTATGGCGTTACATAATTGGTGACGACGGTGGTAGTACACAGCTTAGCAATTTACACTGGAGCCAGGTACCGGCGTTAGGACTAGGTCAGAGGGGGTAAGAGCTCACGTAGAGTTAGTCCAAGTGGGAAAAAAATTCGTAGAGCAAGCTGCCCATTGGCCGAAAGCAAGAACGTCGTCTGGTACGGTAGAAACGTCAAACATGCGGGAGGAATCGAAAGAGCAGGGTGAGGGGTCAGAAACTGTCGAGGTTAAGACGGATACGTTAGGTCAGCTAGTTTCAGAGTTTAGAAACTTAGTAGGTGTACTAGTAACTAAGCAAACCAATGACGATGCACGACATGCAGCCGAAAAGCAGGCTCTCCTCGATAAGTTATCTAAGCCGAGAGACCCCCCGCTACAAAAGATGAGCGATTCAGACGACATAGATAGTTTTCTTTGCGCTTTTGAAGCAACAGCGACTTTGTGTGGATGGGATAGCCAAACTAAAGTCCTAAAACTAATGCCACTTTTGTCTGGGAGAGCATTAGAAGCCGTCGCGTATCTTAGCCAAGATCAACTGCGCAGGTTTGACCCCGTCAAAGAAGCTATTCTAAAGAAATATAATATGTCGGCTGAATCGTATCGTATCAAATTCAGAGAGCAACGAGTAGCTGATTCAAATAGTTTTTCTGAACATGCAGACAGGCTGAAGACGTACTGTTTAAAATGGCTCGGGTTAGTAGAATTAGACCTTTCAAGCTCAAGTAAACTACGCTTCGCCATGCAAGCCCTGATTCTCGAGCAGTTCATGGAAAGTATGTCTTTTCCAGGGTTAAAGACGCACCTAAAGCAACAAGCGCCAAAGAACGCAGACGAGGCCGTCTCCATCGCTACCTACTTCGTCGAAGCCCATAAGCAGCAGAAGATGTACCCCAAGAAAGCCGAAAGAGAATCGGACACCAGGAGAGGAAAAAGAGACGAGGACAAACACAGAGGTGAGTTGAGGAAATGTTTCGGGTGTGGTTCTACTCAACATTTGTACTCGACATGTCCGGGAAGATCGTTTAAGAAAACGGTAGGTGATTCGGAGAATTACAGCAAGAAAGAACCGGAATACAGTAGACCCCCTAGAGCGCAAACGAGCAAGAACGCGTACACTTGTACCAAAGGTAAAAGAGCACCGTTAGATGGTATCATTCTGGGGGAAGAATCCTTACTGACTGAGAGAGAAAAGTTTGGATCTTCCGATAATGATAAAGGACATTTAATTGAAGGATCTATAGGTAACAGGCCCGTATTAATGCTAGTGGAAAGCGGGAGTGAGCTCACCCTAGTTAGGAGGGATGTCATAGATCCAAGCTCTGTGGATTTTACCAAAGTGATACATGTTGGATGTGTACACGCACACGTCAAGCCGTTAGATAGCGCCGTAGTTACTATGTCAGTAAAAACAGAGGAGGGTCCCTTGTTAGAAGAAACCCTGCAAGTTGCAGTGTCCGACGATCTGCCTCACGACGTCATAGTAGGCCGTAATTTTCCTAAATTTTGGTCACTTTTAGGAAAGCGCCGCAGAATCTTGTCGTCGTCGAGCAGCAGTTCAGAGTCTTCAAGCTCTAGCTCGAACGCAAGCAGTACGTCGAGCAGCACAAGTAGTGCAAGCGACTCAAACAAGCCTGAAATCGAGCGAAAGGAGCCTGAGCACGGTGGGGAAGCGCCACAGGGAGAAGCTACCGAAGAACCCAACTACTGCACATCGCCAGTCTTGAGTTTCTCAGGTTCAGCATTCAACCTGGAGTCCCCCGCGAGAGGGCAGAAATCTTCTTCCCAGAAACGTGAAGAGAAACACGCCTTTAAGGCATCCGTCGCAACCAGCATGCCAGAGAAGTCACCGGACTTTGCGACAGAGCAGCAGAGAGACCGTTCATTAGACGGCGTGTTTAAGAAGTGCCAGGACTGCGTCATCATGCAGAAGAGAAATGAAGAGGTAAGCTTTGATAATATCGATGGCCCACTTTTCAGACTTGTTAAGAATAGCGAACTAGGTTCTACAAGAAAACAACTAGTCCTGCCAAGATTGTATCGGAAGCAAGTCCTCGAACAAGCCCACAGTTCAGCTTTTGGTGGACATTTAGGTCAAAAGAAAACCCTCGATCGCATTCAGCGCCATTTTTATTGGCCAGGCGTAGCAAGAGACGTCACAAAGTGTTGCACGTCATGTAGAGAATGCCAGCTGACAGCACGAGTTACCAAGAATGACAAAATTCCACTCCAAAAGTTCCCACAGACATCGAGACCGTTTGAAAGGATTGGTTTAGACTTAATAGGCCCCCTCCACCCTTCGTCGAAGCAGGACAGATGGATTCTAGTCATAGTAGACTATTTTTCCAAATGGCCCGAAGCCTATGCGTTAAGGTCTACGAAAACACCAAAAATCATGGAGATCCTTAGGGAATATTTTGGGCGTTATGGTATACCTAATCAAGTAGTACATGATCAGGGGGCAAACCTATTAGCGAAGCCTTTGAAACAGATGTTAAAAAGCCTAGGCGCGCAACAGACTAGAACCAGCCCATACCACCCAGAGACAGACGGCTTGTGCGAAAGGTTCAATGGGACTTTACTGAGCATGTTGAGAAAATGTGCTATGGAAGAGCCACGCAAATGGGATGAGCTTCTGAACTACGTCCTTTTCGCTTACCGAGAAACAGCCCAAGAGTCCACTGGGTTAAGCCCATACGAAATTCTTTTCGGGAACGATCCTAGAGGACCCCTTCAAGTCCTTAAAGAGGGATTCTTGCGCACACAAAAAGCGTCGGCCGAGCTAAGTAAAGATAATGACTTTTCTCAATTGCAGTTGGAAGAAAAGCTGGCCACAATCCGCAAGTTGGCGTCAGAGAACGCGAGCCAGGCAGCGGACAACCAGAAACAACAGTACGACAAGAAAACGTCCGGCGTGGAGAAGAACTTCCAAGTCGGAGAACAAGTCCTAGTCACCCTACCGAGGGGCAGCTCGAAACTAGAACGAAGATGGCAGGGCCCATTCACCATCACCAGAGTCTTGGGTAAGTCCAATTTTCAAGTAGCAGGTTTCGAGGGGAGGAAAAACAAGAAAATACTACGTGCCAATTTGCTTAAAAAGTTTCATCAGCCTGTAGCTTCATACTTTTCCACCGTCCTGTCGGTAGATGACGCGAGCGAAGACCCAAAAGTCAGATTAGTGACTTTCGAGCCAGAATCAGAACTCGACCTAAGCAAAGTAAACGTAAACCCAGCACTCACCGAAGAGCAGCGCATCCAAATCTTTGAATTATTACAAGAGTTTTCTCCACAACTAAGCGAGTTACCGGGAAAGACGTCAGTAGCCAAACACAAAATAGACGTAGGCGACAGCAAACCTATTAGGTAATCTGCGTACCGCATACCAGAGAGTAGGAGAAGAGCAGTAAGCCTAGAAATCCAACGCATGCTCGATGCAGGTGTCATCAGACCATCCCAAAGTCCCTGGGCAAGCCCAATAGTAGTTGTACCAAAAACAGACGGTTCTCTTAGAATTTGTTGTGATTACCGTTTTCTGAACGCCGTAACACTAAACCCAGATCCCTACCCAATGCCGCGAGCGGACGAGCTTTTAGCGAAAGTCGGGAATGCCAAATTTATCTCTGTTTTTGATCTAACCAAGGGTTACTTCCAAATTGAGATGGAGGAAAACAGCATCCCTTACACAGCGTTCGTCACGAGCGACGGACAGTACGAGTTTCTCCGCTTACCTTTCGGTTTACGCGATGCTGGAGCAACGTTTATGAAAGCCGTACGCGAAATCATTAAGGGGCTTCCACACTGCGACGCGTATTATGACGATTTGGCCGTATTTAGTGACACATGGGAAGAGCACCTCAAACACATAAGATCAGTATTAGAGCGACTGAGAAAGGCAGGAGTTACAGCGAATCCAAAGAAATGCAAGATAAGGTTTTTCAAAAGTACCTTATTTGGGTTTTCTAGTAGGGAACGGCGAGATTTCTGTCACAGAAGATAAGGCCGCTGCGATAAACAACTTCCCTCGACCAGTGACTAAGAAGAATGTGAAAAGCTTTCTGGGTCTAGTTAGTTTTTATCAGTCGTTAATCCCCAACAGAGCAATGTTGGCCAGGCCTTTAGTCGAATTAACCCTAAAGAAAAGCCCAAACTTAGTAGAATGGAACGACAAGTGCGAACAAGCGTTCAAGGCACTAAAAAGGGAGCTATCAAGCAAGAACGTCATGTGCAGTTTCGACCCCGTCAAGCCAATAGTAGTAGCAGTGGACGCTTCGGGGGAGGACGCTTTTTTTGTAACAATGCTTATGGCGTTACATATATATTTGTATTTTTACTTATTATGCTGGGTGTTTTCGTCTGTTGTTTTTACTTTCCCTGTTTTTTTGTTCCTAGTTCATACTCTGTTTTGTGCCTTCGTGTTCGTGTAACGGGTAACAAATAAGAAGTTATTCATTCATTTTTTATCTAGCTCCCTTGTGAGATTATAGGATTCTGAAATCAACACCTTTCACAATTGTTTCGTTTTGCACCTTTTTTAGCGCTTTCTCGGCCTAGCCGACATTTGACGGTCACGCAGCAAAAATTCTGCCCAAATCTTCAATGACTGTCAACGGCACTTTCGCAAATTAGGACACGAGAAGCTTCAAAGTATTACTTTCCTTTTGGAAGACATAATTTTGCACAGTTTTCCCACTTTTCATCCGAGAGGAGTTCAGTGTTCAAGTTTCTGTGTCCAGCCGCCGCGTCGGAGAGAGGGAAGGCTGGATAGAGTGGACAAGCACTAACAAGCAAATCTCTAATTTCTCATGAAAAGAAATGGTGTTTACGAAAATGATATTTCTGAGCTACTTTGTCATTTCCAGTTAAAGTTATCCTAGGACCTGTCCGCGTCGTATCAATAGTGTCAATGCAACCCCCTTCCGTGCAGGCCCGTAAATTAGGGGGGGCAGGGGGGAGCATTTGCCCCCCCCCCGATTTTCGAAAAATTTCACTTTTTACACCTTTATTTTTCTGCATAGACCCAAACGTACTGCCTTTCCCACTTTGCTTACAGAAATTCCCTGGCTTTAAGTGTTTTCTCTTACTATTCAGTCAGTGACTCACTCACTAACCGAGAGTTCAGAACCCCTCCTATCAGTTTTATTTCGTTGATCCGTTCCTTGGCTTTCAAGCCCATTTCTAGTTAAATCAACGTGTCTCATTTCGACGTTTGGACTGGGAAAATGTGTCGTTCAGTTCAGTTCAGTTCAATTTATTTCTTCAACATTATGTAATATTCAACATAGCCTATACGTATACCAATAGCCCCTTTTAATATGTGACAACAGGTCACCTGTGCAAGACGGACATCACATTAACAATATCTATTTATCAATAATTTTTTTTCTCATAATTTTTTTATTTATTTATACACTTAGCCTACTTTACCTCATCACTCCGAATCAACTTTCTTCACTCAAACACCCACAACCAACAATCCTACCCAAATATAATCCCCTCCCAATCTTAATTGAACAACCGATTCAATTTCCCAACAAATATTTTTTTTTAATCTATTTTTAAACAATAAACGATTCTCAGACTCCCTAATGCTTGCCGGTAGATTATTCCAAACAATCACACCACTATTTCTAACTATAAATGACGCTCTACTACTCTTACGTGACTCGCTAACAAGACTATCAATATTCCTCGTATCATAATCATGGTAATCTGAATTCAAACTAAAAAAATTACTAAAATACGACGGTGAAAATTTATTTAATACACTATATCCAAAAGTTGCTAAGGTTAGTTGCAGACTTGGACAGAGTTGGTTGAGTTTAGTGCAGTGAATGAAGGATTGATTGCGAAGAAATTACTGTGGATTATTATGAGCAGACATCAGCCAACTGTTTTAAGCTTTTTTAAGCGCAAAAACACAGAAAGTGAAGAAGAACGAAGACAGAAAAGGTTCATTTAACAGTATTATGCGTTCATTTTGGTTTGATAAAGCCGTCAAAAAACACAAAATGTTGATTGTTTCTGAACTCGGGGCGGTCCGATTACAGACTTGAGGTTGAGGCTACTTTTGGTGGTGGGGGTGGGATCAAAATTATTGATATCATTCTTACCCTCCCAGTGACTTCAGTCCTCTTCAGTGACGAACGATCCGAGAGATTGTTCAGCACCATGAAGCACGTAAAGACATTTTTACATACAACCTGCGGTGATGAAAGACTGAACAGTTTACTTATTATCGCATGTAATTAAGAGGAGGCGAACTGCCTCAATGTGGAAGAGGTTGTAGACAGATTTGCTGCAACAGAGAACAGGCGCTATCCCCTTGTTTAGTTCTTTTTATATGGAAATTCGTGTCGACAATTCCTTTTTCTTACCCTTTTTGTACTAGTTTATAGAAATCTAGACTTGCAACAAAAGTGCCGAATTTTACCTTTGGGCAAAGGATACACGGCTATCACTAAGCAAAAACGTGGCTGGAAATCCCCCCCCCGGATTTTTCAGTGAAATGATGGCCCTAGGGGTAGAAAATTCTTTGCCCCCCCCCCTAGGTTTTGCTGAAATGACGGGCCTGCTTCCGTGGTTGCATTCGCAATGATTATGGTCCCGACGGGTGTTATCTGCGTTTAACCGGATATCTGAATTATTAAACTCACACACACACTTATATACAAATAAACAGCTGACCGTTAAAAACAAATTATTTTACTAATTCTGTAACGAAATACATGAGAAAAGCAAAGATCACAATATACAAACTCATCAGGATGCTTTTTTAGTGAAACATGGAAAAAGGTAGTGATGGACAAGAATGTTGTCAGCCTTTTGATGAAAACTCTGGATTTACTGTTCAAGGTTTCCAAAGGATTCTTAACTTTGAAATTAGAAGTTAGAGAAGTCGCAGAGTTTTTGTGCCTTTGAAAAAGGTAAAAATAGACAAAGCTGTGGGTAATTTGGTAAAAGCAGAGCCTAGTTTAGCAGAATTCTAAGTTTTGATATTGGAACAAACACTAAATAGTGCGAGGCGTGCTCTAAGGACATGTTTTTTTCGGTAATGCGATAACGCTACAATACTGGCACTTGTATTGAACGATGAACTACGTTGTCAGTTCGCAGATACCAACAGTACCGGCCGAATCCAGTAAAGATCCCTCAGGACCCAGATCGGAAGTTTCTGTCGCTAAATATGCCATGGACATGAATGCAAACGGAGTAGAAGAAAACTGTCTATCTTAGAACGAAACTGTCTGTCTTAAGAACCAGTCTGTTAGTGAGGCCACAAAACCAAGCAGTCCCGTCTAACAAGACAGCAAAGGGCTTGCCTTAATAGACTGGCAAATGACTTAATTGGAGAGTATCGAGCGAAGTTCCACGTTGATGGTTCCGCGTGTAATCAAATAAAGACTATTACCAGTATGTGTGAATGTGTAGGTGAGAACCTGAAAGAATTTGAAATTCGGTCAGCAGCAAATCTCGAGGTTGAAACTCAGAAGAATACGGTTTTCGAAAACCTGCCTCTTGATTTTTGTATCGATCACGACCCTGTACAGCGATCTTTCCCGCTACATGGCCATATTTTCTAGCCATGTCTAGCAGCTTTTTTGGGCCAGAAAGACGCATCGACAAGCGGCAGACATCAGCATGCATACTTTTTCCTTCTGGACCGAAACGCGAAAAGGCAAAAAATGCGTGGGTAAAAACTGGTGTGTGTTCATACTTCATGGAACAAGATGATGAAATTTTAACAATTGGTTGCGCGAAAGAACAGTAAAGAAAAAAACACGGTGCACTACTCGAGCGGTGTTTCGCAAAATCAGTTCATTGAGTTGATGAGTAAGGAAATTAAACTCCCGATTGTATCAGCTGTGAACGTTAGTGGTGCATATTCAGTTATCGTAGATACCACTCCGGACTGTGCGCACGAAGAAAAACTTGTGATCTGTCTATCATCCGTCCAAGAAAGACTTTTAGCAATGGTACCAGTTTAGTCCAAAAACGGGAAAGAAACTGCTACCATAATTCTATAAGTTCCGGAAAAGGAAGGTGTCCACAAAGACGCGCTTATGTTTCAAAGCTAAAATGATGCGAGCAACATGTCCGGAGTGCGACAGGGTGTCCAGGCACACCTATGAGCAGATCTGGGCAGAGAAGTACGCTACATTCGCTGCATGGTTCACAGAGAGAACCTCATTCTGGAACACGAATGCAGCAACAGTCCCATGCTCCAAAATTTTTTGAGGTTTTACAGGAATTGTACGTCTCCTTTGCCGGTGGAATTAAACGAGTAACAGCCTACAAACGAGCACTCGAGAGCGAAATCGGCACTGAAGCTGAGAAATCTGTCAGACACAATGGACGTCCAGGTCAGAGAGTTTGACAGCGGTCGCGGGTCAACTTTGACACAATTGTCCTAGAAGAGCTGATGGCGCAGGACGACAACAATGCAATAAAAGAAAAAGCCCAAGTTTTGCACCGCCAAATTAACTGCTTCGATCTCATTATGACGCTGATGTTCATGCACCTAGTCATGTCACAGACAAAGGTCCTTGTGGAAAAGCGACAGGCTGAACAGCTCGACTTGATGACTGCGAACACGAAACTCTGGGTAACACGTGACATCTAAGATTCTCTCCTCCAAGACACGGCCTAGATAAAGAGGCAGACTGAGGCATCAAGAGCAGCAGCTGGAATGTTCGGCTCCATAGCTGAAACGAGTTTCGAATTAAGCACCGCCCCAGACGTCCGCCTGCTCGTTATGCAGAGGCGATCTCTAATTCCGGGGCCGAATCACTGATCGACTGGAAATCATTCTATGCTAACTCTTTTTTCCTGGAGCCAAGTCTCTTGGGCAAAATGGTCGATAGCTAAGAAAGCCTCTTTGTTCTGCCGAAGCTGTTTTCGGGAAGAACCATAGATCCCATAGAACTCATGTTCGAGCTAAAGGCTTTCAAACGCTTTTTCGTCAGGATGGAGGAAGACAACGGCAATAACAAAGCCATTGACCGTAGTGGCTTCGTGGCTATCTTCTGCGAAATCTACGCCGCCAAGTCAATTTTCCCGATACTCTGGTCAGTTTACCAGTGGGCAGCGACAGCATTACGGACTGCGGAAACGGCAGAAAGAAGTTTCAGCAAACTTAAACTGGTAATGACACGTTTGCGCACAACGATGGACGATGACTGCCTGGATTACCTTGTCATGACGTGCTGCGAGATTGGTGTTGCTGACGAGCTGAAGGTGGACGAACTGCTCAAGTCTCTCAAAGTCTGGTTGTCTGCAAAGCCAAAAAAATTGACTTTTTGATTCTACGAAGACTGTGATTAACTAACGTAATCAAATGTAAACAGAAGTTTTTCATTGTTCTTCAATCACATTTTCGTACTTCTCATTTTTGTTATTTCACTCCGGCAATGGTAGGACAGCTCGTTTCCTAACGAAAGGATAGTACAACCTGAAGGAAAAAAGAGCCATTTGGACAGAATTTGCATCACTTAAATCAGAAAAACTATTAAATCTTATGACAACGAACGGCTGCGGTGGTTAAACAATTAAACACCATATTTTTTGGAAACCTTTTTTTTCACACTCTTGTTGAAAGTAATTAAAATGGTTACACTAGGTGATCAATTAGTTTCTTGTGGAAAATTGGCACAGGCTATTCTTCTTCAGGTTATTTCTTTGCGCTAGATTGCTTATTTGAATCTCATTAAAGAGGGAGTTTTTTTTCTTCCAAAATAGCAGTCGGTAAAAAATTACCAGCCAGTCGGTACGGCACCTTGGTCCCCCGCGAACATTTTGGCTAGTAACGCCTCTGGATGGGAAGTCCGACGTTAGCGAGTTCACTGAAAAGACCGAGATTATTTCAAAAATCACTGAATAGGAAAGTTTGAAGGTTTATTTGGGCTTGACATTTTCAGGAGATGCATTTCAGTCGGTTGTTGAATATGCAGCTTTAGTGAAACAGGCTTCTGTTCACTACCTTCATTTCTAAATCACTGAATGGGAAAGTTTGAACGTTTATTTGAGCTTGAAATTATCAAGACATTTTATACAGGATGGCAACTAGTTGATGTTTCTCAGTAATGGATTTCATTTCCGGATTTTACAAAAATCTGGTTGACGATAATGATAGAGACAAAACAGGATTTATTACGCCTTTTGGTCTGTTTCGATTCAAAATGTACTTTCGGTTTAAATCACTGAAGGGAAAAGTTTGAAGGTTTATTTGGGCTTGAAACTGTCAAGACATTTTAGACAGGATGGCAAATGTTGATGTTTCTCAGTGATGGATTTCATTTCTGGGTTTTACCAAGTTCCGGTTCACCATAAAGATAGTACAAAACAGGATTTATTACGCCTTTTGGTCTGTTTCGATTCGAAATGTACCATTAGGGTTTAAATCACTGAACGGGAAAGTTTGAAGGTTTATTTAGGCTTGAAATTATTAGGAGATGCATTTCAGTTCTCGACCTCTACTCCTTTTGAGACCTTTGACTCCTTTGAAGACCAAGACTTCAAACAAGCATTTTTCGCAACAAAACACAAAAATACCACGAGCTGAAATACGACTCAAACCGAACCAGTCGGTTGCTGAATATGTAGCTTTAGTAAAACAGGCTTGCGAGGAGAAGTTTGGCAATGAGGTTAACCCTTCCGTTATTCATTCATGGCCTTGCTAATGGGTTGCCTGACACTTGTGCTAAATTTCTTCTCGAAAAGAAGCCAAAACCGTATGCATATGCTCTACCTACATTGTCGCATGCAGAGGAGGTGGAAACTGCGCCAAGGCTTCGCAAAAGGGGTGGGGGGGGGATTGAAGCAGTTAATGCTGTGGGTTCAATCAGTTACCGAGGTCGGAACAATTTCCACCGACGATGACATTTTCGGAATGGGCACGAAGCACGTCAACAGCCAAAATACGGGACTGGCAACGGTTTCAATGGCTAAAACAGCGGGAAATTCATTATTGCCTCTGCTCAGTAGCGTCAATTGTACACGAGGACGGGAACCCCATTTGTAATAAATGCCTCTTACCCGGACACATCCGTAAGAATTGCAGGTCGACAGAAGCTAGCTCTTATGCTACTACTTTTTTTTTTATTCAGGTGTCACTAGACCATTGAATCGTGAAGGGTTATTTAGTAAACTGTCCACTTGTGTTTCTTCTTATGAAATGGTTCACAGAGAACCATTTCTCTGTGGTCCATAATAAATGATCCTTTGAAGTATACTGGAACTGCTATTCTTACTTTGAGTTTGAACGGTCATCCAGTTCCAGTAAAAGTCTATATTTGTAGCACCTTCCATACCCAGTGGTCTTGGGTTACGACGCAATGCGGGAAAACTTCTTGATGTTCGACGCTGAATCTTGCGAGTTATTTTTCAGAAAAGATGTAAGTAAGGATTTCCATGAGTATGGTTTGATATCCTTCCCCTGGCAAATGCCACTGGTAGCGTGAATGTTGTGGCGGAACCTGAGGTCTGTTTTAGTGATTTCGTATAAAGTGCAGTTGAGTGTGATCAAGAACAAATAACGAGTAAGAACTTATGTCTCTGGTCTATGCTGCGACTACGACGGCTCCGTCAAATTTGAGCGGAGGTGGGGACTTCCTGAGCGCTTTGAATTGATGTCGGTCTGCTTTCCTCGTCGCAGCTGCGCGTTTTAGAAGAAAGGAGTATGGGAAGCAAGGTTCATTGTGACTTTTGTTATTGTTTTCAAAAAAGATATCTGTTTCTGATTTTGTGATTGTGGGATTTTGTTATTGATTATATTTCAAAATTATATTTCGAAAATTATTATTGATAATCAAGGTTTGTCAGTGTTATATGATGATGAACCTACCTGGAAAAGATGTATTTTTCCCAGGAGATTATTTTTATATATGAATGATAAGATTTTCTTATCATTATTTACATTTTCTTTTCATAAGTGTATTATTGTTGACCATTTACACTATGATTTATTTTGTGTATAAGCTATTAATCTAGAGATTATTTACAAATACCTGCTGATTCATTCAAATTCTTTGATACAGGAAACACAAGATGTCAGACAATAATGATTCTGGCAGGTAATTCACAAATTCCTTTTGTTCATCTTGTGCTTGTCTGCAGGCATTGCTTAGCCCTATGGGCGAAGCTTGTTCCTTACTGGAGGGTGATGGAGCCAGTCGCATCTAAACCCCCAGTAGGAAGGCTTGATTTCTGGCAAGGTGAGGAGCTAGCTGCATCCAAACCCCCAGTAAAGAAAGCATAACTTGGCCCACTATTTCCTATGGGCAAACGTTGTTCCTTACTGGAAGGCGATGGATCCTGCCGTATCTAAACCTCCAGTAAGAAGGCTTGATTTCTGGCAAGGTGAGGAGCTAGTCGCATCCAAACCCCCAGCGAAGAAAGCATTTCAAGTTGGCCCACCATCACGATGACATATGGAGCCTGTTCTCATGAGACAGCCCTCAGATGGTGGAGATTATTCTTACCTTCAAATGCCAACTTGCCCAGAGCAAGCTTACAGAACTTGTTTTGTTCATATGTGCTTCTCTTGGGTTGAAATACTTTCTTCTGGCATTGCCAATCATTACCAGACCCCCCAGACATCAAGCTTACTTGCTTGGATGATGAGACTCAATTAAGGACCCACGTTTGCCCACACCCTTATTGAGTCAAATCTATACCCATTTTCCTCTTACATCAGTAATTCGAGAAACTATGTTTGGTTTTTTTGCATATACTAAGTTGTTTTCCATTGCCAGCGAGGTTTGATTTCAATACTTAGTATTGCCAAGTTCTGGGATTATTTCCCCTTCTTTCTAGACGTTTCCAACCACGTGCAGTTGGCGTTACACCCATCACAGCACCAGTGCCACCCCCTTTCCCACAATGGGACCCCAACATGATGATGGGGTTCCTGTCAACCATGGCACAGTCAATGCCTCAGCCTCCTTTCCAATGGCCCTTTCCTGGACCATCTACATTGCCCACACAACAACCATCCCAAACCAACTTCCAGGATGTTACACCTCCGGGTGATAATCCACAGCCTAGTGACATCAGCCAGTTTAACAGACCTGATAGTTCACTGTCAGGCCATTCAGATAATAATGGGAAGAATGATGCTGTTGACAATGCAGTTGACGATAAGAGCTCCATTTGCTCCGAAACCGACGATCCTCAATTTAGACAAATCATTGATTTAGTCTACAAGATTTGCCCTTCAGACATGTCCCCCCCCCCCAACCTGAGTCTCAGGCTGTTCCGAAACCAAGAAGTCAATTGGAGGTTTTGAGTGGGGCCAAGAAAAGACCACAGCCTTCCTTCCTTCCACCGTCACTTTCTGTTAAGTCAGCCCTTGAGACGGTCAACACTAATTTATCAGAGGCTAAGGCAGGTGACCCGAATAGACTCAGAGATACCGCTTTATTCAAAACAGCCCCATCTAAGAGACAGAAACTCACTTACAGATGGCACTCTGGCCCTTTTCCCCCAGAGCCACTCCCACTGGATGAAGACAGTCATCTCCTTAAAGCGGGGAAGGAACCTTCATTTTCATATGCACCTTCGAATGAAGAAGGGTCAAAGTTCATCCTACATGCTTTATCCACCCTAGAGCATTTTCTCTCGGCTGCTTTTCTTGAAGCCCAGAAGCTAAGCGAGAAACGAGAGGACGAATTTCAGCCTCTCTTGCAACTTTTCTCTGCAATGAGTGCTCCGCTTACAGCAGCAACTTCAACGGCTGCAACGATGACGGCCAACGCTGTCCTGTCCAGGCGGGATGCAATCATTTCTCGCGCTAGCCACCTTACTAATGCACAAGACCTTGCTCAAGAACTTCGAAGGGCACCTATCACTTCTGACACTCTGTCTGGGAACAGAATCCACAGCGTGTTGAGGAAAGCCAAAGACCAAAATTTTGAAGATTATGTCCAAAACGCAGTCAAGAGGTCGACTCCAAAATCCTATTCTGAGCCACAACCCAGCACAAGCAGGTCAAAATCATTTGCTGAAAGTCAGAAAGCATCAAAAAGACGATATAACAGCTCTGACAGACGTCCACCCCAAAACGATCGTCCGGACCCCAAAAAGAGGAAGCTTGAACCCTTTCGTAAGCCAACAACCTCAGCATTTAATACCAACTCGAGCTCTTCTAAGCCAAGAATCCAATAGGATCCAGTCGCCACCCCCTACCCATTCTAGCACCCAGGCCCCTTCCCATCCAACTGTTGGTGGTCGCCTTACCCACTATTTGGCCGAGTGGAAAAACATCACACACGACCAATGGGTACTCAATACCATCGAGCATGGCTACAAGATTCCTTTTGTAACCCGGCCCCCCTTGTTGATGAACCCCCCTCAATCATCTGGTCACATTCCCCACGAACAGAGGGAGGTCATAAACGAAGAGATACAACAGTTGATTCGAAAGGGTGCCATTCAGAGAGTAGCGAACCCCAAGACCCCAGGGTTTTACTCCCAAATATTTGTAGTAAGGAAGAAGCAAGGGGGATGGCGACTAATTTTCAATCTGAACCCTCTCAACAAATATGTGAAAAAAGTCAAGTTCAGAATGGAAACCCCGAAATCCATCCGTCTGGCCTGCAGGGGTTTCCTGTTTGGAGCATCACTGGACCTACAAGATGCTTTCCTACACATTCCGGTACACAAGAACAACAGACGGTACCTCCGATTTGTGTGGGAAGACCAAGTATTCCAGTTCAACTGCCTCCCTTTCGGACTTTCCCTCAGCCCGTATGTGTTTACACGAATAGTGAAGGTCGTAGCAGCACACCTCCGCTCTCGAGGCATACTCCTTCATCTTTATCTGGACGATTGGCTCTTCCTAGCAGAAGACGAGGAGACGCTCAAATCGAACATCGATTCGTCTCTTTCAGTATGTCAAAATTGCGGCCTACTAGTCAATTACAGCAAGTCAGTACCGATTCCCAGACTGCTCCAGGACGAAAGTTCAGTGTCAGTTTGGAAAGCTTGTTAAGCAGAATAATGGAGAAATATGCACAGATAAAGAAGAAGAGGTTCCGGGAGTCGAAACATGACATGGTTCCGTAAATATATCACGAGAGAATATGCGGAGATGCCAACACTATGTCATTCAAAATGCCAAGTTCTGGAGAAATCTTCAACTCGATTTATTCCCAGACTGCTTCAGGACGAAATTTCACTGAGAGTTTGGAAAGCTTGTTAAGCGGAATAATGGAGAACGATGCACAGATAGAGAAGAAGAGGTGCCGGGAGTCAAAACATGAGAAGGTTCCGTAAATATATCACGAGAGAATAGGAGGAGATGCGAACGCGATGTCATTCAAAATGCCAAGTTCTGGAGAAATCTTCAACTCGATTTATTCCCAGACTGCATCAGGACGAACTTTCAGTGACAGTTTGGAAAGCTTGTTAAGCGGAATAATGGAGAAAGATGCACAGATAGAGAAGAAGAGGTTCCGGGAGTCAAAACATGAGAAGGTTCCGTAAATATATCACGAGTGAATAGGCGGAGACGCGAACACGATGTCATTCAAAATGCCAAGTTCTGGAGAGATCTTCAACTCGATTTATTAAGATCTTCAACTCGATTTATTAAGATCTTCAACTCGATAATATTAAGAAGAGGTTCCGGGAGTCAAAACATGACAAGGTTCCGTAAATATATCACGAGAGAATAGTCGGAGATGCCAACACGATGTCATTCAATCACCTTACCTACATGGCACAACTTAAGTGTTGTCCCAACCGCCACCCAGGCAAGGCCGCGACCCCAGACTGCTTCCCAGTTTGCAACCGCAACGCAGTTCATGACAGTCCCGACTCAATCGACAGATACGATCCAGTATCCCGCCGACAGGACAACTATGGTTCCTAACCTATACTTGTCCACTGGTCTCATCTACAACAGGAACACATCCCCCTACAGCTTCATCCCCTTCAACGCTCGCGAACATGTCACACCCTACGTTTGGTTCTTCCAACCGTACGACGTATCACCATCCGCCCTTGGACACACCACTGCCCTTGGAATAAAGATTGAATAAGCCGAAGTAGATGGATTCACCATCCCTCTCCTAACGAATGCTCCTCACTGGACGAAAACAATTCCCAGTACTTTCAAGGATCACTCAGATTAGATAAGATCAAACCAGTCAACCACGAAAACGACCCCATTCACATCACATCTCGCACGACCACTGATTTCTACTCACAGAAAATCGGAATCGCATTTAGAGACATGGGCCACGTTTGGCTTCGGAATTTCCCGATTGACCACGTTCAACCAGGAATTCCAGACCCCCCCCACTGGGTTTATCCGTCCCGGAAACACCCCACGCCACGAACAGGCGTTCACCTATGCAGCCCACCTGTATACGGAGAATCCCAACCTCTCAGATGAGTACATATATGCATGGTCAAGCTGCCGCATAGTACCCGAACTCAATCCCCCTACTGAGACCTACGTCTCAATGGTCCTGAGTTTCAGACCCACATATGGGCTGAATGTCACTCTCTCCCGCTCCAAGCATCCCACACTTATGCTTCCGAAATAAAATAACTTCTTCGACCCTAAAATCGACAAGGTAATTTGTACCGTATTTTTTTTCTTATCTCTTTTTCTTTTTTCTTTCTTAGTTCAGAAATTGGTTTTCTTCAATAGAAAATTCAAAAAAAAAAACTAAACTAGCCAATAGACCCCTAGCTTTTCTAGACAAAAAAATTAAAAAAAAAAACCCTTCCTAACATCCGGGAGTTCCGGGAGTCAAAACATAAGAAGGTTTCGTAAATATATCACGAGAGAATAGGCGGAGATGCGAACACAATGTCATTCAAAATGCCAAGTTCTGGAGAAATCTTTAGCTCGATTTATTCCCAGACTGCTTTAGGACGAAATTTCAGTGGCAGTTTGGAAAGCTTGTTAAGCGGAATAATGGAGAAAGATGCACATATAGAGAAGAAGAGGTTCCGGGAGTCAAAACATGACAAGGTTCCGTAAATATATCACGAGAGAATACGCGGAGATGCCAACACGATGTCATTCAAAATGCCAAATTCTGGAGAAATCTTCAACTCGATTTATTCCCAGACTGCTCCAGGACGAAATTTCAGTGTCAGTTTGGAAAGCTTGTTAACCGGAATAATGGAGAAATATTCACAGATAGAGAAGAAGAGGTCCCGGGAGTCAAAACATGACAAGGTTCCGTAAATATATCACGAGAGAATAGACGGAGATGCCAACACTATGTCATTCAAATTGCCAAGTTCTGGAGAAATCTTCAACTCGATTTATTCCCAGACTGCTTCAGGACGAAATTTCAGTGACAGTTTGGAAAGCTTGTTAAGCGGAATAATGGAGAAACATGCACAGATAGAGAAGAAGAGGTTCCGGGAGTTCTGGGAGTCAATACATGAGAAGGTTCCGTAAATATATCACGAGAGAATAGGCGGAGATGCGAGCACGAAGTCATTCAAAATGCCAAGTACTGGAGTAATCGTCAACTCGACTTATTCCCAGACTGCTTCAGGACGAAATTTCAGTGTCAGTTTGGAAAGCTTGTTAAGCGGAATAATGGAGAAATATTCACAGATAGAGAAGAAGAGGTTCCGGGAGTCAAAACACGACAAGGTTCCGTAAATATATCACGAGAAAATAGGGGAGATGCCAACACGATGTCATTCAAAATGCCAAGTTCTGGAGAAATCTTCAACTAGATTTATTCCCAGACTGCTTCAGGACGAAATTTCAGTGTCAGTTTGGAAAGCTTGTTAAGCGGAATAATGGAGAAATATTCACAGATAGAGAAGAAGAGGTTCCGGGAGTCAAAACATGACAAGGTTCCGTAAATATATCACAAGAGAATAGGCGGAGATGCCAACACGATGTCATTCAAAATGCCAAGTTCTGGAGAAAGCTTCAACTCGATTTATTCCCAGACTGCTCCAGGACGAAATTGAAAGCTTGTTTAAGCGGAATAACGGAGAAATACGCACAGATAGAGAAGAAGAGTTTCCGGGAGTCAAAACATGACAAGGTTCCGTAAATATCACGAGAGAATAGGCGGAGATGCGAACACGATGTCATTCAAAATGCCAAGTTCTGGAGAAATCGTCAACTCGATTTATTCCCAGACTGCTTCAGGGCGAAATTTCAGTGTCAGTTTGGAAAGCTTGTTTAAGCGGAATAATGGAGAAATACGCACAGATAGAGAAGAAGAGTCTCCGGGAGTCAAAACATGACAAGGTTCCGTAAATATCACGAGAGAATAGGCGGAGATGCGAACACGATGTCATTCAAAATGCCAAGTTCTGGAGAAATCGTGAACTCGATTTATTCCCAGACTGCTCCAGGACGAAATTTCAGTGTCAGTTTGGAAAGCTTGTTAAGCAGAACAATGGAGAAATATGCACAGATAGAGAAGAAGAGGTTCCGGGAGTCAAAACATGACAAGGTTCCGTAAATATATCACGAGAGAATAGGCGGAGATGCGAACACGATGTCATTCAAAATACCAAGTTCTGGAGAAATCGTCAACTCGATTTATTCCCAGACTGCTCCAGGACGAAATTTCAGTGTTAGTTTGGAAAGCTTGTTAAGCGGAATAATGGAGAAATATGCAGAGATAGAGAAGAAAAGGTTCCGGGAGTCAAAACATGACAAGGTTCCGTAAATATATCACGAGAGAATAGGCGGAGATGCCAACACGATGTCATTCAAAATGCCAAGTTCTGGAGAAATCTTCAACTCGATATAATCCCAGACTGCTCCAGGACGAAATTTCAGTGTCAGTTTGGAAAGCTTGTTAAGCGGAATAATGGAGAAATATGCACAGATAGAGAAGAAGTTCCGGGAGTCAAAACATGACAAGGTTCCGTAAATATATCACGAGAGAATAGGCGGAGATGCGAACACGATGTCATTCAAAATGCCAAGTTCTGGAGAAATCTTCAACTCGATTTATTCCCCGACTGCTTCAGGACGAAATTTCAATGACAGTTTGGAAAGCTTGTTAAGCGGAATAATGGAGAAACATGCACAGATAGAGAAGAAGAGCTTCCGGGAGTTCTGGGAGTCAAAACATGAGAAGGTTCCGTAAATATATCACGAGAGAATAGGCGGAGATGCGAACACGAAGTCATTCAAAATGCCAAGTTCTGGAGAAATCGTCAACTCGATTTATTCCCAGACTGCTCCAGGACGAGTTCAGTGTCAGTTTGGAAAGCTTGTTAAGCAGAATAATGGAGAAATATGCACAGATAGAGAAGAAGAGGTTCCGGGAGTCGAAACATGACATGGTTCCGTAAATATATCACGAGAGAATATGCGGAGATGCCAACACTATGTCATTCAAAATGCCAAGTTCTGGAGAAATATTCAACTCGATTTATGCCCAGACTGCTTCAGGACGAAATTTCACTGAGAGTTTGGAAAGCTTGTTAAGCGGAATAATGGAGAACGATGCACAGATAGAGAAGAAGATGTTCCGGGAGTCAAAACATGAGAAGGTTCCGTAAATATATCACGAGAGAATAGGAGGAGATGCGAACGAGATGTCATTCAAAATGCCAAGTTCTGGAGAAATCTTCAACTCGATATATTCCCAGACTGCATCAGGACGAACTTTCAGTGACAGTTTGGAAAGCTTGTTAAGCGGAATAATGGAGAAAGATGCACAGATAGAGAAGAAGAGGTTCCGGGAGTCAAAACATGAGAAGGTTCCGTAAATATATCACGAGTGAATAGGCGGAGACGCGAACACGATGTCATTCAAAATGCCAAGTTCTGGAGAAATCTTCAACTCGATTTATTCCTAGACTGCTCCAGGACGAAATTTCAGTGTCTGTTTGGAAAGCTTGTTAAGCGGAATAATGGAGAAATATGCACAGATAGAGAAGAAGAGGTTCCGGGAGTCAAAACATGACAAGGTTCCGTAAATGTATCACGAGAGAATAGGCGGAGATGCCAACACGATGTCATTCAATCACCTTACCTACATGGCACAACTTAAGTGTTGTCCCAACCGCCACCCAGGCAAGGCCGCGACCCCAGACTGCTTCCCAGTTTGCAACCGCAACGCAGTTCATGACAGTCCCGACTCAATCGACAGATACGATCCAGTATCCCGCCGACAGGACAACTATGGTTCCTAACCTATACTTGTCAACTGGTCTCACCTACAACAGGAACACATCCCCCTACAGCTTCATCCCCTTCAACGCTCGCGAACATGTCACACCCTACGTTTGGTTCTTCCAACCGTACGACGTATCACCATCCGCCCTTGGACACACCACTGCCCTTGGAATAAAGATTGAATTAGCCGAAGTAGATGGATTCACCATCCCTCTCCTAACGAATGCTCCTCACTGGACGAAAACAATTCCCAGTACTTTCAAGGATCACTCAGATTAGATAAGATCAAACCAGTCAACCACGAAAACGACCCCATTCACATCACATCTCGCACGACCACTGATTTCTACTCACAGAAAATCGGAATCGCATTTAGAGACATGGGCCACGTTTGGCTTCGGAATTTCCCGATTGACCACGTTCAACCAGGAATTCCAGACCCCCCCCCCACTGGGTTTATCCGTCCCGGAAACACCCCACGCCACGAACAGGCATTCACCTATGCAGCCCACCTGTATACGGAGAATCCCAACCTCTCAGATGAGTACAGCTATGCATGGTCAAGCTGCCGCATAGTACCCGAACTCAATCCCCCTACTGAGACCAACATCTCAATGGTCCTGAGTTTCAGACCCACATATGGGCTGAATGTCACTCTCTCCCGCTCCAAGCATCCCACACTTATGCTTCCGAAATAAAATAACTTCTTCGACCCTAAAATCGACAAGGTAATTTGTACCGTATTTTTTTTCTTATCTCTTTTTCTTTTTTCTTTCTTAGTTCAGAAATTGGTTTTCTTCAATAGAAAATTCAAAAAAAAAAACTAAACTAGCCGCTAGACCCCTAGCTTTTCTAGACAAAAAATTAAAAAAAAAAAACCTTCCTAACATCCGGGAGTTCCGGGAGTCAAAACATAAGAAGGTTCCGTAAATATATCACGAGAGAATAGGCGGAGATGCGAACACAATGTCATTCAAAATGCCAAGTTCTGGAGAAATCTTTAGCTCGATTTATTCCCAGACTGCTTTAGGACGAAATTTCAGTGGCAGTTTGGAAAGCTTGTTAAGCGGAATTATGGAGAAAGATGCACATATAGAGAAGAAGAGGTTCCGGGAGTCAAAACATGACAAGGTTCCGTAAATATATCACGAGAGAATACGCGGAGATGCCAACACGATGTCATTCAATATGCCAAATTCTGAAGAAATCTTCAACTCGATTTATTCCCAGACTGCTACAGGACGAAATTTCAGTGTCAGTTTGGAAAGCTTGTTAACCGGAATAATGGAGAAATATTCACAGATAGAGAAGAAGAGGTCCCGGGAGTCAAAACATGACAAGGTTCCGTAAATATATCACGAGAGAATATGCGGAGATGCCAACACTATGTCATTCAAATTGCCAAGTTCTGGAGAAATCTTCAACTCGATTTATTCCCAGACTGCTTCAGGACGAAATTTCAGTGACAGTTTGGAAAGCTTGTTAAGCGGAATAATGGAGAAACATGCACAGATAGAGAAGAAGAGGTTCCGGGAGTTCTGGGAGTCAATACATGAGAAGGTTCCGTAAATATATCACGAGAGAATAGGCGGAGATGCGAGCACTAAGTCATTCAAAATGCCAAGTACTGGAGTAATCGTCAACTCGATTTATTCCCAGACTGCTTCAGGACGAAATTTCAGTGTCAGTTTGGAAAGCTTGTTAAGCGGAATAATGGAGAAATATTCACAGATAGAGAAGAAGAGGTTCCGGGAGTCAAAACATGACAAGGTTCCGTAAATATATCACGAGAAAATAGGGGAGATGCCAACACGATGTCATTCAAAATGCCAAGTTCTGGAGAAATCTTCAACTCGATTTACTCCCAGACTGCTTCAGGACGAAATTTCAGTGTCAGTTTGGAAAGCTTGTTAAGCGGAATAATGGAGAAATATTCACAGATAGAGAAGAAGAGGTTCCGGGAGTCAAAACATGACAAGGTTCCGTAAATATATCACAAGAGAATAGGCGGAGATGCCAACACGATGTCATTCAAAATGCCAAGTTCTGGAGAAAGCTTCAACTCGATTTATTCCCAGACTGCTCCAGGACGAAATTTCAGTGTCAGTTTGGAAAGCTTGTTTAAGCGGAATAATGGAGAAATACGCACGGATAGAGAAGAAGAGTTTCCGGGAGTCAAAACATGACAAGGTTCCGTAAATATCACGAGAGAATAGGCGGAGATGCGAACACGGTGTCATTCAAAATGCCAAGTTCTGGAGAAATCTTCAAATCGATTTATTCCCAGACTGCTTCAGGACGAAATTTCAGTGTCAGTTTGGAAAGCTTGTTAACCGGAATAATGGAGAAATATTCACAGATAGAGAAGAAGAGGTTCCGGGAGTCAAAACATGACAAGGTTCCGTAAATATATCACGAGAGAATATGCGGAGATGCCAACACTATGTCATTCAAAATGCCAAGTTCTGGAGAAATCTTCAACTCGATTTATTCCAAGACTGCTTCAGGACGAAATTTCAGTGACAGTTTGGAGAAATATTCACAGATAGAGAAGAAGAGGTTCCGGGAGTCAAAACATGACAAGGTTCCGTAAATATATCACGAGAGAATAGGCGGAGATGCCAACACGATGTCATTCAAAATAAGCGGAATAATGGAGAAAGATGCACAGATAGAGAAGAAGAGGTTCCGGGAGTCAAAACATGAGAAGGTTCCGTTAATATATCACGAGAGAATAGGCGGAGATGCGAACACGATGTCATTCAAAATGCCAAGTTTTGGAGAAATCTTCAACTCGATTTATTCCCAGACTGCTTCAGGACAAAATTTCAGTGTCAGTCTGGAAAGCTTGTTAAGCGGAATAATAGAGAAAGATGCAAAGATAGAGAAGAAGAGGTTCCGGGAGTCAAAACATGACAAGGTTCCGTAAATATATCACGAGAGAATAGGCGGAGATGCCAACACGATGTCATTCAAAATGCCAAGTTCTGGAGAAATCTTCAACTCGATTTATTCCCAGACTGCTTCAGGACAAAATTTCAGTGTCAGTTTGGAAAGCTTGTTAAGCGGAATAGTGGAGAAATATGCACAGATAGAGAAGAAGAGGTTCCGGGAGTTCCGAGGGTCAAAACATGAAAAGGCTCCGTAAATATATCACGAGAGAATAGGCGGAGATGCCAACACGATGTCATTCAAAATGCCAAGTTCTGGAGAAATCTTCAACTCGATGTATTCCCAGACTGCTTCAGGACGAAATTTCAGTGTCAGTTTGGAAAGCTTGTTGCGAGGAAGACAGTCAAACATTCTAGGTCTGATTTGTATACTAAACCAGATCTTTTCCTCGACTATAAAATAACCCCCTTTGCACAGAGATTGACTTGATGTTCGTTGACTTGATAAAAGAAATATATTTCTACAGGTTGCGACTTACGTCCTCAGCAGTCTTGCTTTGGGCGGCTGGTCAACCACAAAGCCAGAGAGGACTCGCCCAACCTGAAATTGCACCTGTTTGTTGTGCAGGGTGTAGAGAAACCGTTGCTTGTGGACACTCGGGACATCAAACCTGGCGAAGAGCTGAAGTTTGATTATAGCGTTCGACTTGGACAATTTAATAAGGGCCACGACCAAACATTCCTTCTGCCAGAAAGGAAGAGGAAGAAAAAGCACGTAAAAGAGGAGATGGCTCCGCAGGATACTGAGACAAGCGAAAAGAGGCAGAGCCTACTGCAAAGAAGAGTAAGAGAAAGAGGAATTTGGAACAAGAAACGCTGCAGGAAGCCGAGACAGGAAAAAGAGAGACCAAGGATACTGACCAAGATACCGAGAAAATTGAAGAGGAGAGAAAGCGGAGGAAATAACAGAAAACAGAAGCGACGACTGGCGAGAAAAATGTTGAATGAATTTTTATTTACGTTACCGACCAAGAAAATTGTTTTCAATACCGACTGAGATAATTTTGAAAAGCATGTAGTCGAAGTTTCTTCAAGAGTAGCCAATACAGTTTCACGTATTGTTGACAAAATTAGTTCAATGTTGACAATCAAAAATTACATTAGGAACAGATCCAAAGATCACGTCTCTTGCTATTGCGCAGAGACGACACCCGGCTCTGCATGAAACAACTAGCGCTGGTGTAACTACAATGGCAACCAATCACAGCAGACGAGATGCGGACCTTCGATGACAAGATGTACATTCCAATTTACGAGTCGTTCCACTGGCTAATGTTTCAAAGTAAGAATGTGGGAATACCTGCGTCAGGATCCGTCAACAGGGACAGATTTCCGGGGTCCTATGACAACTGGGTCTTTACGTCATTTACCTACATGTTTTATGCCATTCTGCATTCCGGGTCGCCTGACCTTGCCTTTGTGCAAGACTCTTCAGTCGGTCTACTGCGACTTAGCTGCCGCCTGTAGACACGTAAACACTGTTCTTTCCAGAACAACGACAATGCGAAACGCGACAAGATGCTGTCGCTGCCTTCGCTCCTATTTTCGACGAAGCTCAGTCTTTTGCAACTGCTTTAGGGCTTGAGATGACTCGCCCAAGAACAAGAGGTGGAAGGAACTCTCATCTTGACGACCCTGATCTTCTCTCGCTTATTTTAAAGCAGTGTTGAATATGGAGGAGTTAGCGTGGGTGATAAGAATGAGGGCTGATTGTTTACCGCTAGGGGATAGGAGAAGGTATGTGGGAAGGGGTTTAAGTCGGATTGGTCCTTACTACTGCCCAATGTGTGGGGACATGAACGATAATGTGTTGCACCTGATGTGTGAATGTAGTGAACTGGATGAGTTGAGGGATGAAGTGTTTGGAAAAGGAGTGTATGATGAGGAATGATTGGTTAAAGTTATGAAGGATTTTCGGAAGTTCGCCAGTTGGGAAGATTCCTTAAGCTTTCGATGAAGCATCGAGAAAGATTTATTTAGGCCTAGTTGGAATGTAGTGAAAATTTGTTTCCCATTTTGTTTTGTATTGCCATGGCCCTTGGGCTTTTTGTGCAAATATATATCGTATCATATAACAGAAAACAGAAAGAGTAGCCAAGAGTAGCCAATACAGTTTCACGTAATGTTGACAAAATTAGTTCAATGTTGACAATCAAAAATTACATTAGGAACAGAACCAATGATCACCTATCTTGTTCTTGCGCAAGAGACTACACCCGACTCTGCATGAAACAACTAGCGCTGGTGTAACTACAATGACAACCAATCACAGCAAACGAGCTGCTGTTCGAGATGCGGATCTTCGATGACAAGCTGTCGCAACACAGCACAAAGTAAGAATGTGGGAATACCGGTGGGGCTTCTCTGAGTAAAATGGATGGTAAAAATAACTTGTGGGTGCAAGAATTACAATTATCAACGAACCCATCCCAAGATGGCTTAAGGATCCGCCAACAGGGACGGATTTCCGAGGTCCTATGACAACTGGGTCTCTACGCCATTTACCTACATGTTGTATGTCATTCTGCATTCCGGGAGTCAAAACATGTGAAGGTTCCGTAAATATATCACAAGAGAATAGGCGGAGATGCCAACACGACGTCATTCAAAATGCCAACACGACGTCATTCAAAATGCCAAGTTCTGGAGAAATCTTAAACTCGATTTATTCCCAGACTGCTTCAGGACGAAATTTCAGTGTCAGTTTGGAAAGCTTGTTAAGCGGAATAATGGAGAAAGATGCACAGATAGAGAAGAAGCGGTTCAGAAGGAACGAGAAGAGCTTAAAAACTAACTGGAAGAGAGGTCGAACGAGGTCGAATTCGAGAAGATGAAGCAAAGAGACGTCATTCACGCAAAAAAGGACGAAATTACGATTTCCACAAACGGCTCTTCAATGAATTCGAATCGACATTTTCTGAGATGACGTCAGATGAGTTTGTCGGCATGCGAAACATGCTAGAGAAGGCCAGATTTACTTTCCTTATCTACTTTCCTACTGTCCTGAATCGTGGCTACGAGAACGGCCTGAACCGGTGCGTCAGTTTTTCACCCCAATTTACAATGCAACGAAGAAGAATCAAGAACTTACGCTGCACGAACTGTTGTAGATAAACACCAGGATCGAGCGGAAGCATACCTCCATATCAATCCGCCGAATTTTTCCTTATAACTTTTCGCTGAAACTCCGCACATTACATCACACAGCGTCTAAATATATAGTGGGGAAGGATGGTCCTGGAGGTTCATATACTTGTGTGACAGATTTCCTTCGGAAAATGAGGACCCCAATAAAAGTGCCAGACAATTTGGTTAAAGTGGCATTTAATAACACGTCATCATCGATCATCACAACGTGTCTTTATTTTGCACAAAATAACAAGCGGCGCGTTATGACGAATACAGAAAACCGGCCCAAAAACTGGCTTTATGGTACATCCATCGACGATGTTGGAAAACCGCACATCCATCTGAAGGAGAAATCAGCTCACATGACCGCTCGAAGATTCAGCCAGGCTGAAGAGGCCCTACTAAAAGACAGTTATAGAAATATTATAAATGCAAAGAAGATCCAGCAGATACGTGCAAAACACCTAGAATCGTTGCAAGAGTAGTATTGCCACGAGCTGGGCTGTGTTCGTAGGCAGGTGAACGAACTTCCGCTCAGTAGTTGAGCCGTTAAAAGACTGACAGCTTTTCAGAATCTGGGTGTTACTGGTCAACCCATCACGATTAGACCCGCCGGTTACACAAGCTGATGCCGATAAGTTACGGTCTGATACGTGCTGGATTTGCAACGAAATGTTCACGAGTGCTGACATTATCGTACGAGATTATATATTCCCATTTGCAGTCTGGGGTGAAGGGAGGGTCTAACTTTAGAGGGGCCAGTCATCAACGGTGCAATGCTCCGTGCAAAAATGTTAGTGAATGTCTTGGTTCACAACGTTCATTAAGATACAAATTTCCTCCAGCGAACGTTTGTGCGTATTACAAAGAAAAAACCGTGCGTGTCCAAAATCAGTAACCAAAGCGAACAGCGAAACCTTGCGAAATAAGTGTACCACACGGAGACCCAACTCTGTAAGGGGAAAGAGAAATCCGCTGAAAATAAGAGAACAGTTTATAGTTCTGCAGTAAACCGTACTTATCCAGTATCAGCATTAAATCTGGATGGGAAACCTGCTGCAAGCTATTCAAAAGAGAACAAGTGCATAAGTAGGCTATATAGTTTTATAGTGTGTTCTTTCATAGTTAGTGTATTACGTAGAAACAAGAGCTGTAGGCTCATTTGGAACTTGTAACTGTATGTGGTAGGTAAAGGCTCTGTTTGACGGCAGAAATGATTATAGGTTTTTGTACGAGTGGTAGATGCGCGAACTGCGAGGTTGTTGCTAATTACTTTTAACTGTACATAATGAATTCGGTCTTGTATAATGTAAGAAGGCGACAGTGCTTTGACGGTAAGAAAATGTATGCTAAACTAGTTATCTTGGGTCGAATGCGGCTTTTGCAAATATTGTTGAAGGAATGAGAAGCGACGACGAGCTTGAATGATGGAAGCGGTTTGTGATTTTGTTTGTATTTTTTGCGAGGCTGTCTTTAAAGGGATACGTAACACTAGTCGAATCAGTCAAGTACGAAGTCCCATTGAAGAACCAACTGTTGGTTAATCTGTCATTTTGGTTTTACTCGTAAGAAAAGAGTTAGTTGATATATCGTTATGGTTGATAGTAGTGAAACTTTGAGGTTGGGATCTGTACGTATCCGTAGCACAAATAACAAAAAACAAGGGAACAGTTTATAGTTCTGCAGTAAACCGTGCTTATCCAGTATCAGCAGTAAATCTCGATAGGAAATCTGTTGCAAACTATCCACAAGAGAATAAGTACATAGTTTCATAGTGTGTTCTTTCATGGTTAGTGTATTACGAAGAAAAAACCGTACGTGTCCAAAATCAGTATCCAAAGCGAGCAGCGAAACAAGTGTACCATACGGAGAGCCAACTCTGTAAGCGAAAAGAGAAATCCGCTGAAAACAAGAGAATAGGTTATAGTTCTGCAGAAAACCGTGTTTATCCAGTATCAGCAGTAAATCTAAATGGGAAATCTGCTGCAAGATATTCACCAGAGAACAAGTGCGTAAGTGCATAGTTTTATAGAGTGTTCTTTCATACTTAGGCCTAGTGTGTCACGAAGAAAAAACCATGCGTGTCCAAAATCAGTATCCAAAGCAAGCAGCGAAAACCATGCGAAACAAGTGCATCATACGGAGAGCCGACTCTGTAAGCGAAAAGAGAAATCCGCTGACAACAAGAGAACAGTTCTGCAGTAAACCGTGCTTACCCAATATCAGCAGTAAATCTGGACGGGAAACCTGTTGCAAGCTGTTCACACGGTTGAACGCCTCTCAGTCAGGATTCACGCGATTTTGTTGACAAACAAAAAAAATGGATTTGCGAAGAATAGTGGTTAAGGTGTTTGGGACTGATTTTGGAACTGGATTTACATATGAAACTTTGCAAGGGGCGTCAGTGGTCGACGTCCCCAGCGTAAGTATATAGTTTTATAGTGTGGTTTTCATAGTTAGTGTCTTACGAAGAAAAAACCCGTGCGTTTTCAAAATTAGTATCCAAATTTGCTGCAGGCGCAAGACTTTTAACAAATGGTATCCGAAAATAAAAAGCTAGAAAAGCCACAAGATCACAAGATAGAAAACAACTTCACACTTCAAAGATTTGATAGTGAAAGAAACTTTTCTTTCCTGACCACCAACTCTCAATTTAATCCTTAACGCTGAATGTATGAACTGTAATACTATTGTATCGTAATTGCTATTGTAATTGTAAGGCTATTAGTTGGACAAAGGATTATATTATTGTACTGTCAGCTACTCCCCCCGGTTGGTGGCTGGGTCAGAGACCAGAGTACAGGTAAAGTTCGTAAATGGGCCTGTAGCCCTATATTTAGGGGTGAAGGAGTGGGTTTCACTTTAAGGGATGAAAAAATATATATTTCCAGGTAATGTGACAATCGATTTAAGGGGTATGGAGACATTCTAAATCCAGTTCTGAACCTGATTTTCTCCCTTCGGACAAGTAGTTCACCCGGAATCTGGCAAAAGGACGGTAACTTTCAGATCCGTCCAATATAAGGTTAATCCGTCCGCCCACTACAAATAGAGCAAAAACGAGATTTCCGTGTTTTTCTTAATCAGCTAGTTATCCCTCTAAGATGATATTTGAGGCATAAATACAAATTCAGGTATTTCGGTTGCGCTTCCGGAAACCGTCCTGGTCGACAAACAAACTAGGCTAAATCATATAACACCACCAGAAAACCGATGCGGAACCAACAAAACAGAAAGACACGTAATTACAAACAAGTACCATAATTAGAAGTAAGATCCGGATTCAAAGACATGCAACTAAAATGAGCATATTCGCCCAGGAAAGCGCAGAAGCTTTCACCCGAAACTACATTCCATCACTTACTTACATATAAACACTTCTAACTCTTTCACAAAAGTAAACACAAACAAAACACACACACTGACTGCCTGGAGGAGACTTCTCAGTTGTGGCTCTCTCTTACAATCTCACCGTGGTTCTCACTTAGTCTCTGACTGAATTCTGATAGAATTCGTGCGCGATCCGCAATCTTCTTTGCTCTGCCTCTGCGCACCCAAAGAGCGTATTTCCCCTGGGGTAATTAAGCTCTTTGGCGCACCCTAAGCAGTGTTGCCAGGTGTAGTGATAAATCACCAAACGTAGTGATTTTGAGGTCCGAAAGTGCGGTAGTGATTTTCTGGTCAAATGCAGCATTTCGTAGTGATTTTCGACTGGAGAATCTTTTTGAAAATTAAAAAGGCTGGCAGCGCTGTATGAATGTATGTGATCTTCTCAAAGCGATACATTTACCCGTGAAAACGGAGAATCTAAAGGCGTTTTTCCATGACACAATTGTGGCCTGTGGGCCACACACTTCTGAGTGTTTTTCGTGGAAACACGATTGTGCGCCACACAAGTTGAAACTCGCGGAAACGCAGTTTTGTCTAGTTTTTGGGCGGTAAATTTAAATGTCTGAATATGCAAATAAAAATCATGTAAAAATCAAAAATAAATAGACAACCCCAGACAACCCTTCATTGCCTCAGAAATCCTACATTTCAATGTTCTAATTAAATAATCATGTACAATTGCACATTCAGCTTCCGTATCCGTTTTGCACTGTCAAATATTATTCGCAGTCAGCTTGGGTTGAAGGAATATTTATACTACAATGGGTGAAAAAATCTGGGCAATGAGAATCTGGGCAATGTAGTATAAATATTCCTTCAACCCAAGCTGACTGCGAATAATATTTGACAGTGCAAAACGGATACGTAAGCTGAATTTTAAAATTGAAAAAAAAAAATTCACCTGACGTATCCGTTTTGCACTGTCAAGTACTTATTGTAATTATTCAAGAATTGGGAAAAAAAAAGGTTGTGTAGTGATTTTTGGCACCGGAAAGTGCTTTTTCGGCTCATCTAAAGTGCTTTTGGGTCTTGGCGACCTGGCAAAACTGAGGTCCTAAGGGTGTTTGATTATTCAACGTCTCGCACTCTCGCTAGCGAATTCTGATGTTGTCTTGCGAAAGTTGTGAATTCTGAGAGTGTTGGGCGATACTGAGGAATATCGCTGTTACAATATTTTTAAATTCGATAATCGATATTTCGATTATCGTAAACCGATATTTGGCGTACTTGAAACTGTTTATACTGCTACATTTTTTCATGAAAAAAAAAACTTACAAAAACGAAATTGAACTAAAAGAACAAAATCAAACATTCTCATCAAGAAAGAGTACGTATGTGCACGTTTTTCCTTCCCAGTCATGTCTCTCCTCCCTAATCGAACTCAAGTTTGATATCCCTAACAGTTTTTTTTATTCTGAAAATCCCGAATAATAGAACCTTCGCACATCGGAATACAAATATCGAAAATATCGATATTTGAAAAGTCAATATCGAAATATCGATACTTTGCAATAATATCGATATTTCGATTATCGTATCGAATATCGCCCATCACAAAATTCTGATGCTGCATGTCTACTAATGTCTAGTCTACTTGGTCGAGTATTACTGGAACGAATACTTGAAATAATTGGCAGGTTTTGGGGAACAAAGGTGGGGTTTGACGTGGTCTTACGAGTGCAGCATCCTGTTCTGTGAATCTTCATACAGTTGGTTTACACGAAACTCTCCAGTATCTCTTTTTAGTGCCTTATTCCGTTTTTGTTTTTCTCCAACGTTTCACGTATGAACTGCCGAAGATATGTCTCTCTCCCTATACTTTCATCAAAACAGACACTGTCATCAGGATGGTCAAAAATATGTTCAGCTACAGCTTGAAATTAGTTGATCCAAAAAAGCTTCGATCTGATCAAGAAAAAAAAACAGATAATCAAGAAATCAAGAAAAAAAACAGATAATCTCGTTTTTATGGCACTTGCAGCTTCGCTCAAGTGCCATATACCGATCACTTTTCGGTCTGTCGGTCGGTCGGTCGGTCTGTCAGGCCACTCATCTCGAGTTACGGTACTTCCAGATGAGCTAGGACGATGAAACTTGGCAGGCATATCAGGGACCCAACCAAACTAATTTGGAAATAGTCACTTCCCCGATCCGACCACCGTGGGGGGAGTGGAGGGATGGGGAATCCGGAATGTTGACGTATTTATATCTTTTGAACGGGGAATCGGATCTTAATGAAACTTGATGTTTGGAAAGACCTCGTGTCTCAGATGTCACATTTCAAGTCCGGAATGGATCCGGTGACTTTGGGCGGAGTTGGAGGGGGGAGTCGGAAATCATGTGACATATTCAGAGTGGACGGATCGGGATGAAACTTGGTGGGAAGAACAAGCACAAGCCCTAGATACATAGTTGACATGACCGGACCGGATCCAAGCACTCTGGGGGGAGTTGGAGGGAGGGTTCCGGAATTCCGGTGATCACGACTAAAGATACTTACACATGTGTTGGGACGATGGAACTTGGCAGGCATATCAGGGACCCGACCAAACTAATCTGGAAATAGTCACTTCCCCGATCCGACCACCGTGGGGGGAGTGGAGGGATGGGGAATCCGGAATATTGACGTATTTATAACTTTTGAACGGGGAATCGGATCTTAATGAAACTTGATGTTTGGAAAGATCTCGTGTCTCAGATGTCACATATGAAGTCCGGAATGGATCCGATGACTTTGGGGGGAGCTGGAGGGGGGGAGTCGGAAATCATGTGACCGATTCAGAGTGGACGGATCAGGATGAAACTTCGTGGGAAGAACAAGCACAAGCCCTAGATACATAGTTGACAAGACCGGACCAGATCCGAGCACTGTGGGGGAGTTGGAGGGAGGGTTCCGGAATTCCGGTGATCCCGACTTAAGATGCTTACACATGTGTTGGGACGATGGAACTTGGCAGGCATATTAGGGACCCGACCAAACTAACTTGGAAATAGTCATTTCCTCGATCCGACCACCGGGGGGGATGGAAGGAGGGGGAATCCGGAATGTTTACGTATTTATAACTTTAGAACGGGGAACCGGATCTTAATGAAACTTGACATTTGGAAAGATCTCGTGACTCAGACGTCACACTTCAAGTCCGGGATGGATCCGGTGACTTTGGGGGGAGTTGTGGGGGGGGAATTGTTTGACATGTTCAGAGTGGATGGATAGGGATGAAACTTTGGGGGAAGAATAAGCACAAGCCCTAAATACATAACTGACAAGGCCGGACCGGATCCGAGTACTGTCGGGGAGTTGGAGGGAGGGTTCCGGAATTCCGGCGATCCTGACAAGACGCTTAGACATGTGCTAGGACGATGAAACTTGGCAGGGATATCAGGGACTTAACAATTTCCATTTAAGAACAGTCGGATTTTGCTTACAAATGATCACAGCAAACACACGCATTGGCGAATTCCTACTTTCATCATTTTACCAAGTCTTGCAAGTGCCATATGAGCTTACAGCTCTTGTTTGTTTTCTTCCCAGATCGTCTCGACGAAAAGCCACGAAAAAGTTGGCGTTTGAGGCATGGAATTTTGGGGGGCTTGAACCACATGAAAAGCTAGAATTCGCATGGAAAGTAGTTAAATGTTGCCAGAAAAAAAGGCACATTTTCAACTCCTGTTGGCAAAACTGGACGTCCCCCAAAGCTAAAAGGCTCCGAATTTTCTCTTTGCACTTGATTTTGTACATAATATACAATTTGTACAATGTAGCTTCTCGAAGGCAACTCGCTGTGTTTTTATAATTTTTGTTTAATAAAGTCGATAAAGATCAGGTAACGATTCGGTCAATTTTACCAGGTTCACCCCCCCCCCCTCCTGGCCACGGTTCGCTATTTTCCATGCGCATGATGGTCCCGACGATTGTTCGCTTATCATCCTATTGATGCGCAAATCCTGTTATCAGAATTCGGCCGATTTTAACGGCCGTTAACGATACCTCACTAATCTTTGCTCTTGCCACGAAAAAGTTGGCGTTTGAGGCTTCGAGTTTTGGGGGGCTTAAAATTTGTCAAATTTTCAGTGAAATTTTGCGGCGCTTTAATTTGTCATGGGTAAAGCCGTTAGCGACGATGTCGCTTTGCATGAGCAACGGCGTTTATTTGTCGGCACATTTTCCAGTCCTGTTGGCAAAACTGGACGTCCCCCAACGCTAAAAGGCCCCATATTTTCTCATTGGGCTTAAAGCCCAATTCACACAGAGAGCGAATTTCGCCACGCCTGACGATATTCGTCACGCCAGGCGTTGAGAAACGGCTTCGCCAGGCTCCGGGTCCGAGCCGCAACGCCAGGCAAATAATTTGACGCCCTCTGTGTGAATTCTGCTCAAGAGGACCCTTTCCAAGACTGCCGCGATATCTCTCTTATAAAGTTCAGCTGACGTATCAGATTGTCACTATTAACTAGTGACTCGCAGTAACCTTAGGCTGAAATATCATCATCATTTTTTGTTTTGATTTTCCTTTTAATATTGTTATTACAATTACTGAAATCGAGGTCAGAATATTTTTTTTGTTCATGGCCATCGGGCTTTTGCTCTAAAGCATGAACCAAACAAGATGTTCGGACCATAGTGTTATTTTGCTCTGGTTCGGACACGGCAAAATTGCGTGTTTCAGATTTTATATCTTTTCGCCTCTGCCGAAAAGAAGATTATCGGTTTCTGAGCTTCAGGCCGGATCTGACAGCAGAAACCTTCAGCTTGGTTCCCATGGAAACCGAATTCAGCAACCGAACCGGAAAATTAGCAGCCGCATCCGAAGAATCGGGTACTTAACTTTAATAACAGCACAGCAAGTAGTAACCGCACCGGGCTCTCCCGAAAAATTGTATCCGAATTTCGCAAGGAATCTCTAAAGCTAGCTGCACACGCAGTGAGATAAGAATTCGAATGCGAAAATCCGCAATCCAAATTCGCGTAACTAAGGGAAAACCTGCATGCGGCGGTTGAAACATTCGGGGTGAAATTTGCATCCGACTGCGAAAACTGAACTTTGTATGTGCGTACCTTTAAACTTGGTTTGCTCTTGACGACCTTACTGACCCTTATTTTTCCAGAAATCACATCACTGTTTCTGATTTTTTCCGGTTCTGATTTCTTTCCTGTACAAATGTTCGCACACAAGAAACCAGTCATCAATTGACAAAAAAAAGTACGGTAATACGATTGCGTGAAAATACGCATCCTTCCCCGTTCTACTGAAACTTAAACTTCTAACTATTGAAATTTAAAACAGCCAGGAGAACGTCGAGACCTCATTTAAGATAATTTATAGATTTCTGCAGTGACAACACTGTATGCAGATGCTTGAGTCCGGTAATATAGACTAAACTTCCATAGAGGTATATTACTATCTACGTTGCCTACAACGGAATGGAGCAAAAATGAAGAAACTTGAGCCAATCAAATATATATGCATTATATTAAAGCACAATTATTATATTTGATGTTAGCGCTTGTCAGCTCTAATCAGCTTTACCGCTCTCCGACGCGGCGGCTCGACGCAAAATGTTTGAAAACCGAACGCGCCATGTTTTAAAAGTGGGAAAACCAAGCAAAAGAAAACCAAGTCGAAAACAAAAGATAATCCTGATGGCATACTGTATCATCCAAAACAACAACAAAAAAGCAACACCTTGAAGCGCCTCGTGTCCTTATGTGAGAGAGTTGTCGTCGGACCTCGAAGCTTTCGGCGACGTTTGTATTGCGTGACTGGTAGAACTCAGCAAAGCAAAAAAAGCGCTAAAAAGTCGTGGGTACAAAACGAAACAATGGCGAAAGGCGGGGAGCTTATTATTCCTTCAAGTTTAACTGAAAAGCCAACTTATTTGTGTGTCATTTAATTGGATACACTGAATTATTTGGATATTGCAAAGGGATTTTTTGATTTTCTACTATCTGCTCTAGTTATGAGGCTCAGAATATCTCCCGCCGTCCCAACAGCGTAAATTCTACTATGACGCGGGAAATTTTAATCTCAACTCAAATGCGGCTTTTCAGTGGGCAGTGGGGAGATTGGTGAAGATTGCTTGGTGCCTGAACAAAAAAATGATAAATTTTTTTCGTAAGGCATACAACAAAATTACAAGCGCATAGAGGCACCACAAATCACACGGAAATTCCACTATTTGAAAATCTATTATTCGTCAATAGCGGAACAACGAAGTAACTCATTTTCAGCTGGTTTTCAAGCCAATCTAAGTGAATAAGTGATGGGTGACTAGATTGTCCTATCCTAGCCCTTTTCGGTTAGACTTTAAGAGAAGAATGACCCTAACGAGTGTAACCAGTAGGTTACTTGGACGAATGTTCTTTTTCCCGCTTTGTTTCGTTGAATAAGAAAGTGGAGAAAAAAGAAAAGATAAGACATTCTTCTATCAGTAAGGTCTTACTTTCACTTAGACCAGTGTCTAATCGACATGATACCCCTTCCATAACGTACATCTGGTGTCACTTCAATTTTCAGAAATAGGTTGGACCGAAGGTTTGCTTAGACCTGTTTGCGGAATGGGAAAAACCCTGGTTTTTCTGGCCCTTTTCGGTTGAACTTTAAAGGTAGTTAGAGATACGATAAAAGACAGAATAAGCAAAAGCGGTCCTGTGTCCTGTAAATATATAAGTAAAACCAATTCAAACAAAAGCCCAAAAATTTGATTCTCCCCGAATCGTTGGCCTTTGTTACGGCCAAGTTACTGCCCACAGAAGCAATGCACAACAGAAGAGCCAGACTGAAAAACCTATATAAGGAGAATTTAATTTGGTAAAGCTGTTATTTGGTTCTATATTTGTTTATTTCCATTTGATTGTCTAAGGAGCAATAAAAAAACAAGGAGGTGATAAGTATCTCTATTGTAGCCTATATACATACCACCACGGTATACGATGTTTCTCTAATCACTGCGGTCATCTGACGAATCACTACTGGTATTACGATTCCTCGCTTTCCTTTCCTGTATTGAAGCTTTCTTTGGTTGTTTTTGGGCTAAGAAATGTTCCCCAATTTCTCCACTTTCACTATCAGAGTCAGCTTTCTTAGGTTTTCTTTTTGTCCGGGATTTTTCAGTGTTTTCCGACTTTTTACGTGGTTTCTTCACTTTTTCTTCACCGGATTCCGGCCGCGTTTTGGGTCTGCCACGCTTTCTACCGGTGTATGCGTTGACTGCCTCTTCTTTTTCATTTTTTCCCTTCCTGTCTATTGGTTCTTCCGGAGGCTCATCCGGTATAGGGCAGTCTTTGTATTTCTCATTCATTTCTCTGGTTGTCAGGTCATGCCGTGACCTGAGGTGCATTGCGAGACCCGCTTTTGAAGTATGACGGGTTCCACAGACAAGACATCGGTGGGGTTTTTCGCCAGTGTGAGTGTTGATGTGGTCCTGAAATTCATCATAGGTTTATAAGCAGTACAAAGTTTCGTATTTGAAGGTCATAGCACAAGTGTTATTTGTTTATCTATCTTTTGTAATCACGCAATCGAAAAATCCTTTCTTGTTTGTTCAACATTTCTTGCTTTTCGGTCTACAGCGCCCCCTTCACTCGGTGACTACATCGCTGAAAGCCACATACCCTTTCTGAACTTAAATAGCCTACTTTATCACACAACCACAAAATTTTCTTCTGTTTTTAATCATTCTATCCAGCTTTAGTAATTAGACACATCAAGTGCATAGAAATGGCAAAGTCCGAAGTCAACAAACGTTCACATAAGCATACCTCTACTGTATCTGTTGCTGATCTGCTGTTTGTTTTTGAAATTCCCATTTCTTCATTTGGGATTCTTTTGCAACCCAAAACCAAAGATTTAGGCTAACTTGACTGGAAAGACCTTACATAAATACAAGGCCATGTCTTTGTTAAACGGGAGGAGATTATTTTGCCGAGTTCCTTCAATCCTAAATTAAATTTCCACTAAATTTTTGTTTTACTCATTTAATCATTATAAATTTATACGATAGTTTTTATAAACTAACCACTTTAGTCTCTAATGGATACTTAAATATTTACTTAGATATTATTATTATTACAACAAGGCTATTTCTCGGCCTCAAATTATATTTTTTATATTTATCCATGTAAAAATTATAAGAGCTCATCCATGGCTCATAGCAATTTTATATCGAAGTGCGTTCTCATGGACTGTAACATTTTTTATACATTCTTGTAATAATAATAATAATAGCTAATATTCACACAACAACAAAAACACAACAAAATTTAACAGGCACTAAGACGCACTAAGGGCACACGTCCCTGAGGGGCGCCCTTCTTACAGGAAGGCAGCTGAAAAGGGGATCAGCGGTATTGCTGACAAGAAAATTCTCAGAACAGAAAATTCTCTGATGGAGGGACGCTTTAAACCGCCTCACTATCTCATTCAATGTACAGCAGCTTCGGGAGACAAGTTCGTGGCTCACGATACAAATCTTTGCAAGTTTGTAAAGGCGGTGGGCAACTCGATTGTAGCCAGTTTTAAGTAGTCTGACCGATTTGAGTGAAATACTGGCCACTACAGATATCCCAGGGCTTGCGTTGTACGAAAATTAGTACACACAGTTCTGTCTGAATTACATTACAGTTACAATCCGGAATTTGTTGCTTTGAATTACATTACAGTTACAATCCGGAATCTGTTGCTTTGTCCCTCTTTGGGAACTGACGAATTCAGTCAAGAAGGCAATTGCAAACTATATTTCACTAACTTCCGTCCAACGCACGGAACATCGCACTGAAGCTGAATTCAGGCTCAAGACTTCTGATTCAAACTTTTGCTTGAACTTACACTGAGAAAACTAGTGTTGCCCTATGCCCAAGCTAGCCTACCACCAGCCTCCAGATAAGATAATTTAATCACTCAACTCTATTTTTTGCCATCAAAACAGTAGCAGCCATAACAGTCAGGCTGTTCAGGCAGCTCTGGTTTGTTTTTATCATCAGTTTTGCACCTTTGTACGCTTTTCTAAAAGTGGATTTTACACGGAGTAATGTAATGTAAAAGAAATACCAAACAAGAACTATTTCCTGTGGTCTTAAGCGTCTAACATTCCGTCGTTTGGCAATTGCTTCCACAAGAACATTACCCAGTTTAAGGAGAAAATAAGAGCTACAGGTCTGCTCCTACTTTGGTGGATTTTATATAAATTTGCAGGCTTCTTGACGTATCATGTCGCTACCTTAGTTCAAATCTAGCATATGTCCAGCAACGGCCAAATCCGGTCATTAGCCTACATGTCTGAAATCTTGGAAAAAGAAACGAGAAATATGAAATGACTTAACAACTGGATCATGCTCATAACTGTTGAAAACAGTTCAGAACCAAACAAACTTAAGTCAATTCAACGTCCTAAATTTAATTCAAAGTTTTCTCTTGGAAACTTAACTTGTTGGATATACGATAGTCTTGTTTTGGGGGTCTTTGGGCATGCGTCAGTCTTGAACTAGGGGAGCGATGTGTTCAATATAAAGAATAATTAATCTAATGTTTGAAGTCTTAATTTTCTTAACATGTCATCGATTATGTACAAGTTTTATAACTAATGACTTTTATGCAGCTAAAACAACTGAAGAAAGACCGGATTTGAGGTGCTAAAGTGCGGGAATGTCGATCAATAAGCGGCGCACCGGGGGCGCGCCGGTGGAACGCCACTGCCGAGGTTTTTACCCCTCGCCGCCGCCGATTCTTCGAACCAGCATTGGGGTATGATCTGAATAAACTTGGAAGAAGCTAGGTCACTCGGAATTACCCTGCATCAATTGTTGGTAGCGGACGGATTATTGGCGTGTTTGGTGATATGCGTCAGGTAATTTACTTTTATGTAATGGTCTTTTTGCGTTGGAATTATTTCTCCTATTTTAAAAAAGGGAAAACCGAGCGGTTTTTGTTCATCGTATAGACCCATCACAGTTTCAAGTGTCATGTGTAAGTTATTTGAGTTACTTATTATTTCAAGGATAAAAGCGAAATGTAAAATGCCCGGTTTTCAATTTGGTTTCATAAAGGGCCTAGGTTGCGCACAATTACTCCGTTCGCTATGTAATGTTTTGAAAGATGCACATGAAAGCGATGAAATGCTTGCTATTGGTACTTATGATGTGCAACGTGCTTTTGACTCGATTATACATCCCCAAGCTATTCTAGAACTTATAAAATCGGGAGTTGAAATAGATGTGGTAGCCCCACTTTACGACATGTATCGTCAACTCAAAGTGCAGGTTAAATTGCCTCATTCACAAAAGCTAACTATTGATATCCCGGTACAAAAGGGTATCAAACAAGGGTCGATAACGTCCCCTATTGTGTTTAACAATGCGCTTCTGCCTGCCCAGAGTAACATTGATACGTCTTGTATATTCCGCGGTTTAGATGTTTCGAAGTTTTGTTATGCGGATGATCTTTTTAACATAAGTCGAACTGTTGCTGGTCTTGAACGGTATTTCCGGGATCTAAGTACTAACTATGATAAGATTGGTATGTCTTTGAATCCAGATAAATCCCAAGTGCTTTTGTTTAATTGCAAAGATCCTATTGAAGCTCCGGTTAATTTGGGAGATACTGTTGCTACTCCAGTCGATCACTTCATGTACTTGGGTATCCCAATCGGTCGGACAATTGCTGCTACGCGGAAGCTTCTGGTACAGCACATTGAGAATAAAGTGCGTAATTCTTACGTTTCAGTAGTTGTATCCCAGCTAAATTTGGGTAGGAAACTACTTACTCGAATATTCAACAGCTCAGTCATGGGCCATTTTCTGTATATCGTTCCCTTCTGGGACATATTAAGTGACAGTGATAAAGCTGACCTCCGAAAAATTTATTTTAAATATGGGAAATATCTCCTTGGAATCCCGTCTTGGTCAAGAAATAGACCTCTAGTTCGAAAATACGGTCTGCGGGAACCGGTAACTGAAATGGCCGAACACTTCAAGCGGATGACTGCTGACAAGCCGTCTCACCACCCCTGGAGCGGCATTCTATTTTAGTATTTATCGAATTTGTTGTTGTTTTGTATTTGGATATGAGTTTATTAGTTCCTTCTTTTTTTCTTTTCTTTTTCTGTACTCCGTCTCATGCTTTTGTAGCTGTTGTAGATGGGTTATAAATAAATACATACATACATACTAATTATTACGTGAAGTAAATTAGTGGATTACTGAAAGACCTCACAGGACGGATACTGGTTCGTCGTCTGCGGATTCCTAGAGTGGAATCAGGCGGACCTTACTGATGAAGATTTCCGCCGAGTCTTCAGAGACGAGACCCGATTGGCCCGTGGCACGGTATTTTGCCGAAAATAGAAAATTCGTTCCAGCCTCGACACCAATTAAAGAAGCCAGAATCCATGACGTCATGTAGTATAGTAGTGACGTAATGTAGTACTACAGGACAGATGAAATAAAGTCAACGAACCTCGAGTACCATGGTTTCTTTGAAGCTTTTCCCGCAAAACTGGCACGTGTGCCTACGGATTTCTGCGTGCACGTTCTTCGTATGCCGTTTCAGCGAGTTCGAGGCAGTGAACTTGGCTCCGCAGATTTTGCAGTTGTGCTTGCCACTGCAGTCATGGCTCCGGAACATCCCAAACGTTTGCATTCTGAAAAATCAAGAAGGAATCAATCAAGGACTCCTCAAAGCTCAATTCTTACTAAACATGATTCACGATGAAATGGCTCAGAATATCGTTTTCTAAAATGCCATTACTTCTCCAGTTGAAATCCGCGATTTTCTTGTTAACCCTTGTCGACTCTATCCAGCCTTCCTACTCTCTGACGAGCGACGCAGAATCTCCAATGGTTTACGCGTCGATGTTGAAAAGTGGGAAAACAGAAGACAGACCTGATGGTCTACCATATTATTATGTCTTCCAAAATGAAAAACAACATTTAAAAACTTATCATGTCTTCATGTGTGAAAGAGTTATAAGCGGACCTCAAAGCTTTCAGCGACGTTTGCGTTGCGTCACTGGCGAAACTCGGCTCAGCTAAAAAAAAACGCTAAAAAGTCGTAGACACAAAACGAAACAATGGCGAAAGGCTCCATAAGGGATCTAGGGATAATATGAAAGACAGAATAAGTAAGAGGGTCCCTTTAAACTTATCAGCTTTAACTGGAAAGCCAGCTTATTTGTATATCTTTAATTTATATATACTGTAAATAGTTGTAGTATAGTTGTCCAGGATAGATTCACTGAGGATTTTTTTGTTGTTATCTTTGCTTCAAATCTTGCTCTAACTACTAAGAAAGAGCATTGGATGTATTTGGTTACATTCAGGACCATAAGTCACTCTTGAGTGTCTCCCCTTAGTGTTAGATGGCCTTGCCTGTTCTATGATGGGAGGTTGTTGGTGTCATGCGAGTTCTGTCTGCAAACCATAGTGTGAATCGACTACCGTCCCGCGTTGCGGTTGTACTATCTGGATCCCGCAATGTCTACTTCAGCGCCGCTACATAACGCTACCCCAACTTCCGTCTAATTGTAGTTTATCTTTTACGGCGTACTCTAGCCGTGCAAGATTATTATGAATCACCTTCTATCGTGAATCACTTCGACCGTGTTCCATCATCCCAACAATAGTAACTAATAGTTCCAAACTCATGAAAAGTAAAAACCGTTCCAACTTTCTCGAAATAGTTACTATTAGCTTAGTCGGGAGCGTAGTTAGCGTGGTAGCTACGATCGCTGTGACGCCACTGGTCCGATCAGCCCGCGCATATTTTGACGAAAATAGGAAAATTCGTTCCATCCTTGACGCCAAGAAGTCAGAATCCATGACGTCACGCGTAGTAACTACGTTATGTGGGGTGGAACACGCTCTTCTTGTCCGGTCGCCGACCTTGAGACTGCTCTTTTATGTAAAGGTAGCCACTTTTGTAAATAGTTGTGCTCAATACTCCTTGGGCCCAAGCTGACCGGGAAACAATTACTAAAACAATGGATAAAACGGATACGTCAGCTACGAAATCAATCAATCACATTTATTTTTTCCAAAATTGTTTGTGTTATTTTGTTGTTTTTTTTGTTAGCGTGTAGATATATGGCTTTTGCTGAAATAAAGTGATTCATTCTTTATTTTTTCCAAATGGCTCCAAATAAAGCTATATAGAATAGGAAAAGATTTTTTTTTTTTACAAAATACACAGAAACTGAACAATTTAACTAATAACAATTTTACTCAGAAGAAATAAAATTGTGCATGCTTTTGTCGGGCGTCGGTCGACTCGTCGGCACATCGGATTCTTTTCATAAGCAAGAAATCAAATTCTGGACACATTTGTCGTGCAGAACAATGGAAATATCACTGCCAAAGCATAGTAGCTGACGTATCCGTTTTATCCATTAACTGTCGTAGCTGTCCTTATTGACAATACAGTACCATTTGATTAATATTCAGGAGCTTACGTCATTAGAATTATTTAGTTTACAGCTCCTTAGATTGGGCTGGCCTGGCTCTCGTTCAGTCTGCAAACCATAGTGTGAATTGATTCCACAATGAACGCGGGAAGATCTGCATATGTAGTTCACCATCCCGAATGCGCTAGACCATTCTGACATCGATGACCGTACATGTCCAGCACCTTGGACATCTACCATCTTTTGCCCGGCTCACCACACCCCTCGCCATACCATCCGGCAGAGGATACAGCCTCCACCACACAAATACAGTCGGTTTAACATATCTAAATGAACCCGTGAAGCTAGGTCATCCTCGAAGCTTCCCGCCATCCTTACAGTGATGATCGTGTAGCTCGACTTTAGACGCCTACCATCCTTGATGTCCGGCCACGCCTACCTTCCTTGATGTCCGGCCACGCCTACCTTCCTTGATGACCGGCCACGCCTATCATCTTTGATTTCCGGCCAGGCCTACCATCTTTGATGTCCGGCCTACTATACGCCTCTCCATAACATCCGGTTGAGTAAGTAAGTAATTCATTCGTAACCCGCCATTTAAAAAAGCGGAGTAAATGGAAGTGTATAGTGAGTAAGGATGGGTCTTCGATACACAAATACGGTCAAAAATCAAGGTCCAAAGATCAAGGCAAAACAGTTTATGTACTTACTCGACTCCGCACTTTTGACAAATGAACGGCCCTTTTTTGTGTTTGCCTTTGCAATGTACATCGTGCCCGCGTACCAACTTCCAGAAGTTCATCACAGCGCCACAGCGGTGACACGCATTCATGACGTTGACATGCTGGACGTAAATGTGGGTGTTGAAAAGCTTCTGATTCCTTTTAGGACTACAAAGAAAAAGAAAATAAGGACTTCTCTCACAGAGCCTTCGTTACACGCAATTTATTCCCTTTTGGAGATCCCAAAACGTAAGTGGAGGGATACCTATGACATCGCAAAAGTTGTCGGTCTGTCCGTCCGTCCGTCTGTCCGAACGATAACTCTCCAGGGGATTGAGGTGTTTTGATGAAACTTGGTGGGAGGATCCTTTGGGTCAAAGTACAGGACAAGTTCGAAGATGGGCTCTGTAGCCCTATATTTGAGGGTGGGGGAGGGGGTTTAAATTAAGGGGCAAACAAAATAATTTTAAACAGCTAGTGTGATAGTCAATTATGGGGTAAGAAGACATGCTGAACACAATGATGAAAACTGTTTTCTCGCCGGACAAGTAGTTCGCCCGGAATCCGGCCACAACCGGAAAGTTTGTTAAAAGTAAATGTTTCATTTGAAGTTGATCAGATGTTCGATTTAGGAGTAAGAAGACATGCTGAACACGATGGTTAAAACCATTTTCTCGTCGGACAAGTAGTTCGCCCGGAATCCGGCCAAAACCGAAAAATATATTAAAAGCAAAAGTTTTATTTGAAGTTGATTAGATGACCCTGATGACAGATTTAAGGGTAAGAAGAGACGCTGAATCTGTATCGTTTTTTACCCGGACATATAGTTCGTCCGGAATCTGGCTGAGACCGGATTTTTTTTTTAAGTTGAAGTTTTATTTGAAGTTGATTAGATGTTCTTCGTAGGGATAAGGAGATACGCTGAATCCGTTTCTGAACTTTCTTTTTTTGCTGGACAAGCAGTTCGCTGGAATTCGGCCGAAACCGGAAATTTGGTAGAAGTAAAGCAGGAAGTTTCGATCAGTATCGTCAAAATAGATATGGCTTATAGAGGTATATCTGAACTTGGTTTTCTCAGATGATTAGCCTGGCGAAGAGTGGGTCTGGCGAAGACAAGACCCAACTGTCTGGATACAATATTACATTTTTGGGATCCCATCGAAACCTTTGATCTTGTTAAGTTCAGCAGCTTGACGCAGAAATATTTTGCCGGCCTATGATGGAACTACTGGTCCTGAGAGCGAAGATATGAAGTCAGCATATCTTTAGATTCCTATTGACACTCGGGTAAACTTTACCCATATACTTTTTTTGTTATCGTCTTATGTTTGGTTCTTCCTCAACAACCCGCCTTAGAATAGAATATAACAGATTTATTACCAAGTCCCAAATATTCGAGAGAATAGCACTGGAACTTTAAAAAAATGTCTAAGAAACTTCAGATTTTAGCACTTTTTTGCTGTAAATTCACAAATATCCATAAATATCTTAAGTAGCATATTTTACTTTTTCAGGTTTGATTAAACTCAAAATTAAAATAAACAAAACAAGAAAATATATAAAAAAAAAAAATTAATTCTATTCAATCCACCTGTTTAAATTTCCGATATTCTAGGTTGATCACGGTAACTCAAATGAGTTCCTTGTGACGGAACTCGTAGCTAAGAGAAGAGTAAAGTCGAGGGGTTGGTTACATCGTCAGATGTTTCATAACACCTACACAAGGATGCGCTTCCACAATGGCCGTGACCCCTGGAACGCTCGACCATACCGTCCCGTTGAGACACGCTTGTGCAAGTAATTAAGGATTTCAGGTCGTTTTGAATAAGGGGAAGCACGATTTATCTTGTGTGTGTCATACCGTAGCATTGCTCTGGATGTAATGTACAAAGTACATTACATTAATTTCTAAAAAAAACTAAATCATTTATTATAAGTGATTTTATTTTTAAGAACTCTTTGGCAAACTGTTTTCCACAGAGTCTAAAGTATACTGTTTTAGATGAGTATTGCAGAAGCCGATGGCATAATTTACGAATTGTGTTGTGACTGACTGATTGAGTGTATACATATTTGTATTTTAGTGTTTATGTTTGACGAAGAGTAAAATTCGGCGTTTGCGCTGTGAAAGATACTTTTTATGAGTAAAACCCTACTCTACTCTACTCGTGCCCACTAAATCCAGAACAAATAAGCAAGTAGAACCTCCGCCTTTGGTCCCATGAACCGACTATGGATACACGGCAAAATTGAGCAGAGTTTGAGCTACTTGCTGAGCTTTGAGTTGACGCCGGTCTACTTCCCTCTTAGACGCTGCGTATTTGAGAGGAAAAGACCGTAGCAGGCGTGTCTGACCCGCCTCTGACAAGCCAGACCGAAGGACGATCCCCAATCTCAGTGCGTCAAACATGATGTCACAATGATATATACCCAAACAGTCTGTTTACTCTCGACTTTTCTTCTCCGGCGCGCTACTACGCGCTACTACGCCCCGATATCCACTCTACTGACCGGTATCTTTTGTCATTTGTACCATATTTCGTGAAGTATTTCAATTCTGAACTGTGATATATTCGTTATTAATTGTACATACATATAAATACTTTAAGGCAATTATTGAGAAGTGATTATTAAGTTTTAGCCGTATTAATAATTGTGTGACGATCCGATGCTAGCGAGTAATTATGTGAGCTATTCAGGAAATAAACGTTATTATATTATATTATATATGAGCTGTTTGTAGAGGTAATGAAGTGTGATGTTCCGGGAAGCTACTATCCGCTCGTTTGCGACGGAAATTTTTTCGGTTCCGCACGGTTGTAGTACGGAGATCGTGAGACGGTTCTACTTATTATTTGTTCTTGCCAAACGTAGTATAGGCCTACACTGTAAAGTAGAGATAAGATTGATCCCAGTAGCAAATGCTGCAGTTAACTTTAATCTTTTCTCGGAAAAACTTTTTACAGTGTAGTAGAAGAGGCTACTTACTGGTCGTCGCAGGTGACGCATTTGCAGGCTTTAATTATTTGGTGTTCTGGTTCTACACTGGCGATATCTTCGATCGGGGGGTGATGTTGGGCATGAAGTGCACGCCAGTCCATATCCTTGATTTCTTCTGGCATTTTAGTATTTGAAACCAAGTGATATGCATCGCAAAGTGTACACCTGCGGAATCAGAAATTAGCAACAGTTAAAAAAAAAAAGCCACGAACTTTCTCTGAGTAGGCTATCGTCAATTTTGTCTTGGTTTGTTAAATATTGCAAAGCATTATTATCTATTTGTTAATGCATTTCTTAGTAGCCTACCAAAAAGCTTGTTGCTTAAAGCAGAAGTGAAACCTGATACTATTCAATTATTTTCCGTCTGCGCCATCACCAATCCGTCTACATATAACATGTAACACAAAGATGCGCAGTTTCAATGGGTAAAACTTTAGATGTTATTTGTTATGATTTTGCAAACTTTATGCATAACAAGCATTGCCAGGAAGAGCGAAAAGCCACCGAAACACATCTGCTGACTTTTCCGATAGCATGAAAGAAAAAAGTAAAAAGTCAGCAGATGTTTTTTCGGCGGTGTTTCCGCTCCTCTTCTATGCACATCGTTCTAATGGGTACCGTTTGAATGATAACAGCTAATGTCCTAGCTGTGATCTGTTGAACCGTACATCCTCGTGTTATCTGTCATGAAACTCCTGACAGTATATTTTCAATTTTCCCTTTTTAATAGTTCCTTCCATGAATTTGCCCTCTAGCCAAACACATACTTCCCATGGAGATTATATTCACAATTAAACCCCACCTTCTCGCGTCGTCTGTGATTGGTTCAGTTGGAGGTATGGACTGTACAAACCAATCAAAGGCCACGTTTGCTGTCGACGTTAGTCAAGACTGCGCGTAATAGGTAGTGTGCTTCACCGTGAAGAGACATTAGTTGCGTTTTTGCAGATACCATGGTATCTGTTACCACGGTAACTGGATCTACAATTAGTCGTTTTTGCAGTTACCGTGGTATCTGATACAGCTGCTCTGCAAAAACGACAATTGCCGAAATTGCGCTTATCACATTCATCCCCAAAGAAAAACTGATATCCAGTCACATCACTAAGTGCCAAACTTCTTTCCCACCAATTTGACAAAAATTGATGAAAGTGAGATGACCTTTTCAGATATCACGATCAGTTACCACGGTAACTGGCCAGATACCACGATAACTGCAAAAACGCCTTTTCACCGTGGTTTCAGATACCACGATAACTGCAAAAACGACTTTGGACCGTGGTATCAGATACCATGGTATCTGCAAAAACGCAACTATTGTATGAGTTAATGCATTGGGGCTCATCCGTTTTTTTTTCTTCCGGGGAAACTCTTACTTTGTGAGAGCCTGTACCAACAAACCCAAATCACCTTAGAGTCGTAAAAACGTTACTGCGCAGACTTGATCCCAGTTTAATGGCTGATAATCATTCCGTGCTGATTAAGCCCGCCCCTAGGCTGCTTGGCAATCAAATTTTCGGGACCCTCTTGAAAATTATCTCCTAGTACTTTTTTTTACAGCAGCAGCAACTGCATGCCCGTGGTGGTTAATAGGAACGATAAGGTTTTCAGTGTACTTTTACATATAACCCTACTAATGCAATTAATCGTCTGGCTATTTGAATCTAAAATCGTTTTATGAATATATCGTGAATTCTATCTTGGACAGTGGCATTTGATACGCAAGATATTTAGGTGCACTATCCGTGAAAAACACCATCGCCCAGTCCGACGGACCTAAAAAATGACACGAAATTGTGTGTGCGGAGGAGGGGGAGTAGCTGCTACATCGTATCCACGATTGCTTAATTAATTTGGTGTATATTTGCTGCTAAATTTGTCCGCTTATTTCGAGAGCGTTTAAAGTCACCGAAAAGGGCTGGGATAAGACAATCTAGTTAACTATCACTTATTCAGTCAAACAGACTTGAAGGCCCGATGAAAATGCGTTACTTCGTTGCTCCACTATTCACGAATAAACTATGTTCGTATAGCAGAATTTCTCTGAGGGATTTGTGGTAGCTATACGCGCTTGTGCCTGTGTTGTATGCTTGACGAACACGATTCACGAAAAATCTGTGTTCAAGCAGTGAGCAGTCCACCTGGCGCCCCGTCAGCCACAGAAAATAGGCGTTTGTGTTGAGATTCAAATTTTCCGCGTCATAGTAGAATTTGCGTTGTGGGAACGGCCGTAGATATTCTGAACGTCACTACTAGAGCAGATATTCGAAACGAAAAATCCCTCCGCAGAATCCAAATAATTCAGTGTATTCAATTAAATGATCAAAAATAAGTTGGCTGTTCAGAATCCATATAGTTTCATATTTCTTAAATCATTTGATACCCATAATCCAGAAACTTACCATGCAAAAACCCCTAGCCTATATCATAGAAAGTTCACTAGTGGAAGTGGACATTCAAGAAAAAAAACTCTACACGGATGGCTCCCCGACAGCTAAAGCGAAGCGCTAAGATGTCCTTAAAGTAGAAAGTGAAAGCCAACTTAATTTTATACCGTTGATTAAATACACTGAATTATTTTGACTCCTCCAAGGGTTTTTTATTTTTTTCATCGCGTAGTCTAGTAGGCTAGTGACCTTTTGTTACAGTTATTCTAAAAGTAGAAAGATGGTCGAGGGACATTCCCTCCATATATGGTCGGCTCCCCCCCCCCCCCCGAATAACAGACCAAATAGGCCTGCCAGGTAGCCAAGATAGGACGGGCCTGAAAAAGTAAAATAGACAAAACTTACGCCGCTTTTGCATTATAGTGAACATGCAATTTCTCGTGGTACTTTAACGCTTTTTCTGTTGGTCTACCAAGAGGGCAGAACAAGCATCCGAACATCAGCCCCACATTGTGCTTCTCCTTCATATGCGCCGCTACATCTTCCGTGTTTCCGTGAATCTGATTCTCACATTTCCAGCATTTGTACCTCCTTCTGCCAGGTTCTAAGGTGATCAGCTCCTGCAAAGAAGATTAATCACATTTCGTTGACCGAGTCGCACTTTGCTGCACTGAAAACCTCACTGAGGTCAACGAACACATTTTTTTAGTGTGTTTTTGTTTTTAATATTTTTATATTTTTCTCTTCTAGGGCTACTGCAGGCTACTGCACTTGTGCCCTACGGCTGTGCGTAATAAATCACTCACTCAGAGCCAGAGCTTCTGCGAGTCCAGCAAATCCGAGTACGAGGCAAGTTCGAGTCCTTGAAAAAGGCGTCTCGAGACGACTCCAGAGTTACCCAGTTACCGTAGTAACAGATACCGTGGTATCTGCAAAACACAACTAATGGTCAGATAGAAGCCGGCCACAGAAACAGTGATCCCCATTAAAGTTTAACCGAAAAGCCAACTTCTTTTTGTATGAACACGCTGCATTATTTGGCTTGTGTTGAGGGATTTTTTTGTTTGCACTATTTGCTCTAATAGTATGATGCTCAGAATATCTACGGCCATCCTCACGACGCAAAATTCTATTATGACTCGGAGAATTTAAATCTCAACACAAACGCGGCTTTTCAGTGGCCAGCGATCAGCTCGCAGAAGTAGATAACTGCGTGAACCCTTGTTTTCTCAAATCGTTTTCGTCAAGCATACAACACAGGTACAAGCGCATATAGAGGTAGCCTACCACAAATCCGACAGAGAAAATCTACCATATGAAATCGGTCAATCGTAAGTAGAGGAGAAAAAAAGTAAAGCATTTTCATCGGATTTTCGAGCCTCTTTAAGGGAATAAGGGATGGGTAACTAGATTGTCCCATCTCAGCCCTTTTCAGTTAAACTTTAAATGTCTATTTAATTTCTTTAAGTCTTACCGTCTTCCCCATTAAAATTATATATTCGGTTTTGTATGTCTACGTTTTTCTTGTATATCCACGTGGTTCCGAAATTGGAGTCCTAGACTTCTCAAATTAAATTCAAAAAAGTTGTTTCTGGTTTATTTGTCACATTACAAGTCACTTGTGTAAAGCGCCATCTATGTATTATAGGGGAGGGTTGCTGTCCGTCTGGAAGCGCTGAACTGGAATATGGCGATTTTTCACGAACGCCTCAAAATCGGGTAATAATATTTTACTATATAGGTACTATACGGCGAATCTCTGCGAACGCCCTCAAAGTCGGCCAATAATATGCAATAGTTCAGCTTTACCTCTAAGATGGCTTCATCAAAACATGTCTTTATCTTCCGATTCCATTCTTCTGAGTCTATTTGTTCGACTGTGGTCTCAAGGATACTGGCAATAATCTCGAGAGTAAATGCCGAATCAGGGCCTAAAATAAAAATAAATTTAAAGCATAAATCGCAGTAGACAGGGACGTCGTTTAGGGAGGGCAGGGGGGAGAGTAGCTATCCCCCTTGGCTTCCCAAACGGGCCCAGAACTACCCATGAAAAAAAACAATGTGAAACCTAGTTGACCCGGCGCAAAACCGGATATTTACATACTCTTTACACATAATTTATTTTTTTCACAAGTATTCGTGAGTACATTGTTTAGGCTACTCTTTGATCATATGCTGTTAATTCATTTGATTATTTTCGGACACCTATGTAAGGTTTATTTCAAATGCTTAGGGGCCCGGGACAACACCGCTGCCCCCCCCCCCCTCCCTTAGGTGTCCGCGAAACAACGCTTCTGGCAGTGAATACAGTAGGCCTCTCTATACCAAAATTCTAACATAGCCCACATGGCTTTTTGGAAAATCTTGCTGGGTTTATCAACGATTCCAAACACGTTCCCCGCTGTTTTCAGCCCCACTCAGCCCATACCGACAGTACAGTAATTTTAAAGGACCCGTCGTACCATCGATACCAATGCAACCTACTTCCGTAACCGCATTCGTTAATTCATCAGCCCGGGGACCCAAGTTTCACATTTTAGGCCTACATTCTGAACCCGCTAACGACAACTCACTAATATTTTTGCTTGCCAAGATTCACTAGTTTCCATTCGCAATTTTCTGCCGACGAGTGCTTCGCGTATGATGTTACTGATGCGTAAAACCCGTTTTCTATGTCCTACCAAGTTTTTGCTAGAAGTCAATGGGTCTGGGAGAAGGCATAAAACAGCACAAGCCGTGGATAATTTGTTAAAAGCAGAGCTTAGTTTTACAGTATTCAGATAGTTCTAATTATGGAACATAAAAACTAAATAGTGCGAGGTGTGCTTTAACCTTCCAGACGTGTCAGATTCCGAGAAAGAGTACCAAAAAGCTCACTGGTCAGAAAGATCGGTTATGCAATTTGTGCCGAGTTTGTCACGGACGCCCAACGTTTGGAGGGAGTCTTCCTTCAGCCAAAGCTGGCTGCGAATCATATATCACTTCGGAAGCGAAACCTTCGCATAGGTTTCGCTTCCCGGTATCCTGAAATCTACGAAACCCAATCTGATGGCAGAAGTATGCAAATTTACGTTTAGACTTGGGACAGAAAGTTGAGCTTAGTTTAGGTGGCAGTGTTAGTGACTGGTGTAACAGTTTATTTGAGTGGTTATACATATAATCAATCTCGTATGGCTTTTCGTCTGAATAAACAAACGTTATTATTAATATTACTATATCAAATGGCGCTAAACTAATAAGTCAGCCAAGATCTGCTCCAGCGATCGGCCCTTCTTGGCAAGGGGTCGGGTTGTAGTAGGAAGAAACGAACACGAAATCTGTTCTTTGCTGACTTATCCTTTGACACACAATTTCTATGTCTGGAAAAGTTTTACAGACGTAAATTATCTTACAATATAAACATGGAGCTAGTATATACACAATGGGAGGTCCCCTTTAAGGATAAAAAAAAAATACTTTGGATAAAAACAATACCAGTGGCTGTTTTTACTCGCGTTTCGACTTTGCATGTTGAACTAGGACACAATAGTAGCTAGATTACCACTATAAATGTGTTGTTGCTCGACTTCGACCATTTTAATTATACAGCTGGCCTAATAAAAATGCTCATAGCGAACCCTAAGAGTTTAGAGTAAGAGTTTAGTACGCATAATAGAATAAGCTTTCTTCTTAACTTGCGAACCATGACAGGTATCAGGAAATTAGGTAAACGTGTGTGTATCTCGATGTGTATCTTGAGGAGTTTCGATTATCCGCGATGTATCCAGACGAAATACTATAAACCCCATTCGTTTCCGGAGAGTCGCGTATCATTCTCGACCGCTATAGCCTACAGCTATCATACAGCCAGCCTAGCGGCTGGGGTTGAACTCCCAATTAAAGTACAAAGGAAACACCAATTATCTCAAGCTTACTGGCCAATACTGTCCAAAGTATGATCACAGTTAGGACGCAGTCCATACTTGTGTTAAATGTTAACAAGGGCGTGCAGAATGTACTGTAATCTCATCAAGTGTTATCTTAACAGTTAAAAACAGGAACATTTTTGGCGAAAACTCAACATGATTGTGTTCGACAAAATACAAGGATGCGCATGCTTGTGCATCCTTGTGTGTTATGAAACATAAGAACTGTATAGATACCCACCTTTCACTTGTGGTTTTCGACTGTAGCTTCTCCTTTCCTTCTTTGCAAGGTCATCTTCATTTACAGCTTCTATATCACTCTCGTCCATTTCAATATCATCTTCGCTTTCACTTGACAGGATTGACTGATCGGGCTCAAAATCGCTACCCGAGTTCAAATCTCCAGCATCCAGATCTTCGACCCGCCTCGGCTCTTCAGGGTCACTGAAATACTCTTCAAAATCTCCTTCTTTCAATGTTTCAGTCCAGGAAGCAAACTGGCTCAGCCTTCTTTTCTCAGAATTTCTAGCTCTCTCTTCCTGAGTTAGCATTTTCTTAGGCATGGTTACTTTCTTAGTCTTCTTTTTGTATCTCTTTACTTTTTCTGATTTCTTTGTTTCAAGCATTAACAGCAACTGTTCGGAACCATAGACATGCTCGTTTAGGTCTTCTACTTTCACTGTGTCCGTGTGGGATATTTCCTCATGCTTCTCGTTTCCCTCAGACATTTTTACGTCCTCTTCTCCAGTTAGAGAAGTCTTGATAGCTGCAGGCTCTACTGTCTTCTTAGTATAATTTCTCTTTGGTGCTGACTGTTTATCGGTTTCAAGCAGCAGTTCTGTTTTCTTGGACTTTCTTTTTACTGTTGGCTGTTTCTTGATTTCAAGCATGAAAGGCCTAGTCTTATTACACAAAACTGTAGTCACATTATCAGGTTTTCCCAGTGATAAACAGGTATCCTCCAGTGCAGGTTCAGGTGCAACTGGGACCACTTGCACGCTTCCACTTTCAACAATGTCCACAACAGTAATAGGCTCTAAAATGGTAGGATCCACACCCAGGTCCTTCTTTGGAACGGATACCATTTTTGTACCCATATGGCTCATTGGTTTTACTTGATCACTTAAATGAAGAGTACTTTGTTTAGACGGAGAATGATTAACATCGTCGAGTATTATCATTCGAACAGGCCGACGGACTCTCGGTCTGCTAGGTAGTACACATCTCTGTCGATTGAGATTACCATCAAGACGGACTGGGCGAACCGCAGACTGGCTGGGAAACATTCTTGGCATGGCTGGAGCAGGCTGGATCCTTCTTATACAATGATTCACTGGACCTGATGCCAAATTAGGAAATACGCTGTTGTTTGTGTCTACTACGGGAAGACTATTACTTGGCATTGCTTCAGGATATGATCTTGTTTTCTGGTCACAAATCGTATTGGAATCGGCTGCTAGGTTGTACAACATACCAGAACGCCCAGGGAAGTCACTAGTATCAACACTCTTGCCGGCCTTTTTCTGCGATAGGGTTGTGGCACTTGTATCCGAAGTAGCTTGAGACTGTACTCTCTGGGGTGGAGGTAACACTATCATTCTCACCCCACTTGATATACTGGTAGAAATATGTTGTCCCCAAGATTTTGGTAGATTTGGTTGCATATGAGCATTTATCTGTTGTGCAGCACGGTACACAAGTTCTCCTCTGTGATCCATAGTTACATGGACAATCTTGTGACCTCCACTTGCCAATGGGTGCATTTTCATAGAAGGAATGGTGGGTTCTGCTGTGGGTGCTGTACTAATGATCTTAGGGGGCACTGCTTCTGCATCACTATTACATGCTTGCTGTACCTCAGCTGAGCTTCCCAAGACTTCAAACTCAACCTTAGGGGTTAACAAGCCACTTGGCCACTCAAGCTGGCTGACCTCTTGCACAGAGGAAGTAGGTTCAGACTTCGCCACAACTGGTACTGAAGCAGGGATAGCTTCCAAAATTGGCACATTCTCCGGTAGCAGCCCCTCAAGATCCTGATGGCTGTCAGTGAATGCGAGAGAATCTGTATCCCCTTTAATCACACTATCCTCCATCTCCTTATAACCCTAAACAAAAATTTGGTTACAAAAAACTACTGGCAATATGACATCAACAAAGGAGCTCATGCCTGGAAAATTCAGAGGAATAAAAATAAATTATCAATGGATGTATGGGTATAATGCATCAAATTAAGCCCAAGAGGACCTAAGAACAAAACTGAATGACAAAAAATCAACCGAAGAACCATTCAACCATTCAACTAGGTGGTAAATTTGTGGTTCAGCTACAAAGGAACAAAATGAACGACTTCATCAGATGTTCTTGGGAGGCTGATGGAATTTTTTTAGGGCCTGTAGTAGCATGGTACAACTACCCCCCCTGAAGTTGTATGTAGTCTCAACGCAACTTTTTCGTAGACTTCTTTACTATTGTACCACTTTATAGTCGGATACTACTGAGTCCGTAGGTAGTATTTCACGGTCCTACAAACTATTAACCTGAACTACGCGGTGCGTGGGAAATCTGTTCCATGCGACTATATAGTCTGCTTATGTTATAACTGAGTCGGGAGGTGCGTTGAAGGGGGTATAGAGGTGCGCATACAACTCGCTGCGTCTGTACTCCATACCATACCACTGCATACGATTCCATGCTAGTGTTCTCATTACAACTTCGATCTACTACTTAAAGCTGCTAGATATAGTAGTTGTTAATAAAATAATTAACCGGGAGGAATTTTGCCGGCAGGGCAATAATACCATTCATAGCTCAAGATCAGATTATAGGATCCGATCAGTTTTGTGCGAATAGGAGGGGGCAGTCCTGGGAATGTCTGGAAGCTTACACATTTCGGTAGCGTGACTCGCGTCGTATTATTCCAGTAACCGGGTACATTCTTTTAAAATCACACCTGTGCACCATTCTTACCTGTTTTTTTTTTTTTTTTACAATTTCCGATTTCACGAATCAACCACTCCAGTGTGTATAGCGGTACAACTACAAAGCTCTGCGATGGAAGTTGTGTACAACATCAAGGCTTATCACGTTACAACTACACCGTAATAAAAGCCTATTATGTGTAGGATCACTGAATACAACTAGACAGTTCCAAACAGTACGACAGTCATGTGCAGGTGTACCTAATTCTACGAAATATTTGTATTACCACGGAATATTACTCATACTGCTATAACTACGAAAACATAGTGCTATGAAGCAAGCAATGAATCGTGTGTGAAACTCCGCAGCGACTTTATTAAGAGTGTTAAAGATTATCATTGCTACTTTAAGCGACTGCTTCAACAAGCTCAGTGGTTTGTAGTAGCCTAGTAGAACTACTTTCAGATAACTGCACTTAGCGTCGGATAATCTTAAGCAGTAGACTGCATGAAATTCTGAATAATGTCTAGCTGACATTTATCATGGCTTGCTTATTTATAGAAGTAGGCCTATGCTAATTCTACTGTGACCTTAACAGTGAACAATGGCCAAAGAAAACACAAAAAATCTTAGGCCTACCAGGCAAATTTCACTGCAAAGTACCATACTTGCCCAAAATGTTTATTTCAACAGAGTATTCACAAAGGGGAAAGGATACTCAAATATTCCTGTTAATTTCTTTTTATTTCTTCATTACTTTTCTGCATGGTGCAACTACAAATAATCTAAATATAAAACACTAATGTCAACAGGTGATGCCACACGAGATCAAGCAGAACAAAAGGATGGTATTCATTGGTGGACAAAAACATTCATGACAGAAGTCTCGGTGCAAATTTATTTACCTTGCTGCTGGGTTGCTGAAATTACATATTTGGAAAATGCATTTTTAAAATTCAAATAAAATAAGGGCAAAAATATTACAGCTTATTTATTGCTTGCAAAAGAAGATAGCTGAAATAGTTGGATATAAGGAGCTATAAGCTGATATCAACTTTGTTATTTTCCACCCCATATGATTTATAAGCAAGAGACAAAACTAAGGTACCGTAGGGAAAAACTGAGATGAGAGAGTTGTTCAAATATGCACATCGGTACCTCCCGTTCTAGCAGGGTTCTTATGAGAGAATACAGTCGAGGTATGCTTATGTGAATAGATACTTTAATGTGAACAGTGCTGTTTTGGGCTAAATGGTAGAATGAAAATCCAAAATACCTATACAGGTGTTTTCAGATGCCCTTAATTACATACTTTGGCTAACTGGTAGTTAGCTTTAGACACAGCAAGTGCACGAAAATGGCAAAGTCCACTGTCAACAAACATTCACATAAGCATACCTCTACTGTACTTGAGTGGGTTTTAGGTTCTTCATATTACCACTTACTGGTGAAAAGGAATATGTTGGTATTCTAAACAGTATAGCCTAGCCTAGTAGTCCCAAACTGCAAGGTCTGGCTGCGTCTGGCACAGGTCTGGCAGGTATTGACTAAACTTTAGCCGATTATCTGTGACGTCATACTTAAAGTCTACATTTTCCATTTACTAACAGAACTGATTGACCCTAGAACGGTTTATAAGTGTAAACGCATCCGGCGCCTCACTGGTCACTCGGCTCTATATATAGGTATATATATACAGTAGATGTATGCTTATGTGAACGTTTGTTGACTACGGATTTTGCCATTTTCGTGCCCTTGCTGTGTCTAAAGCTAACTACCAGTTAGCCAAAGTAGGTAAGAAGGGCAGTTGAAAACACCTGTATCGGTATTTTGGATCTTCGGCCTACCATTTAGCATTTTAGCCCAAAACTGAAGTGTTCACATTAAAGTAACTGTTCACATAAGCATACCTCTACTGTATATAGACACAAATATATATTCTGCTACATTAATTTAATCGAATTTCCCTATTTCTTTCATGACATCAAAAAAACGTCACAAGTCGTACATAATAAGCTAAGCCAAGGTTTGGTTTCCACCGTCTGGCAGGGGTGTCGTCCTGGTCAGGGGTGCTGGAACAGTGCTGGAAGGGGTGCGCTGTGCACAGTCTGGCAATAAAGGGTAGCCTACACACACATATGAGCACCATGTCCACCCCAGTCAACCACAAACCCCCGATTTTTGGATACCCTATGCCAAACGCTGGATATGCCCAGCGTTTGGTATAGCCTATGCTTAACCCTGGACACCCTATGCCAAACGCCGGATAGCTGTTGGCACCTTAACCCTGACCTACCTCACTACCGTTGAATTCTGATTGGTTGATTTTTTAGCTTCACTCAAATCATCAATAGCCGCGTTCGATTCACCAACTGTCATCCACCTACGTTATCCTAAAATTCTCTATAGTCGTTTATTTCACGGATAATGACGTCATTCTCAACGCAAATTTCAGTTTTTGTCGAGCGAATCGAACGACAACAGACGAACGATTTTCATCACCGCTAGAACTTTGACGGAAATCGTAGAACGAAAAAAAAACTTCCGTCGGGAGTTTCGGATATTATCCGACGGTTTCGTAGAACTACGACTACAGCTTTAAATAAAACAGCAATAGTGCTACGCCGTAGTTGAATAAAACGGCATCTAGGGCTGGTCGTCGACAATAATGGATAACCGTTGTTGAATCGAACGCGGCTAATATTTGATTGGGCCCCAGTATCCAGCATTTGGCATAGTATATCCAGCGTTTGGCATAGCCATAGGGTATACCAAACGCTGGATATACCCAGCGTTTGGCATAGGCTTTCCCAAAATCAGGGATTTGTGGTAGACTGGTCCACCCCTGCCAGCATGCAGCCAGCATGCCCCAGTATTTGAGTTTGACAGTTCGAGAATTGTTTTCATCGAAATTCAAAGTTCGCTGATGTTCAAAAAAGCATACTTTATCTACTGTATCAGATTCACTGAAGCAGCCCCAGCATCTTACAACTAGGCTATCCAAATACTCGGAAATCGGAATTCCAATCCAAATGCCAACCCCTTCTTGTTTGGTTGTTGTTTTCTTGCTTTCTTTTTGAAGTTAGAATTCGGAGCGCCATCTTGCAAAAAGCTGCGCTCGTTTCTATTGGCCTTATTACAAGTTCAGCGCTCCAAGTGGAGTTTTTATTAAAGCACAGAGGACAGTATTTACGATTTAATTTATGTAAATACCTCAAGAATAAAGAATTTCCAAATGGCACGCGCCGTCGCTGCCGAATTTGTGGCTTTCGAGTTCTTGCAGAACCTGAGTACCTCGGTGTACGATGGAGATCGACGTTCCCGACAAACCAAAATTTTCAAAATTGCTTGGGTGCATGTGTTCTGAGACGTGAATTCCAAATCTTCAAGAAAGTGCGATTTATGTGATTGTTGCCAGAGGTTTCTTCAGTTTCACACCAATTACACCCTTTATTGCGTGGCTGTATTATGTCAGAGTTGTTTTTGAATCCTCTGGTATTTTGCATCTGCATTATGATGGGTTAATTTTCATCTCAAGCAGTCAAGGAGGTTATTGGCCCCTGCAGCCTTGAAGTATGTATCAAACTATGGAAATAACACTTGTGAGGTAAGGTGTCTTACTGGCTTCAGTGTTACCACTTCTCATGGTTTTACTTGAGATCTCGACTCATGTTTTTTTCCGGTTTCATTATTTTTTTCTGATCTCACGATATAACAGTGACAATAATCTCATTATGGCAGCTTTGAGTTGGGTTAACAGTTGTATTTCGTTAGTTGATGGAAATTTTTTGGGATACCAATGGTGCCATTTTGGCACCCTTCTTATCACAGATGCTTTCGAAATTTTTTGCCAGAGGGGCTTTGTAACAGTTTTTATTGGTGGACGGGTGCATCATTTATGCTGGGCATTAGGCTCGACATTTTAGCCATACTAAAAGCTAGAATTTGTATGGGAGGAAGTTGGAAGTTTGCCAAAAAATGGGAAGTTACAAAAAAAATAATTGCCTGAGGCGCTCTGGTTACTTCTGTCTTGAGCACTGCTAGCATCAAGCTGCTGCTGCTGGGCATCACTGAGGAACAAACTGAAATGAAGGCCCTGCTTGGTCGCATTGCATTGCTGTTATCAACAACCTTTTGCTTTACTACACTCTAACAAGTGTGCAAGCGCTCAGACATAGAGTATAAACATTGGATTGTAAGATTGAATTTCTCGTAACGTTTAATATTGGTATGGCATAGTTATCCGTGACACCAACAGTTGAGCTCTCAGAGAATCTCCAAACATGGCTCAGGCTCAGGCTCAAACACCCTAATGTCAAAATTGGCGGTAATGTCTAAAATTTTTCACCTGTAGCGCCATATTTCTCATCTAAAGCTCCAAGTCAACAACCTCAGCAAGATGTGATAATAATGGAGCTAACCCTGAAGACATGAAGCTATATGTCAGGACTAAGGTGGTCCATCTGCCGCACAAATTCATGATCTTTAGCTAATTGGGGTATACCATCAGCTTCAAATAGCCTCTGCCTACTCCTGTTACCCTGTGCTGGCTAACCCTGTCGACTAAAAGTAATTTTGAATGGTTGTTCTATGGATTTCAGTCAAATTGTCAATACATTCTAGACTCAGAGTTGTAAGAAGCATACCCTACCCACAATTTTTGGGGATATTGCTTCAACGTTAGCTTCGGGCATGCCACACCCGCAAGATATGAGAAATGGTATGGTGGAGCAAGGGTAAGGGCACAGTAGCCTACAAGTCTACCACAAACCTTGATTTTGTATATCGCATGCCATATGCTGGGTATATCTAGCATTTGGCAATTAGCACACTCTTTTTCTAATTCATGGTGCCCCAGCGTGTGACCACCAGTGCTCATACCTTGGGGCATACCCTGATTTTGGAGCACTGTGCCAAAAGAAAGTATACTAGTGTATGACTGGTCAAATTACTCTGTATTTGACATAAGTTATTCCAGACTGTGGGTAGGCTATACACAAATGTTTGAGCGAGCATATCTCAAAACCATAGATTTTAGGCAGCATGCATATTCTGTTTCTGTAACTTGAGGATCCTATCTTGGAACAGAACCCTGAATTCAGATTTAACCCTATACAAATGAAAAAAAAATGCTATTCCAGTTCTATTCTATGCTTGAACAGCTCCCAGAACTTCAATATTTCTTCAGATGTAACATAAGTAGAAGAAGAGGGCTGGAGTGCAGCAGAGAAATTGCTTGCTTTATTGTAATTTACCTTTTTACCATGTGCACTTTTAGATGCATCACTAATATATAGGCTATGGTATATCCTTCTATTCTATCAGAAGTTCAGGCTCCTTTCGTATGTTGGAACCATGTGGTGGGGGGCTTTTATTGGAAATGTCAGGGTGTCATTTCGAAAAATATCACTGTTGAGATAAAATTACTATAATCCAAAGCTAATCTCGGCCAGCACGGACTTTGCTCCTACATGAATTGCATCTCAGCATGAATGGGACTCTTTCACATCACAATTTGAATTACCTAAGGGAGCTAATTGCTCCAGGGATTGTCCCAAAGTCGAGAAGGTGTCATTGTCCATATCATCCATATTTACTAGGTCTCAATCTAATTTTTTGTATGTCGTTTTTGCGATCTAGATGAAAGAAATGAGCGTGTTCGACCCTTCTTACCGTAGTTACTACACAAGACGTCACGAATTTTGGCTTCTTGGAGTCAAGGCTGGAACACATTTTTCTATTTTCGGCTGAATACCATGCTACGCGCTAATCGGGCCAATCGGCAATCACGTTACAGGGATCCGTAGTTACCACGCTCCCGAGCATGGTAAGCAAATTGTTACTATTAGCAAGAACAAATAATCCGATAGAACTTCTGTCTTTAGTCGCATGCAGCGACTATGAAAACCCCGACCAAACTGAGCGGACCTAGATGTATTTACTCTAGCTTTGAGCTGATGTTAATACTCGTTTTCTCCTCTTCCGTCTTCGCCGTTGCTTATAGCACAAGAAATAGTGAAGGAGGCTGGCAGGAGACGTAGCCTACTCCCAGCGCTGGAGCGCGTCCATAGAACCAATCAGCTTTGACTCCTACTTTTCCTCACCAGCGACTTAAACAGCGATTTAGCTATTTGTAGAGGTAACGAAACGTGATGTGGCGCGAAGCTAGTAACCTCCGCTCGTTCGTAGCAGACAAGGTATGGGGAAATATTCAACTCCGATAGACATATTACAGAGATAGAGAGACGGAGGTTCTGTCAGATTACTTGTTCTTGCTATGAGTTTTTATTTCGAGAAGGTTGAAACGGTCAGCGTAGTAACTTTCACGAAGGGTAGAGCACACTCAATGAGTTCTACAGAGTAACTTCCAATATCACAGGCAAAGTTTCTTCACGATAGGCTATGTAAAAATAAATCTGTGTACTTCACAATCATTCAAAAATTCTTAATCTTTCAATCAACACAAAATCTATTCCTTTTCCCTGGGAGTGGTGAAGCTGGTAAAACTGGTGATGCCAATGCAGCTGCTGCCTAGAAAAAAAACCCTATGAAGTGTCTATCTAAAGTCACAGCAAAGACAGAAAGTTGATTAGGCCTGTTCGTTTCTTGTCCTTGGTATTAAGCTTGGACAATTTAAGGCAATTAGCTGGCAAACTGTAATCAAAGAATTACCATGTTTTGTTTCTAATTTGTACTCCCTACTCAAAACTTAGTTCATACCATTTTCTCGTGTCAGAAGGACTATCGGCGATCAGAAGAACTATCGCCAATAATTACTCTAGGACAGGCACCGCGTAGGCTCCACCCCCGGGCAAAAAGGTATCTAGCATGATTCAAGACTTCTCAATTCTTCCCTTATTTATTCTTGACCGCATCTAGGTGGTGAGCAGAGGGGCTAGACAGTTGCAAGTAAAAACCTAAAGAAATTGAAAGTATGTGCAGTTTACTTTCAGTGTTAAAGCACAACTCTTACTAGAAATAATATTTTCCCTATGAAATGGATCAGAAAAAACATTTTCGAAAATACCATTACTTTTCATCTGAAATTAGCGATTTTCTTGTTAGCGCCTGTCGACTATGTCCAGTCTTACTGCTCTCCGACGCGGCGGTTGGGCGCAAAACATTTGAAAACTGATCGCGCCGTGGTTCAAAAATGTGAAAACTAAGCAAATAAAAGAAGTAACAAACAAAAGCTTCTCTGATCTGTGTGTGTGAAAGAGTTGTCAGCAGACGTTGATGATCCCGGCAAACGTTTCGTTGTGTCACGCGCAAAACTCGGCAAGGCCAAAAAAGCGCAAAAATTTCGTAGGCACAAAACGAAACAATGGAGAAAGGTGGGGATTTTAGAAGCTTATAATTCTGTATGGGAGCTAGATATATTATAAAAAGCAGAATAATCAAGAGGGGTTCTTTAATGGTACTTTCATGGTACTTTCATCACCTAGAATTATTAAACAAGACCAAAGGTTCCGATGGGATCCCGAAAATTCAATATTTGATCCAGACAATTAGGTTTTGTCTTAGCCAGATCCAGTCTTCGCCGGGCCAAACAGCTACTCATTAAGAAATCCAAGCCCAGATATGGATTCAACACGTGCATTTACCTCTATAAGCCGATCGAAACGATCCTAGCTTACTTTTGTGAATTTTGCGGTTTTGACGAAATTCAAGAACTAATTGTCCGGCGAAAAGCTAAAGCTCAAAAACGGATTCAGCGTATCTCCTTACCCCTATATCCAACATCTAATTAGTACTTCAAATAAAAATTTAGCTTCTAACAAATTTTCCGGTTTTGGCCGGATTCCGGGCGAACTACTTGTCTGGTGATAAAATAGTTTTCGTATTCTTGTTCAACATGCCTTCTTACCCCTACATCAAACATCTAATCAACTTCAGATAAAACTTTAACTTCTAACAAACTTCCCGGTTTTGGCCGGATTCCGGGCGAACTGCTTGTCCGGCGAGAAAATGGTTTTCATATTCGTGTTCAGCATGCCTTCTTACCCCAAAATCAAACATCTAATCAACCTCAAACAAAACTTTTACTTTGAACAAACTTTCCGGTTTTGGCCGGGTTCCGGACGAACTACTAGTCCGGCGAGAAAATGGGTTTCATATTCGTGTTCAGCGTGTCTTCTTACCCCATACTCGACTATCACATTAGCTGTTTAAAAAAATTTTGCTTGCCCCTTAATTTAAACCCCCTCCCTCACCCCTAAATGTGAAGCTACAGGGCCCATCTACGAACTCGGCCTTACTCTTGACCCAAAGAATCCCCACAGCAAGTTTCATCAAAATATCTCACTGCCTTCGAGATTTATCGTCCTTACAGACAGAGGGACAGACGGACAACTTTTGCGATGTCATAGGTATCGCTCCACTTACGTTTTTGGATCCCAAAAACAAATATCACAATCTATATTTCAAGGATAAACACTCACCTATTTACTAAAGCTCTCTGTGGAACCAGTCAGCGGGGTTTAGCAAACATGGCTGTTGTTGTGAGTGTACAAATCTTGATACAATGCTGTGATGCATAGGGCCACTACAGGTCAGAATCCTGGGCTGCACTTGGTAGATCACATTATGAATTATGTGCGTCTATCGGCCAGACATCATGTTTTCTGTATTCGCATCTGTAAAAATTAAAGCATTTCAATCAACTCTCCAGTGTTGTTTTGTATTGCAGAGTGCTTAAAGTTTAACCGAAAAGGACTGAGATAGGACAATCTAGTTACCCATCACTTATTCACTTAAATTGGCTTGAAGATCCGCTGAAAATGCGTTACTTGGTTGTTCCGCTATTCAGGAATAATCGATTTTCAAATAGTGGAATTTCCGTGTGATTTTTGGTACCTTTGTTGTATGCCTTACCCTTTTACCCTCATGCCTTTTTGTTCAGGCACTAAGCAATCTTCACCAATATCGCCACTGCCCACTGAAAAGCCTTGTTTGTGTTTAGATAAAAATTTCCCACGTCATAGTAGAATTTTCGCTGTGGGGACGGCCGCAGTTATTCTGAACATCATAACTAGGGCAGATGTTGGAAAACAAAAAAATCCCTTTCCAGAATCCAAATAATTCAGTGTATTCAACTAAATGACACAAAAATGTTGGCTTTTCAGTTAAACTTTAAGCTTCCTCATTGCTGTCCGATGATTCCTATTTATGCTACTTTCAAAACAGAACTGACACAGTCTTGACAGAAAGGCAGCCAGACCACACAGACTTAGTGCACTTGGCTGGCCATACCCAAGTTCTCTGTTAATCAGTCTGCTTGTTTGTCGGTCAAGCTATGTCAGCGTGAAGCTATGTTCTGTGGATTGCATACAAATAGGATTCAAAAGAAGTGTAGCCTGCCATTTGAAGACCCTGACAAGCTAAAAAAAAATGGTTCTCTTAGTCTACCCTACTCTACCCAACTCTGTGTTATTTGAACTGGTTGCTGGTCTGTCAGACTACATCAGTCACCAGTGTTCTGAGGATTGTATAAATAATTGTTAATGGCAGGGTAGTATTATCTGATTTAACTTTAACCATCAATATTGTGTGGTGTTATGGGGTGCTCAAGCTTTTCTCATAGTCTATCCCACGTTACTCAAGTATGAGCTGACCAGTTTGGGTTGTCTGTATGTCCGGTTGTGTCAGCAATAATTTTCTGGTCAGGGACTTGCACACAAAAATGATTCTAAAGGCAGGGTATACTTTGCGACAAGTTGCCTGGTCCCAACTGACAAGCTAAAAAATATTTATCGCATGCAGATATTTTTTATTGGCTCAAACAATCAATACTGTGTCATGTTACTGGAGTGCTCAAGCTTTTTGTACAGATTACCTTACTGTAATTCGTCTAGCTGTCTGTCTGTCAGATTTAATCAGCTTGAACTGGGGTCTCTTTTTTTTTAGGATTGTATATAGCCTTAGTTAGTACAAATAAGAATGTAAGAGTTCTCAAGCTTTTCCCAACAATTTTAAAATACGTAAAATAGTCCAGGTAAACAACCCAAAACAACCTCCAAGGCTTTGTACAAAGCACAAGCTTTGCAGCACAAAATAGTCCAGGTAAACAACCCAAAACAACCTCCAAGGCTTTGTACAAAGCACAAGCTTTGCAGCACTTTTCAACCTAGTAACAGATTTTGGTGGCTAGAGGCATGAAATCACAGCAATTCTTAATTTATTAACTACATTTTTTACTTTTATCCAGCTAACCGATCTGGAGGATTTCCCACTATAAGCCATTTACTTCCCTCAGTTAGCAGACATAAATCCTTATAAGCCCTTTTTTGCCACCATTTTTCTTGGACTGAGGATCGAGCTCCCTCCGACTAAGCAAATTCGAACTGTTCATGTTGAGTGCAAAATAAGGCGGTTTTTTGTCACCGGCAAACTGGATGGGATGCCGAAAAACAATGGATGATGGAGAGTCGGCAAAAAATGTAACTACTGTTCTCACTTGACTAAGAGCAAAATAATGATAATCATACCAGAAGGCGGCAGCTAGAATTCCTGCATGTTATTTAGTTTTCAAGCCAACTTTATTAGGTCCTTTCCGAAGCTTTTTATTGGCATAAAAAGTTTAGTTTTTATAAAATTTGGAAAAAAAACAATTTTCGCCAATTTTACTTTGATTTAATGCTAACAAATTTCAGAGAAAACAAATAAAAAGTTTTGGGCCAAAGTTTCACTTCTATCTTCCAGCCCAAAAACTAGTTCCTTCCATTAATTTTTACAGTATCATTTTAAGTAGCTACTGTAATCTCTGAGTATATCATGCTAACAAATCCTTTTCAAATTACATCCATAATTCATCTGTTACAGTCGCTACACTCCAAGCCAAACATGTACACCATAATTCCGGATTCTGTTGAAAGAAGCATACCTCTACAATACAGTAACTTACTATACTTTACTGCCACTGGTAGCCTAATCTACTATGGTACAGTAACCTGTCAAGTACATACCAGTTTGAAGGATCTTCATCATTCTTTCGTGGTGGGCCTAATGGCTCAACTCTCATTGAAGTTTGACAAGACGAGGACACTTCTGGAGGAGCAACTGGCTGGTACAAATATCCACCACAGTGCTGCTCTGTTCTTCCGGGAGAAAATCCTCCTCACTAGTTGCACTGGTCTCACTACTGCTAGGGCTGCTACTGCTAGACATTTCTACAAATACACAACTTTCTTTCTACAAATACACAAAGCCGACTTGATACAGCGCTTGGCCAATTTGAAATATTACGACGCACCAACAGGGTTGCCACTCCATTGAAATTTTTCGTGCTATTGAAAACCAGAAAAAGTGTTCTTTTCAGGAAAATAGTGCTACTTAAAAAAAAAATTTGGCGTGTTGCGCGAACGCAACACGCAACATCCAACCTTTGTCTGACTCGACCACACTACAATTAATATTTTTGTATCTTACTTTTTCCCTCCATTTTGCAATGCAGTATATACATAAACTCCTTTAATATTATTTGCCTAAATTTTAATTTTCTACCTAAAAAGCAGTAGCAAATGACAATTGTCACAAACGGAAGCTCGTCAAAGTGAATTTGTTTCTTCTCACCAGTCGAATTAAAAGTGTAATGAATGGTCAAGCCAAGGTATAAATACGTATCAGTAAACCGTATTTGTCGTGGAATACGAATCAACTTTAATTCTACTTCAATTACTCCTTTGGGTTTGAAGCACTAAACTTCAAACTAATTGTGTGTCTGTAAACGGAATAGTAGGTTAGATGAACAAAAGAAAAGTGTTTTTTTTAACTAAAAGTGTTATTTTTGGTAAAAAGTGCTATAATAGTGCTACGTTTTCTTTATATAGTGTTACTTTTAGAAAAAAGTGTTAAAAGTAGCACTTTCGTGCTACCCGTGGCAACCCTGCGCACCAACGACGAATTCTCCGAAACATACGTAGCGGCAATGCAGAAATTCGTATCAATGCTTGGCAACCCCGCAATGTGACGTTCAGCCTGAAAAGCGGCCGAAGACAGCTAAATCCGAGATGGAAGAATGTTAATTGGAAAGGGTTTCGGAAGTAAGCAGGTCTATTGGGGAGAGGGATGGAGTGTAAAATAGCGTATTAGAGTCCTCTGTGCTTTAAGAGTTTTTATCGTTCCCGGACCTGGAACCGATACCTGAAAAGCTAAAAGTACTCGACCGGTCGAGTGTGCTACCACACAGGAGCTAATAGTACTCGACCAGTCGAGTAACAAGGGTCATGGGAGCTATTAATACTCGACCAGTCGAGGAATCGAGCCTCCAGTTGCTATCAGTACTAGACTGGTCCAGTATTCGTGTCTTGGGAAGCTAAAAGTACTTGACCATATGGAACTTGCAGTCAGAAAGGAACAGGTCGAGTAATTACTACCATATGAGCTATCTTTCCTCGACCATACAAGTGAAATCCGTAAAGTTGTAAGGTCGAGTAACCAGCCCCCCAGGGACTAATAATACTCGACCTAAAAAGGAGGATAGATGGGTCGAGTATTTGACGGTCCCAGGAGCTAATCGTACTCGACATAATATTACGAATTGGGAGGTCGAGTATTCAGGGTGATAACGGCTAACAATACTCGACCTATTGAAGGAGGACTGGTGGGTCGAGTACTTGACGCCCTAGCAGCTGTGCGTACTCGACCTAATATTACTAATAAGAGGTCGAGTATTCTGGGTGGTAACAGCTAAAAATACTCGACCTATTGCAGGAGGATTGGTAGGTCGAGTACTTGACGCCCTAACCGCTCATCGTACTCGACCTAACATTACGAATAGGAGGTCGAGTATTCAGGGTGGTAACAGCTAAAAATACTCGACCTATCAATGGAGGATTGGTAGGTCGAGTACTTGACGCCCTAGCAGCTGTTCGTACTCGACCTAATATTACTGATAAGAGGTCGAGTGTTCAGGGTGGAAACCGCTAAAAATACTCGACCTATTGAACGAGGATTGGTAGGTCGAGTGCTTGACGCCCTAACCGCTATTCGTACTCGACCTAATATTAGGAATAGGAGGTCGATTATTCAGGGTGGTAACGGCTAAAAATACTCGACCTATTGAAGGAGGATCGGTAGGTCGAGAACTTGACGCCCTAACCGCTGTTCGTACTCGACCTAATATTACGAATAGGAAATCGAGTATTCAGGGTGGTAACGGCTAAAAATACTCGACCTATTGAAGGAGCATTGGTAGGTCGAGTACTTGACGCCCTAACCGCTGTTCGTACTCGACCTAATATTACCAAGATATTACGAATAGGAGGTCGAGTATTCAGGGTGGTAACGGCTAAAAATTGTCGACCTATTGAAGGAGGATTGGTAGGTCGAGTACTAGACATTCTAACTGCTGTTCGAACTAGACTTAATATTACGAATAGGAGGTCAAGTATTCAGGATGGTAACTAAAAACATCACAACTTTGACTCGCCGAGATCACTTTCCACTCGTAGGGTGAATGCACTTTACACGCTATGACTTATTAGGTCGATTCTCAATAGCTAGCCCATCCATCAATACTCTACCCTAATTACTATAGTATGTCAAGTTCGAATTGAGGGTTGAGTACGAATAGCTGCTAAATCAATAGACTACTCTTGACGACTAACTCTTTTTCCAATGAAGAATCGCCGTGAGCCTTGCGAAGAGTCGGAAGCTCACCACAGCTGTCTCCAAGGAACGCCGTTGATTGGTTGACATAGGATTTGAATCATCGTTCAGGCGACGTTTCTCGTTCTTGCCGATGTTCAACTGCGTGTTTTGGACTTAGTCATATAGAATGTGACTCGACTTACCAATCCTTCTTCAACAGGTCGAATATTTTTAGCCGTCGCCCCCCTGAATACTTAACCTCTTATTCGTAATATTAGGTGGATTACGAACAGCGTTTAGGGCGTCAAGTACTCGACCTACCTATCCTCCTTCAATTGGTCGAGTATTTTTAGCCGTTACCACCCTGAATACCCGACCTCCTATTGGTAATATTCGGTCGAGTACGAACAGCGGTTAGGGCGTCAAGTACTCGACCTACCAATCCTCCTTCAATAGGTTGAGTATTTTTAGCGTTACCACCCGAATACTCGACCTCTTATTATAGTAATATTAGGTGGAGTACGAATAGCTGCTAGGGAGTCAAGTACTCGACCTACCAACCATCGAGGAGATATCCTCTGTTCGCTTCAAAGCGGCCTGTCACACCATTGATTGTCCCTAGAACGCGTCATAAATGTAAACGCGCCCGGCGCCTCGCTGGCCGCTCGGCTCTATATATGTAGCAGCCAATCAAAAAACAGTTTAAGAGGCCGCTTTGAAGCGGACAAAGGATATCTCCCTGAATGGTAAGAATAAGGTGACCAATCCTCCTTCAATAGGTCGAGTATTTTTAGCCGTTACCACCCTGAATACTCGATCTCCTATTCGTAATATTAGGTCGAGTACGAACAGCGGTTAGGGCGTCAAGTACTCGACCTACCAATCCTCCTTCAATAGGTCGAGTATTTTTAGCCGTTACCGCCCTGAATACTCGACCTAAAATTCGTAATATTAGGTCGAGTACGAACAGCTGCTAGGGCGTCAAGTACTCGACTCGACCTACCAGTCCTCTTTCAATAGGTCGAGTATTTTTAGCCGTTATCACCCCGAATACTCGACCTCCTATTCTTAATATTATGTCGAGTACGATTAGCTCCTGGGACGTCAAATACTCAACCCATCTATCCTCCTTTTTAGGTCGAATACTAATAGCTGCTACTGCTATGAAAACTCGACCAACTTAAACATGTATATGGTCGAGTATTATTAGTCCCTGGGGGGCTGGTTACTCGACCTTACAACTTTACGGATTTCATTTGTTTGGTCGAGGAAAGATAGCTCCTATGGTGGTTATTACTCGACCTGTTCCTTTCTGACTGCAAGTTCCATATGGTCAAGTACTTTTAGCTTCCCAAGACACGAGTACTCGACAAGTCTAGTACTGATAGCAACTGGAGGCTCGATTCCTCGACTGGTCGAGTATTAATAGCTCCCATGACCCTTGTTACTCGACTGGTCGAGTACTATTAGCTCCTGTGTGGCAGCATACTCGACCGGTCGAGTACTAAGCTTTTAGCTTTTGAGGTATGAGTTCCAGGTCCGGGATCGATAGACACTGCCTTTTATTAGTCCCCCCGTTGCCTCATAACCAACCCTTGTGTAGACATAGTAAAAAGTCGGATCCATAGGGTAATGGGTCAGTTTCACTTTCTGCTGCTGAGACATAATACGCAAAACCTCCATTACCTGGGACACAGATGACAGGTTTTCCACTCACCAACCTGTAGATCTATTTTACCATGTCTGGTCCAAGTGCTGATGGTGAGGTATAGGAGGATTCACAGAAACTAGTCCGCTTGGAAGCCTGAACGGGAATATGGCCGATTGCGGCAAGTATCCCCGCAATAGAAAGTGGTATTTTCTGAATGCTAGGAGCATTCAGGATGTTTCCAATTAAATGGATTAAATGGAGTATTCATTCACTATACAGTACTCTTACTCTTACAGTACCAGCTTTAGCCCATTTTCAGTTTCCACCGTTTTTGTAGAGTTCGGAACTCGGTGTCTCGAAACCGTTATCTGAAAAGCTTTGTTCGAGCAGCTTCAGCTATAGTTTGTCAATTATATTTATACTAGACTGCTACAGCTATTTTGTATTTTTAGTATTGTAGTTGGATAAACTAGTCAGTCGTTGTGTAGCCTACCTGAGACGATTACTTTTATTTTAATTCATAGTGTTGACTATAAATTTTCCGTTTTGGAAATAAATTAAGAAATAACAAGGGTTCCAGAATTCCGGTGATCCCGACTTCAGATGCTTACACATGTGCTACGACGATGAAACTTGGCAGGCATATCACCGATACTAACTGTCTCAGATGGCCTATTTAAAGTGCGGACAGGATCCGATTAATGTGGGGGAGTCGGGGGGGGGGGGAATTTTGTGACACGCTTAGAGTGTAGCGATTGGGATGACACTTGGTGAGAAGAACAAGCGTAAGCCCTAGATACATCAGTGACTTGAACAGTTGAACCAGACCGGATTCGGTCACTCTGGGGGGAGTTGGAGGGGGTCCGGAATTCCGGTGATCGCAATTTAAGTTACTTCCAGATGTGCTAGGACGATGAAACTTCGCTTGGACGTTAGAGATTTGACTAGATTGGCTTAGAAATTGTCACTTCCCACATCCGACCGTCCCTTAAGTACTCCTGCTAACCGCAAAGTACAATCAATACTTTTAAGCAAAATCTACATTTTCATGATCCCCTCGAGCCCAAGATCATTTTTGCCTCAAGTGTTTTACTTAGAAATGAATTTCTAGCACCCTTAAAGTGCGCATCTTATCGGAAAACTAAAAAAAAAAACTTTTGACCAAACCATAGGCCATATTCATGACCCTAAAAGGCCCATGATCATTTTCGCCTCAAAGGTTTTGATTACAAATGAATTCTAGCGCCCTTAAAGTGCGCATCATCACAGCCAAGTGCAAAAAAAAACTTTTTTTTACCAAACGATACATTCTCGTGATTTACAAGGGTCCATCGTCATTCTTATCCCAAGGGTTTTGCTTACAAATGATCACAACAAACCCACGAATTGGAGAATTCCTACTTTCATCCTTTTACCAAGCCTTGCAAGTGCCATATGAGCTTCCAGCTCTTGTTTTGCCACCAGAGTAGGAAACCCTATGGCAGAAGGAAACCTCTCGGTGTGGGGTGTCGTTTTTCACGTTACGGCGATTTTTTTATGTTTTTCCTTGATTTTGCTTTTAAATGTTTCTTTTATTTTAATAAAGGTGAAAGAAGCAAAAGTAAGAACGAATTGTAAACAGAAAATTTTTAAAGTAAAATGGAAAGATTTGGTGCGAAAAAAAAGGCGGCATGCCCTAGATATCCTTGGCCCTTGTTCAAAGTGAGTCCACCTGCCACAAAGACAAATTACTTGAATAACGGTTGGGTATTAACTGCACGCTGGGGTACGATCTGGAGTTCCGGGCGCGAGGTCAGCCTATGATGTAGCCTAAGTGGTTTTGTTGTATGTATTTACCAAATTTATATCTATTATTAGTTTATTTTCTTTCATTATTTAGTTCTTTCTTATATTTCATTTTAGACGATTTTATAAACTGACCACCATCCGTATCATCCATCCCGAAGATGGCGGTAGGGCTTTGGGTGAGTAATCCAAACCATACTTGTCTTAAACCGTATCGTAATACCCAAGAACAGAACAGATTCTGAAGAATGTACAGTTACAATACTCTTGATGACTACCTCTCCTTGCCGCTGCAAAGTCTCTGGCCTCTCCGGGAACCTAGAGGAAGAAAGGCAGAAGTGGTATCACAGCTGCTCCCAAAGATCGCTCTGATTGTTTGACACAGGATTTGAGTCGTTGAGTTTGAGTCGTTACCGAGGCGTTTACTCCTTCTTCCTGAGGATCACTGGCGTGTTTTGGGCTTAGTCATGTAGAGTATTCACGGCTGTACTTACAGTTTCATAATAAAGGTTAGGAAACCTACTGAATGTAGTCTAGATGCGGGATACTAACAGAGGTTTTATTACAACTCCACACGTTATTTCACTTTCACATTTTGTTTCTAATATTAACAATAAAGAGAAGGAGAAAATAAGATCAGTGTACTTCAAATATTTAAAATAACTTCTAATTTCCTAAACTTTGGATAAGTACAAAATTAAACATTGCAGTTCCTTTACAGAATGGGGGGCATGCCCTCGATTTCGTTGTTCAAAGAGAGTCAATCTACCACACGGGCCAGATTCTGGAATCGACTGTACCGAAACGGTCGGGTATTAGCTGGGCGATGAGGTGCAGTAGAGGGTTGCGGGCATAAGGTCAGCCTTCAACGACTAACACTGCGGTACCTGTATGGAACGGGCGGCGAGACCTCGATATCGTGGGCACTTGTTCAAAGAAAGTCACTCGACTACAAAGGTCAGACTCTGGAATGGACAAACTGTCAGAAGTTTCATAACAGATAACACGAGGATGCGCGGTTTCAACAGATAGTGCGTAACAGACAACACTTCGGATTTTATCTGTTGTGTTTTAAAACGTTATTCATGAAATGTTATGCATAAGAAGCTTTGTCAGGAAGAGCCAAAAACAGCCAAAACGCATCTACTGACTTTTTTGTTTGTCGTCATAGAGCGTGTTCCACCCTACTTATCGTAGTTACTACGCTAGTTACCGTAGTTACTACGCTAGGCTGGAACGCTTTTTGAATTTTTTCGGTCACATATCAGGCCGCGGGGTGATCCGACCAATCACGTTACAGAGATGCGTAGTTACTACGCTAACTACGCTCCCGAGCGTGGTAAGCAAATAGTTACTATTAGTTACTATTTTGAGAAGGTTGGAACGGTCAGCGTAGTAACTTTTCGTGAGGCTGGAACGGAAATAGTAACTAATAGTTACTATTGGTAGAGGGGTGGAACACGCTCATAATGTCATAAAACTCAGCAGATGCTTTTTTACGGGTTTCAGCTCATCCTGTTAGCAACGCTTATTATGCATAACATTTTGTTATGAATAAAGTCCCAAAAGTCGGGTTTTAACTGAATACTGAGGTAAAGTCGAGAGCAAGTATCGGCCAGTCCTACTTGACTCCTCCCAAATGAGGAGCCACCTCAATCGATGGGCCAATCATGGGGCTTGGAACTAACTGAGTTTTGGAAAAAAAATAGAAGAAGACTATATAAACTCTGAGGAAGTGTTGGTAACTCCTAAGGGTGGGATCCTTAGAAAACGCTCTACCCTGTTAACGTCCCTTTCTGGATTCGAGGTTCAAAGGCTCTCAGCCCTCGTTTAGTAACAGCCTACATTAGCCCTCGACTACCATGCATCAGCGACCCTAGCACATCCTGAACAGAATTCGTGGTGGACTGAAGAAATAAACAAAAACATAAAGTTTTAACCATATTTACAATAGGAATTAACTCCGTCGGAGAGAACCAAGAACTTCTTCTGAGCCTACTCAGCTTTCATAAGCATAACATTTCGCAGCTGGATGTATTTACCTTCAATGTAAACCATATGTTTACATACTGTGCCAACGTCACCATCAAGCCTTGAGACTTTACATTTACAACTGAGTGAACATACATACTTTGCAGTGTTTTTGCATCATCGCTTACTCTTCACTGTCATCATCCGAGTCACTACTTGTATTACGAGCTTCTTTTTTCTGAACTGACGACTTTTTCGGCTGTCGGGCTAAGAAGTGTTCTCCAATCTCGTCACCGCCACTATCAGAATCCCATATCTCTTCCGACTTAGTCTCTTTCTTTGGCTTCCGTGTACTTTCGTTTTTTTTACGGGGCGTCTTCACCTTTTTCGCTTGATCGGAATCTGACCGGACTTTCGGTCTTCCGCGCTTTCTACCCGTGTATAGGTTGGATGGAGTTTCCTGTCTTTCGACTTTTATTCCCTTCCTTTCTCTTGGTTCTTCGGGAGGTTCTTCCGGAATTGGGCAGTCTTTGTATTTCTCCTTCATTTCTTTGGTGGTGAGATTGTGGCGGGATCGAAGGTGCATGGCGAGACCGGCTTTCGAGGTATGGCGTGTTCCACAGGCAAGGCATTGGTGCGGTTTTTCGCCAGTGTGCGTATTTATGTGGTCCTAAAATATGAAAGTTGTCAAGGGTCTGTAACTACCATTTCATTGTCCCTCCTACCGGATTACGAAGCCCCAAACCCGACTCGACCTGAAACAAGGCTTCGCGCTGCAACTCGTAATTGTACCAGACTTGTTCGCCCTGATATCCACTCTACTGACCGGTATCTTTCGTCATTTGTACCATATTTCGTAAACTATTTTAATTCTGAACTGTGATATATTCGTTATTAATTGTGCATACATATAAATATTTTAAGGCAATTATTGAGAAGTGATTATTAAGTTTGGCCGTGTTAATAATTGTGTGACCATCCGATGCTAGCGAGTAATTATATGAGCTATTCAGGAAATAAACGTTATTATTAAAGTTTAACCGAAAAGGACTGGGATAGGACAGTCTAGTTACCCATCACTTATTCACTTAAATCGGCTTGAAGACCCGCTGAAAATGCGTTACTTGGTTGTTCCGCTATTCAGGAATAACCGATTTTCAAATAGTGGAATTTCCGTGTCATTTGTGGCACCTCTAATTTGTTGTATGCCTTACAAGAAAGATTTATGACTTTTTTTTTGTTCAGGCACTAAGCAATCTTCACCAATATCACCACTGCCCACTGAAAAGCCTTGTTTGTGTTTAGATACAAATTTTCCGCGTCACAGTAGAATTTTCGCTGTGGGGACAGCCGCAGATATTCTGAACGTCATAACTAGAGCAGATAGTGGAAAACAAAAAAATCCCTTTGCAGAATCCAAATAATTCAGTGTATTCAACTAAATGACACAAAAATAAGTTGGCTTTTCAGTTAAACTTTAAAGGTTAACATCAGACATCGAGGTTGATATCGGAAAATAACAGCGAGACGGCCACTACAAATAACCTGTCCTAGCCGAAGGCGAGGCAGGTTATGAAAAATATCAGCCGAGCGCAGCGAGGTTGATGTTTTGAAATGGCCGTCCAGATTGTTATTCCGATATCAGCCGAGATGGAGGTATGTTAACTATTATAACTTTTTCGAAGAGGTATCGACAGTTACAATCTGCTTTAGAACTTTTTCTAACAGAAAGTCACGTTTTTTCTACTGTAACTGATGCCATATTCCCTAAGAGCTTGGTCAAACTACACTAGGCTTTTTTTGGCACTGAAGCATCTGTAGACCACTAGATCCAAGAAAAAAGAGCTTTTCGGGGTTGCTAAAAAAAAAATTTCAGAAAATTCACCAGATTCTGAATATTGTTGTTTCAAATCCTCACGGGCGACCGAACAACGTTTTGCGAATCTGCGCAAAACAGTATAATCTGTTCCTCAAATCTCTGCCGTTTTTGAGCCTAGTGTGACCAGTACATTCCGAATGTGCTTTTAGTATGTTCACACGCGTTTAGTATATTCGAAGAATTGGATTGCTTTGCTTTGTTCTTCAGAAATTTGAAATCGAGCGAGAAACGTGCTTTACGATGATCACATGGTCTCTGAAACGTATAATGGATCTTTCCTCACTCCAAGACAGTGTCAAGTGCTCATTACCTACCTTTTTGGAAAGTAGGATGTTGTTTCAGTTGACAAACTGTATTTTCAGTGGAAATCTGATTGTGACAAGGTATGACCTAGTGCATAGACTGGTTGTCTAAGAGAGTAAAATGTTCTGTCATTTTTTCAATGCTGAAAACTAGCTTTTGGAAATCAAGGGATAGTAGAATGTTGTTTCAGTTGACAAGCTGTATTTTACAGTTGAAACATGATCATTGTGAAAAGGTTCAACCTAGTCTTTTATTGTTTGGTTGGTTGGTTAAGGAAAGTAGGAAGATGTTCTTTCAGTGTATTTTCGGTCAGCATCTGATATTGTTGGCTGGTTGCTGAAAAAGGAAGTTGTTTTTCAATAGACCTATTATAGCTGAAACTGCAAAACGGATACGCCAGTTACATATTGTTGGAGCTATGTTGCGGCCATTCTCGGCCAGAATCTTCTTTTAAGTTTTATCTCAACCTGTTAACAGATTTTGGGGTAAAACAGTTAAAGATTCTTGCTTATGTATTTGATTTGCTAATTCTTCGTGACTACTGCTTGGAGTTAAAGCTGGTCGTGTGATTCATTCTGGATGGCTGCTATTTAGCTGGTTCGCCAAAGGGGGCTGAAGTATAGCTCCAGTGTAGCTGATTTATCCTTGTATAGTTTCGATTATGATTAGCAGTCGGCTGAGGCTTAAAGAATATTTAATGGACGGATTGTATTTCCACTTGCAGCAAATTTTTTTTTTTTTTTTACAAGCGATGACTCAAGTAACTTAGAATTGCTCTGGTTAAATGGGGAAAGTAGTATTTTTCGTAGGTACGCCAAAAAAAATATGTCCTATGTTTTTAAGGTCAATGTTCCTTGCTAGGGTGTTTTTTATGAAGGAAGAATCCTACTTTTCAGCATTTAAGGAAAACAGCTTGGTGAAGCTCTGCGATATTGTTTCAGCCTCTCCGGAGGATGATACGATATCGTATCAGCCTCCACAAAAGTTTTCAGTCACTTAACCCCATATTCCCCTTTGTATAAAAAGCCCTCCCTTTTTACAATGATTAAGATTGTCATGATATAACTACCTGTTCAACATAGGAAGATATGCATTACACACCTGTTCGAGAAAAGTTATATTATATTATACTCAGTTTCCTGACTGGTCCTGGGGCTAGTGGACACCTACCTACGGTGTCATAATGTCTTCAGCCCACACCCAAGGAACCTTAGCTTCGCCTACCACACGGTCATCCTTTCAACAATGAAGAATGAAACCAAAATTCAAGCGAATGCGAGAAACTGGGGACTTTAAACCCGATTTTCGTCATCCAAGTCAACCCGACCCTTCGAATCTGCTTCCGTCTACGCATATTTCTTTGGCGTAGCCTACGTACTATGTAAAGCAAAGCTTTGCTTATCCACATGGATCCAGTTCTGAAATCTCAGATTCAGCCGCAAAGTTGCATCTGTTATGCTAGAATGCTAGTAAGAAGTCAAGGGAAATGGCGAGACCAAAATACTCATTACAGAGGAAACACCAGAGACTAGTTAATAAAGACCAAAAACTACCAGGACTGCGGCAACGCGCCCAAAATCGAATTCAATGGAAAACGAAAGGAAACTGGCAGCGTACACAGCTTCCGTGCGTAAACAACGGGTGCAAATCTCCTAATATTTCGCCAGACTTGTGTTGCATCACTGATCATGTTAGAAAGCTATTGAGGTAAAAGATCTATCCAGCCTAGCAATCCTAACATGTGTTCTGGCCCCTACATTTGCAAATCCAACAACGCTATAACTCCAGATTAAACTTATATTCTCATATCAAGTCGAAAACTATCGAAAATCAATCGGTCAGCGATCTTAACATCTTAAATCCTTCGACACAAGGTGGTGCGGTGACAATGTTTGACCTCCGCAAGCAAAGCTGAAGAAAACTATACTAACCTCGAGCACCATTGGTTCTTGGAAGCTTTTCCCACAAAACTGGCATGTATACTTCCGGATATTATTATGAACATTGTTGGTATGTCGTTTCAGAGTTGAGGCGACTGTAAACTTGGCACCGCAGATCTGGCAGTCATGTTTACCACTACAGTCGTGGCTGACGAAGTGTCCGTAAGTTTGCATCCTGAAAAAGCAGAGAAAGCTGTTTGTAAAAACAGATTAACCTTCCAATGAGTGGTGCATCGGAGTGCAACGTTTCAAGAGTTGTCTTTTTCCAGATACCACGGTACCTGATAATACGGTCCAAATTCGTTAGAGCTGTTACCGAGTATCTGGAATCTGGGTACCACGGTCCCGACCGGAGTAACTGACAGCGGTATTTAAAAAGTCATCTCACTGTCATCATCACCAGCGTAAGAGCCTAGGATTTTGTCAAACTGGTGGAAAAGAAGTTTGGAACTAGTAATGTGGATGCGCTGTCAGAAGTTTCATAACAGATAACACAAGGATGCGCAGTTTAACAGACAACACTTGGGATGTAATCTGTTGTGATTCTGAAAACGCTGTGCATAACAAGCATTGCCGAAGCTAGTGCCAAAGCCGAGAAATTTCGGAAAAGCATCTGCTGACTATTTGTTTGTCGTCATGATACCGAAAAATTCAGCGGATGCTTTTTTGGCGGTTTTTCGGCTCTTCCTGGCAATGCTTGCTATGCGTGCCATTTAATGCACAACGTTTTCAAAATCACAACCGATTACATCCCAAGTGTTGTCTGTTGAAACTGCGCACCCTTGTGATATCTGTTATGAAACATCTGACAGTGTGGATGTATTTTTGGGTTGAGTGACTTCTAAAAGCTCAACTCGGCAATTGCCGCTTACGCAAAGCAACCGTCCACGGTAACCGTAAAAACAGCTGGTAAAAAGGCAACTAAAGATATCGGTTCGGTTCGGAGATGCGGAGGGGCAACCGGAAGATGAGTCGGATGCGCCTACTCTCCCCTTAAAGAAGGTTAACAACGGAAGGGACCATTCACTAAGCTCAAGCATCTGGTAGTAAATGTAACCCTTACAAAAATATGCTAGCCATACTATGTTGTGCTATTATGGAAATAAAGAATAAATTAAAAAAAAAATATTAAAATTATTAATTGCCTATACATGTACAACAACAATAATTTTATTTTTCACCCATCATAAAGCACAAGGCATAGACGGAGTAGGAATAGAGAAAGAAAAGAAGAAGGACACACTATAATAAGACGAACACAAACAAACATAGAAACAACGACAACATTACCTATCTACAGAACCAACTTATTGTAGAAGAATGCTCTTCCATTCGTGCTTAACTTTATTATTAGACCTCTGTATAAGTTGTCCAACTGCTGCAAGCAGGTCAGTGATATTGTAAATAGTGGCTATTTTACTATTTAGGGTCCAGGGAGGGGGACGGAGCAGGTATTTACAGAAACGAAAATAAATAGAGCGACATTGTTTTTTATCAGTGTTGGTTAACTTTCGCCAGAAAGGTCCGATAGATAAAATATGAGGCCTATAGCCATCGAGTTAAAAATCGTGGTGAGAAGAAGGCGGTTGAAACGCAACTTATTCGCCACAGTGGAACCATGAGCCGCAGCAACCTTTTTTCGAATATGTTTGATCAGCAGTGCTCTGGTCTCTCTGGTCGATTTATTGTCTAGAAATCGTTTATATATTCCGATGTGATTATTGATGTTGCCGCGACTGAAAGACGAATCGAAGAACTACAGGACATCTTTGAAAAGGTCGTTTACCTGTTACAATTCATGCGTTAAGTTATGATCTGTTCTTAACTTCCGACATCGAAAAACCTTCAGAAGGTCGACATGCGTTTCGGCGACATCAGAGGACCGTCCTTCCAGACTACACTACACCTTCTTCAGGCCCTAACAATGGAAGATACTCTAAAATCCTACTCCGCCAACAAAATCGTCCGGGCGGTATCTGAAGTCGATGGCTGAAGGAATACTTTAAGGATCCCTCGCACTATTTACTGTTTATGTTCCAATATTTTAAAAATAGTTGGAATACTAAATTAGGCATCTTTTTAAAAGATTATCCACGGCTTTGACGCCAAGCGATGCCCGTTGACAACGAACGAAAACACGGAATAATGTACAAAATGTTTTTTGACAACTAAGCTTCCAGCAAAGAATCGTCGGAAGCAAGATACGCATCGAAAGTGGCGCAAAAGAGGAAATTGCAAAAATCAGTGTGGTGTCGATAGGGGGTTCAGAATGTGGCGTATAAAATACGGGTATCTGGGTTTAAGAATAATGAAACGATTACGGAAGTATAATAATGACAAAACACTCAAACATATTCTCAAAAAGATTATTCACTAATTTAGAATCACATTAATGGAGTCGTTGACAGGTAAGTTGCCAATCGGAGAACTCAAATTGGAGGAGAGGTTCTCAAGCGTCGACGATGGTTCGGACCTCGTACGAGAACAGTCTTCGCACACTCGGGCTCAAGACACTATCTGAACGAAGGCATGAAGCAGTTATGAGGTTTGGGAACCGGTGTCTTGCTTCCGAAAGGCACAGACAGATCCTACCCGACTTCGCGGCGCCTACGGTCGATGGTCCCGTGACCAGAAGTAAAGCAGCCTCAAAAGTCACCCTAAAGCAACCACCTGCAAACTCCAGCGAGCGACACAATTCATCTTTTGTCCCCTACTTTGTTCAGCACTACAATGCCAGATAATGTGCGTCTTGTTTTTGTGTGTGTGCTCATTTTAACTTTTTTTTTTTAACTACGACTTGACAATGCCACTGCTATTTTGTAAAATATTCTGGCAAATTACAACGACTGATTGATTGAAATTAACAAACGGCGGATCAGGTAGCGGTTCCGCCTGCGCCGCGGTAAGTAGGGTAAAAATCTCAGATATTTGAAGTATGTATTAGTATAGTATTAGTTGTTGTATAGCCTAGTATTAGTTGTGCGACAGGTATTTGTCGAGGGGTTGCTCACTCTCCCGCCACCGGTGTACACCTCGGCACGGCACCGGCGCGGCACCGGCACGGCACCGGCTCGGCACCGGCAAGGCACCGGCACGGCACCGGCAAGGCACCGGCAAGGCACCGCGGCACCGGCAAGGCACCGCGGCACCGGCTCGGCACCGGCACGATACCGCCATGACTGCTCCGCTATCTGGTGCCCAGTAACGAAGGTACTTGAACGACAGAATTATCGATACATGCTGCAGAAGAAGAAGCACAACTAGATACGAGGACCATGCTGTTGACCATGTTTTTGTGCTGGTTTTGGGCGATATTTGGATTTTTCGGTATATCGATATTTTCACTTAACGATAATCGATACATCGATATTTTCACTTTCGATATTCGAAAATCGATATATTGATATTTGTTTACCATGTTTCGCTGTAGGATACGTCTCGTTTTGCCAAAATTTAAGAACAAAATTGTCGTTAAATAACATCTTGCATCATCTCAAACTCCGAATAAATAAGAAATGAACGACGGAAAACATATTGCTTAAATTTCGGAAAAAAAAATTTAGGTTATGTTGGATTATTTACAATAATTATGAATGAACATACATCGTTTTGGATGTCGATATTTACTTTTCGATACCGATATTTGGTCAGCTTCAACATATTTTGCTTCTGGTGAAGGTAATTCCGAGAGTAATTCAGTGGAGACCAAACTTTTTAGTGGAGTGTTCCTTGGAACAATCCACTATTGCTAGCACTGTAGCAGCTTTCGGCTTTCGGTTTTCGGTTTTCACCGTATTTTGTGGAGTTCGTAACTCGTGAACCAGTGCAAGTATCAAGTTCAAACTCGGTACACTTGTGGGTATTGGGGTCTAATTATGTCTTTTGGGGGTCTCAACCCCCCACATCCACCCGGTTCAGGGACAAATGGGCCCGGATTTTCCAGTGAATAATGTTCATAACTTGACGAGACCTGGACATAGGACGATGAAATTTCTTGCAACTGTATATCCCAGGGCTGGGAAATTACTTTCAAAGTTGCATCTCCCCCACCCACCCCGTTCAAGGACAACTGGGCCCAGATTGCCAAGGAGTAAAGTTCGTTACAGGAATCAACAGGTATCAAGTTGAAACTTGGTAGGTTTGTGAGCATTGGAGTCTCTTTTTGCTTTTGCCTTTGTGCTTCTGGACCATAGAGTTGGGAATATGTGGAGTTGAACCACTCCCGGCCCTCCCCGTTGATGGGCAAGTGGGCCCAGTTTGCCCATGAGTAAAGTTTTTGACCCGTGAATGGAATCAAACTCTAAGTTGGTATAGTCGAGGATATTTAGGTCTATATGTACAGTTTGATAGGTTCCGACCCCCCCCCCCCCCACCCTCCCGTTCATGGGTAACTGGGACCAGATTTTCGGCGAGTTTAGTTTGTCTGTGACATGTCTCGAGTTCTTGCATATATACTTATATATGTAGAGATGCGGATTTTGGTGTAACAACAACAAATAAGACCACGCGGCGTACTTTAATCTTTAATGATCAGTTGGAAACTGGACGGTTTTGTCATATGATCTATGATATATCTTAATGAAGTTGTGACAAGGGGGGTATCAGGCAATACAAATTATTACACTTGTTATTACCTTGCTAATGGAAAAGGGGTTTAAAGTGTCGGACTGGCTAGCAAGATCTTCTTTGGATTTCTAAATGCGGTTTGTTTAAGCTTTTATGCTGCTTTCACATTGACGCGTTTATCTTGCGTAATCTGATGCGTACGCGTCGACGCAACGCAAGAATAGAGCCGCTTTCACATTGACGCGTTTATCTTGCGTAATTTGATGCGTACGCGTCGACGCAACGCAAGAATAGCGTTGCATCGACGTTGAATAAAATATCTCTATTCGTGCTGACAGACGGACAGACAGACAGACGGACGGACAGACGGAAAACTCTTACGAAGTCATAGGTATCCCTCCACTTACGTTTTGGAATCCCAAAAAAGAAATAAATACATTTGACCAAATGATACATATTCATGATGCCCAAGGGCCATGATAATTTTCGCCTCAAGGGTATTTCTTACAAATGAATTCCTTGAAGCACAACTCTTACTAGAAATAATATTTTTTTTTCCTATGAAATGGATCAGAAAAAAACATTTTCGAAAATACCATTACTTTCCATCTGAAATTAGCGATTTTCTTGTTTGCGCCTGGCGACTATATCCAGCCTTCCTGCTCTCCGTCGCGGCGGCTGGGCGCAAAACATTTGAAAACTGATCGCGCCGTGGTTCAAAAGTGTGAAAACTAAGCAAATAAAAGAAGTAATAAACAAAAGCATCTCAGATCCTTATGTGTGAAAGAGTTGTCAGCAGACGTTGATGATCCCGGCAAACGTTTCGTTGTGTGACGGGCAAAACTCGGCAAGGCCAAAAAAGCGCTAAAATTTCGTAGGCACAAAACGAAACAATGGAGAAAGGTGGTGATTTTAGAAGATATTATAAAAAGCAGAATAAACAAGAGGGGTCCTTTAAATAACAGAAAAAATTTTGAGCAAAATATACATTTTCATGATCCCCATGAACCCGTCATTATTATTGCCTCAAGGGTTTTGCTTTCAGATGAATTTCTAGTGCCCTTAAAGTGCAAAAATTAATACCTTTTACCAGACCATTCTCTTGATTTCCAAGGACCCATGATCATTCTTATTTCAAGGGTATTGCTTACAAATAAAAACAAGAAACCCAAGAATTTGCAAATTCCTAAATTTCATCCTCTGACCCAGCCTTGCAAGTGCCATATTAGCTTCTAGCTCTTGTATTCAACCCAAGCTCAGGAACTTTGTAGACTTGCTTCATTCTTGGCCAAAATCTGCTGCAGTTTGTTTACAATGTAGCCTACCTCAGAGATCATGGTTTATCGCAATATTTGAATTTTAAGAAGAAAATACAGGGTACTGCAGTTCATTATTGATATTGACGGATATTGATATTATTGTTGGATTTTGAATGGATAGGGAGCAAGTTGCTAAATGTAAGGTAGTTTATTCTAAGCCTAAAAGACCAGTGCTGGTTCTTGCGATGTTCCCCAAGCAGTGTTAGGGCCGTTAAAAAGAAGGATTGGAGCTGTTTGTTGTCGAATAAAGAGCGAGTTGACTATGGTTGAAACTGTAGGGTGAGAAGTATTGCAGTGTTGTTGTGCGGCTTTTGGATTTGCCGGTTCTCCGTGTAAGCTTCGTGAACTGGTGAACAGGAAACTTTCTGCTTGATTTAAAACAAATACTGCATCATTGAGAGAAAAAGCTACTATCTTCAGTAGTGCCTTCAAAAGGTTAGGCTCACTTCCAGGTTTCCGGTTCGTCGAAGCGGATCGGGTTACATGAAGGTGCAGCCTATACGTCTGGAGGTCCGAGGTGTGCCCCCCCCCCCCAAGATTCCGGTTTGAGAACAGTGTCGTACAGGCTACACAATTTAGAGACAAAATTAATATGCAAGTTGTCGTGGCAGAAGATGTTTGGATACAGAAGGGAGCATCTAGGGAAAGTAGAATTAAATCAAATGGGATTCATGGATCGTTTCGAATTTTTTTCATGACCGCACGGTACCGGATTGGCACCGGCTCGGCACCGCGGCACCGGCTTGGCACCGGCTCGGCACCGCGGCACCGGCTTGGCACCGCGGCACCGGCTTGGCACCGGCTTGGCACCGGCACGGCACCGCGGCACCGGCTCGGCACCACGGCACGCGCCACTTGGTGTACATAGTTTTTTAGAGTGAGCAACCCCTCGGTATTTGTATTACCCTGGACAGGTGTATTAACGTGATTTAATTTATAAGTAAAAGACGTCTGTACTTACTGGACTCCGCACTTCAGGCAAGTGAACGGTCCTTTTCTGTGTTTAATTTCGCAGCCAGGCTTATGCCTGTGTGTCAACTTCCAGAAATTCATAACGTCGCCACAAAGATCGCAGACCATCTCCACGTTCACATGCCACACGTAAACGTGCTGACTAAACGATCTGTGAAGTCTCTTTGGGCTACGAAGTAAAAGAAAAATTAATGACTACTCGATACTGAATTGCGTTTATGCCAATTTGCACTTGACACATGATACGATACATATATGATATATTTACACAAAAAGCCCGAGAGCCATGGCAATACAATACGAAAAAACAAAACCAAGGAAAGACCTTATCTATATATATATATCTATTATTTATATATATATCTATTTTCCAAATCCTAACTAAACTAGACCTACTTCGCCAAAAAAAGTGTTGCGAGAGCAAAACTTTGGTTTTGTTTCTTCGCTATCGGTTAACCGCTGAAACTGTCAACCCATCAAGCTTTCAAAATGGTAGCTTAGGTCCCAAGAAGATTTTTATTTCTTGAAGAAAACTACATTCCGTAATCACATGGTCAAAGACTATCCCTCAGCGCTAAAAACACAACAACAAAATACCAGAAGAAAGGATTCAAAGAATTATTGATTTTGCAGCCAGTTGAACTTCACATACTGTAGGCTCTGGGTCGAGGACAAGTAAATCCATCATTTTAACACTTTCTAGTAATAAGGTGAGATCGGGGTAGCCTATTCGAAAAAAAAACCAAAGTGTTGCTCTCGCAACACAATAAACCACTCTCGATGCTTCATCGAAAGCTTAAAGTTTAACCGAAAAGGGCTAGGATAGGACAATCTAGTTACCCATCACTTATTCACTAAAATTGACTTGAAGACCCGCTGAAAATGAGTTACTTGACTGTTCCGCTATTCACGAATAATCGATTTTCAAATAGTGGAATTTCCGTGTGATTAGTGGTACTTCTATGCGCTTGTATTTTTGCTGTATGCCTTACGAGAAAGATTTATGATTTTTTCTTGTTCAGGCATTAAGCAATCTTCACCAATCTTACCACTGCCTACAGAAAAGCCGCGTTTTTGTTGAGATTAAAATTTCACGCGTCATAGTAGAATTTTCGTTGTGGGGACCGCTGTAGAAATTCTGAACGTCATAACTGGAGCAGATAGTGGAAAATAGAAAAATCCCTTTGCAGAATCCAAATAATTCAGTGTATTCAGTTAAATGACACAAAAATAAGTTGGCTTTTCAGTTAAACTTTAAGGAATTTTTCCAACTGGCGAACTCCCGTAAAGCATTCATCTCCATCACAGTCACCATCTCGGTTACCTCGTCATATCCACTCATCTCCTACCTAAGGTCATATCCACTCCTCAGCTATTTAAGGGTCTAAGGGGCACTGAGAATGAATGCCGTGAAGTCGATGAGTCCCGTGGGACAGGTAGGATATTCCACTCAAGGACAGAAGCAACTTTTTCATAAACCGGACGGTGAATCTCTGGAACAACCTTAAAGTTTAACTGAAAAGCCAACTTATTTTTGTGTCATTTAGTTGAATACACTGAATTATTTGGATTCTGCAAAGGGATTTTTTTGTTTTCCACTATCTGCTCTAGCTATGACGTTCAGAATATCTGCGGCCGTCCCCACAGCGAAAATTCCACTACGACGCAGGAAATTTTTATCTAAACACAAGCAAGGCTTTTCAGTGGGCAGTGGCGATATTGGTGAAGATTGCTTAGTGCCTGAACAAAAAAAAAAGTCATATATCTTTCTTGTAAGGCATATAACAAATTAGAGGTACCACAAATCACACAAAATTCCACTATTTGAAAATCGATTATTCCTGAATAGCGAAACAACCAAGTAACACATTTTCAGCGGGTCTTCAAGCCAATTTAAGTGAATAAGGGATGGGTAACTAGATTGTCCTCTCCCAGTCCTTTTCGGTTAAACTTTAAGGTCCTTTAAAAGGACACAGTTGCTGCGGAGTCAACAGACGACTTTAAACGCCGTCTAGGCGCTGAGTGGAGGGACAAAGCATGGAAGTTTGACTGGGAAACACCAGCATTTTTCACCGGAAACTAGCCAACCTTCCATACAACAATCATCACGAGGAGGGTTTCAACAGGATTGAAAACCCCTATTGAAGATAATTTAAGATAGTAGTTCGTTAGTCAAAGTCTAGGTGTACACATATTCCCGAGTTAACAGCGAAATAGTCGTTCCAAATGAGAAGACTAACTTGGAAACTGGTGTATTCACCAGTCTACCACAAACCCCTGATTTTCGGATACCTTATGCCAAACACTGGTTATATCTAGCGTTTGGCATACCCTATGCCTAACGCCGGATACACTATGCCAAATGCTGGATATTTTAAGCCAATACAAATAAAGATGAATTGAGTGAAGCTCAGAAATCAACCAATCAGAATTCATCTATGGCAAAGTACGTTAGGGTTAGGGTACGAACAGGTACCCAGCATTTGACATAGGGCATAATATCCAGCGTTAGACATAGGATATGCTCAACTCTAGATATACCCAGCGTTTGGCATAGACGAACGCTCCGAACCAAAAATCAGTCCAAAATCCAAATCCAATCCAAAAATCAGGGGTTTGTGATTGACTGTTACACCCTCCAATACTCTTCATGACTATCTCTGCTTGCCGATGCAAAATCTCCTGCTTCTCCGGGTGCCTCGCGGAAGAAAGGCAGAAGTGGTATCACAGCTGCTCCCAAACAGCGCCGTGATTCTTTGACACAGGATTCGAGTCGTTGAGTTTGAGTCGTCACGGAGACGTTTACTCCTTCTTCTTGAGGATCACTGGCGTGTGTCGGACTTAGTCATATCAGTGACCCATAAATTTCCTTTACAGGGGGCCTGTCAATAAGAGATTTCTGATGCTATCTTGAGCGCAGGGAATATAGTTCGAGAAATACCCATGGTCCAATGACGTTCAAGACCAGATAGACAAAATTTGGGATTGGCTACTGGCGCCTTGTGGGAGGAGTCTCTTTGGCGCGCACGTCCAATGAGGCAAACAAGAATGCAGATTCGACCCAAGTGGGATTTTTGGAAAGTAGGATTGGTTCGGTCAACATAGCAACATAGAAGCATAGGAAATGACAAGCCCCCTGTAAAGGAAATTTATGGGTCCCTGGTCATATAGAGTATTCACTACGCCTAATACATAGTATAATCTTACTGGTGTTCGCACGTGACACACTTGCAAGCTGCCCTGATTTGCTGGTCAGGCGGAAGAGCGGCAATGTCTTCAATGGGCGGGTGGTGCTGAGCGTGAATCGCGCGCCAGTCAATATCTTTGACTTCCTCTGGCATCTTTGTAAGCGCAATTAGGTGATATGCGTCACAGATGGTGCACCTGAAAACACAGAATCTGCTGTTTTAAAACAGGAAGAACCAGAGCCTGAAAAAAACCTGCGATTTAATCCGAAAAGTCGGAACAGTAGAATCCGAAACAGTCTAATCCTGGGTTCCGCTCGCAAACCATCCCCTCCCCTATTTAATCTGATAATGAATACATCCGTGTGCTTTGTTCTCATTGGCTCCACCTGTCTCTGCCACTTTGGCAGAAATGTATGAGCCTGGTTAAGTACTTCTGCCTTTTGTCCATTTGATATTTGCATTTGTAGCCGCGTTCGTAAAAAAAAAAATTTCGTGTGTCTCGTATCGTTATTGTGACCTAACATTTTGTTACTGGATAATGCTGGTCCGTCAGCCTCATCACGTTTCCGGGAACAAATTGGAACACCAACACTTTACCACCTTGTTGAGAGAAGGAGACCTTTTGTAAATACTAATGATAATTTTACTTATTGTTATTATTACTCTTTAATTCAGCCAAAAGCCACATACACAACAACAAACACAACAGCAAAAAAAAAAAAAAAAAAAAAAAAAAAAATCAAATCTCAGGTACCGGCAAATGAAGCACGACAGGAGAGCAAGAATATTTTATGAGAACATTCTCGCTATTACAATTATTTTCTTGGAGAGAAAGAGAAAAGTGTGTCTGGGCCCTAGGCTACCTACAACATCCATACCCCTCGTTTGCTGATTGGTTCTGAGAGTGGAAAATAACGTCTTCAGAAGACTATCACGTTATCCACAAGGTCCCAGCAACCCCTCTTCAGGACCTAGCTTAACCTCCACCTTCGAAACCACATCAATTGTCAAATAAAAATTCATTCGACTGACGTTGCTACCACGAGGGAACGGTGGACCAGAAAAGAAACATTATATGATCAAGGAAGAAGTAGGTTGTTGAATGTTAACCAAATTCAGCTCTACTAAATACATATTAACACAAAATTAAAAATATATTAAATAATGGCTCAAAAAAGAAAAGTCAGCTACGATGTTCTTCAATCTTGCAGGTTCGTTTCTTCCAGCAACAACACTGACGATTTTTTGACCTGGTACAATTTCTTGGTTAGTTGGTACATTTTTTGGGCGTTTTTCGGTACCTTTTCTTTCGAACCGTTGGCAACACAGATTATGACCGGCTCTATTTATGATTCTTCGCTGGGCACTCAGCGATTCTTCATCAAGGCTTTTCACCAAGAGGGATCAAACGTCAGTTCGCATACAAAAATCTGTTACTTCACACAACTTCACGCGTCAGTTGACCCATGAAAATCCATCAGTTGACACAATCCATCAGTTGACACAAAGAACGGCAGAAATATCGACGATGATCTTTTTTTCCTTTTCATACTCCGTTCTAATTCCATGTGAATTTTCGGGTAATAAAATTACTTAATTACGTCTCCGTTTTGAGAAATTTATCGAGACGTTTTGAGAAATATATTTATAATCAAAGGTTTTTAAAATTTAAGAGTATTTATAAAAGTTCTGAAGACTTGTAAAAAAAATCACTGTAAATTTTTAATGTATCTCCCTTGTTCGTGTTGTAACAGTAAGTTAGTCCAGAGGTTCGGTGTGCAAGATGTTATTCAGTCATTGGAGAGGACGTCGGCGTCTCTACTAAAAACATCTATTCATCCAGCTTATCATCTACATGATGTTTTTTCGGCGAGTTAGTAATTCAGTCTAAACTGTCATGCTTTACATTGATTTTCTTCTTACTCCACTGTCCCCTTATGCATTTGGTGGGTCATAAATTAAAATATATGTATAGAATTAAAGAACAACTTACGCTGATTTAGGGTTGTAGTGGACATGTAATCGCTCATGGTACTTCAAGGCTTTCTCAGTCGTTCTCCCCAGAGGGCAGAGCAGGCATCCGAACATAAGCCCCAGATCGTGCTTGACTTTCATGTGCGAAGTCACATCTTCCACGGTACCATGAATCTGATCCTCACATTTGAAACACTTGTACCGTCTTTTACCGGCACCTAAGCTGATCAATTCCTGAAAAAAATACGATATTATTTTTTAAATTTCGTTTCGGAGCACTCACCACTGCATCCAGAAAAGTTTTCAAGCAAAACCCATAAAGACCATAGCGAACACCAGCAAAATCACCGATCTGTCATCCAGAACCCATCTCACCGCGATTTCACCCCCCTGATTTTGTCCCATCCCGAATTCGTCTTCCTCGTCAAGCTGCCGACCCTGTGCCTCGTTTAGAGCCGGTGGTCGCTTTGCGAGCAAGGTATACTCAGAGTTTCGTCCCTCGTTTTTTCGTTTACACAACTCGGGGCGCATTTGAATGTTAATTTTTAAATTATTTATATTTAATAATTGTAGTGTATTATATTATTGACCATATTTACGATAAGACGTCGTTATAAATGTCGCAAGTTTATACGTACAGGTAGATTTCTGTTGTGGCGCAAAAACAACTCATCGGCTTGTCCGTTATGTGTTTTAGATTAAATTCAACTGAACTGAACTTATCCCCTCGATCGCCGCCTTAAAGGTAAGTGCACACACAGTCTGGTTTTCGCGGTGCAGTCGGATCCGAAATTCCTTCTTCGCTCCGAAACTTCGACGCACCGGATGCAGGTTTCCTCATTCACTGTCGGAAGTTTCATAACAGATAACACAAGGCTGCGCAGATTCAACAGACAACACTTGGGTTGTAATCTGTTGTGATTCAGAAATATAGTCCCATGCAGCGACCATAGATACCCCAAAACGATCGTTTTTTTTTCTTCAAATTATGTTATGAGACATTTTTCCACTGTTATAATTGTGAACAACTGTTTTCAATTGTAAACAACTGTGTTTAATTGTGTGTTAGGTGTATCAAACTTTTGAAACTGTAACTGCTTAGTGAGCACCGTTTTCGATTCGCTCCACGACTTTCGCATTTAATTGCCATAGAGAAGTATAACTTCTAAGACGGAACTCACTAAGATGTTTCTTTCTTTTATTTATTTGTTTTTATTCCCAATCCAGCATCCAGCTTTTGCTTCATACTATCACACGTTTTCTTTCTGCCCGTCAAGACAACGATAAATATTTCAGGTGAAGAAAATCCCATTTTCCATGACAATAGCTTCAAGGGACGAAGAAAATAAAACCGAAAGAAGGCATCCAGAATCTGCATAACGATGGACTGCGCTTACAAGGCGATATCAGAAACTCGTATCAGCCATTTACTTATGCACTGATAACTGTTCAGACTCGTGGGGTGGAATTTTTTTTAATTGCGATGTACGACACATTACAAAAGACTGAAAAGCGATAACTAAAGCAAAGGAGACTCCGGAACTCCTGGCAATCGTTTCCCTAACATCGTATCTGATAGGTCATACACTGTCAGAAGTTTCATAACAGATAACGCAAGGATGCGTGGTTTTAAAAGAAAATACTCAAGAGACAACACTTGGGATGTAATCTGTTGTCGCAACGAACATTATGCATGGCATGTTATGCATAACAAGCATTGCCAGGAAGAGCCGAAAAACCACCACAAAAGTATCTGCTGACTTTTTGTTTGTCAACATGATATCGAAAAATTCAGCAGACTCAATTTACCTCCATGATGGCGTCATCAAAGTTGGTCTTAATTTTTCTTTCCCACGCTTCGGCATCCAGCTCCTCAACCGTGGTCTGTAGAATTTTGGCGATAACATCGAGGGTAAATGCCGAGTCGGGGCCTAAAACGAGAAAAGTATAGAAAAGGCATAGCACACACTTCCTTTTCTACAACTGATTTCCACAGCGATCTTCCATTATCATGGTTTCTCGACGATGTTCTTCTTCCCTTACAAAGATCATCGATTTCAAATGGGAAAGATATAATAGGAATTAAATATCTGACAAGATCCAAGTGTTTCAGACTTATTTTGACACGAAGAATGAAATCAGATTGTTTAAATTTTGTCTGCTGTTTATTTTCAAACAATCTGTTTTTTCTGTCGGGAAATGATTTTATTAGGAGAGTAATGCAAATTGTGGGTGCAAAAGAAAAAAAAGAGAGAGAAAATAGCAAAATGCAAAAAAAAATGGAGTGTGTGACTTTGATCTACTTATCTTACTCAAAACATTTGTTGTTCTCACATTTTCATCCTTGAAATAGGCTCAAGTTTCATCACATTCTTCGGAGCCGTTCACGTTCAAAGTAACGTACTGTGGGTTTCGGCTAAAACCCAGCCCCCCCCCCGGTACCCAAAACCCCTGGTGAAAACACCCTAGGTACCAAAAAAAATCCGGACCCCAGCACCCCAAACACAGTGTTAAAAAAATGCATTGTGTTTTTCTGAAAAGTATATTCAGGCCTAAAAGCGAACCGCCGTCACGAGTTTAAATTGAACTCATGTATCTGGGGATAATGCTGAAGTGCTCGCGGTCCAAATACTCTTGATGACTAACTCTACGTACCGATGAAGAATCGCCGTGTACCTAGCGGAAGAGCCGGAAGCGTCGCCACAGCTGTTCCCAAAAAACGCCGTTTATTGGTTGATACAGAGTTTGAGTCATCGTTCGGGCGAATAAGTTGGCGACGTACCTCGTTCTTCCCAAGGTTTACTGGCGTGTTTTGGACTAACTCATGTAGACTATTGCAGTTTTTAATAAGATTTTCTACTTTCTTATATTTGCATTCGGGGGGGGGGGGGGTTGCCGGTGGGTTTTTCGCCGCCTAGACCCCTCTGCTGTAGGCAAAATCATACGACCTTCCACGAATGAAAACTCAATGCTAATAAAGAGTGTTGTTTAATATAAAGAATATGGGGCACTTCCTCAGGCTAGCGATGGAACACTAAAGTAGATGACTGGAATAGAAAATATGAATAAAATAAAAATTATTTTGTGTTTCATTACAGTAGAGAAAGACTCTGGAATAAATGTCTGTGAATGCACAGATGCGTGTGGCAGACATCTAAGTAAGCATGCTTATGTCATATAAATAAGAAAATCCGAACAAGTTATGCCGGTATTGTGCCCGCGAGGATTGATTTAGATCTATGTTTATTACCAGGTTTGTTCACTTCTGTTTGAATACCGTTTTTATGGCACTTGCAGCCTCTGGCTCAAGTGCCATATACCGATCGCAATTCCGTCTGTCGGTCGGTCTGTCGGTCTGTCTGTCCGAATTTTTTTGTCCCACATGTTCGAGTTAGGGTACTTCCAGATGTGCTAGGACGATGAAACTTGGCAGGAAAATCAGGGACCCGACCAAACTAACCTAGAAGTAATCAGTTTCCCGATCCGACCATCTGGGGGGGAGTGGTGGACCGGGGAAATTCTGAAAATTAAGGAGTTTTGTCACACTTTTTCGAATTGGAGTACTTCCAGATGTGCTAGGACGATGAAACTTGGCAGGAGCATCTGGGACCCGATCGGACTAACTTGGAAACATTCAGTTTCCCAATCCGACCACCCGGGGGGGAGTGGAGGGCTGGGGAATCCGGAAAATTGGAGTAGTGTGTAACTTTAGAACGGGTGATCGGATTGGAATGAAACTTGATAACTGAATAAATGGCATACTTCTGATGTCCCGTTTGAAGTCCGGACCGGATTCGACAGCTATGGGGGAGTTGGGGGGGGGAGACCGGAAATTTCGAGAAACGGTTAGAATAGAGGGATCGGAGTGAAACTTGCTGGGAAGAACAAGCATCTGCTCCAGATAAATTGTTTATACATTTGGACTGGATCCGACCACCCGGGGGGAGTGGAGGGCTGGGGAATCCGGAAAATTGGAGTAGTGTGTAACTTTCGAACGGGTGATCGGATTGGAATGAAACTTAATAACTGAATAAATGGCACACTACTGATGTCCCGTTTGAAGTCCGGACCGGATTCGACAGCTATGGGGGAGTTGGGGGGGGGAGACCGGAAATTTTGAGAAATGGTTAGAATAGAGGGATTGGAGTGAAACTTGCTGGGAGGAACAATTAAGCATCTGCTCCAGATAAATCGTTTATACATTTGGACTGGATCCGGACACTAGCGGGGTGGAGGGCTGGGGAATCCGGAAAGTTGGAGTACTGTGTAACTTTCGAACGGGTGGTCGGATTGGAATGAAACTTGATAACTGAATAAATGACATACCTCTGATGTCCCAATTGAAGTCCGGACCGGATTTAACAGCTATGGGGGAGTTGGGGGGGGGAGACCGGAAATATCGGGAAACGGTTAGAATGGAGGGATCGGACCCGTATGGAAATAATTAAGTCGTAAACAGTTGTTAACGATCGTTTACAATTGTTAACGATCGTAAACGGTTGTTTACGATCGTAATTTTACGATCGTTTTTTTACGATCGTAATTTAACGATCGTAAACAATTGTTTACGATCGTAAACGGTTGTTTACGATCGTAAACGGTTGTTTACGATCGTAATTTTACGATCGTTTTTTTACGATCGTAATTTAACGATCGTAAACGGTTGTTTACGATCGTAATTTTACGATCGTTTTTTTACGATCGTAATTTAACGATCGTTTTTTTTACGATCGTAATTTAACGATCGTAAACAATTGTTTACGATCGTAATTTTACGATCGTTTTTTTACGATCGTAATTTAACGATCGTTTTCAATTGTTTACGATCGTTTTCAACTGTTTTCGATCGGAAACAATTGTTTTTATTTTCAAGACAATAAATACAGGCCTGATTTCTAACAACGGCAATAAAAAAGTTGATTAGTTTTTAGTTTTGCATAATCCAAATAGTTTAACTAAAAGCTGAAACTAAAATCCCAATCGTAAACGGTTGTTTACGATCGTAATTTTACGATCGTTTTTTTACGATCGTAATTTGACGATCGTTTTCAATTGTTTCCGATCGTTTTCAACTGTTTTCGATCGGAAGCAATTGTTTTTATTTTCAAGACGATAAGAAAGTTGATTAGTTTTTAGTGGCTGGGAGGTTTGGTATAGCTATATATAGGGGTAGGGTTGGGATAGTGTTCGAATAGGATTAGGTTGAGGTAGTTAGGTTAACGGATCACTAGCGACCATTGCCAGGCGATCATACCTAACCAATTGATTACCTTTCCTTTTCACTTAACCCCTATTATTCTACCCACTCTGAAAAGTTACGTATACCATTATTCACCCCTATAACTTGGTGCTGACAAGTTATACCGAAAATGCCGTCTTCCTATACAATGAATTCCCAGAGGTATGCTGACCTCACGTGCGCAAAGGATGACCTGTGACTGCGCTGTGCAACAAGCCAATCAGCGCCGACCGCCTCAGACCACGACCGCCTCAGGGAGTAGTGACATTTCTTCGGGGTGTTGCGGATAAATGTTCCCTTCGTTAGTTTTTATTCGTTTTGTCCAAACAATTGAACAAATGTAGAACTGGCTGAGAATGATATCTTTTCTACTCTAGTGGGTGGCTTAGTGGAATCTTCATGTCTTCTTATGGTCGCAGATCTTTCAGGACCTCACCAGCTGGAAGTGGAATGCCTTCATGACAGCATATTTTACAAAAATCTGGAAATATCAGTGCTTAATTCAGTTATAAAAATGGAAGTGACTACATACAGTGTGGAAATATCGAGGGGTTGACCACTCTCGATTTTAGTGTACAGCAAGTGCCCGGTGCCGCGATGCCCGGTCGGTGCCAGCACCGGCTGAAACCCGTCGGCACCGGTTGTCACGTGTTAAATCAACAAAATAACCATTTTTGGAAGCGTTTGAAAGATGAATCGACCAATTTATTGTCGGCACCGGTGCCGGCACCGCCAATTTCGGTTGGTGCCGGCCGGTGCCGGGAAAGGGTGTACAGCAGGTGCCGGGGAGTGGGTAGCCCCTCGGGAAATATGCCCAATGCTCGTATTGAAAAAAAAATCTTAGAAATAACTGTTTTCGATAATAACGATCGTTTACTATTGTTTTTTTTTTCAGCTTGAATTATCTGCCATAATCATACTGGAAATACGATTGGGAACAACCGTTTCCGATCGGAAAAATACGATCGTTAACAACTCTTTCCAATCATAAAAATACAATCGTTTACGATCGGATTGTCCCATAATACAATTGGGAAAAAACGATCGTTTACGACTGGAAACAGTTGTTAACGATCGTTTTTTTTACGATCGTAAAAATACGATAAAAAAAACGTAAAAATACGATCGTAAAAATACGATCGTTAACAACTGTTTCCGATCGTAAAAAAACGATCGTTTACGATCGGAATGTCCCATAATACGATCGTAAAAAAACGATCGTTAACAACTGTTTCCGATCGTAAAAAAACGATCGTTTACGATCGGAATGTCCCATAATACGATCGTAAAAAAACGATCGTATACGATCGTTTACGATTGGAAACGATCGTTTACGATCGTAAAAATACGATCGTTTACGATTGGAAACGATCGTAAACGATCGTTTACGATCGTAAACGACTGTTTCCAATCGTAAACAACTGTTTCCAATCGTAAAAAAACGATCGTTTACGATCGGAATGTCCCATAATACGATCGTAAAAAAACGATCGTTTACGATCGTTTACGACTTGAATTATTTCCATACGGGGAGTGAAACTTGCTGGGAAGAACAAGCATCTGCTCCAGATAAATCGTTTATACATTTCGGATGGATCATGACATTAGGGGTGGGTTGGAGGGGACTTTCCCGGAATTCCGGTTATGGCGGTTTTGGGGATTTTCACGACGAATCTTGGGAGGCGAATCAGGGACCCGATCAAACTGACTTATAAAGAAAAATTTACATGATCTGATAGCCGTGGGGGGAGTAACGGGAGGGGGAATCCGGAATATTGAGTCATGCGTAACTTTGAAACGGCTGATCGGATTTGAGTGAAATTTGGTAATTGAAGAGAGGACATGTTTCTGTTGATCTTTTTCATGTCCGGACAGATCCAACAGCAATTGGGGGGGGGGGGGGGCGAAAATACGTGACCGGCTTAGACTGGTGAGATCGGGATGGAACTCTGTGGGAATGACAAACAGATGCTCTGGAAAAACACTTACGGAACCGGATTGGCTCCGGCGACTGTGGGGAAGTTTGAGGGGGGGGGGGGGGGTCCGGGATTCCGGTGATCACGATTTAAGGTACTTCCAGATAATCTAGGACGATGGAACTTGGCTGTAATATTAGAGATTTGACAAGATTGACTCAAAAATGGCCACTTTCCAAACCCGACCATTCGTTAAAGTACTAATCTTGACTGCAAATTTCGAAAAATACTTTTAAACCAAATTCATATTTTCATGATCCCCATGAGCCCATTATCATTTTTGCCTCAAGGGTTTTGTTTACAAATAACGTTCTAGCTCCCTTAAAGTGTGAATCTGAACGGCCAGGTCGAAAAGTACTTTATTTCAAACAATACATCTCAACCCATGATCATTTGTGCCACAAGGGTTTTGCTTAAAAATTTATTTCTGTCACCCTTAAAGTGCGCATTTGAAATGAAAAGCGAAAAAAAAACTTTTGACGAAACGGTATACATCAAGGATCCCTAAGGGCCTGTGATCGTTTTTGCCTCAAGGGTTTTGCATACAGATGCATTTCTAGCGCCTTTAAAGTGCGCATCATTACACCCAAGTTCAAAAATAAAATACTTTTTATCTAGCTCCCTTAAAGTGCGCATTTTAACCACAAAGTCGAAAAATACTTTTGATCAAACAAAACATCTCAACACATGCAAGTGCCATATGAGCTTACAGCTCTTGTTTTGTTACTCGGAGCCGTTTGGGAAACTAATAAAGAAAGCAGAGATCCAGTTTCCCGTCTGGACAAGCAATTATTATATTGTTCGGCGGCATGATCTGACCGACGCACATACATTTATCAAACCTACAAGCAGTAGCATAAAAGTCGCCTTCTTGACTCATGCCATGAATGCCACCAAATTCCAAATTTAGTAGGTTTTTTTTGTCTTACCTGCCTAATCCTTCTATTTGCATCGTTGCTACTTTCTTTTTCATACTTGTGACAAAGAGATGTGCAAACTGGACTGGTTTTGAAAGGACTATAACAGACAAATCTCATTTTTCCTATCATCAAAACGTAGTTTCACTGCCCGTCGACAAAAAGTAAGTTAAGGAAAAGGAACGGGAATCTCACGAGCAGGTCTACGTATAAAAGTAGCCTATTATTTCTGTCCGCTCATTCTAAGCCGCGCTCCATTTAAGTAATCCTTGTCTCTATCTTCTTGTTAGGCTACTGCTCTGTCAAGCCTTTTCAGGTGAAATGACTGACTTCGTCTAGCCAACGGATGGCCTAGACTTGCTCCTAGCAAGATCGAGTCATCATTCATCGCATCTTGTCTGACAGGGCAATGACAATTGTCAGCTGACAGTGAAAACAAAACGGCATTAAGGCAACACACCAAATAAATAAAACGTCATTCGGCTGACAAGACCGAGACAGGACCAAGACAAGGCTAAATCGAACGTGGCTTTAACGAACTGCGAGTACCATTTCATGTAATACCGAACACCCACCTTTCACTTCTGGTCTCCGTCCGTAGTTCTTCTTCTCTTTCTTTACAAGATCATCCTCATTGATAGCTTCCGCATCGCTCTCGTTTACTTCAAGATCTTCTTCACTTTCACTTGACGACACAATCTTCTCATCTGGTTCGAAGTCGCTACCCGCACTTAATACTTCCAAATCCGAAACTTCCCCTTTCTTCGACCCTTCCGAGTCACTAAAATACCCCTTCAAATCTTCCACCTTCACAGTCTCTGTCCAAGAGGCATATTGCCTTTTCCTCCTTTCTTCAGCCTGCTTAACTTTTTCTTCCTCAGTTAGGATCTTCTTGGCCGATGCGGGTTTTGCTGGTTGCTTCTTCTTTCTTGGCTGTTTCCTTGCTGTTGATGGAGTTTTCGCACCAAGCAGGCCAGACACAGTTGGCCTATTGATATCCTCAAACTGGCCAAAAGATATGAAAGTATCCTCCTGCACTGTTGGACGGAAAACTGGGAGAGAACCGATTTCAACCCTGGCAGAACGGATTTCTGGCTGGCTGGGTTCATTTCCATCGCAGGTCACGATCACTTCAGCAAGAGGATCTGAATGAGGAAATTCTTCTTGTCTCCCCTCTACGGTGGTCCATCTGAGCTGCTGTGCATCTTCAGATAAAACCATATTAACAGGCATAGGGTAGGGCTTGATCTGTGGTAACATTATTGAGTGCTTGTTTTGAGCTCTGGACAAAATACGTGGCCTCGTTGCTATTTGGTTGGGAAAAATTACTGGCATCCTTGCAGCAGGCTCGAGTCTTCTTAAATTGGGTGCCGGCGTTAACTGAGGCAGCGTGCTGCTACCCATGACTACAGGGAGATATTGGTTTGTCCCTACTCCCCCATTGGGTCCTGCTTGCACCAGAATCTTAGGGTCACTCACTGCACTTGAGTTTGTTACAATATTATACAGCATGCCAGATCCTCCAGCTGAACTGCCAGTAGCATAGCTCTGGCTAGCATATATTTGTCCTCCTGATGTCACATTTGCATTTGATGTGATGAAAAAAGACTCAGACTGTACTACATGGGGTGATGAGGATGTCACCATTAATTTCATCCCGTTTGAACTAGTGGTAGAACTACCGGACACCCCAAGCTTTTGAAAAATCATCTGTTGGTTCTGAGTAGGTGGTACAGCACTATACTGTAGTCCACCTTGAGGATTTAAAGTAACATGAATAATTTTTGGACTGCCACTGACAGCTGGCTGTATCACTTTAGATTGAGTGCGAGGTTTCTGCTTCTGGACCTTTCGAACAACTTTTGCAGCTGCTATTGTTGCACCCTTTACTATTGCTTGCTGTAGAGCATCATTGCTTTGTAAAACGTCTGTGGTTCCTTCTTCCATTTCAACTTTTGGAATTAATAAACTAGGCTCAAGTAAGGAGCCTTCTGGAAATTCAACCGGTTCAGATTTAACAACAGCTGGTCCCAAAGGCTGGGTAACATTCATGGCTGGCACATTCTCTGTCTGCATGTCTGAACCGTTCTGGTTGCCACTACGTGAAGCAGTGGAGTCTGTTCTCGCTGGCTCCAATACAGAAGTTTCATCCATGTTCAAGGACCTGGAAACAATCAACGTGAGTAGGACACATGTGAGCCAGCAAGGGAATTGTGGGAGTGGGATCTTAATTTTCCGAAAAAGCTTTTCAGATCATCAGCTTTTCCGAACATAGCTTTCACTGGTTTTAACAAGAGCTGTAAGCTCATATGGCACTTGCATGGGTTGAGATGTAGCGTTTGATCAAAAGTACTTTTAAGGTTACCTTTGCGGTTCATATGCGCACTTTAAGGGAGCTAGAGAAAACGTATTTTGTTTTAGAACTTGGCTGTTATGATACGCACTTTATAGGCGCTAGAAATTCATCTGTAAGAAAAACTATTGAGACAAAACGATCACAGGCCCTTAGGGATCATTGTATATACCGTTTGGTAAAAAGTTTTTTTTTCCACTTTTCGGTTAAAATGTGCACTTTAAGGGTGATAACATAAATTTTTAAGCAAAACCCTTGTGGCACAAATGATCATGGGTTGAGATGTATCGTTTGATAAAAAAAAAGTAGTTTTCGACCTTGCGGTTCAGATTCACACTTTAAGGGAGCTAGAACTTCATTTGTAAGCAAAACCCTTGAGGCAAAAATGACAATGGGCTCATGGGGATAATGAAAATGTATAATTTGCTTAAAAGTATTTTTTAAAATTTACGGTCAAGATTGGTACTTTAAGGAATGTCGGATTTGGAAAGTGGCGATTTCTTAGCCAATCTTATCGAATCTCTAATATTTCAGCCCAGTTCCATCGTCCTAGCACATCTGGAAGTACCTTAAATCGCGATCACCGGAATTCCGGACCCCCCCCCAAACTCCCCCACAGTCGCCGGAGCCAATCCGGATCTGTAAGTGATTTATCCAGAGCATCTCTTTATTATTCCCACAAAGTTCATCCCGATCTCCCCAGTCTGAGCCGGTCACGTATTTCCTCCCCCCCCCCCCATTGTTGTCGAATCCGGTCCGGACATGACAAAGATCACCAGAGACATGTCCTCTGATCAATTATCAAATTTCACTCAAATCCGATCAACCGTTCCAAAGTCACGCATGACTCAATATTCCGGATTCCCCCTCCCGCTACTCCCCCCACGACTATCGGATCATGTAAATTTTTATTTATAAGTCATTTTGATCGGGTCCCTGATTCGCCTCCCAAGTTTCGTCGTGAAAATCCCCAAAACCGCCATTCCGGGAAACTCCCCTCCACCCCCCCCCCTAGTGTCCGGATCCAGTCCAAATGTATAAATGATTTATCTGGAGCAGATGCTTGTTCTTCCCAGCAAGTTTCACTCCGATCCCTCCATTCTAACCGTTTCTCGAGATTTCCGGTCTCCCCCCCCCAACTCCCCCATAGCTGTCGAATCTGGTCCGGACTTCAAATGGGACATCAGAGGTATACCATTTATTCAGTTATTAAGTTTCATTCCAATCCGATCACCCGTTCGAAAGTTACACACTACTCCAGTTTTCCGGATTCCCCAGCCCTCCACTCCCGCCCAGGTGGTCGGATTGGGAAACTGATTATTTCCAGGTTAGCCCGGTCGGGTCCCTGATGCTCCTGCCAAGTCTCATCGTCCTAGCACATCTGGAAGTACCCCAACTCGAAAAAGTGTGACAAAAACTACTTAATTCTCAGAATTCCCCGGCCCACCACTCCCCCCCAGATCGTCGGATCGGGAAACTGATTATTTCCAGGTTAGTTTGGTCGGGTCCCTGATTTTCCTGCCAAGTTTCATCGTCCTAACACATCTGGAAGTACCCTAACTCGAACATGTGGGACAAAAAAATTCGGACCGACCGACCGACCGACGGACGGAATTGCGATCGGTATATGGCACTTGAGCCAGAGGCTGCAAGTGCCATAAAAACAAAACGGATGTTTATCGGTGATTCCGATTTACTGAGAAGGCTTTTTCCTATCAAGAGAGTGCAGCAGGATCACTCAAATGTTTTTTTTGTGGAAGCTTAGCCTACAGACACAAAAACAACCAACGAAGCAAGGAAGACTGTATGACAGTGTAGAGCCAATTTTTCCGATATGAAGACAGACAGAACTCTTGTCTGTACCAGAAAGAGAATCTGCATTGATACAAACTGCAGATTTTCCAACAAAAATCTTCCTGATCACACAATAGACACCGCCGTTTTATCGACAAGAGGTTTTCTGATTTAGGCTATTTGACAGAGGTTTTTTGGTACCAGAAATGGAATGAAGCAAGTGTTGTGAAACAGTGCCCACCCATCGCCATCTGCCTTATGAAAACTGGCTTGAAAAATTGTGATGACCCAGTTTAGCTTACAGGTTCTCCATGGTGATTTAATCGAAACTTAGCTTACATGTTCTCCATGGTGATTTAATCGAAACTTTCAGGATATGTCATAATGACTATGATAATATAAGACCTGATGATGTCCCATCTTCAACCACAACGGTATCAGAGGACACATCTGGAAACTGAGTGGTGACAAATTTTTAATAGACACTGGAAAGTGGAGCTTCAGAAACGGGATAGTTGAAAACTGGAATCATCTCCCTGGAAGGATTGTAAAAACCAAAAATTGTAATCAGTTTAAAGCAGGTGTGGATTGTCACCTGGCTGACATTCAATTTAGTGTACATAGGCTAGTGTCTTGAGAAATTCATAGAGGCAAAGCTTTCTTGGTGCAATTGTAGTACTATTATTATGAAAATCCCACATACAAGCAGGGCAAATGAATGCAGTTTGACGGAATCAGGAGTTCTTACAAAGAACCAAAACAACAACCCATGACCTATGTGGCATTACAGCATCAGATGGGAAAACAAAAACCCTAGTTTGTTTTTGTTTAAGATAACATTCCTCACTTGTCTCGTGTCTATACACGGATTAGTCAGGTAATCTGGATCAGCAAATTTGGCCCTTCTTAGTGCTTTTTGGCAAGGGTCCTCTAGATGCCATGGCTAAAATCTCAAACTATAATGGCTTTTAGCTATGGCCTGAAGAGAACCCTTTCCAGTAAAGGATAAAATGACACAGAATCAAAGTCAACTGGCCATTCCTTTCATCAGCACAAAGCAGACGTGCAACTGGTAGGACTAGAGATATCCAGTGTTTGGGGTTGAGGGTAAAAAAAAAATCAGGGGTTTGAGGTTGACTGTTTCCGACAGATTTTACAAAAAATCTCCTGTCCTTGGACTGGAAATGTAGACAGCAAATCCTACGGTGAAGTTTAAGTCCAGGAGGGGTACCCATCTTCCAATTATACAACCTTGATTCTCGAACCTGCCCTAAATATGCTGAAACTGTGAAAGAAAATTTCAGTGCAGTCCTAACAAGGTGCTAACTTTCAAGCAGGAAACAATGAGTGACCTGGGACCTGTTTTGAACTAAGTTTCTTAGTAAGGATTTCAGGCCAATTTCGAGGTTATATAAATTCGAGGTTGGATACCTATCCTGTATATATTTTTCTTCATATTTGACAGTGCAAAACGGATAAGTCAGCTGAAATCTATTGGAGCTATATTTCGGCCCAGTCTAGTACACTAGCCCCTTTTCAGGCATGGTGCTCTAACGTCTAGCACCATGCCTGTGTGCTAGAGGTTCAAGCACTGTACCTTGGATTTCATGTATAGTGCATGGATTTCAGTATACAGTGCATGCATGAAAAACACAGTTTCTGTCATCACAACTGAGCACCGGCTCGGATAGGGCTGAAATTACTATCATGGATTAGAGAAATCAAAGACAATCCTTATCATATTTTTCATAACAAAAACAAAAGGACGCGACTGATGAGGGAGATGAAAAACCTCATTTCCTTTTCTACATAGTCAAGGGTTTTGCATGCAAAGTGTCCTGTGCCTCAGCTTTTTCTACCTAACAGTCAACCAGAATATTGGCTCCTAGGGCACTCTACATGGAAAATAGATAGGCTGCTGTCAGATTTTTCATCTCCATCATCAGTCGCGTCCTTTTGTTTTTGTTAGGAAAAATATGATAAGGATTGTCTTTGATTTCTCTAATTCTTGGTAGTAATTTCAGCCCTATCCGAGCCGTTGATAAGTTGTGGTGACAGAGACTGTGTTTTTCATGCATGCACTGTATACTGGAATCCATGCACCATACATGAAATCCAAGGTACAGTGCTTGAACATCCAGCACCCAGGCATGGTGCTAGACGTTTGAGCACCGTGCCTGAAAAGGGGCTAGTGTACTAGACTGTTTCGGCCCTTCTTGGCAAGGGTCCTCTTCGGGCTCAAAGCCGCTCAAGATGGAAAAAAATGAATTCTGACTTATCCGTTTTGCACTGTCAAATATGATTCGCAGTCAGCTTGGGCTGAAGGAATATCTAATTTTTTCTCAGCTTGATTCTCAGGTTATTTTCATAGGTACAGTAGAGGTATGCTTATGTGAACGTCTGGTAAACGTGAACTATCGCCAAAGAAAAAACCTAAAATCCAAACCAGGTATTCTTTTCCATAAATATTGAATAATAACCATTCACGCCATTTGTAATTTTTTCATATTTTGCTGTTCACTGCTGAAACTGATTGAACTGTCAGCTGTTTTCCTTTGTTATGTTTTAAAATGTTGCTACAATAGAGGTGCTCATATGAACGTTTGTTGACTTCGGGCTTTGCCATTTTCATGCACTTGCTGTGTCTACAGCTAACTCCCAGAGTTGCATTTTATTTGAAGTTCATCGTACAGCGGACTGTCCGTTGTCGTTTTAAAGGAACAGTAAACTTGACTCAAACTTGGCTCAGGGAGCTAGCTGACATATCAAGAATGTACCCTGAGTCGATATTGAGAGTTAGAAAAATTCTTGTCACGACCATTGCAGTTTCCGGGCAGTTTCCGAGAGTTCGACTTTTGAGTTAGTAGAACAAAAAACAAAAAAAAAGCAAAAGGTTTGTGTGCCGGGAGTAGGACTCGAACCCACGATCTTTGCCTCAATAGCCTTTTGAAACAAAGTAATACAATGTATTTCAACAGGGTTGCCACTGGTAGTACAATTGTGCTAATTACAGAACTTTCTTTTTACTTTGGCAGCAGATTTTAAGAAAAAAGTAGTTGTCAGGTTTTATTTCCAAGGTGACTGACCCAGCAACACGTTCTGAGTACTTTTCTTGTTTGATATTACTTTTTTCCTTTTGCATAGTGAATTTATTTTAGTAAAGTGGCAACCCTGTATGTTGATAACACAGACAATCGCGAACTTTTACAGTGCAAGAGTGCGTAACTACAGTGCATAAGGGGCAAGGCCCTGTCAGCTAGCTCTGGGAACAATAAGGAGGGGTTTCGAGATAACAAAGATGGGGGGTCCTCTCGACAATAAGTCCCTGTACATTTATCTAAGCCCCTCAGGCTGGTTTGATGGCCGAAAGTTGCCTAGTCAAGTTTACTGTTCCTTTAATCGCCAGCGAGCCGTACGCTGGGAAGGCTGAGTGCCAGCGGACCCGCTAGTTTGTACGCTGGGCGAGGCAGGGAGTTGTTCAGCGTACCTTCTGACATAGTCCGCCAGGAATAAAACGGCTACTTACAGTCCGCCGTCTGCTCCAGCTGTACTATGAACTTCAAATAAAACGCAACTCAGTTAGCCAGAGTAGGTAAGATGGTTAGCTAAAAACACCTGTACAGGTATTTTGGATCTTCAGCCTACCATTTGGCCTGCATTTAGACCAAAACTGCAGTGTTCACATTAAAGTAACTGTTCACATAAGCATACCTCTACTGTACATGGAACGCACCTTGTATACAGAACATGGCTGTCCAAACCCCCAGAATGCATTCAAAAAAAGTGTTCACAAGAGGAAGAAGATTTTTTTAAAATTCAAAATCAAAGAAAGTCAATTAAATGTCTACTTGTTTGTAGTTTGTGCTAGGATAACCCTGAAATACTTGGCTGTTAGGCTAGCTGATATTAAGTTTGTAAATTTTGTTTATATGCAATTGAAAAAAACAAGGTAGTGACTAGTGTACAAGTTACATAGAAAAGTGTTCACATAAGCACTGCATAAGCATACCTCTACTGTACTTTTAGTTTGCACAATCTTTTCACAGCTGAAACTTTTCTTCACTGACTTTAATAAAAGGAGATTGTCCTGCAGTCTGGAAGAGAATAGCGCCTTACATCCTTCTCAAATTTTCCCACCCCACTCTGACTAGGCTAGGCTACCTCGTTTTCCGTGAGATTTAAATTCTTTGCTAACGGCTTTTGTTTTGTCAGCCAAAAAATCCATAAGGAAGCAGTGTTTCCATTCCGAAAGTTGAGCAAAACCGATAATAGTCGAAATAAGTTGAGCAAAACCGAAAGTATGCAGCTCACAGCTTCCAGCGCATTTTTTTTCCTTCCTTTACTCGGTATCACAATGGCTTAGTTTAATATTTCTGAAGGAATTTAAAAGAATCGCTGTGCCGTTCTTCTCGGAAAAAAAAAAAATCTAGAGCGTGTCCGAAAGCTTTCACGACTGTAAATGCTGCATTTAATGCTGCATTTTTATTTTGGATTTCGTCCGAAAGCTCTTACCTTATAATGCAGCATTAAATGCAGCATTTACAGCACTAAAAAGCTTTCGGACACATTCTTTATTTCTTCTCTGACACTTATAATTCCGAATGTAGCCTTAATCGCCAGCTCCCCTGTTTCTTCTTGAAAATTCAGCGTAAAATTTAGCATCTTCGCTGAATTTTTCGATGAATTTTATGCTGAATTAATGCTGCATTAACTGAGCGAAAATTGAAGTCCGAAAGCGAAATGCTGCATAAAATGCTGAATTAATTCAGCATTTTCGTTCGTTTTCGAGCTTTCGGACACGCTCCTAACCAGCTTTGGGCTTGGTTTTGGCTGACAGCTTAAGCGCCGTCTGCATTACCGTAAACCGACCGTTTTAGGGTCGACCGTTTGACCGTTACGGCAGTGAAGACGGGTCTTTCTCTACGGACGGCCGTAGCCGTAAAACGGCGGTACTGACCCCTCCGTAACCGTAAAACGGACGTAGTGGAGACTGCTTTTTTGTCACAGTCCCATGTAACTGTTTCTCAACTGTTTTTCAAGTCACATATAAACTGTCTTTTAAATTTCAACACAAGATTCGCCTATTTGGGACTAAAGTAAAGTCGGGTCTTCACCTTCCGGAATCTGGGTTCCCAGATTCTCCGTGATTTTTTTCTGAGTTTCTTCTGCGATACTTGAAAATTCCGGAACTCTGGAAGTTCAAAAGCCCCTTTTTTCCGGATTATTTTGATGTACTTTCGGACCGGTTCATCTTCCAGATGCAATTTACAGAAGAAGTCAAAGAAGAATCTGGAAGCCCAGATTCCGGAAGTTCCGGGAGGTGAAGACCGGACTTAAACCACATTTTTGCGGTTACGGACCTAATGAAGACCACATTTTTGCGGCTACGGACCGTCCATAAAACGGTCGGTTTACGGCAATGTAGACGGGGCTTTAGGGGACGTTTTCGCGTGGATGGCTGTAGAGCTGAACGGGTGATCCCTTCCACGCGAAAATGAGCAAATCGATCGGGCGTTAAACGGTTGAGGAAGATGGGTTCCGTCCACGCGAAAAATGCCCATCCAGCTGGATGGGAGCATATGAGTGGGAAGGTCCACGCAATATCCCCGTTCAGCTCAACGCTGCCCTCGGAGCGGCGTTGAACGGGAGACGCCCGTCGAGCTGGATGGTCCGTTCACCTGTTCATCCGTACACGCGAAAATGACAAAAAGATCGACGGCATCCACGCGAAAATGTCCGTCGACCTCAAAGGAGGTCGACAGGACCAGAGATATCCACGCGAAAACGTCCCCTAAATTCGCATGCATGCCTCAGGTTCTTGTCAAAAAACATGGAGCCTGTATGTTTCGATTTCAAACAACAATAATTTAATACAAACGGGGTAATTGGGTAATTGGATGGTTCTTTCGTAAATGGGTGGTCCCGATTCTCACTCTACCTATTTCCGTTTGTAACTGGGTGGTACATTTCCCCCACGTTGTGAGTAATTTTTGGAGGATGGTGGTGTCCTGACCAATTTTCAGGAGTCCCTTTTTAGAGGCCCGATGTCTCCCATTTTTTTTCTCCGTGTCCTCCTGGTGGTAACGTTACGAAAGCTTCGTTGGAAAAGACACCGAAAGACAATAATATACCCATTTTCTAACATGGTACGAAAAATGATAGTTCCTGAAAAATAAAAGATCGAAACCCACCAACAAAATTTACTGTAAAGCCTCGTACCCCCAGAACGCGAATCTTTTCCGCGACAAAATGCGAAAAAAAAATCGACTCGCAGCTGAAACGTTGCGGCACAAATTTTTTCCTCCATCGACGCCGAATGCCAATCCACGTTCTGTAGTAGTGTTGGGCGATATTTGGATTTTTCAATATATCGATATCGATATTTTCACTTTCGATATTCGATAATCGATATATCGGTATCGATATTTCGGTGCCATGTTTCGCTAAAGTAGGCTATCCGTCTCGTTTCGCCAAAATTTAAGAGCAAAATTGTCGTAAAAAAGCATCTTGCATCGACTGAAACTTCGAAAAAAAAAATGAATACGAAGAAAACATTGCTCAAATTTCGGATACAGAACGGTTTATAAATGTTATAATTATAAAATGTTATAATTGTCCCTAGAATGGTTTATAAATGTAAACGCGTCCGGCGCCTCGCTGGCCGCTCGGCGGCTCCACATACAAATTTATATTCTGCAATATTAGTTTAACTCTATTTCCCTATTTCTTCCATGACGCCACAAAAACGTCACGGTCCTCACATAACAGGCTGAGGTTTAGTCGAAACCGGCATAAGTTATCTGAGGGGTGAATATGCGATTAGGCTTTCGCTTCACACCGAGTCGCGCACTGGCCCCGTGGAAAAGTCAACCCATTCAGCGCTGAAGGCGGAAGCCAAGATTGACAAACTTGATGAAGTTTGACAGAACAGAGTTGGGTACAGCACAAATAGAGGCAGGGGCATTTTATTGTTTTAAAGATGGCTAGGCCTAATGCCCGGGCCCCACTACGGACACACCTGCTCGTACCATTTTTTTAGACGTTTTTAAGACCGGTTCTTAAGACGTTTAGGACACTCCTCTCTCATTGGTTGTTCATAAGAAATTAAAAACGGGAGATGGTTTATTCGATCCCCAGATTTTATGGACGGGTTGAGAGATAACGTCTAAAACCCGCTAAAAACCGGTCTTAAAGGAACAGAAAACTTGACTCAAACTTGACTCGGGGAGCTAGCTAACATATCAAGAATGTACCCTGAGTCGATATTGAGAGTAAGAAAAATTCTCGTTACGACCATTGCAGTTTCCGGGCAGTTTCCGAGAATTCGACTTTTGAGCAAAAGGTTTGCAAAAGCAAAAGGTTTGTGTGCCACGACTAGGAATCGAACCCCGGCCGTCTAGTCGGGGAGGTCGTTACTCTGTAGTCTACATGTAAAAAGGCGAACTTTTACAGTACATGAGTGCATAATTACAGTGCATAAGGGGCAAGGGCCTGCCAGCTAGCTTTGGGAACACTAAGGAGGAGGGGGTTCGAGACAGTTCGAGATGACAAAGAAGGGGGGGGGGGGGCCTGTCGACAATAAGACCCTGTATATTTATCCAAGCTCCCCGGGAGATTCGATGGCCGAAAGTTGACTACCCTGTATATTTATCCAAGCTCCCCGGGAGATTCGATGGCCGAAAGTTGCGTAGTCAAGTTTACTGTTCCTTTAAAACTTCTAAAACCGATTTACGAACAGGTGTGACCGTAGTGGGCAGATAGTGGGGCCCGGGGATAAGAGGAATTGAAAATAGCCAAACAGACCTGGATTAACGTAAACGACGAAGTAACGTGTCATTGCTTACTTTATGCTAGCGCATCTAGAGGCCGATAAAGAACTAATCTGGGAAGAATTTTATGAAGGGCGTATTTTTCAATTTCCAGATCCAAGTGATTACATCTGCAACCAGTCAGATTAAGTCGGCCTACTGAAGGAACTTGATTTTATGGTGCCGACTAAATCGTAACGGATGTCCATACAGCCGTGACGTATTTAGTGACGTCACGTAATTGTGGCCCCAACATAGCATTTGATTGTCCCTAGGCCGTTTGATAAACGTAAACGCGACCGGCGCCTCGCTGGCCGCTCGGCCCTATATATATACATTCAAATATATATTCACCGACAGGAAGAAACTACAATTTTTCGTTTTCTGAGGTAAAATAGATAAAATGCTGTGACATCACGCTTGTATGAAATTCCGTTACGATCTACAGTAGAGGTATGCTTATGGGAACGTTTGTTGACTTTGGACTTTGCCATTTCCTTGCACTTGCTGTGTCTAAAGCTAACTACCAGTCAGCCAAAGTAGGCAAGAAGGGCAGCTGAAGACACCTGTACAGGTATTTTGGATCTTCAGTCTACCATTTAGCCCAAAACTGCAGTGTTCACATTAAAGTAACTGTTCACATAAGCATACCTCTACTGTAGTCGAGACCGATTTTATAGGTTCTTGTTCTCACCTGGTACCACCTTCCAACTCGGCTGCATCCTCCAAGTCGGGACCACATGTATCTTCCTCCTCTGATTCTTCGGACGACGAAGAAAAAATGACTTGACGCTGTCGCTTATCGCACGGCACCGCGTCTTGACCTAGCTCCTGCATTAGACTGGCAACAGGATTTGTTGCGTTTCGTCTGTGTGTTGACCTATCATCGTCAGACGATGACGGGGTCTTTCGGCGTGTTGAAGAGGCGCATGGAGCTTCACGTTCTAGGCCTGAGACGCGTTCCTGTATTCTAACCAGCCGGCTGTCGAAAACATGGGAGCAGCGCGGGCAACGTGTCTTCTTAATGGGAATTCCAGCAGTCTGGTAGTAATAGTTATGCTCGTTTAGATGTTTTTCTTGCTTATTCTTCCGTCGTCGTGCTCCCTAAACAAATTTGAAGAAGTCAAAATCAATAGGCTGCGCTTAATCAGTACACTAACTCTTCGCCAGTCAATTATGAACACACCTTTTCCAGTATGGCAAGCTTTGGCCTGCCTTTAGGCTACTCTCAACCAAAGCTCAAAGCTGGACCCCCTGTATATGCGGCCATGCATTAGCCAACAGATCTTGAAATTCCGAAACTGGGCCATCTGGCGCATACCCACGGGTTTGTGTCAATCGACCTTGTGTCTCCGGCTTGACCTTTTATATATTGTTATTTTGTAATTAAAGCCTTGAACTAGAACCCCCCCCCCCCAAAAAGGACTAACACTTTTGTAGTTTAAAGAAAACTTGTATAATAGACGGGTTAAAAGAGGCAACTGGATACTTATGTCTTTTCTACAGTATGAACCGAGACACAGGCGAGTACATCATTACCAGAAACATAAAGCGACATCATCCGTGAAAGGAAATTCAGACCCCAAGCTCTTCTCTACAACAAAACCAAAGTTAACCGAAATGCAGAAAATCTCTACCGAGCAGTAGAAACAGCAGCCGTGTCAAAAATGAAATCATAGCAACCTTTTTAACCCCAAGCAACTCTCACAAAGGAATTCACGAAGTTAGATATTTAAAGCTAAGCTAGAATCTTTAGTTTGTTTTACCACAAGATCATTTTTAGTTGAGTGTTCCTTGGAACAATCCACTATTGCGAGCGCTGTAGCAGCTTTCGGTTTTCACCGTCGTGAAACCAGTGTGAAACCGTTGTGAAAAGTCATGAACCAGGGCATGCATCAAGTTCAAACTTGGTACACTTGTGGGTACTGTGGTCTAGTTGTGCCTTTCGGGGGTTTGAACTCTCCCATGCACTCGGTTCAGGGGCAATTGGGCAAAGATTGCCCATTGACTGGAGTTCGCAACCAGTGAACAATGACAGATATCAAGTGGAAAGCTGGTACAACTATTGGCACTGGAGTCTAGATGTATTTAGGAGGGGTCCCAACCCCCACATCCCCCAGGTTCAGGGACAATTGGACCCAGATTGCCCAAGGAGTGGAGATCATACCGGTGAACAATGACAAGGATCAGGTTGAAACTTGGTACAAGTGTTGGCGCTGGGGTCTAGATGTGCTTTTGACGGGTTCCATCCACCAGGTTCAGGAGCAATTGGACCCAGATTGCCCATTGAATGGAGATAACCGGAAACAATGACAGAGACCAAGTTGAAACTTAGTACAAGTGTTGGCTGTTGGCGCTGGGGTCTAGTTGTGCTTTTTAGGGGTCCCATCCCCCCACCCACCTAGTTCAGGGGCAACTGGGCCCTGATTGCCCAGATATTGGAGTTTATAACTCGTGAACCATGACAGGCATCAATTTGAAACTTGGTATGATAGTTGGATTTGGATCTATTTGCACTTTTTGTGGTCCCAAATCCCAACACTCACCCGGTTCTGGGGCAATTGGGCCGAATTGCCCCGTGGCTAAGATCTTAACTTTACCACGGCTGGAGTTAGAATGACGAACTTTCCCGTACCTAGATCTACGAACAAAAATCTTGAGATTCCACCCCCCCATCCTCCCGTTCATGGGCAACTGGGCCCGGATTTCCCATGCTTTGAGATTTTATGATTCGCTACAGACATCGAATTTAAGATTGGTATACTTGATGATATTGTGATCTAGCTTAAAGTTATTCTCCCCCTCCCCTCCCACACACACACACCTTCACCATTCCTCGGTTTCTTGCAGCTTGCAAACCATGGCCGGTATCAAGTAAAAACTTAGAACGATTGTTGTCATTGAGGTCTAGATGTGTGCGTTTTTTTTAGGAGGAGGGGGGTCGTTCCTCGAACATCTGAGCGTTTCAGACACTAATAGGCGCAGATTCCCCAGTGACTAATTTGTGTAACATATACCACAATTAGAGATACGACAATGAAATTCCTTTTCCTTACGGTTTCTAGGCTCTTGAATATACTTTTGAAGTTTCACCTCCCCCACCTTTCCCGTCCATTTGTAACAGGGCCCAGATTGCAGGGCTGCCACACGTTTAGAGGCTTGGAAATAGGGACTTCGGGACTTTTTCAAGCCGAAAAACGGACTTATAGGGACCTAAGGTCACTGCTACTAAACCTGGAAAACACAGTGTTAGGATCATATTTGCACTTTAATTGCTAGGATCAGGGGCCTTATGGTTCGAAGTTTTGATGCCTCTTTAACGAAATAGGCTATGGCTCTTAGATTTGGGCCGATAAGGAGACTTCCGGGTTTCCGCTCAGTTTCAATAGCTGTCTTTGTGACTAAACCAGTGACGACAATAAGTCACTAGCCTGTATTCGAGGCGAGTGAGCATTGTTTGATGTTTGGATTTTTCTCCAGAATTATTCATCTGACGAATGTGGGGGGAGTCGAAGGGGGAACCGGAAATCTTTTGACACGCTTAGAGCGGAGTGATCAGGATTAAACTTGGTGGGAAGCATAAGCAAAAGCCCTAATTACATCATTAAATGAACTGGACCGGATTTGGGCACTGGGGGGGGAATTCCGGTGATCCAGAGTTAGTATTGGCTAGGACGACGAAACTTCGCAGGTATATCGGTGATCCGACTAGATTAACTTGGAAATAGTCAGTTCCCCGATACGACCATCGTGGGGGGAGTGGAGAGAGAGAGGGAATTCTGAATCCTGAGTTATGTATAACTTTCGAACGGGTGATCGGATCTTAAACTCGATATTTGGAAAGACCTCGTGACTCAGATATCCCGTTTCAAGTCCGGACCACATCTGATGAATGTGGGGGGGGGGGGGGAGAATACAAGCAAAATGACAGTTCTCGACACAGCTTCGAGCCATAATATCAGCTTCGAACTTTATCTGCACTGTAAGTGTTTAAAGCGTCAAGAAAGCGACAGCATTTCTTTAAGAGAAAATACACCTTTTCATGACCTTAAAAATTGTGCAGCTTCGTAGCAAAGATGTGGTCGGGTCAACGCTTGGACTGGTCAGGTCCTTCCCCCACTAGAATTCAAGGTTAGCTACCCGTGCACCTATCCGTAGCATAATACTTCAGATTGTAGAAACAGTTAAAAAAAATAAAGGCTGGACATCTCTGTCTGTGATGGTAAATTTGAATGTGCGTTGTATTTCTTGAGATTGCAGTCAGCCTTATTGGAGCAAATTAAAGTGACTCTGACTCTTCTTCAAAATAGGAGAAATGTAAGAATTTTGGCCAGGAAAAACTTTAAAGGGACCTGAGGACGATTTAGGGACCAAAAGGGACCTAAGACTGATTTAGGGACTTGCAGGGACTTTAGGGACTTTGTGGCAGCCCTGAGATTGCCCAAGTGTTGAGTTCGTGAACGATGACACTCATAAAATTAAAATCTCGTATACCTGTACACAGTACTTTTCGGAAGATGCGCATTGCGTTCGTTTGGTTTCATATTTCGCAAAGTGTTTGAGTTTTCAATTAGTCACAACTAAGTCATTTTAAGATTGATGAAAGTAAAGCCAGTAATGTATTGGAACACACCTACGGGGTTTATACGAAGCAAAACTGGAAAGACAAAGATGGACAATACTGTGATTGGAGACCGAGTTACGATTTACGCAAAGGTGTTGTATTTGTAAGTGAACTAGTGTTCTAGTGTGGAAGGTGTCGGATGAGACGCACTTTGAAAATTGATGACTATGACATTAGGGTGATCGAGCAAGGTAGTAAACAAAGTGTTTTGGAACAAACCTAAAGTGCTCATAGCGAGCATAATTTTATTGATTGTATGAGAGATGGCCTGAGCGGTGTATGGAGATTCTTCGAGAGCTCAATTTTTGGTTTCACGGATAACTATGCAATACGAATATTAAACGATACGAGAAGGGAGAAATCTAAGTCAATTCAATTCATTCTTTTACACTCCACGTCTGAGCGCTTGCGTACTTGTTCCAACCTGAGCGGCTTTCAACCAGAAGAGGACCCTTGCCAAGCAGGGCCGAAATATAGCTCCAATAAAATTCAGCTGACGTATCCGTTTTGCACTGTCAAACACGATTCGCAGTCAGCTTGGGCTGAAGGAATATTTATACATATTATGTACATCCTGACAATAAGAAAATATACGGCGAATTTGCTCACAAATAAATTTGCAAGCAAATGAAAATTGAAATTTCGTTTACATTGCTTCTTATCAAATCCAAGAAAACAGGAATAACACAAACTTCCGAAAATAAACTATAAAGTTTGGATAAACCCATTATTATCTGTATTACTAGAGAAAGCACGGGAAGTAGCTTAGAAAGGACAGGAAGTTTGATCACTTTTTCTCTTGTTTTTTACTCAGAACTATACTGTACCTTGGACAGAGATGGATCATCATCAGTTTCAGGGAGAGACGGGTCAACCAAACCCTCTGGAGCACCAATTGTGACTTCTCCAATATCTGGGGCATCTAAACAGTCGACGAATGCCTGTTCACTGCTGCCTGTCTGATTTTCTAAAAACTGCTGATTTTCAATGAATGCCATGTCCTCGCCGGTTCGTTTGCTATAAAATTAAAATATTTAAAACAAAATTAAACAATTGCCAGTGGGCTATTTTACCATCCGTCATTTTCTGAGTCATTTCTGCGTCTGCTAGACGAGGTAAAGCAATTAAGCGATGACAGCAGCTTGAAAGCACTGTGGAGTGCCAGATCCAAACTTTTTGACACAAAGCTTTTTTTCTGTAAAATTCCACTGTAGGGCTTCTCTATACTCATTATTTTACTAGTCTGGGGCCAAAGTATTAAAAATGTGAAAAGTAGCTTTTCAATATCACAAAGAATGAACCGCGAAACCAACGAAAATGGGGTTTGTAAAGGCACAGTCACTCGCTAGTACCGAGCGAGAACAGTCCTTTTTGTTATTCGCAGGTATTGGTGAGTGGCTCGCTGTTTTTATTTCGGTTTTGAATTCTTCCAATTTTGGTTTTAATTTTCGGTTTCTTGTTGGTTTTCCGCTCTGTTTCGGTTTTCTTGGTTTTTGATCGTCGTCTCGTTTTGGCAATTTTCATCAACATTTTCTGTCTGCGCTGAAGAAGGGAGGCGAATGTCCTCCCGAAATATTCGCCGTTTATTTCAGTATTTTCGTTGGCCTTTACAAACCCCATCTTCGTTGGTTTCGTGGTTCATTCTTTGTGATATGTCAGGCAAATGTGGTTTACGAAATTATCTTAGCTCTCCAATCTGCGGCAACGGATCTGACGATGGATTCTAGGTAAATTGACCATGCTAATTCCAAATCTGGAGTTTGACGACAGCTAAAGAAGTTACGCACGAAACTATCCTCCGGAGGTCTTGGCGTTCCAGTTTATGTTATACCTTCGAATCCAAGACTATTATCACCTAACCTGCTACGCTGATTCCAAATCCGACTTTCAAACATCCTTTTAAAAACAATGGAAAAGGTTATTTACTTAACAACTCTTCGATAAAGTCTTAAGACGAAAATGTGATTATATTTCTAAAAGGCTCTGACGATCGATTCCGGGTACACTGACTGACGCACTGATTTCGAATCTGGGAGAGACAGTGGAATCAGGCGAGTGTAGGCGAGGCTAGTAGTTAACATTTATAGAAGTAAGAAAAACAAGAGCTGTAAGCTCATATGGCACTTGCATGGGTTGAGATCTAATGTCTGATCAAAAGTACTTTTAAGGTTACCTTTGCAGTTCAGATGCGCACTTTAAGGGAGCTAGAGAAAACGTATTTTGTTTTAGAACTTGGCTGTAATGATACGCACTTTATAGGCACTAGAAATTCATCTGTAAGAAAAACTATTGAGACAAAACGATCACAGGCCCTTAGGGATCACTGATATATACCGTTTGGTAAAAAGTTTTTTTTTCACTTTTCGGTTAAAATGTGCACTTTAAGGGTGATAAAATAAATTTTCAAGCAAAACCCTTGTGGCACAAATGATCATGGGTTGAGATGTATCGTTTGATAAAAAAAAAGTAGTTTTCGACCTTGCGGTTCAGATTCGCACTTTAAGGGAGCTAGAACTTCATTTGTAAGCAAAACCCTTGAGGCAAAAATGATAATGGGCTCATGGGGATCATGAAAATATATAATTTGCTTAAAAGTATTTTTCTAAATTTATGGTCAAGATTGGTACTTTAAGGAATGTCGGATTTGGAAAGTGGCGATTTCTGAGCCAATCTTGTCGAATCTCTAATATTCCAGCCCAGTTCCATCGTCCTAGCACATCTGGAAGTACCTTAAATCGCGATCACCGGAATTCCGGACCCTCCCCTAAAACTCCCCCACAGTCGCCGGAGCCAATCCGGTTCTGTAAGTGATTTATCCAGAGAATCTCTTTATTATTCCCACAAAGTTTCATCCCGATCTCCCCAGTCTGAGCCGGTCACGTATTCCCCCCCCCCCAGTTGTTGTCGAATCCGGTCCGGACATGACAAAGATCACCAGAGACATGTCCTCTGATCAATTATCAAATTTCACTCAAATCCGATCAACCGTTCCAAAGTTACGCATGACTCAATATTCCGGATTCCCCCTCCCGCTACTCCCCCCACGACTATCGGATCATGTAAATTTTTATTTATAAGTCATTTTGATCGGGTCCCTGATTCGCCTCCCAAGTTTCGTCGTGAAAATCCCTAAAACCGCCATTACCGGAATTCCGGGAAATTCCCCCCCCCCCCTAGTGTCCGGATCCAGTCCAAATGTATAAACGATTTATCTGGAGCAGACGCTTGTTCTTCCCAGCAAGTTTCACTCCGATCCCTCCATCCTAACCGTTTCTCGAGATTTCCGGTCTCCCCCCCCCCATCACTTTGATATATACCGTTTGGTAAAAAGTATTTTTTTTCACTTTTCGGTTAAAATGTGCACTTTAAGGATGATAAAATAAATTTTTAAGCAAAACCCTTGCGGCACAAATGATAATGGGTTGAGATGTATCGTTTGATGAAAAAAAGTAGTTTTCGACCTTGCGGTTCAGATGCGCACTTTCAGGGAGCTAAAACTTCATTTGTAAGCAAAACCCTTGAGGCAAAAATGATAATGTGCTCATGGGGATCATGAAAATGTATAATTTGCTTAAAAGTATTTTTCTAAATTTGCGGTCAAGATTGGTACTTTAAGGAATGTCGGATTTGGAAAGTGGCGATTTCTGAGCCAATCTTGTCGAATCTCTAATATTCCAGCCCAGTTCGATCGTCCTAGCACATCTGGAAGTACCTTAAATCGCGATCGCCGGAATTCCGGACCCCCCCCCCTCAAACTCCCCCACAGTCGCCGGAGCCAATCCGGTTCTGTAAGTGATTTATCCAGAGCATCTCTTTATTATTCCCACAAAGTTCGATCCCGATCTCCCCAGTCTGAGCCGGTCACGTATTTTCCGCCCCCCCCCCATTGTTGTCGAATCCGGTCCGGACATGACAAAGGTCACCAGAGACATGTCCTCTGATCAATTATCAAATTTCACTCAAATCCGATCAACCGTTCCAAAGTTACGCATGACTCAGTATTCCGGATTCCCCCTCCCGCTACTCCCCCCACGACTATCGGATCATGTAAATTTTTATTTATAAGTCAGTTTGATCGGGTCCCTGATTCGCCTCCCAAGTTTCATCGTGAAAATCCCCAAAATCGCCATTACCGGAATTCCGGGAAACTCCCCTCCACCCCCCCGCCTAGTGTCCGGATCCAGTCAAAATGTATAAAGGATTTATCTGGAGCAGATGCTTGTTCTTCCCAGCAAGTTTCACTCCGATCCCTCCATTCTAACCGTTTCTCAAGATTTCCGGTCTCCCCCCCCCAACTCCCCCATAGCTGTTGAATCCGGTCCGGACTTCAAATGGGACATCAGAGGTATGCCATTTATTCAGTTATTAAGTTTCATTCAAATCCGATCATCCGTTCGAAAGTTACACACTACTCCAGTTTTCCGGATAACCCAGCCCTCCACTCCCCCCCCAGGTGGTCGGATTGGGAAACTGATTATTTCCAGGCTAGTCCGGTCGGGTCCCTGATGCTCGTGCCAAGTTTCATCGTCCTAGCACATCTGGAAGTACCCCAACTCGAAAAAGTGTGACAAAAACTACTTAATTCTCAGAATTCCCCGGCCCACCACTCCCCCCCAGATGGTCGGATCAGGAAACTGATTATTTCCAGGTTAGTTTGGTCGGGTCCCTGATTTTCCTGCCAAGTTTCATCGTCCTAACACATCTGGAAGTACCCTAACTCGAACATGTGGGACAAAAAAATTCGGACAGACAGACCGACCGACCGACCGACAGACGGAATTGCGATCGGTATATGGCACTTGAGCCAGAGGCTGCAAGTGCCATAAAAAATGACTTTGACTTCACTGAATCTTACATGATAGTGACGTCTATCCCCCCCCCCCCCCCCAAAAAACAACAACTAACAAACAGAAAAAACAACAACGAAGGACATCTAAACAGTCTTTTTGTGTTGTCCTGTTTTAACATATTAACCCTGGACCAAGACAAAATCTGGGGACATAAAGATGTACTTGGTCAGCTTAGGGTACATCCTCAGGCTGAGCTAAACTAACTGAGGTTACATTAAGCTTAACGCCAAACGTAATGATAAATAAAACAAGTATTAGCAGAATCAATAGGAAGCATAGTCTTGTCTCGTGCAACGAGGGGCGTCCCAAGGGGGGGATGGCGCAGCGCCATCCCGAAAAACGCGGTAGAAACGGGCATCGCAGCGGAGCCGTGATTGGAGCCATTTGCAAATTCGGTGATTACAAATATTTATTCATTTAGTTCCCACGCGTTGCCGAATTCGGTTATCGCAGCCATCACCGGACATTAGTTCAGTCCGCATCTACTTAACGTGTTAATTTGGTCCCGTTCATTAGCGAATACGGTAATTCACCGGACTTTTCTCAAGTCCGTATCTGTCTGTATCGCATCCTGCCACTCTATTTCATAAATCGGTGATTAATAACATCCATTTGGTTCTGATTCGTTTCCAAATTCGGTAATTCGCCGGACTTTCGTTTAGGCCGTATCTATTATCAAACTTGCCACATTCCGTTGTTTCAGGTGGTTTCAACAAGAGTTTTCTTCCATTACGAAATTCGGTTCTTATATGCTATATCGGTCCCGAACCCGATCTGTCCCTCATAATTTGGTTCACCCCCGGTTACTGAGCTAGGTAATTTAAGTGGCATTTCTTTAGCTCCCCTTCTTTACCATTTAACGGTAGGTTCAGCTGGTTACCATTCATTAATGAAGTTTTACTTAACCTAGGCCTACTGATTTCAGTGCCTCAGGAATAAGCACTTATTTTTTGTTTATTTCCTGTAAATTCAGAAAAAAATATTTTTTGTTTGTTTGCTGTAAATTCAGAATAAATATACTTAGTATCTACTTTTGTTTCAACGGACAGCTCTATGGTTTAGTTGGTAGTCCGTTTATAATTTCATTTGTGATCACAAAAAGGCACTTTGATTATCAGTGTTTCCACAAAGTTTCGCCCACGGGCATTTCACAGTCTTCATCATTTAGTCGAAGAAGGATGCGTCATTTCCTTGGCGTTTAAGGCTTAGAATTTGAGGGGTTTGAACCATTGAATTTAAAGGTAATAGCCAGGTTGTCTCTCTATTTAAATCTAGAATTTGCACGGAAAGTTGTTGAAATTTTGCTAGAAAAAAGGCAATTAAAAAAATTTCCCATGCGGCGCTTTAATTTGTTCAGGATACAGCCGTTAACTTTTAACATTATCACTTTTTATGAAAAAAATAAAATAATAGATTCGGTAAATATCGGGTTCCGATTCGTTAAATTTTACCAGGTTCGCCCCACTCCCAAATGAAGAAAGGCTCGGTACGCCCCTGCTTACACCTGCTTACACCCCCCCCCCCCCCCCCAAAGTAATGTGTCCAGGGCTTATGCTTTTTTCCATCCAGTTCAATAGCGATCTCTTGAGCGTTTAACAAAATTTTGGGTCCCCCCTCCAGCTCGCAGTTATCGGATCCGGCCCAAAACTTGAAACGAAACATACGAGACAATTGCTCTTGCCAGTGGTCAAATTTCATTCACATTCGATTAACCCTTCGAAAGTTATGCACGAAACTAGAATGCCGATTTTTCATCTGTCTAATCCCCCCACATGACCGAATCGGGGAAGTGACTATTTCCAAGTCAATCTGGCTAGGTCCCTGACACGCCCGCGAACTTTCATCGTCCTCGCACGTCCGGGAGCACTCTAACTCGCGATCACCGGAATTCCGGGAAAACCCCTCCAACTCTCCCCACAGTCAACCTGATCAGGTCCCTGATGCGCCAGCCTAGTTTGAAGTAGGTTCGCGATCACCGGAATTCCAGCCCTCAACTCCGCCCACAGTGCTCCGATCCGGTCCTGTTTTGTCAGTAGGCTAATCTATGTGTGATTTCTGCTTGTTCTTCTTAACATCACGATCCCTCGACTCCAAACGTTTCACAAGATTTCCGATGCCTCCCCAGCTCTCCCCCACAGTTACCGGATCCAGTCCGGACTTGAAATGGAACATCTGAGACAGTTGCTCTTGCCACTTGTCAAGTTTTGCACACATTCGATTAGGCTACCCATTCAAAAGTTATGCATGTAGATTCTGAATTTCCCATCCCTCCACTCCCCCCACGATGACCGAATCGGGAAAATCTGGTCAGGGTCAGGTCTACGTGGTCAGGTTCCTGATACGCCTGTCCTAGCACATCTGGAAGCACCCTAACTCGCAATCACCACAATTCCGGGCAATCCCTTCAACTCCCCCAGTGCCCCGATCCAGTCCTGCTTTGTCAATAATGTATGCAGGGTTTATGCTTGTTCTTTTCACCAAGTGCCATCACACAATGCAATCCCTCGGCTTTAAACGTTTCAACAGATTTGCGGTACACCACTCCAGCTCCCCCCACAGTTATCAGATCCGGTCCGGACTTGAAATGATATATTGGACAGTGCGTCTTGCCTCTTGTCAAGTCTGACTCACATCCGATTACCTATTCAAAAGTTATGCAAGTCACTAGATTCTAGATTCCCCATCCCTCCAGTCTCCACTCCGCCATGACAACCAGATCAAGGAAGTGAATATTTCCAAAGTCAATCTGGTCAGGTCCTTGACATGCCTGTCAAGTTTTATTGTCCTAACTTATGTGGAAGTGCCCAAACTAGCAAAACTGGGATATAGACCAACAGATTACACATTACAATCGTTATATGGCACTAGAGTATGCTCAAGTGCCATGAAAATTTATCACTTTAACTTTGAGACAGCTTCTCTTTTGTCATTTTGTTGCACCCATACATTTTAACAAAACCTCTGCTCTAGCTGTAAATTTGCCTTGTTCAGGGTGAGCTCAAAATACACGGATACACAAATAGTTTCAACTCTGTCTTCAAGGTCACTAGGGTGGCCTACTCGATTTTATTTTCGTTCACTCCCGTTAGCCTACAGCATTCAGGACATTACTTAAAGTTGCTTCCAGGATCTACAACACTGTACTAGTACTGAACAACTGACCTAGATTCATCCAAGGTCAGGTAACATTCACTAAAAAACAAAAGAAGAATTCTTGAAGAAACCATTTTTATTTTCGTCTTTTGCTTTTTGTTGCTCAGTTTATTCTCCACCCTTTCTCTGGCAAGTTCCTGCATCGGGTATTTTGCAGTAGGCCTACTTTCACGGCCATCCCAAATAGAGGAGAGTCGGGTAGTATGACACGACGGGTAGTATGACACACTCTCGGAAACTATTGGTTCTATTGGTTTTATTTATCTGTGCTTGCAGCAGCTAAGAAACATCTACCTACTATACGAAGGAGAAAACGAGTTTAAAAAAAAAAATTACTCACTCAGAACTTACGCTAAAAAACATATTTTTTGACCCTCTAAGTAATTTTTTTTTGTCTTAACATGAACTCCCATGCGGATAAGGTGCTATAACATAGGAATACCATTTCTTTCAGGGACCTAGGTAAGGTATTTAATTATCATAAGCAGTTGAGAAACTGCTGGATATTCACACAATTTCGGAGGAAACACAGATCCGATAAATAATGAGGTAGTCGTGTAGTATGACACACTTTTTTGTCATCTTGTATGACACGTGAAATAGTACCCGACTGACCTTCTGACATGTAAGATTTCTATTGTATCTGGATGATTCTGTTATTTCTTCAGCAATATAAGTATTGTGACTCATAATATGCCTAAAAAATATACTAAACCTTCCTTTTTCGGGTTCACCCATAGGGGGTGGAGCAGTCAACCACAAACCCCTGATTTCTGGATACCTTATGCCAAACGCTGGATATACCTAGCGTTTGGCATAGCCTATGCTTAACCCTCGACCCCCTATGCCAAACGCCGGATAGCTGTTGGCACCTTAACCCTGACCTACCTCACTACAGGTTAATTCTGATTGGTTGATTTTTGAGCTTCACTCAAATCATCAATATTTGACTGGACCCCAGTATCCAGCATTTGGCATAGTGTATCCAGCGTTTGGCATAGGGTATACCAAACGCTAGATATACCCAGCGTTTGACATAGGCTTTCCCAAAATCAGGGATTTATGGTAGACTGGGGTGGAGGGAGGGGAACCGTCTTGTAACCGTTGAGGAACTACTCCTCATGGTTCCAAGTTTTTTTTTGTTTCTGTTTTTTGAAAGTTCTGAGTGAAATATAATAAGAAAATGCAAAAGTTAAAGATTTGTCATACTGAACCCACGGTGTGTCCTCAGGGGCGTCGCAAGTGCATTTTCGGTGAGGGGGTGCAGAGCCAAAATTTTACAGAATCTCTCAAAAATTTTACCGAATCCTTGAAACTCAGAATTCGAGCTTTAAATTACGGAACAGAAAGGATTACGAAGGAAGAGTAACTTTAAAGGGCAGCATGAAAGAGAATAAGCCAACTATTAACGCGGCGTTTTGGCAAAGCCCACTTGGTGAATATATTGCCGGGCACGACTGCAGTAACAGCTTCTATCTATTATATCGAAGAGAAAATCAAATCGAGCGCCGCAGGCGAAAACTTTCGAAATCCGTTTATTTTTCCCGGTAGGCTAAAATTTAACTGCTTCTCTAACAATTTCTGTCATTTTTTTATTATTATTATTATTATAATACCGTGGATTAAATACCGAGACTCTAGGAAGTTCCAGAAACCGGATGGATCGACGTTCTGGCAACAGCAGCTACTGTAGTATAGTCAATACTACCCATGATCACAAAAAAGTGAGCGCCGCAGGCGAGATTTTTTTTTTCAGTTAGCCTTTTCCTGCCAAATTTAACTATATCCATCCGGATTCAAGCTTTTAATGTTTCGAAATCCCAATCCTAAAACTGGCTTAATACCCCAGTCAAATGACGCACCCTTCCACAAAACAGAGATAATTACGAAAAGCGCCGTAGGCGGAATTTTTGAAACATTAATGATTAGATCTTCATTTTGGAATCTAAGATAAAAGTAAGGACTATCAATGAAAGCATAGATCAGTCCCTTTGTTTGCAACCAGTGCTCCACTCGACCTCTTCCGAGTTTCCAGGTTGGTGGCAACTCCCGAATCCTGGCAATAGTTCCAAATAAATTACCGAATCCCAGCTATTATACCGAACAAGTCTAGACCGACAGCATGTTCGGGATATATGTTTCGGGATATTAGAACTACCGTATCCCAGTTATTATACCGAATTGTCTTGGTATCGAAAGACTACCGAATTTCGGTATAATTTCGTTGAAACTGGAACAAAAGTCTGGATTTGTGGTAAGTACCGAATCCTGAAAATCATACCGAATCCGGAAAATTATACCGAATAAATTACCGAATCCCAATCATGACACCAAATTATTTTGGACCGATAGCTCATTCCGGACTACCAAATCTCCATAAATATATCGAATGGTTCTGATATGAAAAATTACCAAATAATTTCAGTGTTTTCTCTCTCCGAATACGTAATAACTAGGTACAGAATACTGGCAATTATACAGGATCTCGATCGTTATACCGAATATATTTGTACCAATACCCTTTTTGGGATTCAGTATAACTACCGAATGCCCATAAATATCCCGAATAGTTCTGCTATCCAAAAAATACCGAACAATTTTACTGAATCTCAAAAAGGTGGGGGGGGGGGGGGGGGTGCTGCACCCCCCCTTGCAACGCCCCTGTGTGTCCTACTATCTCCACCAGTGGGTAGTATGACACAGTGGCCATGTCCAGAATTAAGCCTACTACTGAAAAACTGCGGGAGAAAAATATGAAAAAAATCTCAATGATTCTATAAGGGAACCAATTACAAAAATTTGGCAGCATACACACCAATTTCAGCAAAAAAAATAAAAAAATGTGTCATACTACCCGACTCTCCCCTATCTAAACTAAACAAAAAATAATACAAAAAGTAAGTTCTTAATTTATTAAGTTTATTTGACTGTTTCACAGGAGGAAGAAAAAACCAAGGTAGTCCAAGATGTAGAGAAGTGTCAAAATCCAAAGGAGCATGCTTCTATTGTACTGTACATCAACGAACGGCAGTACCGTATTTAAATTATAGACGGATATGGTACAAACCTATAAAGAGCCTGATGGTCCGTCATCATAGGAGGACCACAAGACCTGCTCAATATTGCTTTGTCTACGGTGACTCGATTTAAAAAACAGGGCACAGCATTCCTTTTAAGGCATACAGTTCCAACTTTCACAGATGGCTGTACTGTATACTTTTTGTCTGCTTCTTGAACCAGAATATCACTTGACTTAAAATGCAGACAGCATAAATAATGGCTGGTAGTAATCTCGAATTTGCGGGTTGGTTTTGTTGGTGTTGGGCCATATGCAGCATTGATCACATTCTGCCAGAGACTTAATCTTTTGGGCGTAACCCGCAGCAATGGGCAATCTTCCGAACTTAGTTTACAATCAGGGAGGGAACAACGCCTTTGATATAGATCGTCAGTCGGCATTTTAGTTCAGTTTCAACAAGACAAATCAGTGTCACATGGTTGGTCAAATTTAAATTGCGCGGTCAGGCCTGAGCAGTGTTGCCGCTCCATATCGAAAGTATATCAGGCTTCACCTTCCCGATTTTTCTTCCGGATTCCAGACAGCTGTTCTCATCGAGACGTATCTGGAAAGCAGAAAGTGAAGCCAGGCCAAAAACGTCTGAAATTCCGGGGTGTTGGAGACTCAAGATTCTGGATGTCTGGAAGGTGTCACAGAGGCAACCCGTTCAAGAGACACAACAAACGCTACAGTAGGAAGAAAAGGGAATGTGATTGACAGTTAAAGCCAGGCTTCACCTTCCAGATTCCCAGATGCCTGGGGTTTCCGCATAGTGAAGCCCCTTCCAGATTTTCACGACAATGATGACAGCTAATTTTGCTCGTCTTCCACATTTCCTAGATGTCCCCTTCGCACTTCAAGTTTCTCATATATCCCAGTCAAAACTGCAGAGCAAAATAACATTAGGAAGTAGCGCCAAGACTTGAAAAAAGTGACACACACTCGAATAGCAGCGACACTAGCACCATTAGCGACAGTGAACGCTCCTACTAAAACTCAATCGGTCGTGCACCAGCGCTGGCTCCAATTACTTCATATTCTGGACAGAGCACAAAAAAGATACAACCTCCCCAGTTTCCTCGATGTGTGCAGACCTCATCTTAGCTTTACTAGAAATTTCAAGACCCGCAATTTTGTTTCTCTTTAAATGTCGCAAGAGTAGTGGGCGGCGCTATGAGTATGGCCCGTTTGCAAAGCATGGAAAGCATAGGTCTTGACGCTACTCCCTAGTGTTATTTGCTCTGAACAACTGTCAATCACATTCCCTTTTCTTCCTACATTTGCATATTTGTTGTGTCTCTCGAACTGGTTCCAGACATCCGGAATCTGGGCGTCCAACACGTACCCCGGACTTCCAGACGGTTTTGGCCTGGCTTCACCTTCCAGATCCGTCTCGACGAAAACAGCTGTCTGGAATCCGGAAGGTGAAGCCTGGCTTTTATGACTGGGATGTAAGAGATATTTGAAGTGCGAAGGGGACATCTAAAGGAAATGTTGAAGAACAACAAAATCATCATTAACATGAAAATCTGGAATGGTTGGCTTCACTATGCGAAAGCTTCGGACATCTGGGAATCTGGAAGGTGAAACCTGGCCTTTAAAGTTTAACTGAAAAGCCAACTTATTTTTGTGTCATTTAGTTGAATACACTGAGTTATTTGGATTCTGCAAAGGGATTTTTTTGTTGTCCACTATCTGCTCTAGTTATGGCGTTCAGAATATCTGCGGCCGTCCCCACAGCGAAAATTCTACTATGACGCGGGAAATTTTTATCTAAACACAAACAAGGCTTTTCAGTGGGCAGTGGCGATATTGGTGAAGATTGCTTAGTGCCTGAACAAAAAAAAAGTCATAAATCTTTCCTGTAAGGCATACAACAAATTAGAGGTACCACAAATCACAAGGAAATTCCACTGTTTGAAAATCGATTATTCCTGAATAGCGGAACAACCAAGTAACGCATTTCCAGCGGGTCTTCAAGCCAATTTAAGTGAATAAGTGATGGGTAACTAGATTGTCCTATCCCAGTCCTTTTCGGTTAAACTTTAAACTGACTAAATAGAGAGGTTTTTACCAGATTTAATCATTAAGACACAGAAGGATTAAATAATTTTTTCGGAAACTGACATGATAAATTACTTTGTTGGAATAAAAACTTTAACAATCTTAGACATTACAAGAGCACTGAAAGATGGCTTTCATTGGTCCTATAGTACTTAGATAGTGGACCAATGTATGCCGAACGTGGACAGGGGTTCCACACTTGTGACCAACCTCAGAAATAACCCCAAACAAAACAGAATCGCTACAATCCAAAAACATGTAATACTTTGTCATGCAGAAATAAAAATCCAAAAAAGTGCCGAACCTGGGCCTTCTCCCTTAACTCACCCGAATCCAAATACTGCCTTCTGTTTTTTTTAATATGTTAATAAATTCCCGACTGGTCTTCTTAAACCACAATTTTCCAATTTTGAAGACAGATTTGTGTGGCAAATGTGTCAAAAGCTTTTTGTATATCTATAAGTTTATAGTTGCCGGTATCTCCGTCTATCTAATACATCCATGAAACTACTGTGTTCAGGGTTGCCAAGTAACACTTTTTCATTATGACACTTTTTGTCAGGCCAAATTGTGACACTTTTTGCTAAAATGACACTTTAATGAAACTTTTTGAGTATTAGCAATCCAACTAGTAGAAATATATATTTCTGTTAGTGTTAGCTGCATGGGTGGCCCGGGCCGCAAGTCTTGTCCAGAACTCTAGTTAAACGAGTTCATCGGTTATTTTCGACACTGATTGCTTAGAAGCGAAACTTATACTTATACATAGTCTGATCTCCTCTTATCTGAACTAAGGTTGTGTTTGTTTTATCTTGGACTACATTCGGGGTTTCCGTGGGCAACGACTTGACTCTCTGATCACTGCCATTAGCGACATGAGGCGCTGAATGCAGTGTTGCCAACGCTTCGAAAGAAAAGGTACCGAGAAACGTCCGAAAAATGTACCAACTGACCAAAAAATTGTACCAGGTCCAAAAATTTTTCACGCGCGTTGCGCTGCGCGCAACACGCGGGTCGTTTTCTACGAACAGTATACCATAAGAAATTTTTTAAACCCATTTTGGCTGAAAATATCCTTCTTTCTCCAACCGAGGTCGGGTGGGGGTCGACCTCGGCCCTGTCCCCATGCTCATGGAGACAGGGAAGGTTCGTAGTGCTTGGGCATGGAGGTGGAGGTGTGACGACCTCGAAACTTGCAATAATCTAATGCCCGGCAAATGTACCGATTATTAGCAGTATGAATTTAAGAAATTTTAGAACAGATTTCTAGAAGGTTAGGCAAAGGGATTGAAATAATTTACAAACACAGGAATTTCAGCATATCGTTCATTTCAGCTTTCGCTTCAGAGATAACAGATTATAACGTATGTACCGAATGCAAAATCATACAAAGCATACGATACGACTGTCATAAGGTCAAGCTCATACACAAGACTGAGGGTTCGTTCCAGCTCTTCTTCGTAGTTACTTCGGAGTAACTACGTGTGACGTCACAAATTAACTACTACCTGGAACGGTCGAAGTTACTACGGGACGAGATAATGCGCGTTGTCTCTCATTGCTGCCCCGAGTTCCCTTCTCAAGACGGCTCTTGGAAAGTGAAAGTTAGCTAAGATGGTCGGGTACTATCTTTACAAAAAGTTACTTCGAAGTGACGGTCTTCCTTGTGCTCCCCGTAACTTTGTGACAAGCTGGAACGGTGAAAGTGACTGAAAAGTAACTATTTAGTAACTTTCGGGCAGAGCTGGAACGAACCCTGAGAGTATGATTCTCTAAAGCATGGAGGAGTGAGTTTCCCCTGCCCCCTCACCCTGAGCAACCCTTTCGAATCGCACCTTCATGGGGAGCTTCCAGTCGCTGATAGCAACTATCGTAGCACCCCAGAAGAGCACTAGGTGTAACTAAGCCTAGTTATTATATAATCTAACCTTCTGCAAAATAATTAAACTCTTCAGCGCATCTAATGGGAATGGAATTTAAAATGCACCCCAAAAATTACTTGATCGAAACAAGTTACTATGTATGGATAATTAAAAATACATCTCTGCTTGCACAGTCAGTCAGTTTTCCTTGACATAAATACAAAAAAATGTCAATGTACCCTATTGTACCAACTTTTGGCAAATGTACCAAAATATTTATGATTGTGCCATACTGTACCAGCAGAGTTGAAATGTACCAAAATGGTACAATTGTACCGCTGTTGGCAACACTGGCTGAATGTTTTATTTTGGGGGGGGGGCAGGTGCCAAGGTATTTACCGACTGGCTGGTCACTTTTAACAACTTAAACGACTATTCTTGAGGAGAAAAACTGAGTTGACGAAAAATTGGCTGATTTTAAGATAAAACGACTATTTTTTCGAAAAAACTTTTTAATCACAGGAGAGGATAGAAATCACATTGGATGGACAGTTCAAAACTTTCACATTGGTGGACCGCAGTGTTACCACTCGGAAATTTCCCAAATCACGAGTAGCAGTCCAAAAACACACACACAAAACAGCTAGAAAATAATGAGATTTTGTAGTTGATATAGACGCGAAAACCCTGACGTTTTCGGAAAGTTAAGCAACTTATCAGAGAGAAGTTTGTAATAGTATTTTAACATCTCTGACCGGATATAGAACAGGTATCTGATGGGCAGGGACGTCACGGGGGGGGGGCGCCCCCCCCCCCTGCGTTTTGGGCATTCAGTCAAGTTTTTGCCGAAGGTGAAAAATTCGGTCGAAACGAAAACTTTTCATAAAATCGTTTGTCCCCGCATTTCCAAATTGGGTGATTTAACGTGTGTATTGGTCCCCCTTTTCTTTATCGAATTTGCCAATTCATCCAACTTTTGTTCAGTCCGCTTCGATTTCACCGCATTCGGTCCGTCCCCTCGTAATTCGGTGATTTTACCTGTTTATTTGGTCCCATTCGTTAGCGAATTCGGTAATTCACCGGACTTAATTCTCAAGTCCGTATCTGTTCTATCGCATTCGGTCAGTTCATTTCATAATTCGGTCACTGGGGCATTCACTTCATGATTCGGTCACTGGGGATTGACAGTAGTTGCTTTTGCCTTTTCACCGTAGGTCAGTTTGGGCTCTATATAAAGAACAAGACCAAAGGTTCCGATGGGATCCCAAAACTTCGATATTTGATCCAGACAATTAGGTTTTGTCTTCGTCAGATCCGGTCTTCGCTAGACTCCATGAACATTTATACTCTTAAAATTTGGAAACAGATTAAGGCCAACAGCTAATCATTAAGAAAACCAAGTTCTGATATGGATTCAGCTTGTGTGTTTACCCCTATAAGTCGATTGAAACGATCCTGGCTTACTTCTGCGAATTTTCCGGTTTCTGGCGGAATTCCAGAACTACTTGTCCGAAGAAAAACTAAAGCTCAAAAACGAATTCAGCGTATCTAGTTACCCCTATTTCCAACATCTAATCAACTTCAAATAAAAATTTAACTTATCACTAATTTTCCGGTTTCAACCGGATTCCGGACGAACTATATGTCAGGCAAAAAAATTATTGTCATATACGAATTCAGCATCTCGTCTTACCCCTAAATCGGACATCTAATCAACTTCAAATAAAACTTTTACTTTTAACAAACTTTCCGGTTTTGGCCGGAATCCGGGCGAACTTCTTGTCTGGCGAAAAAACGGTTTCCATATTCGTGTTTAGCATGCCTTCTTACCCCTATATCGAACGTCTAATCAACTTCAAATAAGACTTCCACTTTTAACAAACTTTCCGGTTTTGGCCGGATTCCGGGCGAACTACTTGTCCGGCAAGAAAATGGTTTTCATACTCGTGTTCAGCATGCCTTCTTACCCCTAAATCAAACATCTAATCAACTTCAAACAAAACTTTTACTTTTAACAAACTTTCCGGTTTCGGCCGGATTCCGGACGAACTACTTGTCCGGCGAGAAAATGGTTTTCATATTCGTGTTCAGCGTGTCTTCTTACCCCATAATCGACTATCACATTAGCTTTTTTAAAAAAATTTGCTTGCCCCTTAATTTGAACCCCCTCCCCCACCCCTAAATGTAGGGCTACAGGGCCCATCTACGAACTCGACCTTACTCTTGACCCAAAGAAGGCTCACACCAAGTTTCATCAAAATATCTCATTCCCTTCGAGAGTTATCGTGCTCACAGACGGACAGACGGACGGACGGACAGACGGACGGACGGACAGACGGACGGACGGACGGACGGACAACTTTTGCGATGTCATAGGTATCCCTCCACTTACGTTTTGGGATCCCAAAAAGAAGAAAAAATGGCGTCTTCCCGTCGCCGGCGCCTATCTCTCCAATGAGAATTTTGAACTTCGCGCCGTGCCAAGAGCGTAGGTCGGTTGGATGGAGTCCCGCCTCAGTCCTGACCGGCGAACAGAGCCAAAAAAAGGCTTATAAAAACTTAGGTCGGTTAACTGGATGAAGGCAAAAAACGCAACTAGTAACTGGGGCAACTTTTGATTTGCCACAGGGCAAGCCGCCGATTTTTTTTTTTTTGGTGTTGACTTCAACACCAAAAAAAAATTTTGTTTTTATTTTGAGTACGAATTCGATTTTAACAATTGTTGTATATATTATCTGATAAAGGTCAAACAATTTGGTTGGATAACCACGAAATTTTGTACCTGAATTATACAATAAATCAAAAAAAAAAAAACAATGGCAAATCTGTGGTCGGTGGTCGGCTCGTCGTCTGCTTGTTCACTGTGTGTTGAAGGAAGTATGTCAACAAACTAGTCCGCCAGTCTAGCTGATAAAATTTGTAAAATCGAACTAAAAAGATTGCGATCTTTTTAGAATTTCTACAGAATGCCCTGCAACTGGTCATCGGGCTTCTGGCTTCAGCATGAATATATCAAGAATAAATAAGGGAGAAAATTGAGAGAGTCGACTCAAGCTAGTTTCCTTTCTAGCCGGTCTCAAAAACCGGGGGTGGAGCCTGGGTGGGGCTTCGCGTGTTGCCTCTTGCAGCATTGGGTGTTACCTCCAGAGCAGAAGTAATAGAGAGATTTCACCCTACCCGAAGAAAACGGATATTTCTATACCGTCATCGGCGGGATCATAACAAAGAAAATTAACATTACGAGGTATAGGACTTTCAACTTTGAGACTAAATTACCGGCCTTGTATAGCTGCTGTGAGTCAGAGAGTTGTTGTAATTGTTATCTGGCTTCTTCTTGTTGGAATAGTACAACTTTTGCAAATTAATGTTCTTTTTTATGAGAGTTTGAAGGCACAAAGATGAAGCTCAACAAAGGCTCGCGTCCTATTGGTCGGCTGTGACGCGCATTTCAAGGAGCGCGTCACAACCGACCAATAGGATGCGACTTCCTCTTTGCTTATACACTTTGAAGTCTTCAAACTCTCATAAAAAAGAACATTAATTTGCAAAAGTTGTATTATTCCAACAAGAAGAAGCCAGATAACAATTACAACAACTCTCTGACTCACAGCACCCATACAAGGCCGGCAATTTAGTCTCAAAGTTGAAAGTCCTATACCTCGTAATGTTAATTTTCTTTGTTATTCTCCCGTCCGTTTTCTTTAGGTAGGGTGCATTCTCTCTATGAAGCAGTCAGAAAAGGCGGGAATTTTCAAACACTGCTGATTTCCGAGGATTATACCAATAATAAAGAAGGGGAGAATTTAGAAGACAAAAATAAAGGCACAAAAGGACCGACAGCAATTTGGACTGAAAGTTCAAATTAAAGAAAAGAAGGGACGTACTACCAAATGTTTTACTCTAGGCTTAGAAAGTCAGTTATGATATCCGTCGCTGGAGAAGTGAGAAGAACAACTCACCCTTTTTTTTTCATCGATAAATCATTTAATCTCTCTGGCAGATCCTCAGTGTGCGTGTACGTATCATTTCCAGTTATCAGTTATTAGTGTAAGACTAGAATTTATTGTTTTTCGCAACTATCCGAGAAAATGGTATGAACTAAATTTTGTGTAGTGAATACAACTTAAAACAAAACAGAATAAATCTTTGAGTACATTGTGCCATTTACGCCTAAAATTCAAATTTGAATGATGAAAAAAATGATATTGAAAAAAACGATGATGAAATAACAGATTAATAATAGCATAGATTATAATAGCATAGATAAACCACCCGAGATAATCATATACATTTTGACCAAGAATAATAAGTTATTATCACAAATGGTAGGGTAGCCACAAAAACACCTAGTGGCAAAAATTGGCGATTTTGTTGTAATGAATGCATAAATTGCTGTGAATTTTCCGAATCAGTTTTACCTATCTAAAACATCTCCAAAAAATATTTTAAAAATACCATTGAATTCAGGACAAAATTGTCTATTTAATAAGGCTAACAGTAAGATGTCCTAGCTATTTAATATTATTTCTTAATATTCAATGTAAATTTAGATGTAAAAAAAGTAGCTGAACTTGCCTGCAAAAATTTGTTGATACTAAGGAGGAAAAGTCAGCAGCCTATAGCAGCAATAGGTCTATTGGACTATAACCTTGATGATCATATTCATATTTTCTCATCTAACTCACTTGCTGGGGCTCCCCATGCACTCAAAACCAGCTCAAAATCACCCAGTTCCATAGAATTTCATTGAAGCACATAGTTCCAAGCTGGTCACTAGATGGACAAAACCCTAAAGTCAATGGATGAACATAGGCATTTCCTTATGTAAAATACTGTTTTCTAAAAAAGATTTAAGATGCTTAGAGACAAGATAGAGAGGTGATTTTGGCCTCAAATCAAAGCTAAAAGATAGGAGAATCACATTCTGATCTTCAAAAGCTCAGGTTTGATTTTTTTTTTTTTAGTGGCTACCCTACAAATGGGGACGTTTTGGATTTCTTATAATCAGTAAATATAAATTTGAAAAAATTTACAGTCAACTGTTTTTCGCAACTATACGAGAAAATGATATGAGTTAAATTTTGTGTCGAGACTAGAGAGCACAATTTAAAAACAAAACATAATAACTCATTCAGTACATTTTGCCAGCTAAATAACTTAAGTCCATACCTTTTCTAGAATCGATTCTTTACAGTCCTGAGAAGACTAAAATAAAAGTACTAATGTTCACACCAATCCATCAGACCATCACCATTCCTATTAATCTGGACCAAAGACGCATGTTAGGTCTTTGCCTCAACTCCTCAAGTGCATCAACGTTTGCTCCTAATTGCTCCCTGAGTCATCAATGCCGCACTCCCTTGGGCTTCATAGTCTTTGTGAAAGGTCGCGATAAAATAAGCATCTTATTGGAAATCTGACCCGAGATTGAAAGTTGTTTTCATTTGTATAATTCGCAGAAATCAGTACTGTTTAAACTTCCCGCCTTTTCTGGCTGCTTCATCACTTTTGCTCAAGAGGTAACGCTTAATACTGCAAGAGGCAACACGCGAAGCTCCACCCAGTCTCCACCCCTGGTAAAATATTTCCGGGCAGAAGTCAACGCAGGTTGCTGAAATCAAGGTTATGCGAGTTTTAAATTCTCTCCCTTATTTATTCTTGAATATATTATAGTGTATGGTTCCAGTTATATTTTGGTATGTATAAATATCCCAAAGCTGACTGCGAATCATATTTAATTGTTCAATGCCGACTTTTGTTAGAGCTATAGTTCGGCCCTTGTCGGCAAAGGTCAGCTTCAGGCTCAAGCTTAAAGTTTAACTGAAAAGCCAACTTATTTTTGTGTCATTTAGTTAATACACTGAATTATTTGGATTCTGCAAAGGGATTTTTTTGTTTTCCACTATCTGCTCTAGTTATGACGTTCAGAATATCTGCGGCTGTCCCCACAGCGAAAATTCTACTATGACGCGGGAAATTTTTTATCTAAACACAAACAAGGCTTTTCAGTGGGCAGTGGCGATATTGATGAAGATTGATTCGTGCCTGAACAAAAAAAGTCATAAATCTTTCTTGTAAGGCATACAACAAATTAGAGGTACCGTACCACAAATCACACGGAAATTCCACTATTTGAAAATCGATTATTCCTGAATAGCGGAACAACCAAGTAACGTATTTTCAGCGGGTCTTCAAGCCAATTTAAGCGAATAAGTGATGGGTAACTAGATTGTCCTATCCCAGTCCTTTTCGGTTAAACTTTAAAGTTTAACTGAAAAGCCAACTTATTTTTGTGTCATTTAACTGAATACACTGAATTATTTGGATTCTGCAAAGGGATTTTTTTGTTTTCCACTATCTGCTCTAGTTGTGACGTTCAGAATATCTGCGGCTGTCCCCACAGCGAAACTTCTACTATGACGCGGGAAATTTTTTATCTAAACACAAACAAGGCTTTTCAGTGGGCAGTGGCGATATTGGTGAAGATTGCATAGTGCCTGAACAAAAAAAAGTCATAAATCTTTCTTGTAAGGCATACAACAAATTAGAGGTACCACAAATCACACGGAAATTCCACTATTTGAAAATCGATTATTCCTGAATAGCGCCAACCAAAGTAACGCATTTTCAGCGGGTCTTCAAGCCAATTTAAGTGAATAAGTGGTGGGTAACTAGATTGTCCTATCCCAGTCCTTTTCGGTTAAACTTTAAATATGAGAATCAATAACTAGGACAGAAAAATTAGATATAATAAAATTCAGCTGACGTATCCATTCTATACTGACAAATTGTATACTGTTCTACACTAATATTAGAACTGTATAGTATTAGACAGTATACATATTTGTGTACTGAGTATACTATCCAGTCTACCACAAAACCCTTTTAACAGATATTGGGTCTGTCGACCAATAAATAGTGACGGTTTTATCGAAGTTCAGAAATCAACCAGTTAAATTTGTTTTTGTCTATTCCTCCTACACAGGGGCGTCGCAAGGGGGGGGGGGTGCGGGGAGTGCTGCACCCCCCCAACTTTTTGAGATTCGGTAAAATAGGCCCAAAATTTTACTAAAACTGTTTGGTATTTTTTCGATAGCGGAACTATTCGGTATATTTACGGAGATTCGGTAGTTATACAGAATCCCAAATAGGCTATCGGTACAAATCTATTTGGTATAATGATCGGGATTCGGTATAATTCCCAGTATTCGGTATAGTTATCACGAATTCGGGGAGAAAATTTACGGAAATTATTTGGTAATTGTTCGATGCCAGAACTATTCGGTATATTTATGGAGATTCGGTAGTTACACAGAATCCCGAGTAAGGTATCGGTCTAGAATTATTCGGTATCATAATTGGGATTCGGTAATTTATTCGGTATAATTTTCAGGATCCGGTAGTTACCACAAATCCCTGCTTTTGTTCCAGTTTCGACAAATTATACGAATACGAAAATTATTCGGTACTGTTTCGATATCAAAACAATTCGGTATAATAACCGAGATACGGTAGTTATACAGAATCTCGAACATACTATCGGTCTAAACTTATTTGGTATAATAACTGGGATTCGGTATAATTGCCATTCGGGAGTTACCACGAACCTCGAAACTCGGAAGAGGTCGAGTGAAGCACTGGTTGCAGACAAAAGGACTGATTTATGATCTCATCGATAGTCCTTACTTTTACTTTGGATCCCAAAAAGAAGATTTAATCATGAATCTTAATATTCTATATTTTGCGGAAGGGTGCGTCATTTGATTGGGGTTTTAAGACAGTTTTAGGATTGGGATTTCGAAACATTAAAAGCTAAAATCTGGATTGAAATAGTTAAATTTGGCAGGAAAAAGCTAACTTAAATAAAATTTCGCCTGCGGCGCCCACTTTATGTGATCATGGGTAGTATTGACTATGGTAGAGTAGCTGCTGCTGCAGGAACGTCGCTCCATCCGGTTTCTGGAACTTCTTAGAGCATCGGTATTTAATCCACGGTTAATGATAGAATTTGTAAGATAAGCAGTTAAATTTTAGCCTACAGGAAAAAAAATCTCGCCTGTGGCGCTCACTTTCTGTGATCATGGGTAGTATTGACTATACTACAGTAGCTGCTGCTGTCGGAATGTCGCTCCATTCGGTTTCTGGAACTTCTTAGAACATCGGTATTTAATCCACGGTGAATGATAGAATTTGTAATAAGCAGTTAAATTTTAGCCTACAGGAAAAAAAAAGATTCTGAAAATTCGCCTGCGGCACTAGATTTATTTTTGTCTTGGGTATAATAGATAGAAGCTGTTACTGCAATCATGCCCGGCAATATATTCTCCAAGTGGCCTTCGCCAAAACGCCACTTCATTAAGTTGGCTTATCGTCTTTCATGCTGCCCTTTAATGTTACTTTTCCTACGTAATCCTTTCTGTTCCATAATTTAAAGCTCGAATTTTCAGTTTCTAGGATTCGGTAAAATTTTTGAGAGATTCGGTAAAATTTTGGCTCTGCACCCCCCCAACGAAAATGCACTTGCGACGCCCCTGCTCCTACATGCTACTTGTCTCACCTTTTACTGCTTTCTTCCTGATCCTGCCACCCAGCTTTCCATTCTGGGTCGTTAGATTGGGACGTCTCTTCGTCTTCAGATGACGACAGGGGGATTTGTCTTGGCTTCTTTTTGGGATCTGCCTCCATCTCTTCAACCAGGCTGGCTAAGGGTGTAGCTGAAGCTCGCCTCCTGCAAGTATTGACCGGTTCGTTGTCAGAAGAGGACGAGAAAAAGTCCATGGCAAGCCTGACCGGTCGCGTTTGAACGGCAGTTGCGGTTCCCGACGTAACTGTTGTACTGGTACAGGGTCCTCTTGCGTTTTTTGCGAACACATGCTGGCATCGTGGGCACCGGGCTTTCCTTCTCGGCGTCCTCACCGTCGGGACGAAGTAGCTGTGCTCACTCCTTGGTGTGTTGGCTTTCCTTTTTTTTAGATTTCGCTGTTAAAAAAAAAAAAATTTAATAGCTTTTCGTGGTGCATACCCGATGAAAAATTCTTGACTGTGTATAGTGGTATGGTAGTTCTACGAAAAAGTTGCATGGAACGGTATTTAGTAGTACGGAGTAGTTATGTAGTAGTATGGGATACTTTGATAAACATGCCTCCGACTGGGTTAATCTTAAGTAGTAGTATCCGATAGCATCCAGTTTGCTAGTAGTAGCATGTAGTAGCAACAGTTACTACTGCATGCTACTTTTTCGTACTACTCAATACGACTAATTCTCGGATATTTTTCATCGGGTAGGGTGGAGGGAAAGTCACCAACTGTTTGATTCATCTACAGTTGTAAAAAACTTGTCTGGTAGCCGCTATTATTTTTCATTTTATGTGCTTTTAATGCTCCTTTTTGTGTTTACTTTATATGGTGTTGAAACTTACTGTATGTTATGTTTGGTGTTGATATTTCACAAATAAATTCCTGAGTAATGGAATACTTACTGTATGTTATGTTTGTTGTTGATATTTCACAAATAAATGTTAGCAACTACTGAGTAATGGAATACTGCAAGGTAAGACAAAGGAAGGGATGCAAAACTGTACTCCTGTTTACTGAGAACAACAGTAAAATCAATATAAAGTTTTACTAAAGCAAATTTCTTCAATCCAATTAAATGCCATCTTGGTTCTGTAGAAAAAGATTTGAGCGAGCAAGCTGTCAAATCAACTAACAAGCCAAAGCCTCTTGGTTCAGAGCCGTTTGGCAACGTCTTTGGGCAGGTTGGAGTGAGAACTGGGATGTTGAAGCAGAAAATACATATCCACGAAAACACGTATAGCTCATTCTGCAGAGTTATATAAACAACAGAGATGGGTATACATGTAATCCGAGTAGGTTGTGCTTCAAAAAGGAATGTAAGTGATGAATATAGCTGCAGGGTTTAAGACTTACCTTGGCCGGAGATACCACTTTGGACAAGTTTGAAAAGGAAACTGATGGGTCAGGGATTCCACCAACAGTTACTTCTACCACATCTGATGGCTCTATATGAAAAGTAATCATCTCCAACTGCTGCTTCTCCCCAGATCTTGATGGAAAGCTGACGCCAGTTCGTTTTCTTTAAAAAGATAATACTTTGTTAAAACAGATTCACATCCAAATGCACTGGAACATCAGCAAAGGAAACAGTGACTACTGTGATTTGTTTGATATAAATACTAGCATTACTGAATTTGATGACCATTGTGGTAAACCATCATGCTCAAAGACAAAGTAATCACAAAGGTAAAAGAACAAGACCAAAGGTTTCGATGGGATCCCAAAAATTTAATATTTGACCCAGACAACTACGTCTTGTCTACGCCAGATCCAGTCTTCGCCAGGCTAATCATCTGAGAAAATTGAGTTCAGATATACCTGTATAAGCCATATTTATTTTGACGATATTGATCGAAACTTCCTGGTTTACTTCTGCCGAATTTCCATTTTCGGCCGAATTCCAAGCGAACTACTTGTCCAGCCAAAAAAAGATAGTTCAGAAACGAATTCAGCGCATCTCCTTATCCCTATAAAGAACGTCTAATCAACGTCAAATAAAACTTTAACTTAAATCCGGTTTCAACCGGATTCCGGACGAACTATATGTCCGGGTAAAAAATGATTGTCATATACAGATTCAGCGTCTCTTCTTACCCTTAAATCTATCATCTAATCAACTTCAAATACAAATTTTACTTTTAACAAATTTTCCGGTTTCAGCCGGATTCCAGGCAAACTACTTGTCCGGCGAGAAAATGGTTTTCACCACCGTGTTCAGCATGTCTTCTTACCCCTAAATCGAACATCTAATTAACTTCAAATAAGCTTTTGCTTTTAACAAGTTCGGTTCCGGCCGGATTCCGGGCTAACTACTAGTCCGTCGAGAAAATGGTTTTCACCATCGTGTTCAGCATGTCTTCTTACCCCTAAATCGAACATCTAATCAACTTCATAAAACTTTTGCTTTGAATAAATTTTCCGGTTTCGGCCGGATTCCGGGCTAACTACTTGTCCGGTCAAAAAATGGTTTTCACCACCGTGTTCAGCATGTCTTCTTACCTCTAAATCGAACATCTAATTAACTTCAAATAAAAATTCTACTTTTAACAAACTTTCCGGTTTTGGCCGGATTCCGGGCGAACTACTTGTCCGGCGAGAAAATGGCTTTCACTATCGTGTTCAGCATGTCTTCTTATACCATAATCGACTATCACATTAGCTGTTTCAAAATATTTTGTTTGTACCTTAATTTACCCCCCCCCCCCCCACCCATAAATGTAGGGCTACAGTGCCCATCTACGAACTAGACCTTACTCTTGACCCAAAGAATCCTCACACCAAGTTTCATCAAAATATCTCATTCCCTTCGAGAGTTATCGTGCTTACAGACAGACGGACGGACGGACAACTTTTACGATGTCATAGGTATCCGTCACTAACGTTTTGGGATCCCAAAAACAACCCAAATTTCAACAACAGAAATCATATTGTTGAAATCATGTACAATACACATTATAGAATAAAAATGTGAGGAAGAATGTGGTCCACTTCTCCTACCTTTCGATTACTTCAGGTTTGGGCTGCACTTTTCAGTGCAAGTTTCAGGGACCATCCTATCCTTGTAACATCAGCAGGCAGAAGTGAACCATCAATTTCTTGGGGGAATGGGAGTGTCGAGAGTGTGTGAAGTAAAAACTATAACATTGGATGTCGGCTCTATGCATTAGCTTCATAGCTGTTCCTGTCCGTGTTCAACCTATCCAGGGCTCTCTTACTGAAACCTTCCACATACAGTAGAGGTATATACGGTGAACTCGGGAAATTCCGGCCATTTACTATGCTTTTTTCTCCAAAAGTGTGATGGAAGATTTGCTGTTGAACGTCCGACTCGGATGGAAGTATCTCTAGGCTAGTTGACATTCTTGCGGATATTTTGCATATCTTGGTTTCGTGATAACTTCACTCAGTTGAGTTCCGTGGTCCTTCTAACTAGGACACCTCAGGATGGCCGGATTTACCCCAAATTTTGGGTAAGTACGGCCACCCCATCTGTCTTTTTTGGGATTCCAAAACGTTAGTGACGGATATCTATGACATCGCAAAAGTTGTCCGTCTGTCCGTCTGTCTGTAAGCACGATAACTCTCGAAGGAATTGAGATATTTTGATGAAACTTGGCGGCAGGATTGGTTGGGTCAAAGTACAGGTCAAGTTTGAAGATGGGCTCTGTAGCCCTATATTTGAGGGTGGGGGAAGGGTTTCAAATTAAGGGGCAAAAAAATATTTTTTGAAAACTTTTTAGATAGTTGATTTAGGGGTAAGGAGACACGCTGAATCCGAATATGAAAGTTATTTTCTCGCCGGACGAGTAGTTCGCCCGGAATCCGGCGAAAACCGGAAAATTTGTTAAAAGCAAAATTTGTATTTGAAGTTGATTAGATGTTCGATAGGGGTAAGAAGACATGCTGAACACGACGGTGAAAACTATTTTCTCGCCGGACTATTAGTTAGCCCGGAATCCGGCCGAAACCGAAAAATTTGTTGAAAGTAAAATTTTTATTTGAAGTTGATAAGAGGACAGATTTAAGGGTAAGAAGAGACGCTGAACCTGTATATGACAATCATTTTTTACTCGGACATATAGTTCGTTCGGAATCCGGTTGAAACCGGATTTTTTTTTTACAAGTTAAAGTTTTATTTGAAGTTGATTAGACGTTCTTTATAGGGATAAGGAGATGCGCTGAATTCGTTTCTGAACTATCTTTTCTTCGCTGGACAAGTAGTTCGCTCGGAATTCGGCCGAAACCGGAAGTTTGGCGGAAGTAGGCCTAAGGCAGGAAGTTTCGATCAGTATCGTCAAAATAGATATGGCTTATACAGGTATATCTGAACTTGATTTTCTCAGATGACTAGCCTGGCGAAGACTGGATCGGCGTAGACAAGACCTAGTTGTCTGGGTCAAATATTAAATTTTTGGGATCCCATCAAAAACTTTGGTCTTCTTATTTTCGAAGATAAAAATAATTGGAGCCTGGCATCTTGTAGAGCATGCTGCGACCACTATGAATGCATCTCTAAAATCAGACTATATCATCAACAGAAGCCACCACATGTAAGAACCATTGATTTTCCCTTAGTGACTGTACGGCCGGCTGTTAGTACGGCGGAAACACTTACCCAAAACCCGTTCTTTTTGGGGGTAAGTCGGGCCATCCATCTATGTCAAGCAGCTATGTAGAGTAAAATGTCGAAAAATTCTGGGGAACTCGTCAATCACCATAGATTCTAAGTACACTTCCGAAAAAGCTACAATTGATAGCATCTCCGAGAAAAACTGACTTTAGTGGAGTCCCCTACCCTGGAACCGTAAAAATGCCCGTCCTCAAATTTCCAACCTGTTGTAACTCCACGAGGTAAATGCAATGGTGGTAATCTCCGACACTGTTCCCAAGCGCTACCCTTAAGGGTGAAAAGAGAGTAGTCAGCCACAATAAATCCCAAAAACACAGACGAGAGGTGAAATGGCCGGACTTACCCGTGGCCGGACTTTCCGAAGTTCACCCTACGCTCATGACTATGTGAACAGTTACTTTAATGTGAACACTGCAGTTTTGGCCTAACGCTAGACTGAAGATCTGAAATGCCTAGGTGTTTTTCAACTGCCATTCTACTTTGGCTAACTCAGGCTAACTGTTAGTTAGCTTTAGACGCAGCAAGTGCATGAAAATGGCAAGTCTGAAGTCAACAAACATTCACATAATAGCCTAAGCAAACCTCTACTGTAATTAAATAGTCCTGTCCTACAGGGTCTAAAAAAAAATGTTGAAGGATCCAGTGCAAACCTGTATAAACCATCGTAGTCCATCATATGATGACCACATGAGTGAGAGAAAATTGCAGAACTGACGACATCTCTTGCCAAGAAACTTGGAACAGCATTCTTTGCTAGGGTTATCTTGACATCATTTTTTATGTTCCGGACCAGAAGGTCCTTTGCCTTGAAGTGTAGGCAGCAGAGAAAATGGCATGATGAGAGTTCGAATTTGCTAATGAGCTTGGTGGAATCAGTGCCATATTCTTTGTCAACCAGACCCTTCCACAAAGACAACCTTTTTTTAGTCACACGCAGTAGCAATACTTCTTTGGAACTAGCCTTGCAGTCTGGGATAGAGCAGTATCTAAGCTGAACTTCACTGGCCATTGTAAAGCCGCGTTTATGTTCAGGTTCAAATTTTGCGCGTCGTTAGTAGAATTTTATATGTGGTGTCGGCCGTAATATTCTGGACGTCCCTACTAGAGCAGATAATGGAAAAACGAAAAATCCCTTAGCAGGACACAAATAAATCAGTGTATTCAGTATTGTGAGGCATGTGTTCTTTCCACATATCAAGTTTCATTCAGATCCGTTCACTCGTTCGAAAGTTACGCATGCCTCAATATTCCAAATTCCCCCTCCCTCCACTTCCCCCACGACGGTCTAATCCAGGAAATGACTATGTCCAAGTCAGTTTGGTCGGGTCTCTGGTATGCCTGCCAAGTTTCATCATCCCAGCACATCTGGAAGTACCTTAACCATGTTAACTGGAAATCCGGTACCCATACTCCACCCACCCCCTAACAGTGCCCAGATCCGATCCAGTTATGCAAACGATGAATCAAGGTTCTTCCCACCAAGTTTCATCCCAATCCCTCCACTTTAAGCATGTCATGGTAACACCGACACCCCCAAAACTCCCCCCACAGTTGGTGGATCCGGTCCGGACGTAACATGTCAACTTTCATTCAGATCCAATCGCCCGTGAAGTTACGCATGCCTCAATATTCCGGATCCCCTCCCTCCACGATGGCCGAACCGGGAAAGTGATTAGTTCCAAGTCAGTTTGGTCGGGTCCCTGGTAGGCCTGCCAAGCTTCATCATCCTAGCACATCTGGAGGTACCCATGATAACCGGAAATCCGGGATCCAGCTCCCCCCCACAGTGCCTGGATCCGATCCGGTTATGTCAAAGATGTATCAAAGAGACATTTCCGTTACCCTCCCTCTAATCCCCCACCACTCCCCCCACGATGGTCGAATCGGGAAAGTGACGACCAAAAGTCAGTTTGGTCGGTTACCCGCAGATACGCCTGCCAAGTTTCATCATATTTGACGGTGCAAAACGGATACGTCAGCTAAATTTTATTCGAGCTATATTTCGGCCCTTCTTGGCAAGGGTCCTCTACAGGCTCAAAACCGCTCAAGTTGGAAAGTTTCATCATCCTAGCACATCTGGAAGTACCCTAACTGGCGATCAGCCGACCGATCGACAGAAAAATGATCGGTATATGGCACTTGGCCGGAAGGCAAGTGTCGTAAAAAAACGCGACTCGGGTTTATTTGGCTATTTTCAATTTGTTTCATGTTTGCCTCTTGGGCCTGGTCATGTTTAAAACTGTAAAAATGCCTCCGCCTCTATGTGTGCTGTACCCTACTCTGTTATGTCAAACTTCATCAAGTTTGTCAATACTGGATTCCGACTTATAATGGCTCTTGTCTGACTGACTTGTCCACGGGGCTAATGCACGACTCGCACTCGGTTCGAACCGAAAACCTAATCGCTTATTTCCCCTGCAGATAAGTGACACCAAGGACAAATAAGCAGAAGAACCTCCGTCTCCCGATCTCTGTAATACGACCATGCGGTGCAAACAGAATCCCGATGCCATGCCTGATGCAAAAGAGCGGAGGTTTGAGCGGGGACCCGTCAGTTCGCCCAAAAATTCCGTCAGTTCGACCACTTTTTCCGACAGTTCGCCCACCCGTCAGTTGGCCCACCAAAATCCGTCAGTTGCCCACCCGTCACTTCTCCTACCCGTCAGTTCGCCCATCCGTCAGTTCGACCACCCGTCACTACAACCACCCGTCAGTTCGCATACCGTCAGTTGGCCTACCGTCAGTTTGCCCACCCGTCAGTTCGCCCACTCCTAAAATCCGTCAGTTGGCCCACTCTCGAAATCCGTCAGTTGACCCACCCTTGAAATCCGTCAGTTGGCCCACTCCTGAAATCCGTCAGTTGGCCCACTCTTAAATCAGTCAGTTGACCCACCCCTGAAATCCGTCAGTTGGCCCACTCCTGAAATCCGTCAGTTGGCTCACTTTTGAAATCCGTCAGTTGACCCACCTTTGAAATCCGTTAGTTCGCCCACTCCTGAAATCCGTCAGTTGGCCCACTCTTAAAATCCGTCAGTTGGCCCACTCTTGAAATCCTTCAGTTGTCCCACCCTTGACATCCGGCAGTTGGCCCACTCCTGAAATCCGTCACTTCGCCCAATTTAAAAATCCGACAGTTGACCCAACTTTACCGAATCATTTAATCGACCCCAGGGGAATTGTCAGATCAATTCGACCCTGTCATTAAAGTCCGTGAAAGAAAGGCACTCCATCCCAGGAGATTACTCAGACGGGGACGACCTTTCTCGTATAATTTGGGTCAACACGAGATGCCTATGGGTGCAACTTTTATGTTTACGTAAAAATGGGTAGAAGAAGAGTATTATATGAAAAAGCGCCGCGACCCCAGGGGATTTAATCAGAAGAAGCCGACCATTACCTAAACATTTAGTCAGACATATCAAGATCTTGTTGCGAGATTCTGCGGCAAATTCAGTCGGAAAAACTAAAAGATGAAAACAAAAGTAACAAGACCAAAGTTTTCGATGGGATCCCAAAAATTTAGTATTTGATCCAGACAATTGGGTCTTGACTTCGCCAGATCCAGTCTTCGCCAGGCTAATCATCTGAGAAAACCAAGTTCAGATATACCTCTATGAGCCATCATAAAAAAGGGCCGCGACCTCAGGGGAATTGTCAGCTCAATTCGACCCTGTCATTAAAGTCCGTGAAAGAAAAGCACTCAATCTCAGGAGATTACTTCAGACGGAGATGACCTTTCTCGTTTAATTAGGGTCAAGACGAGATGCCTATGGTTGCAACTTTTATGTTTACGTACAGAAGGATATGAAGATGGATAGAAGAAGGGTATTGTATGAAAAAGAGCCGCAACTCCAGGGGTTTGATTAGAAGGAGCCGACAATTACGTAAACATTCGGTCAGACATTTCGGGAGCTTGTTGCGAGATTCTGCGGCACTGACGGATTTTAAGAGTGGGCCAACTGACGGATTTCAGGAGTGGGCGAACTAACGGATTTCAAAGGTGGGTCAACTGACGGATTTCAAAAGTGAGCCAACTGACGGATTTCAGGAGTGGGCCAACTGACGGATTTCAGGAGTGTGCCAACTGACGGATTTCAAGGGTGGGCCAACTGACCGATTTCAGGAATGGGCCAACTGACGGATTTCAAGGGTGGGTCAACTGACGGATTTCAAGAGTGGGGCAACTGACAGGTTTTAGGAGTGGGTGAACTGACGGGTGGGCGAACTGACGGTAGGCGAACTGACGGGTGGGCGAACTGACGGGTGGGTGAACTGACGGGTGGGCGAACTGACGGGTGGGGGTAGTATCTCATTTCTGTTAAAACTGCGAATCCTTGTCTTATGAAACTTCAGATAATGAGCTAATCAGTCTAAGAAACGATAAAACTGTTTCGAATATGTTTAAAGATGGTTTCACACGACAACATATATAACAAAGAAGAAGAGATTTACAAAGCATGAGATGATACTTTAGAGAAAACTCTATACACAAAAGTAAAAAAAAAAAAAATCCACAAATTAAATAAAAAGCTGTGCCCGCAGCCCGTATCCAGTAATAAGACATTCTTTGGCAAACAAGTCATTTTACTTATATGACTACTCCATTCTACTCTCGGCACTTTCCGGTTTTGTGTTCTGCTTTTATCCTCCTCATACATTTCCCTTTTCCCAAAGTATGGTGTTCAGTCGTCCATATTTCTTCGGCCGACGATTCTATTTTTCACACTTTCTCGCTGTTACTTTCAGCCATCCCAGTATCACTGCTTCACCGTTATTTCTTTGCCAATATACATAATTTTATTATTTTCTGATCCTTTTTAGTTTTGAATTCTACTTCACTCGAATTCCGTTGCCTTTTATACATCTCTTATTTCTCTTCAACTTCGAAAGTATGGCCTCCAGTTGTTCAAACTGCTTCGTCCGAAAATCCTCTTTTTTCACTGTTTCCGCTCCCTTTTACTTTCGGCCTCCCATTCAGGGACTCCGACGCTTCCCTATCTTCTATTGGACTTCACTAAATTCCGTTTTCTTTTATCCTCCTCTTTTCACAAAATATGCACTCATACCTCTTCTTCCCAATTTTCGGATTTTTTCGCTTTCTTTACTTTCGGCCTTCCCTTTTTACGACCTGTGTACTGATTCACTGGTTCACCACTATCCTCAAGTTCTGGCTTTGGATCAAAATCCTCATACTCTGGATCCGGCTCGCAGTTTTTGTACTTTTCTTTCATCTGCTTCGTTGTTAGATTGTGTCTTGAGCGGAGATGCATGGCCAGACCAGCTTGTGACGTGTGCCACGACCCGCAGGCAAGACACTGGTATGGCTTCTCACCGGTATGAGTGTTAATATGATCCTGAAAAAAAAGTTAGTTAATTCATCACTTGTCACTACTTGACTCCTCCTAGAGGAGGAGCCAACTCACACCAGAATCAAATTACTGGATAATGTTGTATTGGATCCTAAGTTTTTCTAACGATAGTACTCTATGTTTTGTTTTTATTAATTTACGTTTGTTTTCTTTTCCCTTCTTCTTCTTTTCTTTTTCCTTGTATTTCTTTTCTTGAAAGATGAATGAATACTGTCACCCGTTACAGGCAGTGCTCATTTAAGGTGTACTTAGTTTACAGTGTATGATTTACTTTTTGTTAATAAAACAAGAGCTGTAAGCTCATATGGCACTTGCAAGGGTTGAGATGTATTATTTGGTCAAAAGTAATTTTCGACTGTGCGGTTCAGATGCGCACTTTAAGGGAGCTAGAGAAAAAGTATTTTATCGTTGAACTTGGCTGTAATGATGCGCACTTTAAAGGCACTAGAAATGCATCTGTAAGGAAGACCCTTGAGGCAAAAACGATAGCAGGCTCTTAGGGATCATTGATATATACGTATGATCAAAAGTATTTTTTTTTCCACTAATGCGGGTAAAATGCGCACTTTAAGGGCGTAGAAATTTTTTTTTTTTGCAAAACCCTTGTGGGACAACTGATCATGGGTTGAGATGTATCGTTTGATAAAAAGTACTTTTCGACCTTGCGGTTAAGATGCACACTTTAAGGGAGCTAGAACTTCATTTGTAAGCAAAACCCTTGAGGCAAAAATGATCATGAGCTCATTTGGATGATGAAAATGCATATTTTGCTTAAAAGTATTTTTCTTAATTTGCGGTCATGATTGGTACTTTAAGGAATGGTCGGATTTGAAAAGTGGCGATTTCTAAGCCAATTTTGTCGAATTTCTAATATTCCAGCCAAATTTCATCGTCCTAGCACATCTGGAAGTACCTTAACTCGCGATCACCGGAATTCCGGACCCGCCCCTCAAACTCCCCCCACAGTCGCCGGAGCCAATCCGGTTCAGTTTTGGACTTGTTTGTTATTCCCACAAAGTTCCATCCCGATCTCTCCAGTCCAATCCGGTCACGTATTCCCCCCCCCCAATTGTTGTCGGATCCGGTCCGGACATGAAAAAGATCACCGCCCTCTCTTCAGTTATTAAATTTCACTCGAATCCGATCACCCGTTCCAAAGTTACGCATGGCTAAATATTCCGGATTCCCCCTCCCTCCGATCCCCCCACGACTATCGGATCGAGTGAATTTTTATTTACAAGTCAGTTTGATCGGGTCCCTGATACGCCTCCCAAGTTTCGTCGTGAAAAACCCCAAAACCGTCATCACCAGAATTCCGGGAAACTCCCCTCCACCTCCCCCCCCCCCCCAAGTGTCCGGGTCCAGTCCAAACGTGTAAACGATTTATCTGGAACAGATTCTTGTTCTTCCCAGCAAGTTTTACTCCGATCCCTCCATTATAACCGTTTCTCGAGATTTCCGGTCTTCCCCCACCCCAACTCCCCCATAGCTGTCGAATCCGGTTCGGACTTCAAATGGAACATCAGAGATATGTCATTCATTCAGGTATTAAGTTTCGTCCCAATCCGATCACCCGTTCGAAAGTTACACAACACTCAATTTTCCATATTCCCCCGCACTGCACCACATATACAAACCCCTTTGACCCTCGAATGCACTAGCTCTTTCCAATGTTAACAGAGTGATCCGATGCAAAGAGTGACGTCACGCCGCGCGCAGACCTACTAGTGTGTAGAAAGGGGTAGGGGTTTTACAAAAGCTACTAAATTATCAGGATTCCCCCGCCCTCTACTCCCTCCACGGTGGTCGGATCGGGGAAGTGACTATTTGCAAGTTAGTTTGGTCGGGTCCCTGATATGCCTGCCAAGTTTCATCGTCCTAGCACATCTGGAAGTACCCTAACTCGCGATCACAGGACCGACCGACCGACCGACCGACCGACAGACAGACCGACCGACGGAAAAGTGATCGGTATATGGCACTTGAGCGAAGCTGCAAGTGCCATAAAAACTGAACTGAACATCCATCGGCCAATCACGGTCTTCAGAACTACCTGAGTTTTGGAAAAAAAATCCGAAATTTTGAGGCCTGGGATCGGCCGTTGGATGAGATTTATCAATCAATATCAATCAATAAGTATATTTCACATAATATTTCTGTAGGACAAAAATAACCTTGTACGTCAAAACAAAATGGTTTGAAAAATACATAAAACAACGGTTAATGCAAGGTAAAATAAACTAAGTGTCAAACGCTGCTTTGTTATAATTGGATACGAAATATGGTACAAAGGATTTTAAAAAACGCTGAGAAGACTTGAAATCGAGTTCTCTAAGGAGTTGTTTCTTCGCTACTTTTCTTGCTTGCCGCGTGTCGACGGTTGGTTCAGGGGTGTAAAAAGGCGGTAGGATGTCGCGATGGTCTGGAGACAGAAGGAGGGAATATCCAAATGCCATGGTGAGATCGTGTATCCTTTGGTTGAGTGTTTCTAGCTTTAGAGTCTGCAAGCTGGTGTTGTAATCAACGTACATGTGACCGAGGACAATGCGGCAAGCTCTCTTCTGAAGGGTCTCCAATTGCTCGCTTTGTTCACTGGAGAGAGAGCTATGCCACACGCTACTTGCGTATTCAACAAGACCAAAGGTTTCGATGGGATCCCAAAAATTTAATATTTGACCCAGACAACTAGGTCTTGTCTTCGCCAAATCCAGTCTTCGCCAGGCTAATCATCTGAGAAAATCAGGTTCAGATATACCTGTCTAAGCCATATCTATTTTAATGATACCGATCAAAACTTCCTGCTTTACTTCTGCCAAATTTACAGTTTCGGCCGAATCCCGAGCGATCTACTTGTCCAGCCAAAAAAAGATAATTCAGAAACGAATTCAGCGTATCTGCTTATCCCTATAAAGAACATCTAATCAACTTCAAATAAAACTTTAACTTATAAAAAAATCCGGTTTCAAATGGATTCCGGAAGAACTACATGTCCGGGTAAAAAGTGAATGTCATATACAGATTCAGCGTCTCTTCTTACCCTTAAATCTGTCATCTAATCGACTTCAAATACAAATTTTACTTTTAACAAATTTTCCGGTTTCGGCCGGATTCCGGGCGAACTACTTGTCCGGCGAGAAAATGGTTTTCACCATCGTGTTCGGCATGTTTTCTTACTCCTGAATCGAACATCTAATCAACTTCAAATAAAACTTTTGCTTTTAACAAATTTTCCGGTTTCGGCCGGATTCCGGGCTAACTACTTGTCCGGCGAGAAAATGGTTTTCACCATGGTGTTCAGCACGTCTTCTTACCCCTAAATCGAACATCTAATCAACTTCAAATAAAACTTTTACTTTTAACAAACTTTCCGGTTTTGGCCGGATTCCGGGCGAACTACTTGTCTGGCGACAAAATGGTTTTCACCATCGTGTTCAGCATGTCTTCTTACCCCATAATCGACTATCACATTGGCTGTTTCAAAATATTTTGTTTGCCCCTTAATTTAAACCCCCTCCCCCACACCTAAATGTAGGGCTACAGAGCCCATCTACGAACTCGACCTTACTCTTGACCCAAAGAATCCTCACACCAAGTTTCATCAAAATATCTCATTCCCTTCGAGAGTTATCGTGCTGACAGACGGACAGACGGACGGACAGACGGACGGACGGACGGACAGACGGACAACTTTTGCGATGTCATAGGTATCCGTCACTAACGTTTTGGGATCCCAAAAACCGGCCGAACATACGTCTTGTAGCAATCCACCATAGCATGAGCGCTGAAACCGAATCTTTTTGGGATCCCAAAACGTTAGTGACGGATACCTATGACATCGCAAAAGTTGTCTGTCTGTCCGTCCGTCCGTCCGTCCGTCTGTGAGCACGATAACTCTCGAAGGGAACGAGATATTTTGATGAAACTTGGTGTGAGCATTCTTTGGGTCAAGAGTAAGGTCGAGTTCGTAGATGGGCCCTGTAGCCCTACATTTAGGGGTGGGGGAGGGGGTTCAAATTAAGGGACAAGCAAAATATTTTTAAACGGCTAATGTGATAGTCGATTATGGGGTAAGAAGACATGCTGAACGCGAATATGGAAACCATTTTCGCGACGGACAAGTAGTTCGCCCGGAATCCGGCCGAAACCGGAAAGTTTGTTAAAAGTAAAAGTTTTATTTGAAGTTGATTAGATGTTTGATTTTGGGGTAAGAAACCATGCTGAACAAGAATATGAAAACCATTTTCTCGCCGGACAATTAGTTCGCCCGGAATCCGGCCAAGACCGGAAAGTTTGTTAGAAGTTAAAGTTTTATCTGAAGTTGATTAGATGTTTGATGTAGGGGTAAGAAGGCATGCTGAACAAGAATACGAAAACCATTTTATCGCCGGACAAGTAGTTCGCCCGGAATCCGGCCAAAACCGGAAAATTTGTTAAAAGTAAAAGTTTTATTTGAAGTTGATTAGACCAGTGGTTCCCAACCTTTTCCGTACCGCGTACCCCTAATCAAGGTTCGAAAATGTTGCGTACCCCTTTTCAAGAAAGTTAAAAAGACGATATTTGTTATCATAAATGATAAGGCATACATGTGTAGAAATTTATACAAAATCGATGAGACACCTGAGGCTGCTTTTAGCAAAAATTAAATGAAATCTCGGCTCAACAACATTTACGGCAATATTTGTTTTACAGTCAGCCTGTTTCTGTGTTTGGTTTTGATGTTCTCCGTGCTTTCATCAAACTGCATCGCAAACGTTTTCGTTAGCTTAATTCGTAATCTGAATGACAAAATCACTTGTTATGTCTTCGAGTCTTCTTGAAAAAAAATTGTTAGACACAGGACCAGACTTTACGGCAGTAGACTAGCTATAGTCGGGGGCGTCACGCAGTTGTTGACAACACCCCTTCCCCAAAGTGGCCTTCCATACGGTTAAAAAGAAACGAGTCGGCGCGAAGCGCCGCGATTTTTGGTAAAAACAGTTATTTTTTGAAACAAAGTCGGTAAAAATACCTTGCCCCTCAAAACGTTTTGGCTAGTGATGCCTATGCTGGTAACATTAGGCTTTCGGCAATCAAACATGAGTAAGGCGAGATTTTGAAATTACGAATTAAAACGATTTTGGTTCCTTCGCGTACCCCTTGCAAGGGTCTCGCGTACCCCTTTGGGTACGCGTACCCCCGGTTGGGAACCACTGGATTAGACGATAGATTTAGGGGTAAGAGGAGATGGAGAATCCGTATATGACAATCACTCTTTAGCCGGAAATACAGTTCGTCCGGAATCCGGCTGAAACCGGAAAATTTGTTAGAAGTTAAAGTTGTATTTGAAGTTGATTAGATGTTGGATATAGGGGTAAGGAGATACGCTGAATCCGTTTTTGAGCTTTAGTTTTTCGCCGGACAAGTAGTTCTTGAATTTCGCCAAAACCGCAAAATTCACAGAAGTAAGCTAGGATCGTTTCGATCGGCTTATAGAGGTAAACGCAAATGCTGAATCCGTATCTGAGCTTGGATTTCTTAATGATTAGCTGTTTGGCCTGGCGAAGACTGGACCTGGCGAAGACAAAACCTAATTGTCTGGATCAAATATTGAAATTTTGGGATCCCATCGGAACCTTTGGTCTTGTTAGGTATGAGAAGGATTTGAGAAGGCCACCTGCTTTCCCTACTGTGTAGTCTATATGTGGAGCCCCAACGTAGGTCATTACTGATGTAAACTCCAAGCAGCTTTATGACATCAGAATATTCCAGTAGGGTGTCTTCGGTTTGAGGCAGATCTTGTCGCAGGAAACTAACACGGAAAAGTGTACTTTTTTCTTCGCTGATGCTCAGTTTTAGTTCTTCTGCTTCAGATTTTAGGATGGTAAGCATTTGCATAACAGGGTCAATCGACTGAGGGTCACCGCGAAGACGCATAGCATTGAGTGTCAGATCGTCAGCAAACTTGTAACGGTGCTTGATTGCCTCGGCCAGACGGTTTGCTACCATCAGGAAGGCAACAGGACCTAGTTTGGTTCCCTGAGGGGCCCCACGTGTTATGTCCTTACGCTTAAAGGACCCCTCTTGTTTATTCTGCCTTTTGTATTATCCTTAGCTCCCTTATTGGATTATAAGCTTCTGAAATCCCCGCCTTTCGCCGTCCCTACGACTTTTTGCGCTTTATCGGCCTAGCCGAGTTTTTACAATCTCGCCGCGCAAACTTCGCCGCATGCCTCAAGGTCCGTCTCCGCTGCTGTTCGTCCTGATCATCGACTACATTCTAACAAGGTGTGAAGGATACGGCATTGACATCGGGAATGGCAGAAAAGTGGGAGACACAGACTTTGCCGATGACATCAGCCTAATGGAGACCTGCAAACTGAAGCTCCAGGACTTCCTCACAAGAACCAGTGAAACAGCTGAACTGTTCGGATTGAAAATAAACATCCCCAAAACGAAGAGTATGGCGGGCAGCGGATCCCCGCTAGACATACGCTGTAGGGACCAGCAAGCCGAACAGGTCGTTGAATTTCGATATCTCGGCAGTACAGTTGAAAATACTGGAGCTTGTGCAAGGGAGGTTCAGCTGAGACTTGGCCATGCTAGCGGTATCTTCAATCGGCTTAAGAAGATATGGAGGAGCAAGAAGTACTCCCTTAGACTCAAGCTGAGACTTTTCAACAGCAACGTTCTCTCCGTACTTCTGTACGGATCCGAGACGTGGCACCTCAGCCAACAGCAAGAGAAACGTCTTCTAGCCTTTGAAAACACCTGCCTTAGGCGGATCTTAAACATACACTGGCTGGACAGAAAGGGTCACAAATCTGGCGATTCGCCTGATGACAGTGCAACCCCTTATTACTGAGTAATCAAGATCCGGCGGTGGAGGTATCTGGGCCATACAATCAGGATGGAAAGCACCAGAGTCCCTAATGCTATCCTCCAGTGGCATCCGGAGGGATCCAAACGAAGAGGGCGACCGAGAAACACCCTTCGCCGTACCTACCAGTCGGATCTCCACAAAACCAACGCGTCTATCCAGCCCGAATGGGAAGATGTATGGGCAGCGGCCCTTATGAGAGACGACTGGCGTCTCTTCTTGGATGCCCTAAGCGCCTCTGGAGGTGCAGGAGGAACTAAGGTCTAAGGTAAGGTCAAGGTCCGCAGACAACTCTTTCACAAATATGTTTTTATGGCACTTGCAGCCTCTGGCTCAAGTGCCATATACCGATCGCAATTCCGTCTGTCGGTCGGTCGGTCCGAATTTTTTTGTCCCACATGTTCGAGTTAGGGTACTTCCAGATGTGTTAGGACGATGAAACTTGGCAGGAAAATCAGGGACCCGACCAAACTAACCTGGAAATAATCAGTTTCCCGATCCGACCATCTGGGGGGGAGTGGTGGGCCGGGGAATTCTGAGAATTAAGTAGTTTTTGTCACACTTTTTCGAGTTGGGGTACTTCCAGATGTGCTAGGACGATGAAACTTGGCAGGAACATCAGGGACCCGACCGGACTAACCTGGAAATAATCAGTTTCCCAATCCGACCAACTGGGGGGGAGTGGAGGGCTGGGGAATCCGGAAAACTGGAGTAGTGTGTAACTTTCGAACGGATGATCGGATTGGAATGAAACTTAATAACTGAATAAATGGCATACCTTTGATGTCCCATTTGAAGTCCGGACCGGATTCGACAGCTATGGGGGAGATGGGGGGGGGGAGACCGGAAATCTCGAGAAACGGTTAGAATGGAGGGATCGGATGAAACTTGCTGGGAAGAACAAGCATCTGCTCCAGATAAATCCTTTATACATTTGGACTGGATCCGGACACTAGGGGGGGGGGTGGAGGGGAGTTTCCCGGAATTCCGGTAATGGCGGTTTTGGGGAATTTCACGACGGAACTTGGGAGGCGAATCAGGGACCCGATCAAACTGACTTATAAATAAAAATTTACATGATCTGATAGTGGTGGGGGGATTAGTGGGAGGGGGAATCCGGAATACTGAGTCATGCGTAACTTTGGAACGGTTGATCGGATTTGAGTGAAATTTGATAACTGATCAGAGGACATGTCTCTGGTGACCTTTGTCATGTCCGGACCGGATTCGACAACAATGGGGGGGGGGGGGAGAAAATACGTGACCGGCTCAGACTGGGGAGATCGGGATCGAACTTTGTGGGAACAATAAAGAGATGCTCTGGATAAATCACTTACAGAACCGGATTGGCTCCGGCGACTGTGGGGGAGTTTGAGGGGGGGGGGGGGGGTCCGGAATTCCGGTGATCGCGATTTAAGGTACTTCCAGATGTGCTAGGACGGTCGAACTGGCCTGGAATATTAGAGATTCGACAAGATTGGCTCAGAAATCGCCACTTTCCAAATCCGACATTCCTTAAAGTACCAATCTTGACCGCAAATTTAGAAAAATACTTTTAACCAAATTATACATTTTCGTGATCCCCATGAGCATATTTTCATTTTTGCCTCAAGGGTTTTGCTTACAAATGAAGTTTTAGCTCCCTGAAAGTGCGCATCTGAACCGCAAGGTCGAAAACTACTTTTTTTCATCAAACGATACATCTCAACCCATGATCATTTGTGCCGCAAGGGTTTTGCTTAAAAATTTATTTTATCACCCTTAAAGTGCACATTTTAACCGAAAAGTGAAAAAAAAACTTTTTACCAAACGGTATATATCAATGATCCCTAAGGGCCTGTGATCGTTTTGTCTCAATAGACTTTCTTACAGATGAATTTCTAGCGCCTATAAAGTGCGTATCATTACAGCCAAGTTCTAAAACAAAATACTTTTTCTGTAGCTCCCTTAAAGTGCGCATCTGAACCGCAAAGGTAACCTTAAAAGTAGCCTACGTTTGATCAAACACTACATCTCAACCCATGCAAGTGCCATATGAGCTTACAGCTCTTGTTCATTTTACAAGACATGGTAAACTATCAGGTCTACTTTCTGCTCTGGATTTCTTCTATTCTGCTCGGTTTCCCACTTTTTGGGATCCCAAAACGTTAGTGACGGATACCTATGACATCGCAAAAGTTGTCCGTCTGTCCGTCCGTCTGTGCGCATTATAACTCTCGAAGGGAATGAGATATTTTGATGAAACTTGGTGTGAGGATTCTTTGGGTCACGAGTAAGGTCGAGTTCGTAGATGGGCTCTATAGCCCTACATTTAGGGGTGGGGTAGGGGGGTTAAATTAAGGGGAAAAATAAATATTTTTAAACAGCTAATGTGATAGTCGATTATGAGGTAAGAAGATATACTGAGCACGATGATGAAAACCATTTTCTCGCCGGACAAGTAGTTCGCCCGGAATCCGGCCAAAACGGGAAAGTTAGTTCAAAGTAAAAGTTTTATTTGAAGTTGATTAGATGTTCGATTTAGGGATAAGAAAACATGCTGAACAGGATGGTGAAAACCATTTTCTCGCCGGACAAGTAGTTCGCCCGGAATCCGGCCGAAACCGGAAAATTTGTTGAAAGCATAATTTGTATTTGAAGTTGATTGCAGCTGCAGTATTTGAAGTTGAAGCAGATTTAAGGGTAACAAGACCAAAGGTCTCGATGGGATCCCAAAAATTTTGTATCTGACCCAGACAACTAGGTCTTGTCTTCGAAGGATCCAGTCTTCGCCAGGCTAGTCATCTCAGAAAATCAAGTTCAGATATACCTGTATAAACCATATCTATTTTGACGATACTGATCGAAACTTCCTGCTTTACTTCTGCCAAATTTCCATTTTCGGCCGAATTCCAAGCGAACTACTTGTCCAGCCAAAAAAAGATAGTTCAGAAACGAATTCAGCGCATCTCCTTATCCCTATAACGAACGTCTAATCAACGTCAAATAAAACTTTAACTTAAATCCGGTTTCAACCGGATTCCGGACGAACTATATGTCCGGGTAAAAAATTATTTTCATATACAGATTCAGCGTCTCTTCTTACCCTTATCTAATCAACTTCAAATACATATTTTACTTTTAACAAATTTTCCGGTTTCAGCCGGATTCCAGGCAAACTATTTGTCCGGCGAGGAAATGGTTTTCACCACCGTGTTCAGCATGTCTTCTTACCCCTAAATCGAACATCTAATTAACTTCAAATAAGCTTTTGCTTTTAACAAATTCGGTTCCGGCCGGATTCCGGGCTAACTACTAGTCCGTCGAGAAAATGGTTTTCACCATCGTATTCAGCATGTCTTCTTACCCCTAAATCGAACATCTAATCACCTTCACATAAACTTTTGATTTGAATAAATGCTTCAGTATTTGAAGTTGAAGCAGATTTAAGGGTAACAAGACCAAAGGTCTCGATGGGATCCCAAAAATTTAGTATCTGACCCAGACAACTAGGTCTTGTCTTCGAAGGATCCAGTCTTCGCCAGGCTAGTCATCTCAGAAAATCAAGTTCAGATATACCTGTATAAACCATATCTATTTTGACGATACTGATCGAAACTTCCTGCTTTACTTCTGCCGAATTTCCATTTTCGGCCGAATTCCAAGCGAACTACTTGTCCAGCCAAAAAAAGATAGTTCAGAAACGATCTCCTTATCCCTATAAAGAACATCTAATCAACTTCAAATAAAACATTAACTTATACAAAAAATTCCGGTTTCAACCGGATTCCGGACGAACTATGGTAAAAATGATTGTCATATACAGATTCAGCGTCTCTCCTTACCGTTAAATCTGCCATCTAATCAACTTCAAATAAAAATTTTGTTTTTAACAAATTTTTTGGTTTCGACCGGATTCCGGGCGAACCACTTGTCTGGCGAGAAAATATTTTTCACCATCGTTTTCAGCATGTCTTCTTACCCCTAAACCGAATATCTAATCAACTTCAAATTAAACTTTTGCTTTTAACAAATTTTCCGGTTTTGGCCGGATTCCGGGCTAACTACTTGTCCGGCGAGAAAATGGTTTTCACCATCGTGTTCAGCATGTCTTCTTAGAACATCTAATAAACTTCAAATAAAACATCAACTTATACAAAAAATCCGGTTTCAACCGGATTCCGGACGAACTATATGTCCGGGTAGAAATGATTGTCATATACAGATTCAGCGTCTCTTCTTACCGTTAAATCTGCCATCTAATCAACTTCAAATAAAAATTTTGTTTTTAACAAATATTCCGGTTTCGGCCGGATTCCGGGCGAACTACTTGTCCGGCGAGAAAATAGTTTTCACCATCGTGTTCAGCATGTCTTCTTACCCCTAAATCGAACATCTATTCTACTTCAAATCAAACTTTTACTTTTGACAAACTTTCCGGTTTTGGCCGGATTCCGGGCGAACTACTTGTCCTGCGACAAATGGTTTCCACCATCGTGTTCAGCATGTCTTCTTACCCCACAATCGACTATCATATTGGCTGTTTCAAAATATTTTGTTTGCCTCTTAATTTAAACCCCCTCCCCCACACCTAAATGTGGGGCTACAGAGCCCATCTACGAATTCGACCTTACTCTTGACCCAAAGAGTCCTCACACCAAGTTTCATCAAAATATCTCATTCCCTTCGAGAGTTATCGTGCTTACAGACGGACAGACGGACGGACGGACAGACGGACAACTTTTGCGATTTGGTATCCGTCACTAACGTTTTGGGATCCCAAAAAGAGACGCTGTATCTGTATATGACATTCATTTTTTACCCGGACATATCGTTCTTCCGGAATCCGGTTGAAACCGGATTTTTTTTTATAAGTTAAAGTTTTATTTGAAGTTGATTAGATGTTCTTTATAGGGATAAGGAGATACGCTGAATTCGTTATGAGCTCTATTTTTTGCTAGACAAGCAGTTCGCTTGGAATTCGGCCGAAACCGGAAAATTGGCAGAAGTAAAGCAGGAAGTTTCGATCAGTATCGTCAAAATAGATATGGGTTCTACGGTATATCTGAACTTGGTTGTCTCAGACGATTAGCCTGGCGAAGAATGGGTCTGGCGAAGAAAAGACCTAGTTGTCTGGATCAAATAATAAATTTTTGGGATCCCATCGAAACCTTTGGTCTTGTTAACCATGGCGTGTTCATTTTCAAATGTTTTGCGTCCAGCCACCGCGTCGGACAGCAGGAACGCTGGATAGAGTCGACAAGCGATAACAAAAGAATCATATTTGACAGTGCAAAACGGATACGTCAGCTAAATTTTATTTGAGCTATATTTATAAGGGTCCTCTTCAGGCTCAAAACCGCTGAAGTTGGAAAAACGAACTTGTGGAAAAACAAACTAAAGATTCTAGCTTAGCGTTAAATATCTGACTTCGTGAATTTCTTTGTGAAAGTTGCTCGGAGTTGGAACGGTTGCTATGATTTCATTTTGGACACGGCTGCTGTTTTTGCTGTTCGATTGGGTTGTTGATCGGGTAGAGGTTTGCCTTACGATTCATACCAACCAGAAAACGTGAAACGCGCAGTTATCATTTCCCTAGTCGACAGAGCTATCAAAATTTCCGACGAAACCTTTCTAGACGCCGAGCTGAGCCACATTCAGGACGTACTTTACGGCAACAAATACCCCATCCAACTAGTCGAAAACATCATTAAAAGAAGATTGAAGATCCATCAGGTCTCCGAAAGCAACACTAGCACTCCTAGCAGTGACAAAACAGAAGAAAAGAAATGCCCGTGTCTACCTCCCGTACATTCAAGGGGTCACTGAAAAACTGTCCAGGATCTAAAAAAGTACAACATCGAAACATTTCAGCGGACTCAAAACACCCTACTAAGACACCCCTACACCCTACATTCGGCTTGTCCGCTTCCCCTTTTAGAAATTAAATAATAGTTTGAAGTTTTTTTTGTCATTTATATTCCTCAACTGAACGCTGTAGAGGCGAACAGAAACACGTCTTACCTGTAGTGTTTTTTCTGTAGGGAAAGTCCTGGCACAATAGTGACACGAGTTCATTTTTGTACCATGGACGTTTCTCTTGTGGCGGGCAGACGCACTGATATGCGTGAACTTGGCACCACAAATGTCACAGTCAAATCTTCCCGAGCAGTCGTGCTTGTTATACACCTTGCACCTGAAATCAATTAAACTAATTAGTAGCAAGAACAAATAAGCCAATAGAGCAAGTCTTTTTCTTTGTCCTTCCATTCTTTCTAATCTTTACACTTCCATCCTATCTTTACAATCTTAATAAATCACTAGGAAGTGATTTATTAAGATTGTTAAATTTGTTCTTTTAAAACTAAAACTTAATTTTCAAATTTAAAAAATACTTATAATTCAAATCCACTAGTATAAACCCACCTCCACTCGTCTCAATAACATTCTTTACTTTCTTTTTCTTTTACTCAAATTTAACTTTAAGTTAATTTACCTTTTGAGCAGTCAAACTATAGTCTAATAACGAAAAATAGGGCAAACCACAAAAAAAAACAAATTAAAAACTAATAAAAAAAGAAAAGGCACTTCGATATCTCAGGGTGCCCTTCTGGCATAGGGCACCCCTTCCATCGCAGCGAGTATTACAACTCATTAAACCAACAAAAAAACCTATTTCTCTTTACTGAACCAAACAACGGGAGGTTGTCCCTATCAATGAATAAATGAAGTTAAAAAGTTAGGAAGTTTTGTCAATAGTCTTTGATCCCATGCACTGACCATGGATAACCCGACAAAACTGAGCAGAGCTAGGGATCCTTGCTGGGCTTTGAGTTGAGGACTGTCTGCTTCTCTCTTAGCCGCTGCGCACTGAGAGGAAAAGACCGTAGCAGCCATGTATGACCCGCCTCTGCAGTGACGTCACAATGTTAAACAACTACTAGTCGCTTGCTCTCGACTTTTCTTCTCCGGGGGTCTGCTGCGATATGCTGTTTGTAGAGATAACGTATTTTGATGTTCCGCGTAGCTTCTAACCTCCGCACGTTTGCATCTGGCAGGGCACCGTGACTTTTTTCGAATACACATGTTCGTATTACAGAGATCGGGAGACGGAGTTTCTTTTGCTTATTTGTTCTTGTTAGTAGTAGTCTACCAATATGAATGACAATTTTCCAATATGAATGACAATCTTTAAACAGATACGAATCTTGCAAAAACAATGCGAGACATAACCTCGGATCTTAACCGTTCCTAATATCTAAAGATTCCCCGAAAGGCAATCCCTTTCTTAACCTACCATCTGCGAAAACAATTCCGTCTTCTGTCTATATAAGGCGTTTTTCCGCGATCCCACAAAGTATGTGTGGCTCGGTTGTGTCTCAAAAAGAGTGACCGCGGTCGTCTGTGTGTCCCACAAGTTTGTCTCAGCGACAAACATGGTTTTCATGGCTCGGTCTGTGGCTCGAATTTGACAAACAACTGTCAAGATAATAGTTACGGTTTTCAGATACCATGGTATCTGATACAGCGGTCTATAGTCGTTTTTGCAGTTATCGTGGTATCTGATACCACGGTCTGTGTGTCCCACAAGTTTGTCTCAGCGACAAACATGGTTTTCATGGCTCGGTCTGTGGCTCGAATTTGACAAACAACTGTCAAGATAATAGTTACGGTTTTCAGATACCATGGTATCTGATACAGCGGTCTATAGTCGTTTTTGCAGTTATCGTGGTATCTGATACCACGGTCAAAAGGCGTTTTTGCAGTTATCGTGGTATCTGGCCAGTTTCCGTGGTAACTGATCGTGGTATCTGAAAAAGTCATCTCACTCTCATCAGTTTTTGTCAAATTGGTGGGAAAGGAATTTGGCACTTAGTAATGTGACTGGATATCACTTTTTGTATTGGGATGACTTTGAAATGCGCAATTTCGGCAATTGTCGTTTTTGCTGAACAACCGTATATCAGATACCACGGTAACTGCAAAAACGACTAATTGCAGGTCCAGTTACCGTGCAAAAACGCAACTTTCGGCGAAGAATTTAAATAATCCGAACAATAAGATAAGCTACTTTCTAAAGCAGATAGACATGAAACTGAGATTCTTCTATTACAGAATGGTAGGTGCGTAAGCCTGAAGTCATTAATTATTGAGGTTTTACCTGAAATTTATTTTTTATTTTTCAGACATTCAAAACTGCCACAAAAAATCATACAAAAGAGCATTCCAGCGAGTTTCAGCGTGTGGCTCGAACTGTGGCACAATCCGTGAAGAACAGGCAGAAATGCGTGGCACGCAAACGGGCCACGGAAAAACGCCTTTAGTAAATCCTGACCTTTCTCACTGACATCTGTCTATCTGCGTTGAAAAATATATCAAGCTCCTTCGCGTGCAGTTTATAGAGACGACGCGAAACGCTTAAAGCGTAATCATCGACTAAGGACTTATTTTTTCAAAAGTCTGTTAATTAAGCTAAAATCAATAAGTTGGCAAAGATCACGTAGTTATACCTATCACAGTTTCGTGAACCCGAGATTTCAAGGAATAGGTAGAAACCCGAGGTTTCAAGGAATAGGTAGAAAGGGTTGTGCCAAGGTAGGTACTGAGCAATATGGTGAAAGTTTCCCGGAAACCTTAGGGTATACCCATGAGGAACGTTGAGCAGATAGTAACTGGAGTTTTCGTGGGTTCCATTCTGAAAATGTTAAGTTAGACTTATTTCAAAGTCTAAGGTTGTTTAGCTTGGTAAAAGTTATTTCTATTCTCCCAAAAGGACCCCTCTTGCATTTCTCTGTTTTCACACACCCAGTGACGACGCATGCGGTCTACTCACCTGTGAAAACTCCCTATTCACAAAATCCTTGTGAATCACTTTTTTTTTCACTTTTTTGCTTTTTAGTGATGGCCGAGACTTTCTAGGGTTGCCAGACAATATTGGTTGTTTTGTCTTGAGACGTCACTGAACAAGCGTCTTTGAAATTTTAGCAATTATTTTTGCGCGAAGATCGACCAGAGTCAGCAAGCGCTAACGAGAGTGCGCGTTCCACCCTACTTTCCGTAGTTACTACGCACGACGTCACGAATCCTGGCTTCTTGGCGTCAGGGCTGAAACTAGACTTTTCGACTTTCGTAAAATATCGTGCCGCGGGCTGATCGGGCCAATGACGTCACAGAGATTCGTAATTACCACGCTAACTACGCTCCCGAGCGTGGTAAGCAGACAGTTATTATTTCGAGATAGTTGGAACGGTCAGCGTAATAACTTTCCACGTGGTTGGAACGAAAACACCAACTAACAGTTACTATTGTTAGCAGGGTGAAACACGTTCACTGTGTAGACGACTGTATAAAGACTTACATCTCTCCGCAGGCTTCGCACTTTTGTGGTTCTTGTGGCTTGTGGCACGTTTTCAAGTGTCCTGTCAATGAGAAGAAGTTCATCGTAGAGCCACACAAGTGACACACCGAATCCCCAGGAACGTGCCGAAGGTAGACGTGGCGAACGAACTTGAACTTGTTGGAGAATTTACTTGTATTTCTGAAAAAAAAAAAAATCTAGATCTGAAGAGCGTCTATTTCAAGTCCTGTCTGCATTTACAGTGCGATTCGGCATTATACCATATTTGCTGGACCAATGTAACCTACTTCCGTAATTTCGTGCACTACTTCTTAAGCCCGGGGACCCATATTTCATATGTTAAATTCTAAGCTCGCTAACGATACATCACTAATCTTTGCTCTTGTCACGATCAGGGACGTCACGTATGGGGGGAGGGGGGACACCCCCTTCCAATGTTGTCGAACAGCTCAGGTTCAGGATCATTCATTCTTTTCACTAATACACACATAAATTATTAAATACTCCCGGCAGTGGGCAAAGCACGAGTGGCAGAAAATAACCGAGTCGGCGCGAAACGCCACGACTTTTCGTAACAAGACCAAAGGTGTCGATGGGATCCCAAAAACCTAATATATGATGTTGTTAGATCAATACTCTTTACTTGAAATATTTAGAAACAGATCAAAGTTTAAAGTTTCAAGCCCCTCGCGAAGGCCTTCTAGCAACCGACTCTTACTTACAAGTCCACCTCCCCGTGATAGACATGGTACCGTATCGTTCTTACCATGAAATATACTGGCAAAAAATAAAGGGTATCCCAACTAGCAAAAGTTGGCAACCCCTCATCACCAAAGATTCTAGCAACCGATTCTTACTTGCGAGTCCATGTCCTCGCGGTAGACGTGGTACCAAATTGTTCGTACCATATAAAGCACAGGAAAGAAATTGTAGGTACACCAAGTAGACAAAACTGCTAACCCCTCATTGCCGAAGGTGATTATGGTCTAACAGCCTATTATTAGACCATGAAACCATTAGAAATCCCCTACTTGTCTCACAATTGGGATCGGTCTATTTTTGGTTTCTGTGTTCACCCTTCTACTGAAGTTGTCAATCCCTCTAAAGTTTCCAACTGTTATATAGCCCGCAATCACCTTCTCTTTTACCAACCCCACATATCAACCCCTTCGACCTTCGAAAACAACTAGCTCTTGGGTTCATTGAGTACGCGTTCTGCGCAGAGCTATACCATTATGCAGAGCTATACTATTTGAAAAAAAGTGGTAGCCGAAAATTGGTCGACACATTTTGTGTCCCGTTTTGGCCGGATTCCGGGCGAAATACTTGTCCGGCGCGAAAATGGTTTTCACCACCGTGTTCAGCATGTCTTCTTACCCCTAAATCGAACATCTAATCAACTTCGAATAAAACTTTTAACAAACTTACCGGTTTTGGCCGGATTCCGGACGAACTACACGTCCGGTGAGAAAATGGTTTTCACCATCGTGTTCAGCATGTCTTCTAACCCCATAAACCACTATCACATTAGCTGTTTAAAAATATTTTGGTTGCCCCTTAATTTAAACCCCCTTCCCCACCCCTGAATATAGGGCTACAGAACCCATCTACGAACTTGACCTTACTCTTGACCCAAAGAATTCTCACACCAAGTTTCATCAAAATATATCATTCCCTTAGAAAGTTATAGACCGTACAGACGGACGGACGGACGGACAGACAGACAACTTTTGCGATGTCATAGTTATCCGTCACTAACGTATTGGAATCCCAAAAACCGAGGGTCTAGGCGAGAACCCCCCCCCCCCCCGGCGAACCCCCCCCCCCCCGCCAAACCCCCCTGTTACCACGGTTGTCCACGGTAATTGCAAAAACGAGAATTGCCGAAATTGCGCTTTTCGAAGTCATTCCAAAAGAAAAACTGATACCCAGTCACATCACTAAGTGCCAAACTCTTTTCCCCCCACTTTGACAAAAACTGATGAAAGTGAGATGATTTTTTCAGATACCAAGATCAACCGTGGTATCTGAATATCAGATACCACGGTAACTGGCCAGATACCACGATAACGACAGAAACGTCTTTGACAGGACGGGTGTGCGAAACTCGCGCAAACTCGCAAGGGAAGGGTCCCTTGTTCGAGTCTCGGTTGTGCCTACTGTTTAGTTTCGAGCGGGGGTTAGTGGCGTAACCCTGTAAGACAATGGGTACCTAGAGAAATCCGGGGAAGGTGACAGGAAGGGTGTGCGAAAGCACAGCATGGCTGGCCCCCAACCACCCATTGCACTTCCTAGCTGGGGGCCGAGAATCGGAGATCAGCTGCGCCAGCTTTGCTTGTCAAGGCTAGTGCTGATACCTTTACCTTTTACCTTTACCAGCATATAACGGCGGAGCTGACCTCCAACTGTAGAGTAGAGTTTATTCATAATTGTTTAATTCTCTGCCCTCAGCCAGGAAGTGCAATGGGATGAGGACTAGCCATCCTAGTGCTTCCTCTCACCTTTCCCAGATTTCCTTAAGTAGGCCTACCCATTTGAAACTGGGTTGACTTTTGCTTGCCTTACACGGTTACGCCACAACCCCTACCCCCCAAACCAAACGGTGGGCACCACCGAGACTCGAACATGCGACCCTTGACTTACGAGTTCGGCGTGGTAGCTACTCGGCCAAGATGGCACTGGAGGGGGTGACTATAATCGAAAATTTTGATCCACAAATACCTGCAGTTCGGGTAGCAGCAGCTTTGCCAAATGTTCACTTGTTCCTTAGGACTGAGTAGCGCTATTTCTTCGATAGGTGGATGAACGGCTTCGTGTACCTTCCTCGCATCAACTTCAACCGTCTGAACATTGCACTTGTGATCGCAAATGATGCACCTGAAAAGACGATGATTTTATTATGCACTGAAACAACAAAAGGAGTTGTTATAATTTGTCTTCTTCTTCCTTAAATAACGTAATTACGATAGTTACTTACTTCAGTAGTATTCCCATACATTCCCGTTCCCCAGGTCCTACACTCCTTGGGTGTATCCTATGAAATTTATTAGCATTGCAATAGTAGCGTTTTTGCAGAAACCATGGTATCTGATACCACGGTAACTGGATCTGCAATTAGTCGTTTTTGCAGTTACCGTGGTATCTGATACACGGTTGCTCGGCAAAAACGACTATTGCCGAAGCTGCACTTTTCGAAGTCACCCCAAAAGAAAAACTGATGTCGAGTTACATCACTAAGTGCTAAACTTCTTTCTCAGCAATTTGGCAAAATCTGATGAAAGTGTGATGACTTTTCAGATACCACGATCAGTTACCACAGTCGAACCGTGGTATCCTGGTGGTATCTGAGTATCAGATACCACGGTAACTGGCCAGATGCCACGATAACTGAAAAAATACCTTTTGACCGTGGTATCAGATACCACGGTGACTGCGGAAACGACTTTAGACCGTGGTATCAGATACCATGGTATCTGCAAAAACGCAACTAATGATTATCACGCTTTGGTTCCTGAGAAGATTAGTGGACCTAAGAACGGTTACGGAAATTCTGCCAAGTTTATCATACAAGGCAAGGGACATGGAAAGAGGCTAAAAACAGCCGAAGCCTTCTGTGATTTTCTGTAACTACAGCTAAGTTTTAAAGTAAGGGTCCTTGGCACGGGCCCTCGTCGAGGAGCCTTGCCAAGAACAGCCGAAATAACGCTGCCACAGCATCGCTTACGTAAAATTGTCACTGTTGCTTAGGAGTCAATATGATGGAAGTCAAATGGCTTGAAATAATGGTGGACAATTTGTTAAAGCACAATCCTTACTAGAAATGATCTGTTCAAGATGAAATGGCTCAGAAATGCCGTTTTAAAAAATACAATTAATCTCTACGAGAAACTGTCGATTTTCTTTTTAGCGCTAGTCGACTCTGTCCAGCATCCCTCTCTCCGACGCGGCGGCTTGGCGCAAAATATTTGAAAATTTAACGCGCCTTGGTTAAAAAGTGGTGAAAACCAAGCGAAACCAAGTCCAAAACAGAAGGTTGTCTACCATGTCTTCCAAAATAAAAAATAATACTTTGAAGGTTCGCATGTTCTTTATGTATGAAAGAGTTGTCGACGGACCTTGAAGCTTTCGGCGGAGTTTCCGTTCCGTGACTTTCAAAACTCGGCTAGGCCCACACAGCGCAAAAAAGTCGTAGGTACAAAACGAAACAATGGCGAAATACAGGGATTTCAGAATCTTATAATCCCATAAGGGAGCCAGGGATAATATGAAAGGCAGAATAAGCAGACCCTGGTTTTAAAGTATTCAACTATTTTCGAATAGTAGAACGTAAACCAGTAAATACTGCAAAGAGTGCTTTAATAAACAAACCACTTTATCTACTCACATCAGCTTTGGGTTTGGATAGCAGTGACATCTCTCGTGTAGCATAAGCTCCTTCTCGCTAGGCCTCGCCAAAGGACAAAAGAAGCAACCAAAAGATAGAGAGGTCACATGAACCTTTCGCATGTGTTCCTCCATTGCAGACGCATCTCCATGAACTTGGATTCCACATTTATGGCATTTGTACCTTCTCCGCTTTCGGTCGAGATCAATGACAAGCTGAAAAACAAATTACATTGGCAAACGTTATGTCATCACAGGATGGGGCATGAAACTGAATTCGGCATTCATGGTAGTTTTTCACCCTACTTAGCGCAGTTCCTATGCACAGGTCCCCTAGAACAGGCCAGTGCTTTCTGAGGTGGCCCTTATGTGGTTTGTATTATTATCCGTTCAATAAACTCTCTCTCTCATGACGTCACGACTCCATGCCTTTTTGGCGTCATGCAATTTTCTCTTTTCCACAAAACATCGTGCTAAAAGACTAATCGGGCCAATCGCGTCACAGAGATCGTAGTTACCACGCCCACTGCGCTCCTGATCGTGGGAAACAAATAATTAGCATGCTATTTCGAGAAGGTTTTCGAACGCCCGGCGCATTTACTTTTCAGGGAAAACAGAATTTGGGGTCCGGATTATGTGAAGACGGTCCCAAACAGAGATCAAATCAAATGTCTCTTCAACAGCCCACTTTTCGGCATTTTTCAGCCCTTCTGTCATTTTCTTAGATTTTACCACCTCAGCACAATAATTTTTCCAAGTCAAATGAAAATTACTTTTAAATTCCCGCTTCTTTCACCCAGAATCCGGGAATCTGGTAGATTTTCCTACCAGATTCCCGGACTCGGGGTGCTTTCAGACCGTTTCAGACCTGTCTTCACTACCCATACCGGTATCGAAGAACACGGAATCCAGAATCCGGGCGAAAAATCTCGGTAGTGAAGCCCGACCTTAATAGTCACTATTGTTACAAGGGTGGAAGTTGCTCTATGACATTTATACCTTCTTCGTTTCTGGTCGAGATCAGTGAGAAGCTGAATAAAAATTACACGAGCGAAGATTGCGTTCCCTCAGTCTTACTATCACAAGAGAGGAGAGGGAAAAGTCCTTATCATGGAGGATGTTCCACCCTACTTACCGTAGTGACTACGTATGGCGTCCCGAATACTAGGCTTCTTGGCGTCAATGCTGGGACGAATTTACCCATTTTCGCGTTGCGGGCTCGTCGGGCTAATCTCGTCACAGAGATCGTAGTTATCACGCTGAATAAGCTCCCGAGCGTTGTAAGTGAATAGTTATCATTAGTTACTATTTCGAGAGGGTGGAACGTCAGCGTAGTAACTTCTCCTGAGGACGGAACGAAAATAGTAACTATTATTGTTAGAAGGGGGATTGTCATGATGATAACCATCTTGGCGGACCTTACAAATACAGGTATCTGACATCACGCATTTATAGCGACAGTCACCAATTTCACCAGAAACTGGCTTTTTTGGTGTTTTTTTTTACCCCTCCATAGTGACGGAAGAAAACACGCGTATAAGCTAAACACACTATTCTTAGACAATAAAGTGAGAGGCCTACCTTTAGAATGGTCAAGTCCGGGAATATCTCAATCTTTTTGTTCCAGTTATCCCTATCTAAGTCTTGTACTGGTATTTCCAATATCTTGGAAATAAGCTCCAACGAGAAGACGGATGATTCTAAGAAAAAGGAAAAATATTAGGTTTTGATTTATCATATTACGACCAACGCCATCGACTATTTATCGCCTAGGGTAGAGCGGGGTACCATGAGCCACATTTGTGTTGTTTTTTTTTCCAGGCGAACCAAAGGAGTTTTCAGCATCTTTTTCATTTCAAAATGTAGCTTAAATTAATGAATTCTCTATTTCCATAATATCTCAACAGAGAATGGCTAGCAGAGGATCGTCACGACATAACACATGTCAAAGAAATGACGTGCAATATATACAATACATCATAATAATGAATAGGCCTAAATAATATAATACAGGTCACAAATCAGGAGTTAATATAAATATAAGTTATTAATAATACAAATTAGTTAATAATAATATAAGGCTTTTTTATTGGCCTCCAAGTATTTTTCGTTGACATGTGGTTAAGTTGTTCGAGTAAAACACACCAACGGTTCTAGAAGACTCGGTCAGCTGTTTCATCCTAACCCACCCCCTCTGTACCATGAATCACCCTCGGGACCACCCTCTTTAGAGCAAGAACAGAAATAGCGGACGTTTTCGTGTGGACGGCTCTGGTCCCGTAGACCCCCGTCGAGCTCGACGGACATTTTGGCGTGGATGCCTTGGATCTTTTTGTCATTTTCGCGTGTGCGGATGAACAGGTGAACGGGCCATCTAGCTCGACGGGTGCCTCCCGTTCAACACCGCTCCGAGGGCAGCGTTGAACTGAACGTGGGGGACGTTTTCGCGTGGATGGCTCTGTACTGTCGACCTCCCGTCGAGCTCGACGGACATTTTCGCGTGGATGCCGTCGATCTTTTTGTCATTTTCGCGTGTACGGATGAACAGGTGAACGGGCCATCCAGCTCGACGGGCGTCTCCCGTTCAACACCGCTCCGAGGGCAGCGTTGAGCTGAACGGGGATATTGTGTGGACCTTCCCACTCAGATGCTCCCGTCCAGCTGGATGGGCATTTTCGCGTGGACGGAACCCATCTTCCTCAGCCGTTCAACGCCTGATCGTTTTGCTCATTTTCGCGTGGACGGGATCACCCGTTCAGCTCTACAGCCATTCACGAGAAAACGTCCCCGTGGATAGAAAAAAGGTTTGCACAGGTTGATCATAGAAAAAAAAACATAGACCTTCCACTAATATGCTCCCATCCAACTGAATGGGCATTTTCGCGTGGATGGAACCCATCTTCCTCAGCGGTTCAACGCCTGATCGGTTTCTCATTTTCGCATGGACGGGATCACCCGTTCAGCTCTACAGCCATCGACGCGAAAACGTCCCCATAGATTCCTATATTCCTAAGTTCCTCCCAGAATAAAACACACCTTTCTTTACCTTTGGGACCGAGTGCTTTTTCTTTCTTCGTCAACTCCCGCAGATCCCGCCTTCCTTGTGAAAGTGTCTCTTCTGCTAACTCTTCTTCCTCGTCCTCAGAACTGCTCACAATCGCCACATCTGGCTTAAACTCATCGCTATCTGAGCTTTCCTGGGGAACTGCGGGCACTTTTTCCCACTCCTCCTCTGACGAATTGAATAAGTCTGCATAGTTTGTTACTTTCGGCTGACAGTCCCACTCTGCATATTGGCTAGCTCTTCTAGTAGGCCGTGACTTGATATCCGAAGGTTGTGAGCTCGGCTCCTTTTTCTTCTTCTTTTTTCTCGGTTTTGCCTTCGCAGTGGCCTTTCGATCGTAGAGACGATCTTCGTCATGAATCTCGACTGACAAGAATTCGTCTGCATTCAGACCAACTTCAGTTGCGGGTTCATCTGTGAAGGTGGGGACGGTTTCACTGATTTCACTTCCATTCGACGCAACAAGGGATGTTGGACAATGGTTCGCACTCTGTCCAGTCGCAGAATTTGGTTCATCATACAGATAAATTGGATAGGGATTACCAGGTGGTTTACTTTTCACTGTTGGGCGTGCTACTTTTTTAGTCTGTCTCACTGTTGGGGCTCGGTCTTTCCTCTGATTGTTCCGTTTCTTTCCTCCCAATGGTTTAAGACATGCAACCATTGCCTGAAAAACATCATCAGGGACTTTGTCTTTTTTTTCGGCTTTCACTGTTTTTAACTGAGGGCCAAGAACTGACTCACAAACAACTGGAGTTGCATCAAAACAGACCTCATTCACAGACCCATTCCCCTGCCTAGGACCACCCAGCTCTTCCGTGGATTTGATTTTGATTTTTGGTCGATTATCGGTCACGACTACGACACCAGGAACATCTTCAGCTGACGAGCTTGGCAAACTCAGAGGATCTTCAAAGGGGGATCCGCCTGCCTGGGGATCCAAAAGCCTGAGTATTACAGGCTGATTTGACCCACTACTCCCCTGTAGAGTTTCTGCACTTTGTCCAACTAGGAAGCCTAATGGGACAGCCCACAATGCTGATCTGTCTCCTCCCCTGTCATATGGTTCACTATTACGTACTGGGACATGGAATGTCGGAACACTCGCACGCTGGAGTATCCTCGGTCGGATCGTCCTTGGCTGGATTGCAGATGGTCTTACACGTTTACTGATTCCAGGTCTTGCCCGTCCCCTTGTAGACACTGAAATGGATGGAAATGAACCAGCCAGGGGATTTTCTAGCTTGATCGGCTGAAATGCAGCAGATACATGGCTGGCTTTGCTTCTGGGTAAATGACCAGGAGCGGCACTGAAGAGACGGGAATTTTTATCCTGATTTCTATGTTCGGCATGGTCATCAGTGTTCATAAGCAGAAGGTCAGCTGAAACTGTGAGACTTCTTGCCTCCTGCTTGATTTCAACTAAGTCTGATTCAGCTTGGACGTTTGCACTATTGAAATCCATGGAAAGAGACTTTGAGGGGACAGCTGCATGCTCAATCGTTTCCTCCATTTCGATCAGTCTGTCAGTCTAGAAAAAAACCGAATAATTATTTATAAGGAACAATTCAAGGTAAACACACTAACTAGATATGCAAGGGTATATCAAGGGTTCTTTGCAAGGGTTCTCCTACGTCTATGACTAGAATAAATGAATCTGCAAAAGTTTTGTAGTTATACATTTTACAGCACTTTAGCGTCATTTATTATACAGCGTATGATTTGCAGTCAGCCTAGGCTGAAGGAGCATTTGTATAGGCTTCATCACCAGAATACCACAATACAAAAAAAAAATCAACAAAATAAAAAAAAATCTGACTTGTGAGTATATGAGTACAAGTATATGTCTGTGTCTTTTATTTCCAAATTTCATGTACCATTTGTACTCTCAGTTACCTTGGCCAATCTCATGTGTCCACACTGTAAGGTCTAAAAAAAACTGCACTAAGGCAACTTTTAATGAACAGCCACTTCATCATCAGCAAGTGCTTCACAGAACAACCACGAGCGATCCGTCTGGCTTAGTAGAGAATTACCAACATAATAAGGTAAGAACTGTGAATCTTATGTGATGGAAATTTACATTCAAGGACAATTCCTGTTTCCTATTTTATTTAAGGCCCTAGCTCGCCCACTTACTGAATGTGGCAATGCAGCAACAAGACTCTTCTATAACAAGAATGTAATCGCCATTGAGCAAGTCATAACTTAAGTGAGGTAATTTTGTATTTATCTTTTGCTTTATGCAACCTTTTGCAGGTCAGAAGTATTGCTACAGTTTGTGTTACCTTTGTTTCCGTTATAAATAGGCCTAAGATACAATATCCCAACAGAAGAAGCAATAGCTCGCCCAAAATACACATCAGAATTAACACACCAGATAAGCATCAGATTCCATTCTTTGTGCCAAAATTTTTGGCAAAACAAATTTAAAGTTTAACTGAAAAGCCAACTTATTTTGTGTCATTTAGTTGAATACACTGAATTATTTGGATTCTGCAAAGGGATTCTTTTGTTTTCCACTATCTGCTCTAGTTATGACGTTCAGAATATCTGCGGCCGTCCCCACAGCGAAAATTCTACTATGACGCGGGAGATTTTTATCTAAACACAAACAAGGCTTTTCAGTGGGCAGTGGCGATATTGGTGAATATTGCTTAGTGCCTGAACAAAAAAAAAGTCATAAATCTTTCTCGTAAGGCATATAACAAATTAGAGGTACCACAAATCACACGGAAATTCCACAATATGAAAATCGATTATTCCTGAATAGCAGAACAACCAAGTAACGCATTTTCAGCGGGTCTTCAAGCCAATTTAAGTGAATAAGTGATGGGTAACTAGATTGTCCTATCCCAGTCCTTTTCGGTGAAACTTTAAACTCTTAGGTGATGTTGAGCTCTTAATTAATCATTCACATTTGACCATTACAGAGGTGAAAAGCAAAACCAAGCTACAGCAGGGCAAAATTTAGAGAAGTGTTCTAAGAAGCATAGCCTAAATTACCCAGACTCTCAGGGCCATCCTCAATAGCTGCATTTTTTCAGCTTTTGCCTTTCCCTTTGAGCTTTAGATTTTTAGATTAACAATCATAACTAATATTACGTCGCAGGAACACCACCTTTGATTCATCCCAGTTGATTTTTTTGTACAGCCTAGGCCTATACAAACAAGACTTAGACAAGTACACAAAGCCACAAAGTCAAAGTCAAAGACAATGAAAGGTTCCAGCCAGTGCCAGCACTGCTGGCACTGGCTGCTGGCTGCTGGCAGCAGTGCAAAATGAAACCAAGACCAAGTCAAGTCCAAAATGAAACAGCCAACAGGTCAACATGTTATCGAAAAAGAAAGGTCACCCGATTGACGACATGTAGGTACTCAAACTGCTGAGGTCTTACGAACTCATATAGAAAGAAAACATTAAGATCGATAGAAAGAAGAAGAAGAAGAATATTGACAGAAGAATTATGAATGTAATAATGAAATAATACAAAATTGTAATTTTCCTCTCCTCTTGCTAATGATGTAAGTATACAGGATGTATAGGACCTAGGTGGGAACCACACTAACAGACTAATGTAGCATTTACAGGGATAAGAAATCGACGGAAGAAATCTTGTAGCCTGTAGGAGCAGTGTTTCCACTTCTACCGATTTTTCGGGAGATCTACCGAATTCCCTACCCATCTCCCGACAAAAAAAGAAGATCCCGAAACTACCGAAAATCTACAGAAAACTCTGAATCCCCGGAAAATGTTACTTTGTGTTGGTGGTCATTCTTTGTTTTTGATATGGCTGTTGTCTGTGGTATTTTAGGGATTTTTGAAGGGTGTTGACGGCGTAATTATACCTTTTTTTTGCGCGCGGACGACTACGCGTAGTTTCAAAATTAAATACATTTCATTATTTTTCGAGCTTCTATCTGCTTCCGAAGTTCCCCTTCGAAACAGAGTCAACTTTGACAAAAATTGATCGACAAAATCCCGCTTTTCTTTCCGGAATCGCTCTCTGAGTTTTTAGAATGTGGTACTTTATTCGCAAATCGCTCAAACACCTCCAAAAACATAACACAAAATGAAAAACAGTCCTACTGAAAATTCTACCGAACCCTGAGAGCCATCTACCGATTTTCTACCGAAAATCGCCGAAGTTTTCCAGATTGTTTGAAAAGAAAAGTGGAAACACTGTGTAGGAGGGGTATAACATTCTAATTTAGAATGTTATACCCCTCCTACAGGCTACAATCTAACCTCAAATTTTTATAGCCTCAATTTGGCCTGAAAATCTTACAAGCAAACTCCTGTGCAGTCGAAAAGGGTCCAAGGTCATCACATGTTGACTATATTGTAACGGAATTCTGTAAGTCATGACGTAAATAGTAACGTCTTGCGATTGAGGACCCCAAAGTAGGATTTGATTGTCCCTAGTACGGTTTATAAATGTTAACGCAACCTGCGCCTCGCTGGCCGCTCGGTTCTGTATATATATATTCAAATATATATTCACCGTTAGGAATAAACTACAGTTTTTTGTTTTTATAGGCAAATTACATCAAATAGGTGTGACGTCAAGCTTTTACGGAATTCCGATATAATTTAGTTTACACCGTCATCACAGGTTTCCATCTTGACAGTTAGAACCTTGTTATGACTGAAAACCTTTTTAGGGTGGAGTCGAGTTCATTTAAAGTTCGAGGTTGCATACCCCTCCTGTAGTGTAGATAGGAATTCTGGTCAGCTTGAGAGGATCCCGTTAGTGAAGACAACTAGAAAAAAATCTAGTTGGGCAGTAGTTGCATTTTTGCAGATACTATGGTATCTGATACCACGGTCTTGCCTGGGTCTTGTAGTCACTGTAGTATCTGGCCAGTTATCGTAGTATCTGATATTACGAAACCATGGTCCGACCATGGTTTAGGGCTTGTTTCCGCGCCAACCAACATACTTCGGTTCAGGGTAACCAGTATTTTTGAAACTTTCGGTCCTAATGATCCAGCGTTTTTGTGTTCACTTTCCACGTCACTCTCCAATACTAGCGGAGCGCCGAAACCAAGAGGTTTCCCACTCTTGATTTTAGTGTACAGCAGGTGCCCAGTGCCATGGTGCCTGGTCGGTGCTGGCACCGTTAGCCACGTGTTCAAACATTAAAATAAGCATCTTTAGAAGTGTTTGAAAGATAAATCGCATAACTTATGGCCGAAGAGGTTTCACAGCGCCAAAACCGAGAGGCTTCCGACTCTTTGATTTTAGTGTGCAGCAAGTGCCCGGTGCCGTAGTGCCTGGTTGGTGCTGGCACCATTAGCCACGTGTTCAAACATTAAAATAAGCATCTTTAGAAGTGTTTGAAAGATAAATCGCATAACTTATGGCCGAAGAGGTTTCACAGCGCCAAAACCGAGAGGCTTCCGACTCTTTGATTTTAGTGTACAGCAAGTGCCCGGTGCCGTAGTGCCTGGTTGGTGCTGGCACCATTAGCCACGTGTTCAAACATTAAAATAAGCATCTTTAGAAGTGTTTGAAAGATAAATCGCATAACTTATGGCCAAAGAGGTTTCACAGCGCCGAAACCGAGAGGTTTCCCACTCTTGATTTTAGTGTACAGCAAGTGCCCGGTGCCGTAGTGCCTGGTTGGTGCTGGCACCGTTATCCACATGTTCAAACATTAAAATCAGCATCTTTAGAAGTGTTTGAAAGATAATTCGCATAGCTTATGGCTGGCACCGGTGCCGGAGCATACGATTTTGGTCGGTGCCTGCCAGTGCCGGGAAAAGGGTGTACAGAGAGTACCAAGGATTGGAACACCCGCTCGGCCAACCGACCTACAGTCTTGGCACGGCGCGAAATTCAAAATTTTCATTGGAGAGATAGGCGTGCGACGGAAAGACGCCGTTTTTGGGATCCCAAAACGTAAGTGGAGGGATACCTATGACATCGCAAAAGTTGTCCGTCCGTCTGTCCGTCCGTCTGTAAGCACGATAGCTCTCGAAGGGAATGAGATATTTTGATGAAACTTGGTGTGAGCATTCTTTGGGTCAAGAGTAAGGTCGAGTTCGTAGATGGGCCCTGTAGCTTTACATTTAAGGGTGGGGGAGGGTGTTTAAATTAAGGGGCAAGCAAACATTTTTTAAACAGCTAATGTGATAGTCGATTATGGGGTAAGAAGACACGCTGAACACGAATATGAAAACCATTTTCTCACCGGACAAGTAGTTCGTCCGGAATCCGGCCAAAGCCGGAAAGTTTGTTAAAAGTAGAAGTCTTATTTGAAGTTGATTAGATGTTCGATATAGAGGTAAGAAGGCATGCTGAACAAGAATATGAACACCGTTTTCTCGCCGGACAAGTAGTTCGTCCGGAATCCGGCCAAAACCGGAAAGTTTGTTAGAAGTTAAAGTTTTATCTGAAGTTGATTAGATGTTTGATGTAGGGGTAAGAAGGCATGCTGAACAAGAATACGAAAACCGTTTTATCTCCGGACAAGTAGATCGCCCAGAATCCGGCCAAAACCGGAAAATTTGTTAAAAGTTAACTTTTTATTTCAAGTTGATTAGATGTTGGATATAGGGGTAAGGAGATACGGTGAATCCGTTTTTGAGCTTAATTTTTTCGCCGGACAAGTAGTTGTTGAATTTCGGCAGAACCGCAAAATTCACAGAAGTAAGCTAGGATCGTTTCCATCGGCTTATAGAGGTAAACGCACATGCTGAATCCATATCTGAGCTTGGATTTCTTAATGACTAGCTGTTTGGCCTTGCGAAGACTGGATCTGGCGATGACAAAACCTAATTGTCTGGATCAAATATTGAATTTTTGGGATCCCATCGGAACCTTTGGTCTTGTTTTTATATATAAGCCGTTTTTTAGAGCTCAGTCGAACCGACCGGCAAGACGAAAAACGGTCAATAGTAGCAAATAGGTAGGTTAACCGACCTACGGAGAAAGGGCAAAAAACGCAACTTCTGTTGACCAACCAGGGAGGAGAACGTGGAGAGGAGAATAGAGAATTCATTATCGGAGAAACTTTACGATTCTGCAAAATTTGGCTGGAATCAGGAGGCTTTCCTTGTTCTCGATTCGAACAAAAATGGAAGAAAAAGGAGAATTCGCTTCATCTGAATGGTCCAAAAATGCAAAATAGGAGAATTGTGAGGAGAATTCTGATCAAAAATGCAACTAGTGTGACAAAGATTTGACTTGTTGATAGACTATTTCATTTCATTGTTCACATAGGTGTAAGAAGTTGCATAGTGCTATATGTGCTGTTTACGTCTTATTACCAGGGGCATCACATATGTGGGGGGAGGGCGATGCAACCACCCCAATGTGTCGGCCATTCATAACCAAATCATATTTGACAGTGCAAAATGGATACGTCAGCTGAATTTTATTAGAGCTATATTTCAGCCCTCCTCGGCAAGGGTCCTCTTCAGGCTCAAAGCTGATCAAGTTGGAAAAACGAGCTTGGGGAAAAACAAAAATCACTTGTTTTTTCTTATTATGAGTCTTTTTTTCTGCAAAAACAGTTGGTAAAAAATGAACAGCCATTCGGTATATACTTTGCCCCCCCCCCCCGAAAAAAAAAACTTTTTGGCCAGTAACGCCTCTGCTTATTATAGTACGCATACTTGTTCAAACTGCACTTTTGCACTTTCTTAATAAGCAAACCAACAATAAGTTATTTCTAAATACTTCAACATCAAAATCAAGTGAACTTTTGTGCTCTCATGGCAACGCTTGCTAAGTTCTCTTTTTTTCGACACCAGCGGTGCTGGTGTCCCTGCTATTCGACAGTGTGTCACTTTTTTACAAGTCTTGGCACTATCTCTGGTGTTGTTTTGCTCTGTAAACTAATCTGTATTCCTCAAAGAAGGAGGCCTTGTGTCCATGGAAAACATGGGAGCACGACATTGAATAAAGAGTTGTCCTAACCATGGTCTCCATTCCAGCAACGCCGGAAGCTCCCGACCGGACACGGTTCCATCATCGCAAAAATGGCAGAAATTTGCACTTGGTCAAGTTATGCAGGAATGGCTCTTGTCAATTTCACAAGTAAGTTATATACTATATATTGGATTTTAGTGGCGTTGGTGATTCCCCAAACTGCCTATTAAGGAATCGGATAATATTTGGCAAGACACGTAGAAATACTAACACATAGGCAGCCATTGTTGGCTACTTTGCGTATAAACTAATGCTTTGTTATTTATGGAAACGATTAAGTTGAAAGAAAGTCTGCTCAAAAAAATACCCATTGAATTGAAATCTTACTGTCGTGCTCCCTACAGTCAGTTTTGCATTACCAGGAAACATTAACTTCTTCTAAAAGGAAGAAAGTAAAAATTTTGCATTATACACTGCAGGTAATTAACAACGGTCTTTTGGATTTGCAAGACACAAATTTTCATTTTTTTTTCTTTTTTCTAGTGGCTGTGACAAGGATGTTTTTTTACTGCGCCACATGCCCAGTCTGGTTTTACATCTATTCCCAGTCTATTTGAGGATGACCACTACAAAAAGTTCGGTTGTGTATCGTGAAGATACAGGTAAGTACCAGGTGTGCTGTTTACGAGCCAGAAATTTTCTAGAGCCAGTGGGACGAAACTTGAAAGATGTTAAGGTCATGTGCTCTAGATGATCTGTTTTTGCTGCCGGTCCGATTAAACCTCGTAGGGACCGGGGGGGGGGGCAGAAGTGTTTGGCACGCGTAGGTACCTTACAAGTGAACCGACTTGTAAGATAGAAACCTCGCATGCCGTGGATGATCTCTTTTCGGAATCTCTGCTGGATTCGACCTCCGTTCAGGCGGGTAGCGTAAGGGGCACTATTGGAAGTTTCTCTGCAATGCTCACTTTCGAGTGATGGGTTGTGACAGAAGACGTCCCTAGATGGACCAATCCAGGAACCATTCATGAAGGAGTAGGAGGGCGAAGATAATCCGACTAGAGTGAAACCTGATGGTTGGTAGAGATGTCCCGATATATTTGGTTTCACGCGTAGATACCAAAGCAGTTTGACGTCTCCGGAAGTTTCCGGAGTTCCTAAATTATAGAAATCGCCAAACGTTCGCGTGTGATCAGTGATCCTGTCAAACCAGTTCTGCCTTGTGGGTAAATATTTGACACGCTGACAGTTGTGCAGAACAAGATCAGCCTATGGCCTTGGGAGAGCGCTGGCCATGTCGGCCAAGGTATTTCTCCATCAGTTTCATCATAACAGTTTGTCTTTTTCAGTCGGACAACAAAATGGTATCCGTATCTCACATTCAAACGCAGTATCGAAGCTTGTGGATCCATCAACTATCGGCCTTGTCAGATAAAGATTAGACGTGGTGCTAGTGAAAGTTTTATCGGTGTTAAGTGCGTGAACGACATTCTCTGAAAGTGCGGTGAGCAAGAACGGTTATTCTGCCTTACATAACAAAGTCGTAAAACTACAAAACCAATCGTTAACTCTTACAGTGGGAACAACAAGACTTCAGATCATTGAAAGTCTTCTAAGCTTCGCTAGATAAGGTCCGACTCTAGTCAGCTCTAGTCACAGTTGGTAGACTGAACAGTCAACGCAACGTTATCAAGAATGTGTTTAATGGAATCTGTCTCCGTGGTAACTGGAGCGGACTTGTTGAACACGTGCGTAAAGTTAACTCAAGGAAGAAGCTGTTACCGTTGAAGGCTAGGATAAGGCCTGTAAAACATGGCTTTAAATGCTACTGCATGCGGTCTTTGCGGATTTGAGCTTGTGTTGCAGCGGGCAGTTACCATTTTGTGATCCCAAAACGTAAGTGGAGGGATACCTATGACAGCTAAAGTTGTCAGTCCGTCCGTCTGTCCGCCTGTTAGCAAGATAATTCTCGAAGGGGTTGAGATATTTTGATCAAACTTGGCGTGATTTTTTTTAAAAGCTAATGATATTTCGAATTAGGAGTAAGGAGACATGCTCTCGACGAACAAATAGTTCACCCGGAATCCGGCGAAAACCGGAAAATTTATGAAAACTAGAAGTTTAATCTGAGGTTGATTAGAGGTTTAATTTAGGGGTAAGGAAACGTGCTTGACCGAGTCCGAATGCTGAATCCGAATATGAAAATTATTTTCTCGACGGACAATTAGTTCGGCCGGAATCCGGCCAAAACCGGAAAATCTGTTTAAAGTAAAAGTTTATTTAAGTTTGATAAGATGTTTGATTCGCAGTTAAGAAGACATGCTGAATTCGTACATGATAGTCATTTTCTAACCGGACGTAAAGATCGCTCGGAATCCGGCCGAAACCGGAAAATTTGTTAAAAGTAAAGTTTATTCTGTAGTTGATTAGAGGTTAGAAGTAGGGGCAAGGATACATGCTGAATTCGGTTTTGAGCTTTAGTTTTTTTTTTGTCAGAGAAGTAATTCGTCCGGAATCCGGTCAAAACCGGAAAGTTTTTCAAAAGTATAAGTTTTCTTTAAAGTTGACAAGAGTTCGATTTGGCGGTAAGAAGACATGCTGAACACGAATCCGAAAACCATTTTATCGCCGGACAAGTAGTTCACCCGGAATATACGGCCAAAACCGGAAAGTTTGTTGAAAATATAAGTTTTATTTAAGGTTGATTGGATGTTTGATTTATGGGTAAGAAGACATGCTGAACATTTATATGAAAATCATTTTCTCGTCGGACAAGTAATTCGCCCGGAATCCGGCCGAAACCGGAAATTTGTTATAAGTGCAAGTTTTATCTGAAGTTGATTAGATTTCCAATTTAGGGGTAAGAAGACATGCTGTATCCGCTTTTGACAATAAGTTTCTACCCGAACGGAATCCGGCTGAAACCGGAAAATTTGTTAAAGTTTAAGTTCCGGAATCCGGTCCGAACCGGAGATTTAGGTTGTTACAGTTTCGTCAAAGTAGATAACCTATGACGTATAGCCTAGTAGCAAACACACAGATGCTGAATCCATGTCTGAACTTGGTTTTCTCAGAAGAATAATCATTTGCCTTCTTCTGTTTCTAAATCTTAATAGTAAAAATGTTCAAGGAGTCTAGCGAAGACCTGATATCTATAAGACCAAATAGTCTGGAAAATATTAAATTTTTGGAATCCCACCGAAACCTTAGGTCTTGTTATTGTTGTAGACCATTCTTTTAGCGTGTAATGACAGATATATTAAGTTCAAAATGTTTATCACAACTCTCGCAAGTTGTGCGTTTTTGGCGCTCGCTCGCAAGTTGACTATTTTCAATGCAGCACTCGAAAGTGGCATCTGTTTTGTCACAAGTTGTCCCTTTTAAAAAGAGAAGAAGCCAGGTTAGTGCAGTGTACATGCACTAAGAAATTCATTAGTGATTCAGAAGTCAGTGTTCGAGTTTGTAGTAGATGTATTCAATGTATGCTGAACTTCACTATTAAACGCAAGTGTGTTTTTTAAACAATGCTTATTGAACGAAGAACCCAGGACCACCGTAACGAACCAAACCAGCCATTCGGACTACTCTAGAAAACTGTTTTCGCAGAGACGGATCCGAAGATGCAGCCAAGCCAACAACGTTTGGAAGATTGAATTGGTTAAGTCCGGTCTTCACCTCCCGGAACTTCCGGAATCTGGGCTTCCAGATTATTCTTCGACGTCTTCTGTAAATTGCATCTGGAATATGAACCGGTCCGAAAGTATATCAACATAATCCGGAAAAAGGGGCTTTTCAGCTTCCAGATTTCCGGAATTTTTAAGTATCGCAGAAGAAATTCAAAAAAAATCTCGGAAAATCTGTGAACCCAGATTCCGGAAGGTGAAGACCTAACTTTAGGTGAAAAAGGGAGATTGACGGAAAGGCAGCTATTTAAGAGGATATCTAGGAAACGTTGAAAAATATTAAAATGGGCTATCGAGTACGGCATACCTAGTTACAGAGAACTGCAATCGTGGGGCAAGTATTATCCACAAAAAAACGAGTTTACGGTAAGCCAGCGTCGTCTTGCTGAAATCGGTCCGTTGGAAGTTTTATCTGTTGATCTAGATAGCGCCGGTTACCATCTAATTGCGGGAACCGGAAGCAGCCTATAAAACTGGAACATATTTGACAGTGCAAAACGGATAGGTCAGCTAAACTTTATTAGAGCCATATTTCGGCCCTTCTTGGCCAAGGTCCTCTTCAGGCTCAAAACCGATTAAGTTGGGAAAACGAATTGGTGGAACTGGAACCCTGAACGGGGGGGGGGAGCATCAATATAAGGGTGTAGCTTTTTCAATCATTTGTCGGCTTCACTATATGACCCTGAAACTCGTTGCATCTAAAGCGGCTGACGGATTCTGAAGGGTTTTATGAAACTCGAACCCTGAAAGTGTGGGGGGGGGGGAATTCATCGGTATAAGTTTGTAGCTTCTCTAACCCGTCTCGGTAGCTTCACTATCTTTCAGTTCAAGTTCTGATTCTAGTTTTAGAAGCGAGTCACCCGCTTAGCAAGTTCATGCCTGTTGTCGCTTCACGGACAGATCTATTTTGAAAGGAAACGCTTAATCTAGAAATCGAAGAGATATTGTTTATTTTTGCCGCGTGGTCTGTCCTTGAGCCGTAGGAAGTGATCGCTTCTTGCGTTTTCCTTTTTCCTCCTCCCCATCCTCATAAAATACGTTTTAGAAGTTCTATATACTGTCCAACACCACTTCTATACTCCGTCCATAACTTGTATACTGTGAGGCAGAAAGGATACTTTCCTGTGAGGCAGGAAAGTATCAGAAAATCATGTGTAAACGAGTGCTATACTATTACGTTTATGTAAAGGCAAATCTCATCAAGTTTCATGGCTGCGCTGTAGTAAAATAAGCAATTATATATTTGCAAGCGCCATCTTCATTAGACTGACTGGGAGTTGCCGAACGTAACTCTAGATGGCGCTGTTTCCCATACTATTTTGATGGCACCAACAATGAAGAATAAAACTGAGCAAATTAAACTGACTTTCGAGGAACTTTTTAACAAGCCAATTTGCCTCCCTTTTCTGCGCGGGACTATCGCTTTCATCAGGACTGACAGGAGCCGCAAGCGGTATCCCTGTCTTACCTGGCCGTGTGTATTCCCCCTCCTGCCGGTCGTCGGTTTGCACGCAGATTTACGATACAATGTGTGGGCAGCAGGGCCAGGAGGCTGAAATATCATAGCAGAAACTCCGGGGGAAAGGTGTGGTATTCCAGTATTTGCTATTCCAGATCAAGTGTAGTGAAACAGGTAGCACGGTCCTCCAGATCAACCTGATACGCAGCAGAAACCTAAAATGCCTAGTCTTTCTAGCACCAGACTTTCGAAAGTTGTCTCATCAACACAGGGCAGACAATCAACTACAGCAACTTATATAAGGAGCAGAATCCAGGTTTTGAGGAAGCCACTGTTCCGTGTAGTAGTGATTGTGCTCTACTTAACGAGTTAGTAAAGTAGCACTTTGTTTCATTCTAGACTAGAATTCCCTAGTAGATAGAGACCCCAATAGTCCTCCACGATATCAGACCAGGCATCACTCCTCTTCCTTCAGAATCCCGTATCACATACGGATCACTGAAACTACCAGGACAAATTTTTATTGTACGAAATGTGACAGTTGGGACCTACTCTAATATCTGTAAATTTGCAAACGCAGGGATGCACGTTTCCATCCCATGCAGACCATTAACCTCAATAGCGTCACAGCCTTAACCGCGAATATAGCAAATCTTTTTTATTACATTCCACTATAAATGGCACTACACACACAGTACGATCCCACCTTAACCACATCTTCGGTAAGACTCTTCAACGCTCCAACAATTCTGTTTGGAAAACTCCACTTGTACACATGCTTGCGGAAACGGTGCAGTCGATTTGTACGATTCCGCTCACTTTATTGCTGTAATAATCGGGGCTGGTAAGTTTTGACGTCTCAATCAAATTTCGTCAAAAATATCTGTGCGCAACGGAGCGAATACGTAACTGGTCCAGACTTTCAAGGTAGGTTACATCACGTAGGTCTAGTAATAACTCTGTAGCTCTCCTCTCAATTTTCTCACAGGCTTAATATTGCATTTGTAGTAGGTAATCGTTCAATAATCGGAAGAGCTAGCGAGTTGAACAGCCAGTGAACACGATTCCTCTGGCTTGAATGTAAAGTCTCTTTACATTCCTTCGACTATAAAAAATGAAAATATTGCACTAATTATGTCACTACTAACAATCACAGGTATCCACATGACCGGTCGACGTTTTTCAGCACGGCGGGCAGAGGGCTGATTTTACCTGGTGCTGGCGAGGATGCTGGTTAATTCGGTTGTACCACGTTATACCACCTGAAAAACACGAAAGGTCAACTTACAGTACAGTTTACAGTTTACATAAAGGTGCTTATCGGCCACCCCAGTAGAGTATAAATGGTAATAATATAAGGCGTTTTTCCGTGACACGTTTGTGTGCCACACAGTCGAGCTGAAACTCGGGGATACGCCGTTTTGTCTATTTTTGGGGCGGTAATTTCAAATGTCTGAACATACAAATAAAAATCATGTACAAATCTCATCTCCAGGCTTTCCTCCTTACCATTATGTACAAAAGGATCTTCAGTCTTATTTCTACATACTTGAGAAAGCTTTGAATTTTGTTGTTTTGACGTTATTTTGCTGTTAAATCTGAATTTCCCGCCAAAACCGAGCCACAAAATCGACAATCACCTCGGCAGTTGTTTGTCGAATTTGAGCCACCAAGTGAGACATGAAAATCTTGTTTGTCGCGGAAACACACTTGTGGGCCGCACAAAAGGCCGCGGAAACGCTCTTTTCGAGCCACAACTGACCCACAACCTGTTTGTGGGAGTACGAAAAAACAGCTATAATATAAACGGTTTGTGAGATGGGCCTGAAAGCCAACCGCGAGGAAATGTAAGAATAAGTAAAATGCCGTAGGTATGAAATGGAGTATTAAATAGTAGGTATGAAACAGGAAAACCGAAGACGGGAAAAGGATACAGCTAGAATGTGGAGATCTTAATCAAGTCTGTAGCTCAGCACCTTCTTTCTGGGGGACACACAGAATAGAGGTCGTCGAGGCTTCTTGAAGCTCGTCACTGCCTACCGCTGTCAGAAGGGCCCTGGTTCAGCAGTTACACCCCTGATGCAGCAGGAACAATGACCATAAAGCCTCTGAATGTCGAACTTCTTCTGTTAGCATTCAAAAATCACGGTTTTTGCTTCTACTGAGTTCAGCTAAGCACAGGACTGTAATAATACATGAAAGATAAGTAACATCTACCGTACCTTCTGCCATCTTTGGCCACGCCTGGAACATGACAGCTTGCATTCTCTAGATCCAGGGAAGTAGGCTTGACATAATGGCTTGTGTTGTGAAACGAAGCCAATCCAAATCCGGTAACGATGGAAACCGCCAACTTCTTAGATGAACTTATCTTGTAGAGCCTGGCGGGTTTGCAGTGATCGATTCTTCTGGGTAGCAGGCAAGACCCGACAGCATGCTGCAAAACCAAAATTAGGATTAAGCCAACCATTCAAAAATAAATTTTGTTTCAAACTGGTTTGACAGGATCACTGATCACGCGCGAACGTTTGGCGATTTCTATTATTTAGTTTACATGTTACGGAGGTAGCTACGGTAAACTTCCGGAGACGTCAAACTGCTTTGGTATCTACGCGTGAAACCAAATATATCGGGACATCTCTACCAACCATCAGGTTTCACTCTAGTCGGATTATCTTCGCCCTCCTACTCCTTCATGAATGGTTCCTGGATTGGTCCATCTAGGGACGTCTTCTGTCACAACCCATCACTCGAAAGTGAGCATTTCAGAGAAACTTCCAATAGTGCCCCTTACGCTACCCGCCCGAACGGAGGTCGAATCCAGCAGAGATTCCGAAAAGAGATCATCCACGGCATGCGAGGTTTCTATCTTACAAGTCGGTTCACTTGTAAGGTACCTACGCGTGCCAAACACTTCTGCCCCCCCCCCCCCCCGGTCCCTACGAGGTTTAATCGGACCGGCAGCAAAAACAGATCATCTAGAGCACATGACCTTAACATCTTTCAAGTTTCGTCCCACTGGCTCTAGATAATTTCTAGCTCGTAAACAGCACACCTGGTACTTACCTGTATCTTCACGATACACAACCGAACTTTTTGTAGTGGTCATCCTCAAATAGACTGGGAATAGATGTAAAACCAGACTGGGCATGTGGCGCAGTAAAAAAACATCCTTGTCACAGCCACTAGAAAAAAGAAAAAAAAAATGAAAATTTGTGTCTTGCAAATCCAAAAGACCGTTGTTAATTACCTGCAGTGTATAATGCAAAATTTTTACTTTCTTCCTTTTAGAAGAAGTTAATGTTTCCTGGTAATGCAAAACTGACTGTAGGGAGCACGACAGTAAGATTTCAATTCAATGGGTATTTTTTTGAGCAGACTTTCTTTCAACTTAATCGTTTCCATAAATAACAAAGCATTAGTTTATACGCAAGGTAGCCAACAATGGCTGCCTATGTGTTAGTATTTCTACGTGTCTTGCCAAATATTATCCGATTACTTAATAGGCAGTTTGGGGAATCACCAACGCCATTAAAATCCAATATATAGTATATAACTTACTTGTGAAATTGACAAGAGCCATTCCTGCATAACTTGACCAAGTGCAAATTTCTGCCATTTTTGCGATGATGGAACCGTGTCCGGTCGGGAGCTTCCGGCGTTGCTGGAATGGAGACCATGGTTAGGACAACTCTTTATTCAATGTCGTGCTCCCATGTTTTCCATGGACACAAGGCCTCCTTCTTTGAGGAATACAGATTAGTTTACAGAGCAAAACAACACCAGAGATAGTGCCAAGACTTGTAAAAAAAGTGACACACTGTCGAATAGCAGGGACACCAGCACCGCTGGTGTCGAAAAAAAGAGAACTTAGCAAGCGTTGCCATGAGAGCACAAAAGTTCACTTTATTTTGATGTTGAAGTATTTAGAAATAACTTATTGTTGGTTTGCTTATTAAGAAAGTGCAAAAGTGCAGTTTGAACAAGTATGCGTACTATAATAAGCAGAGGCGTTACTGGCCAAAAAGTTTTTTTTTTCGGGGGGGGGGGGGGGGGGGGGCAAAGTATATACCGAATGGCTGTTCATTTTTTACCAACTGTTTATGCAGAAAAAAAGACTAATAATAAGAAAAAAACAAGTGATTTTTGTTTTTCCCCAAGCTCGTTTTTCCAACTTGATCAGCTTAGAGCCTGAAGAGGACCCTTGCCGAGGAGGGCTGAAATATAGCTCTAATAAAATTCAGCTGACGTATCCATTTTGCACTGTCAAATATGATTTGGTTATGAATGGCCGACACATTGGGGTGGTTGCATCGCCCTCCCCCCACATATGTGATGCCCCTGGTAATAAGACGTAAACAGCACATATAGCACTATGCAACTTCTTACACCTATGTGAACAATGAAATGAAACAGTCTATCAACAAGTCAAATCTTTGTCACACTAGTTGCATTTTTGATCAGAATTCTCCTCACAATTCTCCTATTTTGCATTTTTGGACCATTCAGATGAAGCGAATTCTCCTTTTTCTTCCATTTTT